>CM042687.1:382084827-382704324 GCA_023614405.1 Avena insularis | reverse complement strand
GTTGGTTTGTCTTCATCTTCCTCGTAGGCGCTTTCACCTCCTTTTCCTTCTTCTTCTTCTTTTGATGGAGTCGCTGGCGGCGAGGTGGTTTGGAAGCTCGTCGTCGTCATCGTGGCCTTCGAGGCTTTACTTGCCTCAAGCTCACATTGATGCGCCACGGGTCTTGCGGAGCAGTGGGGCGACTTCCTCTTCGGACTCGTCGTCGCTGTCGCCTTCGTCACTCCCGGCATCGCCCTTGACGGGAGGCGACTCGCCCATGTCCTGGACGGACGAGCTCGAGTTCTCGTTGTCCGACGGTGGGAGCCATCCTTCCACCACGTGGAATAGCTGCAATGAATACAAGATGAAGTTAGAATTACGCGTTGCATAAAGCTGCATTGCGGCGAAGTGAAGTGATTACCATTGGGGCTGGGCGCTTTGCGGTGTAGAGGCGACCC
The DNA here is from genome assembly GCA_023614405.1 of Avena insularis. Classification (NCBI taxonomy): domain Eukaryota; kingdom Viridiplantae; phylum Streptophyta; class Magnoliopsida; order Poales; family Poaceae; genus Avena; species Avena insularis. The sequence continues at coordinate 382,703,887 of CM042687.1, read as the reverse complement.
GGCACTGTGCGTCGGTATACCGCTGGGTGATTTTCTTGATCTTGGGATGTAGTCCTCCAGCTTCCACTCGTCGAGGCGGGCCTTCGTCGAGTCTTGGCGGCGATGTCTTGGTACATGTAGTGCTCGCGCCCGAGCTAGCAGACGAGCGCCGCCCGTAGCCAGTTATGCGAGTTTATCGTCAGGCCCTTCTTCTTCGGACCACGGATGGTCTGGAGCATCGTCGACGACCATCCGCTGGTCGTTGGGGAGCTGCCGACTTGAGAGCGCGACTTCGGACCGATTGACGAATGCAGCGTGATCGCCGTCTCGCCCTCGATTCGCCTGATTCGTAAAACCACAATTTCTTCCAGTCGCTCGCTGCCTTGGCGGACAGCATCAGGTTGAAGAATGAAGCCTTCGACTTGAGCTGGAAGGTTAGGCCGGCCGCGGCCAGCATTGGGCCACCCGCTTCCTCGCGGCTGATCCGTCCGTGGAACAGATCTTGCCATAGAGGGAAGTAGGGCCGGCAGCCCAAGTAGCATTCGCGAGCATACAAAGATGGCGAGCTGCTCGATGCTATGGGGCCCGAATCCGAGCTGGATCCCATAGTAGGCGCAGAAGCGCCGGAAGAACAGGGACGTGGGGAACCCTAGCCCCCGTTCAAGATGGCTGGTGAAGCAGATGAACTCCCTCTCTCGCGGATTCGGGGTCGTTTCTCCGGCTGCGGGAATGCGCCAGCAACCGGCTCGCAAGATCCCGGCCTCCTCGAAGAAAGCCAGCTGCGCCCTCATGCACTTAGATCTACCCCACGGCTCGGTGGAGAGGGCCATGGCGGAGAGATTTGCTGGGGGTCGGGGGATTTCAGGTCGGCTGGATCGCGATGCGAAGGGAGACGAAAGGTGCGCGCAGTCGGAGGAAATGGTGAGGAGGTGGTTCTCTGATCGCCTGCCATTCCTCTTATATAGCGGTTGTTACCCGCCAAATTAGGGAACCGTTACCGCGCGATGATTACGCCAAAAGTTACTGTTGGATTACTCCAACGGCTAGTTTGACCACGTTTAACGGTCCAACTTCAGCCACTCGGCTCGCCGACCCAACCACTATGACAGTGTTTCGCCGACTCGACTCGCCAAAGCTGCGAGCAGTGTGATTAGTTTTTCCTTTATACAGGAGCCCGCCGTCGATTCGACTGGATGTCTACTCAGCAGCCATATGCTCCGACTGCCAGCAGCCACCTACGCCAAATCGACGACGGCCTCGGGGACTACTGATGGGGATATGCCTATCGGGGTATACCCAGCAGGATGTTTCCGACTGGCCCAAGACTTGGCGAGTGGGCCTGCAAGACGGCGACTGGATTGAAGCCCAGTGAGGGACCAAGCGATCGAAGTGAAGGCCCAGCAGTAGATAGGCCCGATCGGATTAGGTTAAGCAGTATCAAGCTTTAACTGAATCGGTTGAGATATGTAAACCCTAGGGGAGGTGAGCCTATATAAACCTCCCTGGAGGGCGAGTAGAGATATGTTCCATCATACCCCCAAACGACTCGCTGCCTAGCCGCCGAGCTCGCCCATTGTACCACCTCCATAATACAATCTAGCAGGAGTAGGTCTTTACCCTCCGGTGAACTCTGGTAAAACCACAGTCTCCGCCCTCATCTCGCACCGCAGATGGCTGGCCGCCCTTGCCCCTCGTTCTACTATTCGCTGCCGATTGCAGCATCTGCCGTGACCATTCCCATGATAGTTCCCAAGGGCGCTGCCCTTGAGGATGTTGATTCCTTGGCGGATGCGCTATCCGCGGATGCACCTGCGGCCTACAAGCGCAAGCAAAAGGGAAATCGGTGCTTCCATGGGCCTATCCATGGCCATGGCGTTCGGGGCGGAGCTGGATCTTCGCTCTCTTTGCTGCTCGCTGTAAGCACTATGGGCTGAAGCTTATTGACCTTCTGGCGGAGTATGCGGCGAAGCAGCAGGAGGAGGTCAAGAGCAGGCACTCTGGCTCCGAGGCCACTCAGGATGCAACTGCTTAGGCTTTGTCTTTGTAGGATAGTTGTCTTCTACTTTCGTTGTAATATCTTTATGAACAATTTCCTGTGCCACGCAGTGGCTTTTTGTTGTATATAATGAGCATTTGAGCTGTTGATCAGTCCTGTGTTGTTCATATCCTTGTCTGTTTTCCTTTAGGGACCTTCGGGTGATGACCCCGTCGATACTTCGTCTGCTCCGCAGCCGCGACCATCCTTGGGTGATGCGTTGCAGCTTGTTTTTCTTCGTGACCGCGTCGGGAGTCTTGAGAAGGAGTTACTTGGCATCCAAGGCCATGCGTACGTTTGGAAGTCGAAGGCGGAGTGAGGTACCGCTAGAGAGGAATATCCGATGGGGGAGCTGCGACAGTTGGCCGAGCAGCTGTAGTGTTAGTTTTTTGAGCTGCTGCTCATTTTCGGATGCGCCTCGTTTGCGGGTCATCTTACTTTGTAGTTGCTGCAGGTGCTAACCTTGTTCGAAGGGAAGAGAAAGAGCGTGTTGCAGTTCGGATCAACTGCTTGACCCATCAGGATATGGAAGTCGATGGCTTTTTCTAGATGGATCGCGACCGTGCCACGGTCCTTGCGACTGTGTAGGATCGCGCTCATCAGGTGTCGCGGGTGCTGCGGCAGGTGAAGACTTCCTTGGCGTCGATTCTGCACGTCATGTTTCCCCTTGATGAAACGTCGTCGACTCTTTGGGGCTTGCTGGCGAAGTTTCAGGATGTGCGTCACGTCAGGGATTTGGTGCGGCACCAGTTGGTTGCGGGGTGAAGGTCGCCCTTTCCCTCGTGCGGCTGCATTGCCCTGATGTGAATCTTGCAGCTGTGGCGGCTCGGACGCCCCCTTGGCCAGATGGTGGCCTATGGGACATGCGCCCGCACTATGCGGCTGTTAGGCAGTATGCCGAAGAAGTTGTAGATCTCTTTGAGCATCGTGCGCAGGTGATCCTTCAGAATAGGTAGTTCCTGTAAAAAAGATAAATGTAAATCTTATATGTATTTCAACTGGGCGTGTTGTGCCCTTTGTTGTAAAGGTTCATTGTATTAGCACGTGGTGCTTGGTTGTATGCATTCCCTTTTCGTTAGCCTGACGTGATCAGCTACTCAGGTGTACATGCATTATAGTAGTAGATATATATATATATATATATATATATAGGGGGAGCCCCCGAGTGTGTTGTAGCATAAAGAAATGCGAGGAAAAGATAAATTTTCGGGCGAGACACTTAGCTTTATTCATATCGTAATGAGGAGGTACATTATTCGGCTGAGTAGCCTTATTGAAACGTAAAGGGGGATAGCTAGGGGTAGAAGCGTCGCAATTGTGCGACGTTCCATGGGTTGGAGTATGCGACTCCAAACTCCACGTGCTTGAGGTGGTAGGAGCCACCTGGGATGACTTTGATGACGATGTATGGTCCTTCCCAGGGTGACTCAAGCTTTTTCGATCGTTCTTGCTTGAGTCGTAAGACGAGGTCTCCTTCGACGAAGGACCTTGGGCGCAACCGACGGCTGTGATAGTTGCGGAGGCTTTGCTGGTATACCGCCGAGCGAGCCACGGCGATGTCGTGTGTCTCGTCGAGTGTGTCGACGGCGTCTTCGAGTGCGGCTATCGATTCGGCTTCGCTGTAGGCGACGACCCGTGGGGCCTTATGGCGTACTTCCGCAGGCAACACGGCTTTGGATCCGTGCACCATGAAGAAAGGAGTGTAGCCAGTTGAGCTGTTTGGCGTTGTGCGCAAGCTCTAGAGGACGGAGGGTAGCTCTTCTGCCCATGCTCCCGCAAGCCGCTCGAGTGGGCTTAGTAGGCGTTTCTTGATGCCGCCACCTACGAGGCCATTGGCCTTTTCGACCTGGCCGTTGGTTTGCGGGTGTGCCATAGAGGCGTATGATATGTTAATCCCGAGGCCTTCGCAGAAGTGCTGGAATTCTTTGGAGATGAAGTTCGACCCGTTGTCCGTGATGATGCTGTGCGGCACGCCAAACCTGTAGACTATGGATACGAAAAACTTCACGGTTGTTTTACCCTTTTGGTTTGTAACGGGCGTGGATTCGATCCACTTGGTGAAGTTGTCGACTACGACCAGGAGGTAGACGTGGCCTCCTTTCGAGGACTTGGGCAGTTTGCCAATCATATCGAGGCCCCATTGGGCGAAGGGCCAGGCCATGGGTATGGGCCTGAGCTCCGATCCTAGTGCGTGCGGTTTGTCTGCGAACCTCTGGCACCCGTTGCACCTTCGGACGATGTCCTTGGCATCGTTCATGGCCGTTGGCCAGTAGAACCCAGCTCGTAGAGCTTTGGCGATGAGGGCGCGGCTGCCCGCGTGATGGCCACAGATGCCCTCGTGGATGTCTTGGAGGATGGTTTTGCCGTCACCGATGGTGACGCATCGTTGGAGTACACCCGAAATGCTGCGCTTGTACAACTCGCCTTTGATGATGGTGAAGGCCTTGGACTGACGAGATATGCGCCGGGCATCTGTCAGGTCATCAAGCAGTTCCCTGTTTATCAGGTACCGTAGGTACGGTTGTGTCCATGTTTCCTCGATTGCCATGACCTGCATCAGGTTGACCACTGCAACCTCTGTGTCGAGCTTTTCGGGTCCTTCCTGTCATTCGACTAGCGCAGCCCCCGAGTGGTATGTTTCTTCGGGTGATCCCTTGGGGAATTTCCTTTTGATGGATGGCACGTAGATTTGTTCGAGGAACACACCTGGTGGCACCCGTGCACAGGTAGAGCAGATATTGGCGAGTCTATCGGTTTCTTTGTTGCTTTCCCTTCCAACGTGCCGAAGCTCGCAGCTGTCAAAGTCTCCTTCGAGTGAGTTGTAGAGCGCACGGTACGCGATCATGTTTGCGGCGTGTGCGTCGCACTCGTTCATCGTCTGCTGGACGACGAAGTTCGAGTCACCGTAGATGACTAGGCGCGTTGCCCCGCAGATCTTTGCCATCCTCATGCCGTGGATGAGGGCCTCGTATTCGGCTTCGTTGTTGGAAGCTTGAAATTTCATCTAGAGGGCGTACTTCATCTTGTCGCCCTGCAGAGATGTCAGTATGACCCCGGCTCCTGCTCCAGCCTCGCGCTTGGAGCCATCGAAGTGCATCGTCCATGACTGTATCATATCTGGGGTATCCGGTAGCTGTAGCTCCATCCAGTGGACGAGGAAGTCTGGTAGGACCTGAGACTTGATCGTATGGCGCTTATCATAGACTATGTCTAGAGGGGATAGCTCGATGCCCCACAGGGCCAGGCGTCCTATGGCTTTCGGGTTGTTCAGGATGCTGTTTAGAGGTGCCTCGTTGACGACCATCACCTGATGCTCCTGGAAGTAGTGGCTCAGCCGACGAGCCGTCATGAACACGCCGTAGGCGAGTTTCTGGTAGTGAGGGCACCTCTGTTTTGTTGGCGTTAATACCTCGGTGAGGTAATAGATTGGGCGTTGGACCCCATGAGTCTTGCCATCTTCGGGTCGTTCGACCATGAGCATACTGCTTACCACCTGATGCGTGGCTGCTATGTATAGCAAGAGAGGCTCGCGCTCCTTTGGTGTGACCAGGACGGGCGAGGTGGAGAGCAGCCGCTTTAGGTCTTAGAATGCATCATCCGCTTCAGGTGTCCACTCGAATTTGTCTACTTTGTGTAGCAGCTGATAGAAAGGCAGAGCCTTCTCACCCATCTGGTGATGAATCGCTTTCGGCCTTGTCGTCAACGAGCTTTGGACACCTTTGAGGCTCTTTGGTTTCTCCATGGCCATTATGGCTCGATTTTTTTTCCGAGTTTGCCTCAATTCCTCGCTGGGAGATGAAGTAGACAAGCAGTTGGCCAGATGGGACACCAAAGGCACACTTTTCTGGGTCCAGCTTGATCTTGTAGTGATCAAGTGTCGAACGTCTCACGGAGATCGTTGATCAATTTCTTGGCCTCCCTTGTTTTGACTACTATGTCGTCGACATAGAAATGTATGTTGCGGCCGATCTGGCTCTTCATGCATGCCTGCATGCACCATTGGTATATGGCACCTGCGTTCTTCAGCCCGAAGGGCATTGTGTTGTAGCAGAATACTCCAAACGGCGTGATGAACGCCGTTTCTCCTGGTCTTCGACCTTTAGTCGAATCTAATTGTAGTCTGAGTAGGTATCGAGGAAGGAGAGTTTCTCGCATCTAGAAGTCGAATCGATGATCTGGTCGATCCGAGGGAGAGGGAAGTGATCCTTCGGGTAGTGCTTGTTCAGCGATGTGAAGTCCACGCACATCCGCAGGATGTCCGTGTCCTTTTTAGGGACCCTCACAATGTTGGACATCCACTCGATTTCCTTGATCTCCCTGATGAAATCAGCATCAAGCAGTCTATTGACTTCGACTCTGATGGCTTCGGCCCATGGCTTGGACAATCTTTGGATGGATTGTTTGACGGGCCTTGCGTCCGGGAACACATTGAGTGCGTTCTCGGCGAATTCCCTGGGAACTCCTTGGCATGTCCGCAGGACACAAGGCGAAAATTTCCCAGCACTCACGAAGGAATTTGACGAGCACGCTTTCCTATGCGGGGCTGAGGTTGTTGGGGATCAGCGCCGTCTTGGAGGCGTCCGTCAGGTGGACCTGCACCTTCTTCGTGTTGACTGTTGAGTCGAATGACATGTCAGGTGTGTTTTGCGTCGACACTGGGGGTGCCCCATTGTCCGTCACTTCTCGGAGCCTTGTGAACTTCTCCTGCATGCCGAATGACTGGGAGATTCGGTTGAAGTCCCTGTCGCAGTGGTCCGATCGGGTGAAGCTCCCATGGACCGTGATGACGCCCCTAGGTCCTAGCATCTTGAGTAGCAGGTACGCATAGTGCGGTACTGCCAGGAACCTTGCGAATGCCACGCGCCCGAGGATGGCATGTTATTGTGATGGCCAGTCCCCCACTTCGAACTCGAGACGCTCACACCGAAAATTTCTGGGCTTGCCGAAGATGACGTCGAGCCATATCTTTCTCAGGGGAAATATACCCTTCCCTGGGATGATGCCGTGGAACATTGTGTCGGATTGTTGCAGGCTTCACAGCGGGATCCACATTGCTGCTAAGGTGCTAGCGAGCATCAGATTGATGCCGCTGCTGCCGTCCATGAAGACGCGGCTCATCTCGAATCCTCCGATCTGTGCCTCGAGCACCAGGGCAGCATGACCTGGGCGAAGGATCTAGCGGGGGTGATCCGAGCGGCTGAATGTGATGCAGGACTCCGAACCGCTGAGGTACTCAGGGATGGCGGGTGGAGCGTTCACAGCCAAAATGACTTGGTGGGTGATCTTCTTTTGTACCCTGTTTGTTGGGCGCCCCTTTTAGATCATCAGTGACCCTTTAGGAGCGGGGTACCCGTTTATGCCGTTGTTCTGTATGGGTGCGACCGGGTGATTCGAAGGTCCCACAGGTGGTGGCAGAGGGGCTCCATGGGCGATGTCACCTGGTGCGGGCGCATGTCCGAACCCATTGTTCGGGACCTGCTGTCTCATCTGGGACAGGCTCTCGCTGAGTTTCTGGAACTCGCGGCAGTCCTTGAGCATATGGCTGGCCTTCTTTTTGCCATCCTCCTTGTCGATGTAGAAATTGAAGGGTTTCGCGGCATCGTAAATCAAAATTTTCTACGGATGCGAACAGAGGGAAGCCAAGATCTAATCTAGGAGATGCAAACAACGAGAGAGATTGGATTAGATCTTCATACCCTTGAAGATTCGCACAGCGGAACGTTCGTCGAACATGGGTGATGTAGTCGTACTCGCTTCTCCTCCTCGCGATCCGATCTGATCTAGCACCACAAGTGGCGATGCCTCCGTGAGATGCACACGTGCAGCACCTCGACGTCTCCTCCTTCCTTGGTCCAGCAAGTATGGTGGAGAGATGGGTTGGATCTACAACGGCGTATGGGTGCAATTGGTGGAGAATTCTGCGGCAGGGCTTCGCCTCTGGCGGTCGGGAGGAGAGGAGGCGGCAGGCGGCTAGGGTTGGAGGGGAAGGTGTGTGGGGGGAGGTGCGCCCCCAGCCCTCTTTATATAGAGGGGTGGGCGGCATCCCTAGCCCCTCCCCCAATCCAAGGCCGGCGGCCAAAGGAGGAGGAGTGGGGGGCAAGGAAACCCCCCTTCTAGAAGCTCTATCTAGGGTTTTACCCTAGCTGGACGGTTGGGCCCTATGGGGCCTTGTGCCCCTGTCCCAATGCGGCCAGGGCACTCCCTCATAGGCCCATGCCCCCTCCCGGAAGGTGGGGCCACGTTGGTCCCCTTCCGGAAGGTTCTAGAAGCTTCTGGTACAATACCGATTAACCCGGAATAATTCCGAACTCCAAAAACTGCACTGCCTTATATGAATCTTATTCTCCGGACCATTCCGGAACCTCTCATGATGTCCCGGATCCCATCCGAGACTCCAAACAAAAACTCATAAACCAATCATCCAATCTATCCTAGCGTCGAGACACGTTAAGTGTGTGACCCTTCGGGTTCGAGAATATGCAGACATGATCTTCTATCAATAATCAACAGCGGGGTCTGGAAACCCATATTAACTCCCACACATTCATCGATGATCATATCGGATGAACCACGATGCCAGGATTCAATCAATCCCATATATATTCCCTTTGTCTCGCGATATTTTACTTGCCCGAGATTCGATCGTCGGTACCGTCATACCTAGTTCAATCTCGTTCACAGCAAGTACTTTACTCGTTCCGTAATCCGATATCACTTTGTGATTAACTCCTTAACCAGATGCTTGCAAGCGGTGTTGATATCGATTACCGAGTGGGCCCGGAGTATATCTCTCCGACTTGGGAGGGACAAATCCCATCTCGATACATACAACCCAACAGGTACTTTCCGATCACCTGAGAGACACCTTTATGATCACCCTCTCATAGGATGACGTTTGATGACCTCAAAGCTTTCTTCCGATGCTAGGGAGTTGTATTATCTCATGGTCTAAGGAATACAATATTTGACATAAGAAAAGCTTCGCAAAGATGAACACGAACACGATCTAATTGCTTTGCTTAGTTTGGGTCTGTCCATCATATCATTCTCCCAATGATATGATCTCATTATTAATCGACAACTCATGTCTATGGTTAGGAAACCTTAACCATCATTAATCAATGAGCTAGTCCATAGAGGCGTACTAGGGACACGGTGTTGTTCACAAACCACACAAGTATTAAAGTTTCCGCTTAATACAATTCTAGCATGGAATATAAACATTATCATGAACAAGAATTATAATAATAACATCTTTATTATTGCCTCTAGGGCATAATTCCAACAGTCTCCCACTTGCACTAGAGTCAATAATCTAGTTTACATTTGGCAACAATCTAACACCCATGGCACTAAGGTGTTGATCATGTTTTTGCGTGGAAGAGGTTTAGTCAATGGATCTGCGACATTCGGATCCGTATGTACTTTGCTAATCTTCGGATCTCCATCGCTATATAATCTCGGATTATATGAAACTTCTTGTTGATATGCTTGGTCTTTGGATGATATCTTGGTTCCTTAGCGAGTGCTATGGCGCCCGGTGTTGTCACACAATATCTCCAGTGGGTCCAATGCACTTGGAACCACGCCAAGCTCAGATGAAGTTCTGATCCAAACTCCTTCACTTGACGCTGCGGCAGCCATGTATTCCGCTTCTCATGTAGATCCCGCGATCACGCTTTGCTTGCAGCTTCTCCACTCACAGCTCCTCCATTCAAAATATAAACGTATCCTGCCCGAGATTTGGAATCATCCTTGTCGATTGTCGAAACTAGCATCGGCGTAACCTTTTCTGACGAGTTGTTCATCACCCCATAGACTAAGAACATTTCTTTAGTCCTATTTAGGTACTTTAGGATGTCCTTCACGGCTGTCGGTGTTCCACTCTGGACCACTTTGATATCTGCTCGTCAAACTAAGAGCATTGGACACATCCGGTCTAGTACACAGATGGCATACATGATAGAACCTATGGCGAGGCATAAGGCACTTTGCTCATAGCTTCCCTATCATTTACCGTGGCGGACACGAGCCTTGCTCAATATCTTACGACAACATAGGCACCGAACCTTTCTTTGCCTTATCCATTACGAACCTTTTCAGAACTTTGTCTAGGTATGTACTCGGCTTAAAGCTATCGTGCATCTTTGTCTATCTCTATAGATTTTGATGCCCAATATATAAGACTTCACCTAGGTCTTTCATTGAAAAACACTTGTTCAAATAACTCTTCACATCGTTAAGCATGTTAATGTCATTTCCAATAATCAATATGTCATCCACATATAGTACCAGAAATGTCACCGAGCTCCCACTCACTTTCTTGTAGATACAAGCTTCGTAGCAATTTGGAACAAATCCAAAGCTCTTGATCACTTGATCAAAATGAAGGTTCCAACTCCGAGATGCTTGCTTCAGTCCATAAATGGAACGCTGAAGTTTGCATACTTTATCAGCATCCTTAGGATCGACAAAACCTTCGGGTTGCATCATATACAACTCTTCATCAATGTTGCCATTGAGGAACGCAGTCTTGACATCCATCTGCCATATTTCATAGTCATGAAACGCAGCAATTGCTAATAAAATCCGAATGGACTTAAACATCTCTACGGGAGAGAAAGTCTCATCGTAGTCAACACCTTGAACTTGCCGAAAACCTTTCACGACAAGCCGTGCTTTATAGACGGTAACATTACCATCCGCGTCCGTTTTCTTCTTGAAAATCCATTTGCACTCAACGGCCTTTCGGTCGCTAGGAGGGTCCACCAAAGTCCATACTTGGTTTTCGCTCATGGATCCATATTCGGATTTCATGGCCTCCAGCCATTTCTCAGAGTCTGGGCTCATCATCGCTTCCTCATAGTTTGCAGGCTCACTGTCATCTACTAACAAGACAGTTAAGACAGGGTTGCCGTACCACTCAGGAGGGGCACGCGACCTTGTCGACCCGCGACATTCAGTAGCAGCATCGTCCGAAGCTTCATGATCCTTATCATTAGCTTCCTCTATTATTGGTGCAGGCGGCACTGGAACAATTTCAGGTTCTGCGCTACTCTCCAATTCAAGAGAAGGTTCCACAACCTCGTCTAGCTCTACTTTCCTCCCACTCACTTCTTTCGAGAGAAACTCCTTCTCAAGAAAGGAACCGTTCTTTGCGACAAACACTTTGCCTTCGGTTCTGTGATAGAAGGTATACCCAATAGTTTCCTTAGGGTATCCTATGAAGACGCATTTCTCCGCTTTGGGTTCGAGCTTGTCCGGCATCACCTTCTTGACGTAAGCTTCGCATCCCCAAACTTTAAGAAACGGTAACTTAGGTTTAGCACCAAACCACAGTTCATACGGTGTCGTCTCAACGGATTTAGATGGTGCCCTATTTAAAGTGAATGCAGCGGTTTCTAATGCATAACCCCAAAATGATAACGGCAAATCAGTAAGAGACATCATCGATCGGACCATATCTAATAGAGTTCGATTCCAACGTTCAGACACACCATTGCGCTGTGGTGTTCCGGGTGGCGTGAGTTGCGAAACGATTCCTCTTGCTTTAAGATGCATGAGAAAATCATAACTCAAATATTCACCCCCACGATCGGATCGTAGAAACTTAATCTTTCTGTTACGATGGTTCTCCACTTCATTCTGAAATTCCTTGAACTTTTCAAATGTTTCAGATTTATGTTTCATTAAATAGATATACCCATATCTACTTAAGTCATCGGTAAAAGTGAGAAAATAGCGATATCCACCGCGCGTCGAAACACTCATCGGTCCGCATACATCGGTATGTATGATTTCCAACAAGTCCGTTGCTCGCTCCATCATTCCGGAGAACGGGGTTTTGATCATCTTGCCCATGAGGCATGGTTCGCATGTGTCAAATGATTCAAAATCAAGAGACTCCAAAAGTCCATGAGAATGGAGTTTCTTCATGCGCTTTACACCAATATGACCTAGACGATAGTGCCACAAATAAGTAGTATTATCACTATCTACTTTGCATCTCTTAGCCTCAATGTTATGGATGTGTGTTTCATCCCTTTCGAGATTTAGAAGAAATAAACCATTCACAATAGGTGCATGACCATAAAAGATGTTACTCATATAAATAGAACAACCATTATTCTCCGATTTAAATGAATAACCGTCTTGCAATAAACACGATCCAGAAATAATGTTCATGCTCAACGCAGCACATAATAACATTTATTAAGGTTTAAAACTAATCCGAAGGTAAAACTAAGGAGAGCGTACACGGCCATCACATCAACTCTTGATCCGTTGCCAACGCATCGTTACCTCATCCCTATAAGCCTGTCTATTCTGAGCTCTGCTTTGAGTTACAAATATTAGCAACTGAACCGAGATCAAATACCCAGCACTACAACGAGGGCTAGTAAGGAAAACATCAATAACATGTATATCAAATATACCTTTGATGGTGCCAGCCTTCTTGTCGCTAAGTACTTGGACGATTGCGCTTCCAAAGGACCCTTGTCCTTGCAATAGAAGCACTCGGTGTCGGCTTGGGTCCAGACTTGAGCTTCTTCTCAGCAGAACAGCAACGCCGCCTTTCTTGAAGGGCTTCTTTGCACCTTACCTTTCTTGAAGGAGGGCTTGTTGACCATCAACACATGATTATCCTTTTGATGTCCACCTCCAGCCTTCAGCTTTGCGAAGAGCTCGGTGATCGTGTCAGTGGAACCAATCTGATTGTGAGTCACTACAAAACTTTTGTAGCTGGGAGGAGTGATTGCGAACCTGTCAATCTTGAGCTCCTCTGGAATCTTGCGATCCGATTGCTCAAGGCGTTGAGTGTAGCCCGACATCTTTATGGCGTGCTCACTAACGGAACTCCCTTCCTCCATCTTGCAGTTAAAGAATCTCTCAGAGATCTCATATCTCTCAGAACGGGCCTAAGTCTGAAACATAGTTTTCAGCTCCTCAATAATATCAAAGGGCCCGGGATAGTCTTCAAAATGATTTTGAAGGTCCGATTCCATAGCAAACAACATGGTGCTCTTAATCACACCATAATCATCTTTCTTGGATCGATAGACAACTTTCTCATCGGCTAGCTTGCGTTGAGGGGGTTACCTAACGCTTTCTCAAGGACATAGTCCTTTTGACCGCCGAGAGAATGATTCTCAGTTGAACCAGTTGGTGAAGTTAGACCCATTGTTCTTAAGCTTTTCTTTCTCAGCAAAAACGTTGAAGTTGAAGTTGGACTTAGCCATGGGATCTACAATATTTGCAAGTACAAATTAGACTATGTTCATGATAACTAGTTCAACTTTTAATCAAATTACTAGATGAACTCCCACTAAATTCAACATCCCTCAAGTTGTTTAGTGAACATGATCCAAATTCACCACACCTAATCCGATCTTCACGAGAAGAGATGTGGCTTCAATGGTGGACAACGAAGTGTCGATCATATCATTCATATGATTCATGCTTAACCTTTCGGTTCATGTGTTCCGAGGCCATGTCTGTACATGCTAGGCTCGTCAAGTCAAACCCAAGTATTTCCGCGTGTGCAAAACTGGCTTGCACCCGTTGTATGTGAACGTAGAGTCTATAGCACCCGATCATCACGTGATGCTTGGACACGACGAACTTTCGCAATGGTGCATACATGGAGAGAACACATTTTTATCTTGATCTTTAAGTGAGGAATCATCTTATAATGCTACCGTCGCGATCTAAGCATAATAAGATACATAAAAGGATAAACATCACATGCATATAACTTTATGTGACATGGTATAGCCAATCTTCGCGCAATGATCTCCATCTTGTGCGTGCCGGCATGATCTCCATCACTCCATCATGATTGCCTCCACCACGAATAGCAACTACAACTATTGCTAACTACTTAGCGATAAAGTAAAGATATTACATGGCGTATAAGAAGTTGACTCGCAGGTCATACACAATTATAAAGACAACCATATGGCTCCTGCCGGTTGTGTACTCATCGACATGCAAGTCGTGAAACATTACAAAACATGATCATCGCATACATTATACACATCACATCTTGGGCCATACCATATCACAGAAAACACTCCCTGCAAAAACAAGTTAGACGCCTCTACTTTGTTGTTGCATGTTTTACGTGGCTTATGGGAGTAGCAAGCTAAGAACGATTCTTACGTACGGAAAGCCACAACGGTGATATTATGGTTGCCAAACTCCGGTGTTAAACCCATGACAACTATAGTGAGAGAAACAGGCATCCACCAGCCGCATGTGTGGAACAAGCCACACGTCAAGTGCGGAGCCGGTCTCGCTAACGACGTCGCGTAAGGTTGGCCTGGACCGCTTCAATCTCACTATCCCGCGTCATAAGAAGAACAAAAACAAGAGGCTTGCAACAGAAAACATCAACGCCCGCAACAACCATGTTGCGTTCTACTCGTGAATCACATCTACGCATAGATCTAGCTCTGATACCCTTTGAAGGGTTTGGCGGCATAGTAAATCAAAATTTTCTACGGATGCGAGCAGAGGAAGCCAAGATCTAATCTAGGAGATGCAAACAACGAGAGAGATTGGATTAGATCTTCATACCCTTGAAGATTACGCAAGAAGCGTTAAATCGGAACGTGGGTGATGTAGTCGTACTCGCTTCTCCTCCTCGCGATCCGATCCGATCTAGCACCACAAGTGGCGATGCCTCCGTGAGATTCACACGTGCAGCACCTCGACGTCTCCTCCTTCCTTGGTCCAGCAAGTATGGTGGAGAGATGGGTTGGATCTACAACGCGACGGCGCGGTGCAATTGGTGGAGAATTTCTACAGCAGGGCTTCGCCTACAAGAGGGAGAGAGGAGGGCAGCAGGGCGGCTAGGGTTGGAGGGGAAGGTGTGTGTGTGTGTGTGGGGGGGTGGTGAGCCCCCAGCCCTATTTATATAGAGGGGTGGGTGGCAGCCCTAGCCCCTCCCCCAAGCCAAGGCCGGCGGCCAAAGGAGGAGGAGTGGGGGGGTAAGGAAACCCCCCCTTCTAGAAGCTCTATCTAGGGTTTTACCCTAGCTGGCCGGTTGGGCCCTATGGGGCCTTGTTACCCTGGCCCAATGCGGCCAGGGCACTCCCTCATAGGCCCATGCCCCCTCCCGGAAGGTGGGGCCAGGTTGGTCCCCTTCCGGAAGGTTCTAGAAGCTTCCGGTACAATACCGATTAACCCGGAACAATTCCGAACTCCAAAAACTGCACTGCCTTATATGAATCTTATTCTCCGGACCATTCCGGAACTTCTCGTGATGTCCCGGATCCCATCCGAGACTCCGAACAAAAACTCATAAACCAATCATCCAATCTATCCTAGCGTCAAGACACGTTAAGTGTGTGACCCTTCGGGTTCGAGAATATGCAGACATGATCTATCAATAATCAACAGCGGGGTCTGGAAACCCATATTGACTCCAACACATTCATCGATGATCATATCGGATGAACCACGATGTCAGGATTCAATCAATCCCATATATATATTCCCTTCGTCTCGCGATATTTTACTTGCTCGAGATTCGGTCGTCGGTACCGTCATACCTAGTTCAATCTCGTTCACAGCAAGTACTTTACTCGTTCCGTAATCCGATATCACTTTGTGATTAACTCCTCAACCACATGCTTGCAAGCAGTGTTGATATCGATTACCGAGTGGGCCCGAAGTATATCTCTCCGACTTGGGAGGGACAAATCCCATCTCGATACATACAACCCAACAGGTACTTTCTGATCACCTGAGAGACACCTTTATGATCACCCTCTCATAGGATGACGTTTGATGACCTCAAAGCTTTCTTCCGATGCCAGGGAGTTGTATTATCTCATGGTCTAAGGAATACAATATTTGACATAAGAAAAGCTTCACAAAGATGAACACGATGACACGATCTAATTGCTTTGCTTAGTTTGGGTCTGTCCATCATATCATTCTCCCAATGATATGATCTCATTATTAATCGACAACTCATTTCTATGGTTCGGAAACCTTAACCATCATTAATCAATGAGCTAGTCCATAGAGGCGTACTAGGGACACGGTGTTGTTCACAAACCACACAAGTATTAAAGTTTCCGCTTAATACAATTCTAGCATGGAATATAAACATTATCATGAACAAGAATTATAATAATAACATCTTTATTATTGCCTCTAGGGCTTAATTCCAACAGAAATGGATGGTGCATAGGCCCGACAACTTGTCGTATGTCGAGGGTTCGTCATAATGGTCGTGGCGTTGCCGCGTTGGGCGTCCTCCATCGCGGAAGTTGTTTCCACGGTATCCGCCGCTGCTACAGTTGCTTTCATTGCTACGGTTGCTTTCGTTGTGGCGGTCGACGTAGCCAGCCACGACCATGTCGGGCCCGTCGCGATCGTCGTAGACACGCGATCTTCGCTTGCTACGGCGCTCGTGTCGGCGGCCGTAGTCATCCTCCTCATCCGAGTGTGCTCGGTGGACGGACTCCCCCCTTCTACCCACCTGTTGGCGATGTCCATGAGGTGGTCGAGTGTCTTGGGCTTGACGCGCCCAAGTTCTTCCTTGAAATCCTGGCGTTTGACACCATCTTTGAAGGCGTCGATTGTTCTCTCCTCAGAGATGTGTGCCATGGAGTTCTTGATGTTCGACCAGCGTAGTATGTACGAGCGAATGGATTCGCCCGTTCGTTGGGTGCAGGCCCGCAGCTCTTCGATCAAGGCTGGCCTCTTGCTGGTATCCTTGAAGTTTCGGATGAAACTGTACGCCAGTTCCCCTAGCTTCGGATGGATCCCGAAGATAGGCTGCTGAGCCAGATCCGGGCCGCGCCTGTCAGCTGCAGCTAAAGGCATTGCATGGCGGTATTTTTGTTTCCGCCGTGAAGCTTGACGGACGACAGGTGGTCGCTGAGCCACACCTTAGGGTCCTGCGTGCTGTCGAACTTCGGAGTGTCCAAAGGAAGCTTGAAGTTTCTCGGCATCCGTGTCCGCCGAATAGATCTGCTGAAGCATCGAGCTCCACAGAGTTCTCCTTCGTCTTCATCCTCTTCGGATTCAGATGAGCACACGCGCTTGGCGCGTGCCTTGTCGATCTTGCACTGAGCGAGGTCGCTTCGAGCGTCGTAGTCGCGGCTATGACGTCGTGGACTCTTGCGTCATCGAGGTAGGTCGTGTTCCTCTTCGTCGGATGAGGATGTGGGACTGCGGTTGAATCTGACCGCAACTTTCTTTATTGGCTCCGCAGGAGCGTCCTCGTGGAGTGCAGCTCCAACGAGTCCGAGTCCGGCTAGTGCGGACTTGGGCATGGCCATGATCGCAGCTTGCGGCATCTTCGGGATGACGTTGCCGTTGGCGTCCATCTCCATGAAGGACGTGTTGAGGGTTCGCGTCACCTCGCGACGTGCAGCGGGATCCATGTTCCCTACGCGAGAGCGATGCTTGTTGGCATTGTTGCCGTGCCAGCTGGAGCCGCCAACGGCAGAGAGCGCAGCTCGCCGCATGCTAGACTCTGAGGCCGTTTGCTTGCGTTTGTCGAGTACCTCTTGCATCTTCACCTGTTTTTTGTGCTCTTCGATGAAGAGCAGGTGGTATGCCATCAGTAGGTCTCGTGAGGCACCCACAGGCAGGATCTTGTTGCCCGCCACGGCTTCGCGTGCCTGATTCCATCCTTCCTCGCTGAGGTAGATTACTCGACTGGCATCGGGGTCATCCTTGTTGGGCGGAGGGATGGTTGCCTCCTGTTTTCGCCGTTTCTACCCTGCGGGTTGGGTGGCGGTACGTGGGCACCCAAACCTGGTGGTTGTTGCTCGTTTTCGCTTTGGATGACCATGGCGCATTGGTAGCGTCCGCGGACTGGATCGCTGCTGCCACAGTTTTCGGATCCGGAGCCGTAGGTTCCTTCATCCGACGGGGGATCGCACAGATTGTTCGATAAAATTTTGTGCCCCGGAGAGTCCGTCTCAGCCCAAACACACGTAGCGCATACGTGCACAGACTCCGGGACAACCATGAGCCGGTACGTGTCCAAGTATACGCGGCCGGCCGGAGATGCGTGTTCGTATAATAAACAGCAGTACAACGTATCCATATGTATATATACACGTCAACCTTTGGTGGATCACTTCATGTATATGTATACGGGCCACATATATTTCTGATCGGGCGGCCGGAAAGCAAACCAAGACGTGTCTCCGATACGTTCAGAAGTTTAGCTGATCGCTGATATCTCTCTAGCTAGCTACCTAACAGAAGACTTCTAGAAGACGTGGAGATAAAATTTTAAACAGTTTCGGAGATTAGGCTTGCGGCAAACGAAAGAAAGTTGTTGTCTCCGGAGATTGTGCGATCGACCGGTCCTTATCCAAACACGTACGCCCCTGGAACTGTGGCCTATATAAAGAGGAGACCAAGAAAACGCAGGGGCAAGGAAGAAAAGGAATCGGGGAGTAGAGAGAAGGACAAGGACTCACGAGGATCGCATCTCCTCGAAGACCAAAACGCACGCACAACGCAGAGATCACATCTGGCATGGACATCAAGGTCACCTTGCCCAACGGTGAGGCTCTTGTATGATCTTTTTCTCCTTGTTTTCTCTCACAGGTAGCATGGCGGAAGTCTCAGTCCGGGATCACAGAAGCTGCCGCGGAGCTCGCCAGCACCAGCCCGCCAGTCTGTACGACGGTAGCTCGTCGCCGCCATGGACTCGACCGAGGAGCACGACGCCATCATCTAGCCCAAGTCCAGTGCGAACAGCACCAGCGTCCCTGCCGGAGTACGCCCACGAGCAGCCCGTCCACGATGGAATCTCGAAGCAGCATGGCGTGGAAGCACGACGCTCTGCCGGAGCGCGCCAAGGAGCAGCCTGCTAGCCGATGCATCCGTGACGCCAAGGAGTCGCTCGCCGTCGGAGCTCGCCACGCCAAGATGCCGATAGCCGTCGAAGCTTCGCCACGTCGGTCGGAGCTTGCCCAACGCCGCCGCGGAGGTCATCAAGGCGTTCGCCCGCCGCGAAGTCATCAAGACGCAGCGGCGAGGCAGCGAAGGCGCAACAGCGTACAGGCGCAGCTCCAACTTCACTCCACGTACAGCCCATGGTCGGTGCAGCTCGATGTTTGGCGGACAGGCACATCGTGACGTACAGCGACGGACACGGCCAAGAGCGACGTTGAGATGTCGGCGTCACGCTAAGGTGCACCGTCGACTCCTGCGGACAGCGGGCGGTCAGACGTGAGCAAGGCGTGCGTAGCGCGGCGAGAAGAGTAGAAGCAAATACTAAGCAAGAGACACGCACAAGCTAGCTACTAGTTCAGTGCAGGGAGCTACTCGTGATGCATTAGTGCATGCCCCATGCACATGGTGCGTGCGCCACGTATGCGGCCAAGCATCCGGGTCTCCGTCGCCATACGCTCTCCTTGGAGGCGAGACGAGTCCCTCGACGCCGACCGCTTCATGATCCCGTGAGATGGTGCCTTTGGTCACGCCGGCTGCCGTTAAACTCGGCGTCGCGCCGAGACGAAGGAGCCGACCACGCCGGCCATGCAGATATGAGCGACACTGGTCCCCTTACAAATTACTCTCGCGAGGCATACCCCTTGCACACCCCGACGAAGCCGCAAAGTCGTCAAGAAGTCCTAGCTGATCGGACCGCATCCATCTACATCAACAACTCTTCATCGCCGTTCAAGACCGACGAGGCGCCAGGCAGGCGAGGCCGAAGCAAAGGCCACGCTTTTAGCGGCGCGTGTACCGACAAGGACACGGGCTCTGCCGCTGCCCACACACACACCACCACCATCACTATTTATGCAGGACGTGAAGCGAAGACGACGAAGACGACCACACGGCTTAATCGGAGGTGTCTGGCAGCGTAACCCGCGAGAGTAATTAACCGGGAGCCTTCCGAGGCCCCGGGAACCAGGAGATCGCACAATCGCCATTGTTATGCTGGCCGCGCTAGCAGGCCACGGAGCGCAACATTGGGAATTGTATTTGTTATCTCAAATGATTAATGAAATACTGTTCCCACCTATTTTGTTTTCTTTGTGTATTTATTATACACTGGCACGCCCGCACTTTTCCTTTATCTTACCGTACCCCGGTGCGCATGAAAAACTACCGCTCCGCATGTACTCGCGAGGCGTTTAGTACGTTTTCGTGTCAAACAAATTAACGCCGGTGGGACCCGGTTCTCCTCCCATCTTTGCTTCGCCGTGGTCGTCGGAATCGTCTTCGCCCGTTCATCCATCCGCACAGCATACTGCATGACAAGGCACAGGTATTGACTCCCGCTGATCAATGATCATGTTCATGCAGGAGGACCGTACAACTACACCGAGCCTATGACGATCCAGTTCGGGTCGCGGCCGCCCATGGTGTTCTTTGAGATGGGCGCCAAGGTGTACATGCACGAAGCTCAAGACCCTGCGCAATTCCAGGTCTTGAAGAACAAGAAGGCGCAAAAGCGGGCAGCTGCCAAAGCAAAGAAGGAGCGCCGCGAGCTGATGCTCGAGGCTCGCGCCCTGTTGAAGGAGTCAACAAGGGCCGAGATCAAAGGGGATGTGGAGGCTGCTCAGCGCCTCCGCATCAAGGCTGCCAACAGACGGACGGGTGCGGCGTCACTTCGCGCGCCTACCTCGATACCACCACCAACGCCGCCAAAACCGACAGCGGCGAGGTGGAACTCATCGAGGGTTTGGAGGCCGCCTCCTATCACTTGCGGAGGCTGATGGCAAGCGCACGCTTGTCAGATAGCCCGCACCCTCTTCGGAACTATAGGAGGAAGTACCGCAAGGTACAGCGGCTCCAACAACAGATAAGCTCGCGCGTCGCTCAATGCGCGGTGCCCGAGAAAGACTGGTCCCTTGGTGCCGGGGACCTGGCCGACAAGGTGTTCACCTATGCGAACACCATCACCCCACCCTACAACTTGTTCCCTGATGAATGGGCGAACGAGCCATTGAAGGTCAAGCAGATGATACGACGCACCATCATGAAGGAGTTCTGGAAGCGGCGCTCACGCAAGGAGCCCATTCTTCCAGGCCCTACGATCGCCATCAACCGCAACGCTTCTCGGGGAGGCATGTGGGCACCATGCCTCCATACTTCAACGGTGGAAGGACGATCCCTTCCAAATGATAACAGGTTTGCCGTTCTTCGAAGCAGGCACCTGCTCCCATAGCGAGGACCTACGACGTGAATTTCGCCAACTCCAGGAGCAAATGGACAACATCCAGAGGCGGCTCCATCATCAAGAAGCGCCACGTACATCACCGACACGAGCTGGGGGCAGGACGACACGGCAAGCCCCGAGCTATCGGCCTCAACATGAGCGTCGTACCTTGGCGCCGCGACGTCCGCCTTCACCAACTCGTCCCATTCGTGGGAGGCATCCTAATATGCCCCCACGATGGAATCAATGGTCACGCCATCAAGGAGATGAGAGGAACTCTCGTCCCACCCAAGTGTGGCGACCAAGGGATCCTCCGCGGGCTCCACTTCCACCACGACCATCTTCTCCTTCTAGGCGGGAGATCAACTCCGAGTGCAGCCACCACGAGAAGCGTCTCGTCCGCTTCTCGTCTTTGCACCACCTCTTGACCACCTCGCGTAACTTCCAAGGCCGCCACGGAGAACCAGCAAGCGGGAGGCGTCGAAGGAACCGACAAGTCCTGTACAAAGAACTAGAAGACTTGGTACTTCGGTATACCCAAGTCCGTGTACGACCCGATGGTGGGGTCGTGCAAGAAAACGACAGGATCGGCTTCCGCATCTCTCCCGAGTTGGAGCGACACGAGCGGTACAATTACCTGCTCAGTCGCCTAACACCGAAGCCACGCAAGCCATCATCGCGGCATGCGGGGGAGAAGAACATAGAGGCTCCACCCTCGCTCCCTCAAGCAACCACACATCAAGACGGTGAACATGTGAAGGCTGCCGTGATAGCCTCATCTTCCGAGAAGCAAAAGACACCCGCATCGACGGCCACGCCAATGGAGGGTGTGGAGGAGTCTCACCACACGACTTCCCCAAACCACGAAGAAGGGCCCGGGGCTACAACTAATGTTGCCCCAGGACAAGGCGCGACGCTCCACGTGCTACCTTCTCTTGTTTCCCTCGCAGGTGTAGAACAAGACAAGGAGAAAGAGATGACAGAAAAGAACCTCGCCCCATGCGGCACTCTTGTGGTGCGCCCGGGGATGGAGTCAAGCGATGGATGGCAACCTCCGAAGGTCACTCACGAATTTGGCTATCCCTCGGATGAGGAGATTGTGCCAAATCCGAAGGCGGACTTCAAGAAGGCATTCCTACCACGCCTTGGCCATGTACGCTCATGGTTCAAAGGCGCCGAGGCAGAATCAAGGCCAACCACATCCTCGTCTCAAGATGGAGCGAGATCGAAAGCCCCATGCCTTCCTATCATGACGGGGAAGGGCTCAGTCTCCGAAGGAGATGCGGGGTATCATCCGGACATATCACCGCGTTGCTACACCGACATCAACTCACGACTTCCCCAGAATTCAAATAAGATATTTCAGATGGCGAGTCGACCCGGGGCCAAGACACGGCTAAAGTCTGTTGCACTTCGAAGTGTGACAGATGGACTAGCTAGAGAGGACGGACTGGCGGACTACGCCGATGATGAGGGAGCTTATCCGACTCTTCTTCTTCATCCTCATTGAGAAGCTTCCAAACTCTCCTCCATATCATGAGCTTGCCTTATGCATGCCATCCGATTGTGAAGATGGCCTTGAAGACCTTCATACCGCACCTGCCCGCATGGCGGTGGATGGTGGAAAGGGCGACGAAGCAAGTACAGCGGTCGCACGAGAAACCGCACTTGAAGAACAGATTCAAGAACAGCGCGGAAGATTGACCAACTGACGTCAAAGCTCGACCAATTCATCGAGCTCATGATGAACAACAGCAACAACAACGGTGTTCCACCCCCAAGCGTACCACAAGGAGTGGTAGACCCGCAAGTGGAGGAGCTACAGGCTGGCACTCTAGCGACTGCGCCACCCAATCAGGAACGGCAACATGAAGGAACAAGTGCACACACTCGACATTGGGCTACACCCACCGTCCCAACCACCGAAGTGACACAGCAAAGTATGCTAAAAGGCTACCATGATATGCTTAAAGGCATGGTGGACGAGAGATTCAGGCAATTGAAGGTCGATAATGCTCCTCGCACCACAGGAAGCGAGCTGGAGAAGCCCTATGAAGCATGGCACGACCTGGTGTCATTCCCCGCAGGGTGGCATCCACCAAAGTTCCATCAATTCGATGGGACGGGCGATGCAAGGGAGCACTTGTCATACTTCGAGGCGGCATGTGGCGACACCGCGAACAACTCGTCACTTCTCCTACGACAATTTTCAGGATCGTTAACAGGCCCCGCCTTTCATTGGTATAGCCGTCTACCGGTTGCATCCATCGGAAGTTGGTCAGGCATGAAGGAAGTCTTCAAGAAGCACTTTGTCGCCATGAAGAAGGACTTCTCAGTTGTGGAGCTCGCACAAGTTCGACAGCGACGAGATGAGTCCATCGATGAATACGTCATTCGCTTCCGCAATAGCTATGTGCGGCTCGCTCGAGAGATGCACCTCGAGGATGCCATCGAGATGTGCGTCCATGGGATGCAACAACATTGGTCACTTGAGGTCTCTCGGCGCGAGCCTAGAACCTTTAGTGCTCTAAGCACGCGGCGGTGGCGACAACAAAGCTCGAGTTAGAAATCGCCAGATCATGGAGCTCTACAAGAATGCTAGTACATTCGATCCAGCCAAGCGCTTTGCCTCGACATCCAAGCTAACCAATACCGGCGCCAAGATGAAGGCACCGGTGGAGGCGAACGCTGCTAGAGTCTTCTCCTCTACACCACAAGGCAACGTGCCAATGTTGGGCGCAAGAGGCGAGCAAGTCGGAGGAAGGCAACGACCAACGATGCAGGAACTCCTCAAGAAACAATACATCTTTCACAGGGACCTAGTGAAGGACATGTTCAACCAGCTGATGGAACATCGAGCCTTGGACCTTCCAGAACCTCGAAGACCCGATCAGATGAGGATGACGGATAATGCTTTGTTTTGTCTATATCATAGGTATGTGGGACATGCCATTGAGGACTGTATCGCCTTCAAGGAGTGGCTCCAAAGAGCCGTCAATGAGAAGAGGATCAACTTGGACCCAGAAGCCATCAATCCAGGTTATCAAGCGGTGAACATGGTGAGCGTAGCTACACCCTCTTCATCAAGGCAAGACAAGGACGACGAGGAATCATGGGCGTTCTCAGAAGTTGAAAATCAACTAGCAAGTCTCATCGTTGCCAAGACATCAAGACCTTCTCTTCATCAGGAGGTGACCTCGACCTCATACAAAGAGAATCCTTGGAACATAGTTCAGCGAAGGGCCTTTTCGAGAACCCTACACCTCGACCACCTCGCGGCATCATCAACACGCGCTTCCCCAATGATCCTCAAGCGACTTGATCCAAGTCAGTGGCCTCCACCAAGATTTGTCCCAAGATCCGAGGGAGGCAGGTCCTTCCCTCGACCAAAGGCGCATGCTACCCACTTTGCGCAGCTCATGCCGAGGCGTGAAGCGGCGCTAATGGAGGAGACAAAGGAGCAAAAGGGAAGCTGGAACCCTCAACCATCCACCCTTGAGAGTTGCAATGTCGTCCTCAACTACAAGGATAGGCCTAGCTCCGATTCAGATGACGTGTTCACCCCCGAAGAGCAAGAGGCATTCCAGACTGAGGGAGCCATGAAAGATTTGCAAATTGAAGAAGTGAACATGAACTTGCGTGGGGGCAAGGTTCTACCCGAACTCCCGAAGGCCAACCAAACAAGAAGGGACAAGGTAACAACCCAAAAGGAGGTGCCCGCGCAAGATGAAGCACCAGAAGGACAGGCTGAAGGGAAGACGAAGTCACACGAAGTCGACTACAACATCATCGCCCACCTCAAGAGGATCCCTGCACTTCTGAGTGTACATGATGCCCTCATGATGGTGCCAGACCTCCGTGAAGCCCTTGTCAAGGCGCTCCAAGCTCCGGAACTCTATGAGGTGTGCATGGCAAAACACCGTCTCTTCACCAACCCCTGCTTCGTGAATGAGATTACGTTCGATGAGGAAGACAATATCATAGAAGATGGTGCCCTGATCGTCCACTCTATGTAGAAGGGAACATCGGCGTCGCATACCTTCATCGAATCCTCATTGACCCAGGATCTGCCGTGAACATACTACCCCTTCGAAGTTTGACAAGGGCTGGTTTCACGGTAGATGATTTGGAGTCAACCGACGTTATGATATGCGGCTTCGACAATCAAGGAAAGCCAACGTTGGGTGCCATCACGGTGAAGATCCAAATGTCAACATTTAGCTTCAAGGTACGCTTCTTGTCATTAGGCGAACACCTCCTACTCAGCCCTCTTAGGAAGGCCATGGATCCACAAGTATCGTGTGGTGCCTTCTACCCTTCACCAATGCTTGAAGTTCCTTGACGGCAATGGCACACAACAACGCATCACCGGCAACACCAACCCCTACACCGTCCAAGAGTCGCATCATGCGGATGCGAAGTACTACTTCCCTGTTGAAGATAATGATCATAAGATCGGGCGGACAACACCAGCAGTTGATGTCTTGGTCAAACCTGGTGTCACGCCGTGATCGAGCAAGGCTCATCATGCCAAGATCACCAAAGGACGTACAGGTTTCTTCGTCATGGAGTCGCAAGCACTCCGCACGAAGACGATCTCCCTCAACCGCTCAACACGAAGACAAGCGCTACTCCCCAGTAGCGATGGGGAGTTCTACTCAACGTCATCGGAGGAGGCTCTTCTATGCCTACCCCGTCAGCCCCATTGCTTTTGAAAGCTAGATTACCATCATCAACACCAATCACGCTGAGGTCAACCCCAACACCCAAGGCTTCCACATCTTCGTCGACTTCGGCGCACCACGAGCCTGTTGGTTTAACACTTGGAAGCTCTGCAGGTGCCCAGGGAAGTTCGAAGATGAGGACCGGCAGCAGTGATGCGCCACCAGCCATCACATTGCGGGTACGCAACTCTACAAAAGAGGAGCAAGTGCCCGCTGGCGGTGGTCAAAGAAGAATACAAGAGTTGGAGGAAGTAGCAAGGGGATCTCAAGGAGTGCAGCCCCCATCCCTCTACATATCTGTGTCTTGTCCATTGGAGGTTTGGGCTATCCCAAGTTCATGTGGGTCTAGAACCCGAACCATTTTCTATAAAGTTCATGAGTACAACACTGCGATTCAATATTTGAACTTCCCCAACCTTGCCATGAATGCGGAAGAAGCACTATCCACGACGATGAAGGTCGGGTGAAGATGGCTCGTCTCTGGAGAAGGCTGGCTTCACTCTTGGAAACAATGTAATGCCGGCACCACCCATTTCATGAGGTGGTGGAGACAAGCGAAGATCTCATCAAGCGAATGCAAGATCGCCCCAAGTTGGGCTCGGCTACATCGACACCGGCGCAAAGGACAAAGCGATGGCCCGGGCCACTTGTCATGCCACGTCCGTCTCCTCAGGAAGCGACGAGCTCGGCGAGGTCAAAGAGGAGATAGGTTCTACATCAGCCCCACCAGAGCTAGAAGACGGCGGACAACCCACCATCGACGAGCTCGTTGAAATCAATCTTGGGACGGAAGATGATCCACGCCCAACTTTTGTTAGTGCCACGCTGACAGAAGATGAGAGAGAAGGCTATCGAAGCTTCCTGATGGAGTACCGGGATTGCTTCGCCTGGAGCTACAAGGAGATGCCAGGGCTCGACCCGCGTGTCGCTACCCACAAGCTGGCGATTGACCCAAAGTACAAACCCATCAAGCAAGCTCCACGACGCTTGCGACCGGAGTTTGAAGACCAAGTCATCACCGAGGTGGATAAATTAATCATTGCAGATTTCATCAAAGAGGCCATATACGCTGAGTGGCTCGCAAACATCGTCCCCGTGGAGAAGAAGAATGGCCAGGTACGGGTTTGCCAAGACTTCCGCGATCTTAATCGGGCATGCCCCAAAGACGACTTTCCCCTACCGATCACGGAGATGGTCATCGACTCCACAACGGGACATGGTGCACTGTCCTTTATGGATGGTTCATCGGGCTACAACCAGATAAAGATGGACCCTGAAGACGCCATCAACACCGCGTTCAGGACCCCGAAGGGCAACTTCTACTACACCGTCATGCCCTTTGGCTTGAAGAATGCCGGAGCAACATACCAGCGCGCCATGACATACATCCTTGGAGACCTCATCCACCATTCAGTGGAGTGCTATGTTGATGACATGGTGGTCAAGACCAAGGACCGCCAAGATCATCAGGAGGACCTTCGGATCGTCTTCGAGCGACTACGTCGACACCAGCTCAAGATGAACCCGCTAAAGTGCGCCTTCGCCGTACAATCGGGCCTCTTCCTCGGCTTCGTGGTTCATCATCGAGGCATAGAGATAGAACCAAAGAAGATCAAGGCGATCCTCAACATGCCTCCCCCTTCTAACCTCAAGGAGTTGAGGGCATTGCAAGGGAAGTTGGCGTACATCCGTCGTTTCATCTCCAACCTCTTCGGACGCATCCAGCCCTTCTCAAGTCTCATGAAGAAAGGAGCTCCATTCGTGTGGGATGAAGGATGTCAAGAGGGCTTTGACGCCATCAAGAGGTACTTGCTTAATCCACCTGTATTGGCAGCTCCTGTACAAGGGCGCCCCCTTATTCTTTACATTGCAGCGCAGCCTACTTCTATAGG
The DNA here is from genome assembly GCA_023614405.1 of Avena insularis. Taxonomy (NCBI): domain Eukaryota; kingdom Viridiplantae; phylum Streptophyta; class Magnoliopsida; order Poales; family Poaceae; genus Avena; species Avena insularis. Next base: position 382,676,101 of record CM042687.1, on the reverse strand, counting down.
CGCCTTACTCGCTCAACACAATGATGAAGGGAAGGAGGTGGCTTGCTACTACCTGAGCCGCACGATGGTCGGTGCCGAGCGAAACTACTCTCCAATAGAGAAGTTGTGCTTGGCACTAATCTTCGCGTTGAAGAAGTTGAGGCACTACATGCTCGCACTCCAAATCCAGCTCGTAGCAAGAGCGGATCCAATAAGGTATGTGCTAAGTCAGCCTGCACTAATGGGGCGACTCGGGAAGTGGGCATTGCTCATGATGGAGTTCGACCTCACCTTTGTCCCTCAGAAGGCGATTAAAGGACAAGCCTTGGCAGAGTTTCTTGCAGCGCATCCCGTCCTGAAGACTCCCGCGTCACCAACCTTCCGGATGAGGAGGTATTCACGCCGAGCTCGAAGGTCCGTGGCAGCTCTACTTGACGGTGCTTCCCTGCAGGTCAACCCAGATGGGACCCCAAAGGCGGAGGCCGGGCAGGACTGGTGTTCAAAACTCCACGAGGCGAGGTGATGTACCACTCATTCTCCCTCCTCAAAGAAGAATGCTCCAACAACGAGGCCGAGTATGAGGCGCTCATCTTCGGCCTGCTCCTGGCCCTTTCCATGGACATTCGTGTCTTACAAGCCTATGGAGATTCTCAGCTCATCGTCAGGCAGGTCAATGGCATCTACGAGGTGCATAAGCTCGGTGCCGCATTACATGGCCCGGAGACTCATGGAGAAGTTCCAACAAATTGAAGTCCTACACGTCCCCACGGCAGGAATGCACCAGCTGACGCCTTGGCGAAATTGGCGGCACTAGTGCTCCCAAATGATAAATCTATGCGAATGATGGAAGAAAGGTGGCTGCTTCCCGCTGTGCTGGAGCTCATCCCGACGGAATATGAAGTCAACACCATCACTACAAATGCCGTGTATGAAGACGAATGGTTGCAACCATTCCTCGACTACTTCAAGCATGGAAGACTCCCCGATGACCCCGTTAGCAGGCGCCAACTACAACGACGATTGCCTTTCTATGTCTATAAGGCTGGTGTCTTGTACAGGCGGTCTCATGGACAGGAGCTTCTTCTTAGGTGCGTTAACCAGAGCGAGGCCGAGAAGGTTTTGCAGGAGGTGCACCACGGTGTCTCATGGCCATGACCATGGAGCCAAAATGTACCATGCCATACGCTTGGCTGGATACTATTGGCCCGGTATCATGAGGGACTGCCTTCGGGGAGCCAGGTCATGCCATGGTTGCCAAATCCATGGCGACTTCAAGCACCAACCTCCGGTTCCTCTACACCCTACCATTCCCTCATGGCCGTTCGACGCCTGGGGGATAGACGTCATCGGCCCCATTGACCCACCATCTTCCAGGGGCCACCGTTTCATCCTTGCAGCGACGGACTACTTCTCCAAGTGGGCAGAGGCTGTCCCGCTGCGGGAAGTGAAGAGTGACAACGTCATCAACTTCCTAGAGCGAAATATCATCCATCGCTTTGGGATACCACACCGCGTCACCTCCGACAACGGCAAGGCATTCAAGTCCAATAAGATGTACAGGTTCATGGCAAAATACAAGATCAAGTGGAACTACTCCACCGGCTACTATCCTCAAGCCAACGGAGCAATTGAAGCCTTCAACAAGACCGGCAAGATACTCAAGAAGGCGGTGACCGGACACGAAGAGATTGGCGGACCGTCTCTACGAGTCTCTATGGGCGTACCGCGTTACCGTCCGTACCCCAACTCAAGCTACTCCGTATTCTCTTGTCTATGGTTGTGAAGCAGTTTTGCCATTGGAGGTCGAGCTACCCTCTCTACGGGTGGCCATCCAGGACGAACTCACCAAAGATGAACAGGTACAACTGCGTTTCCAGGAGCTCGACGCCCTAGAAGAGGATCGACTCAACGCCGTGCAAAACTTGGAGCTCTATCGCCGGAACATGGTGAGAGCCTACGACAAGCTTGTCAAGCAGCGTGTCTTCCGGAAGGGCGAACTAGTCCTGGTGCTAAGGCGTCCGATCGTCACGCCGACAAGACGAAGGGAAAATTCGAGCCAAAGTGGGAAGGACCTTACGCCATCGAGCAAGTCTACGACGGAGGTGCATACCAGCTGGTTGATCCCCAAGGATCCCGGCCTATGCCTCCAATCAACGGAAGGTTTCTCAAAAGTATTTTGCTAAAAGATTTGCCTCTTCCGTTGCCCTTTTTTTCGTTTTTTAATGGGGAATCCTTCGGTCAGCTCGAATCCATGATGCATTCTCTTTTGCATAATATGGATATTTATTTTCCCCAACAACAAAAGAAATGGCTTTCCCTCCTCATACCACGCTGGTGATAGAAGATCTTGCTACCCTAGGATTTGTCGGAGGGTGGCACAACGTGTCAAATCGCAGGTGGAGCGGCTCTCACACCCACTAAGCACGACACGCGTACAGGGTATGCTTCCGGAGGCAGCGGAGAAGATTCTTGGGCACTTCAACGTACCGAGGCTCCACGCCCCTCAAGCTTTCAGGTGGGCCACACGCTCATAGGGACTCACGCCCCAGGGAAGACCATAGGAAAAGATCATGAAAAGGCTGCCCGATTTGGTGCGTAGCCGCATGACAACTCTGGGGCGTGGCGTTGAAAGCTCCAGATAAAGTGCCAGAGGGTGACGTAGTCTACCAAGGTGAATGGTTGCCTTCCAAGTTCTCGAGGAGGTCCGCAAGCAAGCAAGCAAGAAATCCAAAGGAAGTTCAAGCAAAAAAAAAATCACGCATTCAAGCAACTAATGAAGTCCGTGACCATCCAAGTGGTCCATTCAAGCAATCCTCTCAAGAGGGCGAATATCCAGAAGTTCAAGAATCAAGTCCAATGGTTCTGAATATCAAGCAAATCATGAAAAGAAGGCGGAAGGTAGCTGTTCACCACCCCTCAAGAAGGCATGAAAAACCTCAAATTTTCATCCCAAAACCACTTACCATCATCCACCATTCCCAAGTCTCTGCGTTCGTGGGGCGTCGCGCCGGGGGCATGGTTGAGCTGTGGGGTTCCTCGGTACCGCAATGGGCTAGGGCATGACTATCCGCTGCCTCTCGGGAGCATCTCCGAAGACGGCGTCTCCACACACGCACACGGAAGGAAAAGTTATGATCGTCATGGTCTTGCGACGATTCCCAATGACAAGTCCTTTGGCGGCTTTTTCGGATGTCACACATATAGCTAGTGTATAACGGGAAAGCCAACATTTAAAAAAAAAACACAAACCCAAAACCATGTTTTGTCGATGTTGTCCCTCGCTTCTTTTATTTTGCCTTGGATGCTTTGTCCATCAAGCTTGAGCAGGTACATCGTCGAAAGGGCCCAATGCCGCCCTACATCAACAATACTGGTGGTGTTCCTTGCCCTCGGTGACATACGCCTCGTCATCAATGGCGATGCCCATGGAACGACGCTCTCTCCGCCTTAAGGATGGAGTCTCTACGCCGATGGCTTACCGGCGCCCATCTACATCAATGCGTCAAGATTCGGGAGCAGTGACGCGCGCCAGTGCGGCTAGCGTGAATCTGTGAAACCCTTCAGTCTAGTCGGTTGGCACTGCCTGGGCTAGGCGGTCCCGACTAGATTGATAAAATTATTTTTAGGACATGGCACGTTCTTTCGCCACGGAATGAAGACGAAGCTAGTGCTCACGGGATGGCAAAGAAAGAAGGACTCGCGTTTCTTTTGCAGGTATCGGTGTGGAGGAGAAGATTGGGAAGGCTGGAGCTATATAGGAGGTCTTCACCTGACCATGACAGGAGTCAACCAAGCTGACGACATGTCACAATGCCCTGGCGTTTCCTGATGGGTCTCTATGTCATGTACGCGCAACTCACATCAGTTCACCAAGCTAAGTCCGATCTGCTCCGCGCTCGAATTTTGCTTGGTGAGGGGGCAATTTGTTCGATAAAATTTTGTGCCCCGGAGAGTCTGTCTCAGCCCAAACACACGTAGCGCATACGTGCACAGACTCCGGGACAACCATGAGCCGGTACGTGTCCAAGTATACGCGGCCGGCCGGAGATGCGTGTTCGTATAATAAACAGCAGTACAACGTATCCATATGTATATATACACGTCAACCTTTGGTGGATCACTTCATGTATATGTATACGGGCCACATATATTTCTGATCGGGCGGCCGGAAAGCAAACCAAGACGTGTCTCCGATACGTTCAGAAGTTTAGCTGATCGCTGATATCTCTCTAGCTAGCTACCTAACAGAAGACTTCTAGAATACGTGGAGATAAAATTTTAAACAGTTTCGGAGATTAGGCTTGCGGCAAACGAAAGAAAGTTGTTGTCTCCGGAGATTGTGCGATCGGCCGGTCCTTATCCAAACACGTACGCCCCTGGAACTGTGGCCTATATAAAGAGGAGACCAAGAAAACGCAGGGGCAAGGAAGAAAAGGAATCGGGGAGTAGAGACAAGGACAAGGACTCACGAGGATCGCATCTCCTCGAAGACCAAAACGCACGCACGGCACGCAGAGATCACATCTGGCATGGACATCAAGGTCACCTTGCCCAACGGTGAGGCTCTTGTATGATCTTTTTCTCCTTGTTTTCTCTCACAGGTAGCATGGCGGAAGTCTCAGTCCGGGATCACAGAAGCCGCCGCGGAGCTCGCCAGCACCAGCCCGCCAGTCTGTACGACGGTAGCTCGTCGCCGCCATGGACGCGACCGAGGAGCACGACGCCATCATCTAGCCCAAGTCCCGCGTGCCGAACAGCACCAGCGTCCCTGCCGGAGTACGCCCACGAGCAGCCCGTCCACGATGGAATCTCGAAGCAGCATGGCGTGGAAGCACGACGCTCTGCCGGAGCGCGCCAAGGAGCAGCCTGCTAGCCGATGCATCCGTGACGCCAAGGAGTCGCTCGCCGTCGGAGCTCGCCACGCCAAGATGCCGATAGCCGTCGAAGCTCGCCACGTCAGTCGGAGCTTGCCCAACGCCGCCGCCGGAGGTCATCAAGACGTTACGCCCGCCGCAGAGTCATCAAGACGCAGCCGGCGAGGCAGAGCGAAGGCGCAACAGCGTCTGGCGCAGCTCCAACTTCACTCCACGTACAGCCCATGGTCGGTGCAGCTCGATGTTTGGCGGACAGGCACATCGTGACGTACAGCGACGGACGCGGCCAAGAGCGATGTTGAGATGTCGGCGTCACGCTAAGGTGCACCGTCGACTCCTGCGGACAGCGGGCGGTCAGACGTGAGCAAGGCGTGCGTAGCGCGGCGAGAAGAGTAGAAGCAAATACTAAGCAAGAGACACGCACAAGCTAGCTACTAGTTCAGTGCAGGGAGCTACTCGTGATGCATTAGTGCATGCCCCATGCACATGGTGCGTGCGCCACGTACGCGGCCAAGCATCCGGGTCTCCGTCGCCATACGCTCTCCTTGGAGGCGAGACGAGTCCCTCGACGCCGACCGCTTCATGATCCCGTGAGATGGTGCCTTTGGTCACGCCGGCTGCCGTTAAACTCGGCGTCGCGCCGAGACGAAGGAGCCGACCACGCCGGCCATGCAGATATGAGCGACACTGGTCCCCTTACAAATTACTCTCGCGAGGCATACCCCTTGCACACCCCGACGAAGCCGCAAAGTCGTCAAGAAGTCCTAGCTGATCGGACCGCATCCATCTACATCAACAACTCTTCATCGCCGTTCAAGACCGACGAGGCGCAACGGCGAGGGCAGGCGAGGCCGAAGCAAAGGCCACGCTTTTAGCGGCGCGTGTACCGACAAGGACACGGGCTCTGCCGCTGCCCACACACACACCACCACCATCACTATTTATGCAGGACGTGAAGCGAAGACGACGAAGACGACCACACGGCTTAATCGGAGGTGTCTGGCGGCGTAACCCGCGAGAGTAATTAACCGGGAGCCTTCCGAGGCCCCGGGAACCAGGAGATCGCACAATCGCCATTGTTATGCTGGCGCTACTTAGCAGGCCACGGAGCGCAACATTGGGAATTGTATTTGTTATCTCAAATGATTAATGAAATACTGTTCCCACCTATTTTGTTTTCTTTGTGTCTTTATTATACACTGGCACGCCCGCACTTTTCCTTTATCTTACCGTACCCCGGTGCACATGAGAAAAACTACCGCTCCCGCATGTACTCGCGGAGGCGTTTAGTACGTTTTTCTCGTGTCAAACACAGATCTGAGTTGCAGCTACTGCTGTCATATGACTAATCTATCGATGCTGGCATGCGTAGCACGCTGGGATGCGGGGCCCATGAGGCGGGCCTTGATCGATGGCAGAGGCACCCGCTCTGGGAGGCGGAGAGTGCCGGTCTGTCTGACCTGGAAGCAGAAGCTTCCGAATAGGATCTCGAGCCCATCGCCTACGGGCTCGAAGTCCTTCAGGGTGGCTGGCGAGTGGGCGGTGAAGTCGAAAGCACCGAAGAGGAGATGGCTTTCCGTCACCGAGGAGTTGTAGATCGCTTTGGTCGGGACCATCACGATCGCACAATCAACGCCCCCGATTCCCACAGACGGCGCCAATTGACGAGGTTCATTCTCGTCAATGCCCATTATTATGAGCTTTGGTTTTGGAGAAGATGGGGGTGCTGGAGATCACGGAACGGTTAACAGACAAGCAACCAGGGGACACGAGATTTACCTAGGTTCAGACCCCCGGAGGGAAAACCCTACTCCTACTTGTCTGCTCTTGATTACGGCGGAACCGAAAGTTACAAGGGTGCGCGGATGCAATCTGGCGTGGAGGTGTGTATGCGGTGAGGTTAGAGAGAGCCTCCTCGTCGTGCCCTCCTAGACTTTATATAGAGATAGGTAGGTCCCGAGCATAGATCAAGTCGGTTACAGGTTTAGGGTTTGCCCCTTTGAATATTCTATCTGTTCTAGTCTTGCTCTCCAAGGATCTGAAGACGTCATGGGCTTGGGCCACCCGAAAATCTTCATTGGCCGCGTATATTCTCGTGGGCCTTCCTTGGGCAGGACCAGGTATGCTAATGTCGTTTACCCGTAGAGTATAACCATGTCAATACCTCCTTAGATTTCTTCTTCTCCTCGGCATAGTCATGTTGGATGTGACATCAGCCATGAGGAGCTTCCATCATGCCAACACCTCCACCCATTCCTCCGTTGACATGTCTTCCTGCTTCATCATCCAATGCTTCTTGCATGGATTTTGGACCTGTGGAATTAGGCGATGGTGAATAATGGGGTGTTGGTGGCGGTGATGGCGACGACGTGGACTATACGGGTACCAGAGTGACAGTAGGAGAGCAGGCTAGAAAATGATTGGCGGAAAATTGAGAAGGGGGACATGGTTCCATTTATTCGCTAACAAAAGGGGACTCACGCGGGTGCTTTGATGTGATGCGTGTTTCTGGCAGCCCTAGCCCATCCCTAGTCCGGCAAGGGAGTGTCGTACATAGTGGTGAAGGGTTTCGCAGCATAGTAAATGAAAATTTTCTACGGAAGCGAATAGAGAGAATGCCAAGATCTAATCTAGGAGATGCAAACAACGAGAGAGATTGGATTAGATCTTCATACCCTTGAAGATTCGCACATTGGAACGTTCGTCGGAACGTGGGTGATGTAGTCGTACTCGCTTCTCCTCCTCGCGATCCGATCCGATCTAGCACCACAAGTGGCGGTTCCTCCATGAGATGCACACGTGCAGCACCTCGACGTCTCCTCCTTCCTCGGACCAGCAAGTATGGTGGAGAGATGGATTGGATCTACAGCACGACGGCGTGGTGTATATGGTGGAGAATTTCTGCTGCAGGGCTTCGCCTACAAACAGTCAGGAGGGAGGGAGGAAGGCAGCAGGGCTACTAGGGCTTGGAGGGAGATGTGTGTAGGGGGGGAGGGGGCGCACCAGCCCTCTATATATAGAGGGGGTGGCGGCGGCCAGCCCTAGCCCCTCCTCCAAGCCTATCTCTAGTTTAAACGATTTAAACTCTCCCTTATCTAGAAATTCTATCCCTAGATTTAAACGAGTTAAATCTATCTAGAATCGGCTGGGCCCTATGGGGCCTTGTGCCCCTGGCCCAATGCGGCTAGGACACTCCCTCATAGGCCCATGCCCCCTCCCGGAAGGTGGGACCACGTTGGCCCCCTTCCGGAAGGTTCTAGAAGCTTCCGGTACAATACCGATTAACCCGGAACAATTCCGAACTCTAAAAACTGCACTGCCTTATATGAATCTTATTATCCGGACCATTCCGGAACCTCTCGTGATATCCCGGATCCCATCCGAGACTCCGAACAAAAACTCATAAACCAATTATCCAATCTATCCAAGCGTCGAGACACGTTAAGTGTGTGACCCTGCGGGTTCGAGAATATGCAGACATGATCTTCTATCAATAATCAACAGCGGGGTTTGGGCACCCATATTGACTCCCACACATTCATCGATGATCATATCGGATGAACCACGATGCCAGGATTCAATCAATCCCATATATATATTCCCTTCGTCTCGCGATATTTCACTTGCCCGAGATTCGATCGTCGGTATCGTCATACCTAGTTCAATCTCGTTCACAGCAAGTACTTTACTCGTTCCGTAATCCAATATCACTTTGTGATTAACTCCTTAACCACATGCTTGCAAGCGGTGTTGATATCGATTACCGAGTGGGCCGGTATATCTCTCCGACTTGGGAGGGACAAATCCCATCTCGATACATACAACCCAACAGATACTTTCCGATCACCTGAGAGACACCTTTATGATCACCCTCTCATAGGATGACGTTTGATGACCTCAAAGCTTTCTTCCGATACCAGGGAGTTGTATTATCTCATGGTCTAAGGAATACAATATTTGACATAGGAAAAGCTTCGCAAAGACGAACACGATGACACGATCTAATTGCTTCGCTTAGTTTGGGTGTGTCCACCATATCATTCTCCCAATGATATGATCTCATTATCAATTGACAACTCATGTCTATGGTTAGGAAACCTTAACCATCATTGATCAATGAGCTAGTCCATAGAGGCGTACTAGGGACACGGTGTTGTTCACAAACCACACAAGTATTAATGTTTCCGCTTAATACAATTCTAGCATGGAATATAAACTTTATCATGAACAAGAATTATAATAATAACATCTTTATTAGGGCATAATTCCAACAAGTGGTGGGATGCCCGCACTGCCGATAGAGTTTGGGGATGTGACCGTTTTTTAGCCACAACACCCAAATCCTGTTGGGGGACGCGTTTGGTGGAGCCGGTGGAGATGCTCTTGCGGTACACCTAGGCGTGTTTGGTAGGGTATGACGACTGTCTACACACAGCTTGTTGGGAACCCCAAGAACAAGGTGTGAAGCAGCAAGCATCAAGTTTTCCCTAGGTTGAGACCGAGTTTATCAAACCATAAGGAGGAAGGAAACGTCACACAGGTGTTGCAAGCAACACGGAGACCTGCACAACACAAACTCAAGACTTTGCCCCAAGGAACAGTGAGGTTGTCAAGCTCACCGGTTTGCTGTAACAAAGGATTAAACGTATTGTGTGGAAGGTAAAGGTTTGCAGCAAGTAAACAAGTAATAGTGGAAGATGTATCAATGATAAAGATTGGACCGGGGTCCATAGTTCACTAGAGGTGCTCTCCTTAGATAAACAACATGGCATGAAGGGTAAACAAATTACATCGGGGCAATTGACAGGAACTGAGCAAGGCATAACAATGCAATTACTAGTCAGAAAGATCCTATGCGATTCAATTGGGCAATACAACAAGATATATAGACCGCCATCCAACTGCATCTATGACTAGAAGTCCACCTTCAGGTTATCATCCGAACCCCCTACAGCATTAAGTTGCAAGCAACAAACAACTGCTTTAAGCAAAGTGTGTAAGGTAAATAGTCCACATGTTCCATGAACAAGAGACCGTTGTTTTATCCCTAGTAGCAACAGCACATCTACAACCGAAGAGATTATTGTCACTTCCCTTGGAAACTAGAGGCATGAACCCACTATCGAGCATAAATATCCCCTCTTAGAGTCACTAGCAACTACTTGGCCAAGATAACTACTAACAACGGAGAGCATGCAAGATCACAAACAACACAAACATGATAGAATCATAAAGACAAAACCATTAATCAAACCAACATAATAATCGCAATATCCATCGGATCCCCGCAAACACAACATGCATGATTACAAATAGATTAGATCTTGATCATGAACGGAGCTCACAGGATCTATACATGAAAGCACAAAGGAGGATATAGAACCATCTAGCTCCTACATGGACCCATAGTCCAAGGTGGAACTACTCACACATCATACCGTAGAGAAGGCCTTCAGGATGATCTCCCCTCCGGCAGGGTGCCGGGAAGAACTTCAGATCCCCCGATCTAGGGACGATGGTGGCGGCGGCTACAGATGGTTTCGTGGAGATTTGATCGGGTGCTTAGGGTTTCTGCATCGGGGGCTTCTTATAGGCGAAGGGGGAACCGAGAAGGCGGCAAGGGTGCCCAAACCCTAGCCAGGCGCAGAGCTGGGCCCACCCGCGCCTGGTGTGGGTCTGGCCCCCCTGGCTGGCCCCTCCGGCTCTCCTCTGGACTTCTTCTTCCCCATGGAAAGTAATTGACTTTGATGTTTGTCCCGTCCAATTCCGAGCTTTACTAACTTTTTTGAAACCAAAAACAGCAGAAAATAGGCATCTGGCACTGTTGCAACTTGTTATTAGGTTAGTACCAGAAAACATGTAAAAAGCACCTCAAAGTGTAGACAAGCAAAGCAAAGTAGATACAAAACAAGTATGGAGCATCAAAAATTATAGATACGTTTCCAACGTATCAAGGTACATGGATTTTGGAGCTTGCTGGGGCTAGGCCCTATGGACCATGTCCCCATGAAAATGTTATTTGGGCCATGTTCTTTGTTTTGTTTTGTTGTCTGGTTTTCTCTTGGCTGCATGGGTTGAAAAACTATCCACCATTCGTTTGGTAGGCTGCACACAACCCTTTTTGATTGCGCTAATGCAAAGCAATGGTGTTCATTTGCCCATATGAGGCTACATATGGTTACCATTATCCATATATGGTGATCTTACCATTTCATTACATATGATCATAGACAGAAATCAAATAAATAGGAGCTTGAAGATCACCATGAGCAGGCCAACGATGATGAGATCTCTCGGCCTACTGTCTCGGACCTGATCAGTCATTACCATAGCTTGAACATCCATAGCTTGATTAGACACATCCTCTCCAGCCAAAAAAGTTGCGGTACTTGATGACTCGGTTGATGTAGAGCCTATTGGGAACCCCAAGAGCAAGGTATGATGAGCACAACAGCAAGTTTTCTCTTAGTTATCGAACCAGTAGGAGAAAGAAACCACTTCCGAAGGTGTTGCTAGCAACGTGGAACCTGCACACAACACAACCAAAATACTTTTCCCCAACTTATCAGTGAAGTTGTCAAGCTCACTGGTTTTGCTAAAAACAAATGATTAAACGTATAGTATGGAAGAAAGTAATTGCTTTTAGTAATTACAGAAAGTAAACAGTAAACAATATATGGAATATCAGTGGGAAGGAAGGAATGGAATATCAGTGGGAACAAATTCATAAAAATGCCATAAAGTGTAGATAAAAACATAAGATAATCGGTGCAAAACAAGTATGGAACATAAAAAATTATAGATACGTTTGCAACGTATCAGTACTTCTAGCCTCACTATTACATGAGGGGTTAGTATATACCACCACATCAAAATATTCGGTCAATAAGAAGATTGTAAGACCTAACTACCACCAAAATGTAGATCCACATCATCTTCATCACCAGCACACCCCCCACCCTAGGTACGCCATGAACCCAAGCTCTATATCTTGTCATAGTACTTGTATGGGTAGGTCCTAAGCCATAACACCCTAAGTGGCTTAATCATTCTCATGAAGTTTGTACCCTAGGACTTGTCAACAAGGTGGCTAAGATCCGCCCTGAGAGACTCATCGGTGAATCCAACCATGTCCATGATAAACCTGTAGTTAGGGTTTAAAACGGAATAGAAATAGACGGAAATATGTGTTATTGTTTTTGTTTCCTCTTGTGTCACTGTTATAAAAAACGAAACAAAAGACTACGAAATGAACATGAAATTGGAAATCATCGAAGACGAATATTAAACGGATACATGACGGATATGATACGAAAACAGATATTTACAGGAATATAATAGTGCCATAATACCATGGAGTGTGCACCAAAATAAACATATAGTAGACAAAGAATAGCTCACAACTTCTACAAATGACAATTAAACATAAAGTAACATACATAATTAAACACTTCGACAAGAATATAAATATTCACATAAATAGTTTCATATAAACACTAAGAAACTCACTTGATTAGTATGTAGACTGGGCTGGTTGTATGTATTACGTAGAGCCTGCATATATTATATGGCTCGACAAGAGAAAGGGAACTAACTAACGCAAAGTACTATTTTGTACATTGGCCTATCTAGTTATATTTCTAGGAACTTTATATACTTGTTTATCCAGAATTTACTTACATTTTCCGCCAGAAATGGCTCACTCATTTCCTTTTCCATTTATGTTTAGAATATTTTGTTTTTATTTATTTTCTGTAAAGTTTCGTTTCCTTTCCTTTTTAGCTCTCCATTTTATTTTTCTTCGAAAGCGGACAAAAAGTTTCCTTACCGTTTTCAGCCCTACCTATAGAGATCTAGCTGCATGTTTGTTGGCTTGTTGCCCCGGATGGCCTGGTCCATGTCCTTGACGACGGAGGTCATGCTGGTGAAGGATATGAGTTCGTTGTTGGTAAGGGATGTCTGTAAGCTTGCCTGCAGAAGTTGGATTGTTAGGGGTGTCTATTGGCTTGCCAGGTCCATCGAGGATCACTGTTTCCGACTCCTGGGTGTTGGCGTCCTTAGATGAAGGTACATGTGTGATTGGATGTGTTTCGAGAGTCTTACTTGAGCCCATGGAGAACTTTCCAGTGGTAAGGCCCATTCAGAAGATATTTTACATGTAGAATAGTTGGGGATGGGCACGTTCAAGAACTTAGCGTCCTTCAGATGATCCTACGATTTAAATAGTGTGTAAGTTGTGCATGATCATGGTTGTTAGTGATGTGTATGAAATGTACAAGACAACATGCGCGAGATAGTGGTCACTCTCAAGGATGATGGTTTTGGTGTCTTCACATCATTCAACACTGTTCAGATCCTTGAGCCTGCTAATGGTGAGCACCCCACCCTCCACATACTCAGGTGATTGTACACCTGAGTGTGGCTACAATCCACTCCATAGTGCTTGAACAGATCCTTTGCACAAGTAGTCAGATGGACCTGCTTGAATCCTTTGTCAGTTCAGATGCTGCTTTTGATGATCTCGCACATCTTCTCAAGGACGAAGGTTGATATGAAGGGCAACCATTTCATGGTCCGCTTCGCTGTAGCAGCCGTCTCAGCCCTATGTGCCTTCTTGGCCTTCTTATCTTTGGCAATCTTTGTTGCAACATGTGCAGCAATCTTCTTCTCTAGGCTATGCACGGTGTCATGGCAGTTTCTTGCAATGAAGTGTGACACTTGGACGTCAATCTAAGGATCAGACTGCGAATCATCCACATAGGAAGGGATTTGCGAAACACCAAATGGGACCAAGGCTTGGGTGAAGTTTTCACATAGCTAGTCTTACATTCACACGCATGACATCACAATGTAACAACATTGCAGTAGCTAGAGACGATCTAACACAACCTCTAGATTTAACATGAAAATAGCTAGAAATGGTCTAACACAAGGTCTAGATCTAACATGACAGTAGCCACAGATGATTTAACACAAGCCCTATATCTAATATGATAGTATCTACAAATGATCTAACACAATATATAAATCTACTTACAGTCATAGATAAAATCGAGGAGGCGGAGGTTTGATTCCTTACTGTCGTCAGTGGAGGTGGAGGAGAACTCGGTAGAGAGGAGGTAGTATTCTTGCCTTCTTCACCAACCGGAGACGAGTGCGCACCTTACCTGCTCTCTAACCCGACAATGGAGCTTGAAGGGAGGGTGGATTTCAAAAGGGAGGTGACAGTGGGGTTTAGAAATAGAGGTAGCATTTTGGCAGGAGGTGACGAAATACTTTCCGCCTTTTCACTAAGATGTGCGTGCTCCCATCATCTCCATGTGTGTCCGAGCTCGTGCACGGAATTACCCCGTTTACATCTGGGTAGCAGACAACAAGGGTGGCTTTTTGGAAATAGAAGGATCGATAGCTCCTAGGGGTCTAGCCCGAGGATGCTTTAAAGTTCGTGTCAGCCACAACACGGAGGCTAGGTAGCCAACCAGTAACACAACTTCTTGTCCACAATGACAGGTCTGGCTGGGCCTCAGACAACCTACCAAACACGCCCGTCCCTAGCTCATCTACGTGACATAGGGCATCCCAACCTGCCATCAAGCTTAGGGCATCTCCACATGGCCGACCCAACCCGTCCTAGCGCATCCAAACTCATCCGAGCGGACTGGCGGATAGCTACGCGACGGCCAGCAGGACGACCCATCTGGACAAATGCGCGCGGACTGACCCATCCATGCACCAAATTTGGGTCTCTGTTGGGTCGGTCCAAACAACGCGCTTGTCCTCGCGCGTCTTGCATTTAGATTTGGTGGTCCCTCCCTCTAGTGGCACACTAACCACTCCACTTCTCCCTCCAAAAACCCTCTCCCAAATTTCCATTGGAGGGAGCGAGAGGGAAGGCGATGGATCCCGCCACCATGGTCGATGCTGCGTCCTCCAGCGTTCCCGCAACCAAAAAGCGTGGTCGGCCGAACAAGCTTGGGAAGGACCTGACGGAGAAGGAGCGGAAAGTTGAGTCGGACAAGCGCATTGGCCAATGGGTAGAGGCGAGTGCTGGACTCGTCACTACCAAGCTCTAGAAGGAGTGCCGGGACAAGAACGAGTGCTTCCTCGCCGCGCTGAACAGGTTCGACACCAACGAGCTGGTAGTGAATGCCACCAAGAACGCCGTGAACATGATAAACCATGAGGCGTTGACCACCACTTTGTGTGGCACCGTCGCTTTCGATAGCGTTGTCGCTCATCCCGGCCTGGCCATGGCCGACACGTTCTCTACCCGCTCTGTCACTTCCATGCCTAGCGGCCGCCCACCAAATCAGCCCAGGACGTCAGGCCCGCACACGCCCTCACTTGGAGGCCACACTAGGAACATGGCCTCGCTCTCGGTCCGTCCACCCCCTTCCCCATGATGTCGTCAGAGGCGGGAGAGCTCATCATCGACCTGAACCGCACTCCAACGACCGCATACACAACCCCAGAGGCGTCGAATAAGCGGCGGTCCATCTCCGCCGTGGACAAGCCGACGCTATAGACAACCTGTTCGGCCAAATGCCCGATGAGCCGTCGATTGCTGACGACACGGTATGGTTGCAACATTTCATTATCATTGCCACTATACTGCTCTTGCCACTTTATGATGGCCAAATTGGGTGTAGGATTTCGTGGCCAACGATGCCGAGTACGCCATGCAGAGAAGCTGTCAATTTTTGGACATTGTGTATGAGATTGCCTCCTTTTTGCACATTTTAGATCCACTGGCCACTTGTTGGCGATGCCCGAAAGACGATGGCACACATCTGTCATATTATTTGATAGTCAATTTGTGTGTTATTTGCTTGTCAATTTAAGTGTTTCAAATAATTGGCAAAGCCTTAGCTAGCTATGGCGCCAAGAAACGCCAGAGTAGACAGATAGGTCGTACCGCTGAACATGGTTGGCTAAACAGACTGGACCATAAAAAAGGACCGTGTCTCGATCCAAACGAATAGAAACGGACAGTTTTGATCAGCCAGTTTGAGTGGGGCCCAGTGAAGATGCCTTAAAGCCGCCTACCCAAACGGAGGAACTGACGTCGTACGATTTCACAGCTATACTCCTAAGACTAGTCACAATGGAAAGTATCATATAGTAGTATCATGCATATGATATTAGTATATGATACCATCTTCACAATGCATAATATCATGTAGTAGTATCATAGTCTTAGTGTATTTATTGTTTTGTAGAATCTTAATGTAAATTTGTGTGCAAGATTTATTTGGGTTTAGTTTTTTTAGTTCTATGTGCTATGATACCGTATCTACCTATGATACTAACACAATCTCTTTCATCATTAATTGCAGTGACACATAAGCATTTTGCATGCATGTGATGCATGATACTACCTATGATACCCTATTAGAGCTAGTCTAACGCTTCCCTCCCATTGCATTGGGTCCTTTGCCGGCCGCAATACATATTTTTCCGAGCCGCGGCGGCGCTCGGTTATCACAGAGTATATAAAATTCACAAGTGAGGCATGGCCAATTGGGGCATATCCCATACGCCAAATTCCCTTTCCCGGTTCCTTTCCAAGTCTGGAGTGCTACAAGGTGAGCCGTCGGCGGTCAAGAGAACGCCGCCGGCCATCTACCCATCCATCATCCGGACAAGCACGACTTGGTGGGATGCGTCTGTGACTGACGATCTTTCGCGCGCTGCTAGTACTACAAGTCAACCCAAGCTTTCGTGCGCGCTGTGTACCGATCACGAGTTCCATATAAGCCCGGTACCTCAACGGTACTACTGGGTTCCATTTTTCCTCACCCTTCAAGCGATCACAGCGAAGGACGACCGGCCGGCCTTTATTAACTTCCCGGTCCAAATCGCCTACAGTGTTTCGGATTTCAAGATATCAGGTTCCCGTCGACGTCGGACAGCGATACGTACGTAAGTAAGAGAGAAATCTTATCGTCGTCTCTAGGAGATATCGAAAGAATTCCCAACAATATTCTTCCACTAGCGCTCGCAATACCTGTCGGACGCACGCTCGACGACCTCGCTTCGACGTGTGGGTCCCACCTGTCAGGGGCGGAGGACTGCTTCGCCACCACATCCATGATGTGGTCTGTACCCATCCACCAATAGGTAGCTCCGTTGTTTCATGCGGACCATGCCAAACCGATGATCGCGATCGAAACACTTTGTGCTACTCACCACTGACCGATCCCTGGCTGGGTTTCGCAGGCAAAATCCAAGGAAAGATGTGGTGGTGGCCTGGGTCATCGTCGTACTACGTACCAGCTAGCGCTCTCCAAGGTAACGTCAGGTAGCCACCGTTGGTGCTAGGCGGCAATGCATCCGGAATCCGTCCGTCCAATAGATGACCATAGCCGGAGCATCACGCCCACACGGCTCGTTGTCATCCTCCAAAACGGAAAGCGACGACCCCCACCCCTACTGTCCCTCTCTGGCTAGCTGGCTCCTTCCGCCGTCTTGGCGCCATCGATCCTCCTCCTAGTTAATGGCGACTCTGGAAGCAAACCGTGTTAGATCGTCTCATGCCATTTTCAGAACTTGGGATCCTGGCACACGCCTAGGCTAGCTGCTTGATGCTCCCAGCTGATTAATCCCATGTTTTTTTGGCTTGCTCGTTGGCGTGATTTTCATGGCATCTTGGAGCTCGCCGAGACCGAGATGGACTGGTTTAATTTCCACGGCCTTCTTTTTTCTTTTTTCTAAAAGAAACTTAGAAAAGTAGGCGCAAAACCATCTAAAGTGTAGTAGTACGGTACATCTTTATGGACTGGTTTAATTCTGGTTGGACGGGATTTGCACAGTTGCCACACTTTTTTTGTAGCTTGTATATGTGACATTTGTTGTGTCACTCTCGTGTATATGTGGCTGTCAAATGGCGAATATGCAATTTTCAAAAAAAAATGGCAAATATTAGGCAAGTGCTGAAGTGATAAACGAGGAACATGCTAACTATTGCTTCGTCGTTTGAGGCAATTGATGCATTCTGATGTGATGAATTTATTTTGGGTGGAGGTGAACGTCGCAGGTTTATGTAGCCAGCAATGAGATGATCAGCTGGGATTCTAGTAATCAATCAATCATGCTTGGCCCGGGCCACTGCGCGCGTAGTGCCGCGTACGTGCTTCGTTGCCCAGCCGCAATCGGACGTTGAAACTTTGGAGCGAGCCAATAGGCAATGGGAAATGATCTGGATCCCCCAACGATGGGAGGTTCCCATCGTCCTCCTTCCCCTGCGTTTATTCCCAAAATCGTCCCAAATTTCGTTTTTGCTGCAAAACTGTTCGCTTTTGCTACATATGTTCCCGCTTTTACTTCCGAAGCAAAAAAACGGTCCGTTTTAGAAATAGATCGTCTCGCCGGAGACCGTGCAGCAAAAAAATTGTGCTAATGCAGTACAAAAAATATGCTAATGCAGCAAAATCGACTTCGTCGGAAACTTTTTTTTGCTGCATGGTTCCCGGCGAGGGTCAGCAACGAGTTGTTTTCGACGATGTCTCCGGCGAAGTTTGTTTTGCTGCATTAGCATATTTTTTTTACTGCATGGTCTCCGGTGCTTCGGAAGCAAAAACGGAAACATATGCAGCAAACGCGGGATGTTTTACAGCAAATGGACACGTGAGCTCCCCATCGTCCGGGGACGCCTAGCACTTTCCATAGGCAATAGCCCTGCAGATGTTGACTGGTCCGCGATCTACGTATGCCCATTTCCCTTTGGCTTCTGGGCGATCGATCGAGTTTGCATGCCCGTACGACCGAAGAAAGATATTTCAGGTACGAATATTCTCTCCTAGCAAACGATTAAAGGCTCCGCGCTACAACATGATAGCCCCTATGCTTACGCACAGGACTGGACCAACAGTGCGCCTTACCTTTACGTTGTTGACCATGAGCTAGCCACGGCAAAATGTGGGCGATTTCACTTTGCAAAATATGTACATGTGTCATCCCTTCGTTTATTTGGCTCGGGCTGTAGACGCTTCTCCTTCTATTTCTTTTGCCAAGTTCCAGCGATTTATTAATAATAATCAGCAGTCGGTACCAAAAGTTTTAAAAGTAATAAAATTAATAAATAAACGTTTGGACCATCTAGCAATGACTATATACACTAGTACGAGTCAAAGGTGCGTCGCCGTCCTCGCCCCTCCATCACGGAAGCCGGACAAACTAAGGGCATGTTTGATTCAAAGAATTTTCAAAGAAATTCTATAGGATTCCAATCTATAGGAATTTTTTCCAATAGAGTGTGTTTGATTCAAAGGAATAAATCCTACAAAATTTCTATGCATTGCTTTCCTACACTACAATCCTATAGGATTTCTAACAAGAGGCGAGACCTCTTGGAAAAAATCCCATGTGTCTATGACAACTATGACATGTACCTAAACCCTGTGTTTTTCTTGCGGTGCAATCAAACAACTTATCTTATTGATTCCTGCATTTTTCATTCATGTAGGATTCTAAGTGTCATGCCATTCTATTCCTACACTTTTCCTATTCCTGTGTTTTACAAATCCTTTGAATCAAACATGCCCTAAAACTTGTTGTAGTAGATAAATGAAAAGCCATCTTGCTAAGGAGGCTAGCACACTAGATGGTCCGTGATGACAATCATTGACCGGAAGACACTAGTTTCAAACCATACCAACAAAAACAAAAAATTACCGGATCCCAATAGAACCGCCGAACATACGACTCAACGCATCCCCCGTTGACGCTAGACTCACAATCGGAGCAAGGATAAGACATACAAGACCTTATTCTGACTTTAAGACGTAGCCATCGCCTCAACCTCTCGAAGAAGATACTGAAAAGTGTAAACAAAGAACGGAAACCCTCTCTCCATCGAGGAACCGTGGTCCGACACTCCAAGGCCATAAGCCCACCGGAGGGGGAGTAGACCGTCGGTATCGCCAGCGAGAGGATGGAACCCTAGATGAGAGTATAACGACGGGCCCTCACGCACTATAGACGCTTCTCCTTGTTAGAGTATAACGACGGGTTCTCCCTCTTGTAGTTTTGATTGAGTTGACTAATGTATCAATTCAATAGTCATAGACTTTTAGCGATGAAAAACTAGCAAGGTTATTGAACTGAGTTTAATTACCAGAAAACTTTTACTACTACTACTACTATCCCGCAATTCATGAGACAACGCTACTAGCTACTCTACGTAGCTGGTTCCGGAGTGTCATGTGCCCAATCTACTGACCGATCTACACGGCAGCTGCGATATCCTCTGGTTCTTGCCCGATTGTTGGCAACAGTAGTGGCAGCGGTAGATGGTGGAAAAGCCATGCTAGCACCACACACGAATAAGGAAACCATAGCATGCACCTATGCATACAGGATCGATCGATGACCCGAGCGTAGCAACATAGCAACAGCTGGTCCATGGGAACTTTGGGAGGGGGACTACAGCGACCGATCGATGAATCGACGCTGCAACTACGAGTCCGTAGCCAGGTCCATGCACTCAATGCCGCAGAGCATAGCTTTGCCCCTGCCCTAGCTAGCGAACCTAGATGCCGCACCTTTTCCCCTCTCTTCAGAATTAAGACGTTGCTCGCCCCCACATTGTCGTACTACATGCACTGAGTGGAGATTCGGTGCACTCCAGCACCAGTGATCCCGTTTTTTTAAAAAAAAATCGAAAATCATATTTTTTGTACCAAAAAAATCGAAAATAAATCCAGATGTAACCAATGATTTATCCCATAAATATGTAAAGTATCAAATTCAAATACTTTGTATTATGAGCTACACAAAATTGGCAAAAACATAGATATGAGTATGTATAGTTTCAAATCTCCTAATTTTATTTTATTTTCATTTTTGTGTAGGTCAAAATATAAAGAATTTCAGGTTTGCAATTTTGCATGCTTGTAGAATATGACATTGACTGTGCCTAAAATTTATTTCACACTTTTTTTGATTTTTTTAAATAAAGGAGCACTAGAACTCGGAGCCAAAGACACTTTCGGTACATTGTCACTACATGATTCTGTGTGGCGTTGCCGTGTACCGAAAGGGCTGGATAAGAGTCAACAGACAACAAAAAGGGGAAAATTCACAAAAGGATTACTCTCTCAAAATTACATACTAAAAATTTTGGCATCGTGAGTGACTGAAAGTCTACCACCCCACCTTCTTAAGAGCATCTCCACACGACGGGGGGAGGGGGGGTTGTCTAATGTCCCCCAAAGGGCTATGGGGGTTGTCGGCGGCAAATTGATGTCCAGCCAGACCCCAATATATGGTTTTGTACCGGCGCTACCCAACTAGTTATCTGACGTCCCAGGCCGAACCCAACCCGCGAGGGCTAGCGGGGGTGGGGAGAACACGCCCGAATGATTCGATCATCGTTGGCAGCTTTGTAAGTGGCCGCGGCTTTGCCGGTCCCTCTTCCTGCTCGCCTGCTGCGTCGTGATAATGGCCTGAGCTCCACCGCCGACTTTGCAGCCAGAAGCATTGACGCGTCCCGTTGATGGGGCACGCGGCGGGGTTTAATGCGCCTCCACCGCTCACCCACCTCCCCACTACCGCTATTAAAATGGCCTCATCGGTGCCTATATTTCACACAGCCATCCGCTCTGCCTACAATCTTCATGTCCAAACCCCCCGCCGCCGATGGAGTGTTTTCCAGGAGATGTAGCATCCGTGAACGGCATCGGGCGGCGGTGGCTGCTCGTCCAGGAGGCGCAGACACTTTGGGACGCCTAATACCAGTCCCTCGAAACTTTCGGTTGAAAGAGGGGATGCGTGCTCAGAGCTGGCGGTTTGCTAGTGCCTCCAGTGCCGGTCGGCCGGGTCCGATCTGCGGCCATCTACGAGCACTTCTAGTCTATCCTCACCGCGGAGGATAGGGACGGCCCTTGTGGGATCCCAACAGCTCCTGCCTATTTGGTTGTACAATACTCTTCATTAAATTAAATAAAAAATATGAAATGGGGAGACCTACTTTTCATCCTCAAAAAAACCACAATTCTCCCATCCCCTTTTCTCTAGGCGGTCCGCAGTCCATAGCCTATTTAAATGGCCGACCATGCGAAGAATTTCATTTTTGGTGGAGCTCGAGCCTTCCAAACCATCTTGTCCATGCTTGTGAGGTTTTCTCCAAAAAATTGGGCATCGTAGACTGACTTTCATGTGTACTCTCCATTGCTTGCGAGGTTTCAAATAATTGATTCTTCAACATGTTCTGTAAGTTGAATGCGGCTTAGCTCACTTCAAAGCCATATGTATTGGTCTACGTGGGGGATTTTTTTTTTAGAAATGAGCGTTTTATTACTTATTAATGTAACGATTACACCCGGTATTTGCATAACTAGGATGCACATAGCCGATCAACCACAAAAGTAAACCACAAGGAAACAATGCCAATATTACAACAAACAACGTTTTAGTAAAAGGCCTAGAGCTATGGAGGATCAATCCGCAGATCATGCGGCCATCTACGACGGTAGAAAATCCCTCGATGTATTATCCAATCTCATACACCCCTCCGCAAACATGTCTCAAAACTCCACTCAATCTAGAGTAGTCCATAAGCGTAGGGTAGTTGTGGCATGATAAATAACATGCAAGTTAGAAGACAATTTGTTATTAAAAATCTTGTCATTTCTACATAGTCATAGCGACCAAATAATGGCAAACACTCCCACCGTAAAAAAAGTTATGTATTTATCATCGATCTCATGCAACCAATTACCCAAAATATTGGTAACCGAACATGGAGGAGATAAAACTAGAGGCTACTTGGATGATTGACCATATAGAGCGAGCGAATTTACAATAGAAGAACAAATACCGAATTGTCTCCTCATGGTGACAAAAAAATATTATGACTCCCATGCCAATTCCTTTTTACAAGGTTATCTTTTATTAGAATAACCCCGTTACGAAGATATTAAGCGAATATCTTCGTTTTTAGAGGTATATTTATCTTCCAAATTTTACTATTATTATCGACCGGATTATCAGGTTGTATCAAATCTCTATACATTGAGTCCATAAAAAATTTACCATTCTCTAGTAATTTCCATTTAAACACATCTACACCTTCCAACGACTGTATCGTTGATAATCGTAGTAAAAGATTATTCCAAGATTCTAATCGAAAGACGATGAGATCTCTTTTGAAAGTCACATTCGTAGGATTAAATTCTACGACAGTGATATCTAACAATCGAATATAAAGATGGATATTGTTCGTGAAGAGTAGTATAACAAAGCTACCTATCTTTTCAGAATCTAATCCGTGATCCTTTCTTGATATTAAAAACATCAAATCGGAAGAAATTCTTTTTAGACGCCATACTACTCTTTTTAGCCGTCCGGCCAGACGACGTGATGCAGTCCCGCCGACGTATGTCTCAACAGCTAAGCAGGGAGGAACAAAGCACGTCACGGTTAGGGTTGCCCTCCTCTTGCTGTCCATGATATCTTGGGAGGAAAGTGTCTCATCAAGTCGCCTCCTAATAAACGAATCACCAAGCGAGAAAGCGCAACTTGACCTACCAATGGAGCATCAACACGAGTGACACTTGGCCCTGGGGTCTCGTCGGAGAATACAATATGGCATCATGCTATTATTGGCAGCACACGTATATACTCAGTGGTCATGGGAGAATACAATATGGCATCATGCCCTGGAGTAGTGACATAGAGTATTGAGGCCATGGGAGAGCGTGATGGTCCACTGAGCGTTCCGGGCAAGCTGAGGGGAGTTTGTTAAATCAGGGAGCCAATTCGAGGCCTCGTGGCCGCCTTCATGCCCACAAGAGTACTACTAGTAGTTCGACCAGTGCGTACGTTGGATGAACAAAATATCATATCATAGTGGAGCTCGCACACACCCAGTGGTCACAGACAGTCTCACTAGCCACATGCATGCTAATTATTGATGTGTCTGCCTGCTACTAGCTTATTGTTCCACGATGCGTGTCAGAAACACAAGGCTGCGGATCGGTCGATCGAGGCATCGATTATTGATGATGGCTCGTGCCAGGAGAGGGTTTTAGTTTAGAGTTAAATACATGGGCGGTCATCGAACTAAACCCTCTTATCCACCTTGGTCATCGTACATAGAGATATAATTTACGGTCACCGAATACGCTCAGTGCTTCATCGGAGCTCATTGGAGCCTGTAGAGTTACGTATTTGCTGATGTGGCACTGAGTTAACCCCACATGTCAGGCTTCACTTGTGTTTTATTTTGCAAAAATATCCTAAATTTTATTTTACTTAGACAAAAAAGTCCCTCCTCAATTGTCAACGCAAAAAGAATTCTCCACCACCACGACGACCTGTCTTCTTCCTCCTGCGGTCTTCCCGACCTCCCCCATGGCCCATCCGAGGGACACGATCTCCCCGTCGACTTCTCTGCCCGATGGAGGCCGGAGCAGAGGTGTGGGTGGAGGAGCTTCCATAGCTGGGGCGGTGGAGGAGCTCTCTGTGGTAGGTACTGTCGGGCCGGTGATGTCCTCGAGCTCGCGCTTGTCGTGGAGGCCAGAGTGGCGGTTCGAGATGACGACGGCCTCGACGATGTCCCTAAATGGCTCATGGAAGCGGTAGAGCCTCTCGCTGGTGGTCTCCTAGGCGAGCCCCCCTCCCCCACGAAGAGCTTGCTGTTGGTGGTGTCCCTGAAGGGCGAGGCGGGCAGGTGCAGCCCCGAGCTGGAGCTCGACGCCGATGCGACCCATATGTCGTTCCCACATCTTGTTGTTGATGCGGAGCCATCCGGAAGGTGCGGTAGTTGGAGGGGTGGGCGGATCGGTGGATTACTGGGCGGGGGTGGCATGAATCTTCTATCGCAGCGACCCCACTGCCTGTTGGTGGCGGTGCGAGGCGGATTGGCGCGACGGGAGTGGGAATTGGGGCGGCGCGAGGCGGATTGGTGGAGGCGCATGGTGGATTGGGGCGGCGCGAGGCGGACTGGTGCGGAGGAGGAAGAAAGAGGAGGAAAGAGGTGGGTGGGTGACCCTGACCAATGGGCCCCACTAGTCAGATCCACCAGTTATTCTTAGGTGTTGAATAGGAAATCAAAATTGAGGAGGGTCCTTTTTGCAAAACATCTCTTTGCTAGAGACCGGTCAACTCAGTGCCACATCAGCAAAATACGGAGCTCTACAGGCTCCAGTGACCTCCGATGAAGCACTTAGCGTATTCGGTGACCGTAAATTACATATCTCTATGTACGATGACCAAGATAGGTAAGGGGATTGAGTTTGGTGACCATCCATGTATTTAACTCTTTAGTTTACACCCAGATGTTCCCTCGGAAGTGGGAGGGAGCGCGTCGCTCAGGTCTTGAGCATATGAGCATTTCCACTAGTATTTTTAGGAAGATTTTTTAAGTTGATTTGTTTATACGGACGATGAAAATTCGTCTAGTCATGTTTTCAAATATTTATTTCTATCGGATTTGCCCATATTTTTTTCTGGCATTCCAACGCTGAACTCAGGACGTTGAAAACCGCCAGATGAAGCGAATTCGGCGAAAAAAATCTATCGATGGCTGTAACTTTCTGGCCTCTTCGGACCAACGACTATCACTCCTGGCAGCTCAATATGATTTTTAGACTAACACCACAGACCAACAATACTCTTTTCTACGTACTTTGTCCTCACTCGTGCACACATGATACCCAATTTCCGGCCGGTCACCCATATTCAAATTACTATAAACCAAGCATGTTTAACCTTATAGTTCAGACGAGCTTTCGAAAAAGAAGTTGCAACTTATTAGTATATGTATACTATCAATCCTATTAAGCCATGTGCCAGGGTCTGACATACACCCACTCTTAGAAGACCGACGCCTTTGTCGATCAACCATAAGCCAGAAATGTTCCCTCTTGGCACACAACTGCGCGTCTAGTGTCGCATGTGCCATGTGACGAGGTTTGATCTCGTCAATACCCATTGTTATGGACTTGGGTTTTGGAGAAGATGGGGATGCTGGAGATCGCGGAACGGTTAGCAAACAAGCAACATGGGACACGAGGTTTACCTAGGTTCAGGCCCCCAGAGGGAAAACCCTACTCCTGCTTGTCTGCTCTTGATTACGGCGGAACCGATGATTACAGGGGTGCGCAGATGCGATCTGGCGTGGAGGTGTGTATGCGAAAGTATGAGAGAGATCTAGGTCGTGCCCTTCTAGCCTTTATATAGACTCAGGCAGGTCCCGGGCATAGACCTAGTCGGTTACAGGTTCTAGGATTTTATCCCTTTGAATTTCCTATCTACTCTAGTCTTGCTCTATTGGAATTATGCCCTAGAGGCAATAATAAAGATGTTATTATTATAATTCGTGTTCATGATAAAGTTTATATTCCATGCTAGAATTGTATTAAGCGGAAACATTAATACTTGTGTGGTTTGTGAACAACACCGTGTCCCTAGTACGCCTCTATGGACTAGCTCATTGATCAATGATGGTTAAGGTTTCCTAACCATAGACATGAGTTGTCAATTGATAATGAGATCATATCATTGGGAGAATGATATGGTGGATGATCCAAACTAAGCGAAGCAATTAGATCGTGTCATTGTGTTCATCTTTGCGAAGCTTTTCCTATGTCAAATATTGTATTCCTTAGACCATGAGATAATACAACTCCCTGGTATCGGAAGAAAGCTTTGAGGTCATCAAACGTCATCCTATGAGAGGGTGATCATAAAGGTGTCTCTCAGGTGATCGGAAAGTATCTGTTGGGTTGTATGTATCGAGATGGGATTTGTCCCTCCCAAGTCGGAGAGATATACTTCGGGCCCACTCGGTAATCGATATCAACACCGCTTGCAAGCATGTGGTTAAGTAGTTGATCACAAAGTGATATCGGATTACGGAACGAGTAAAGTACTTGCTGTGAACGAGATTGAACTAGGTATGACGATACCGACGATCGAATCTCGGGCAAGTAAAATATCACGAGACGAAGGGAATATGTATATGGGATTGATTGAATCCTGGCATCGTGGTTCATCCGATATGATCATCGATGAATGTGTGGGAGTCAATATGGGTGCCTGCACCGCTGTTGATTATTGATAGAAGATCATGTCGCATATTCTCGAACCCGCGGTCACACACTTAACGTGTCTCGGCGCTAGGATAGATTGGATAATTGGTTTATGAATTTTGTTGAGTCTCGGATGGGATCCGGGACATCACGAGAGGTTCCAGAATGGTCCGGAGAATAAGATTCATATAAGGCAGTGCAGTTTTTGGAGTTCGGAATTGTTCCGGGTTAATCGGTATTGTACCGGAAGCTTCTAGAACCTTCCGGAAGGGGGCCAACGTGGTCCCACCTTCCGGGAGGGGGAATGGGCCTATGAGGGAGTGTCCTGGCCGCATTGGGCCAGGGGCACAAGGCCTCATAGGGCCCAGCCGATTCTAGATAGATTTAACTCGTTTAAATCTAGGGATAGAATTTCTAGATAAGGGGAGAGTTTAAATCGTTTAAACTAGAGATAGGCTTGGAGGAGGGGCTAGGGCTGGCCACCGCCACCCCCTCTATATATAGAGGGCTGGTGTGCCCCCTCCCCCTCACACATATCTCCCTCCAAGCCCTAGTAGCCATGCTGCCTTCCTCTCTCCCTCCCGACTGTTTGTAGGCGAAGCCCTGCAGCAGAAATTCTCCACCATATACACCACGCCGTCGTGCTGTAGATCCAATCCATCTCTCCACCATACTTGCTGGTCCGAGGAAGGAGGAGACGTCGAGGTGCTGCACGTGTGCATCTCACGGAGGCACCGCCACTTGTGGTGCTAGATCGGATCGGATCGCGAGGAGGAGAAGCGAGTACGACTACATCACCCACGTTCCGATTTAACGCTGTCACGAATCTTCAAGGGTATGAAGATCTAATCCAATCTCTCGTTGTTTGCATCTCCTATATTAGATCTTGGCTTTCCTCTGTTCGCTCAGAGAAAATTTTGATTTACTATGCTGCGAAACCCTTCAGTGGTATCAGAGCTAGATCTATGCGTAGATGTGATTCACGAGTAGAACGCAACATGGTTGTTGCGGGCGTTGATGTTTTCTGTTGCAAGCCTCTTGTTTGTGTTCTTCTTATGACGCGGGATAGTGAGATTGAAGCGGTCCAGGCCAACCTTACGCGACGCCGTCATGAGACCGCTCCGCACTTGACGTGTGGCTTGTACCACACATGCGGGGTGGATGCCGCTTTCTCACTATAGTTGTCATGGGATTAACACCGAGTTTGGCAACCATAATATCACCGCTTGTGGCTTTCCGTAGGTAAGAATCGTTCTTAGCATCTACTCCCATAAGCCACGTAAAACATGCAACAACAAAGTAGAGGCGTCTAACTTGTTTTTGCAGGAGTGTTTTCGTGATATGGTATGGCCCAAGATGTGATGTGTATATTGTATGATGATCATGTTTTGTAATGTTTCACGACTTGCATGTCGATGAGTACACAACCGCGAAGCCATATGGTTGTCTTTATAATTGTGTATGACCTAGTCAACTTCTTATACGCCATGTAATAGCTTTACTTTATCGCTAAGTAGTTAGCAATAGTTGTAGTTGCTATTCGTGGTGGAGGCAATCATGGTGGAGTGATGGAGATCATTCCGGAACGCACAAGATGGAGATCATTGTTAAGATTGGCTATACCATGTCACATAAAGTTATATGCATGTGATGTTTATCCTTTTATGTATCTTATTATGCTTAGATCATGACGGTAGCATTATAAGATGATTCTCACTTAAAGATCAAGATAAAACTGTGTTCTCCCCAAGTATGCACCGTTGCGAAAGTTTGTCGTGTCCAAGCATCACGTGATGATCGGGTGCTATAGACTCTACGCTCACATACAACGGGTGCAAGCCAGTTTTGCACACGCGGAAATACTTGGGTCTAACTTGACGAGCCTAGCATGTACAGACATGGCCTCGGAACACAAGAACCGAAAGGTTAAGCATGAGTCATATGAATGATATGATCGACACTTCGTTGTCCACCATTGAAACCACATCTCTTCTCGTGATGATCGGATTAGGTGTGGTGAATTTGGATCGTGTTCACTAAACAACTTGAGGGATGTTGAATTTAGTGGGAGTTCATCTAGTAATTTGATTAAGTTGAACTATTTATCATGAACATAGTCTAAGTTGTACTTGCAAATACTGTAGATCACATGGCCAAGTCCAACTTCAACTTCAACGTTTTTGATGAGAAAGAAAAGCTTAGAAACAATGGGTCTAACTTCACCAACTGGTTCCGCAATCTGAGAATCATTCTGTCTGGCGGACAAAAGGACTATGTCCTTGAGAAAGCGTTAGGTAACCCCTAACAACTACGGCTGATGAGAAAGCCGTCTATCAACAGCAGAAAGATGATTATGGTGTGATTAAGAGCACCATGTTGTTTGCTATGGAACCGGAACTTCAAAATCGTTTTGAAAACTATCCCGGGCCCTTTGAGATTCTCGAAGAGCTGAAAACCATGTTTCAGACTCAGGCCCGTTCATAAAGATATGAGATCTCTGAGAAGTTCTTTAACTGCAAGATGGAGGAAGGGAGTTCCGTTAGTGAGCACGCCATTAAGATGTCGGGCTACACTCAACGCCTTGAGCAATCGGATGCAAGATTCCGGAGGAGCTCAAGATTGAGTGGTTCTGCAATCACTCCCTCCCAGCTACAAAAGTTTTGTAGTGACTCATAATCAGATTGGTTCCACTGATACGATCACCGAGCTCTTCGCAAAGCTGAAGGCTGCGGAAGTGGACATCAAGAAGGATAATCATGTGTTGATGGTCAACAAGCCCTCCTTTAAGAAAGGTAAAGGTGCAAAGAAGCCCTTCAAGAAAGGCGGCGGCAAGCGCAATGCCCCTGCTGAGAAGAAGCTCGGGTCTGGTCCCAAGCCGGACACTGAGTGCTTCTATTGCAAGGACAAGGGTCACTGGAAGCGCAACTGTCCGAAGTACTTAGCGGACAAGAAGGCTGGCACCATCAAAGGTATATTTGATATACATGTTATTGATGTTTTCCTTACTAGCCCTCGTTGTAGTGCACAGGTATTTGATACGGTTCAGTTGCTAATATTTGTAACTCAAACAGAGCTACGGAATAGACGGCTTTGCGAGGGATGAGGTGACGATGCTGGCGTTAACGGATCAAGAGTTGATGTGATGGCCGCCGCGCTCTCTTTAGTTTTACCTTCGGAATTAGTTTTAAACCTTAATAAATGTTATTATGTGCCTGCGTTGAGCATGAACATTATTTCTGGATCGTGTTTATTGCAAGACGGTTATTCATTTAAATCGGAGAATAATGGTTGTTCTATTTATATGAGTAACATCTTTTATGGTCATGCACCTCTTGTGAATGGTTTATTTCTTCTAAATCTCGAAAGGGATGAAACACACATCCATAACATTGAGGCTAAGAGATGCAAAGTGGATAGTGATAATACTACTTATTTGTGGCACTCGCTGCTAGGTCATATTGGTGTAAAGCGATGAAGAAACTCCATTCTGATGGACTTTTGGAGTCTCTTGATTTTGAATCATTTGACACATGCGAACCATGCCTCATGGGCAAGATGATCAAAACCCCGTTCTCCGGAATGATGGAGCGAGCAACAGACTTGTTGGAAATCATACATACCGATGTATGCGGACCGATGAGTGTTTCGACGTGCGGTGGATATCGCTATTTTCTCACTTGTACCGATGACTTAAGTAGATATGGGTATATCTATTTAATGAAACATAAATCTGAAACGTTTGAAAAGTTCAAAGAATTTCAGAATGAAGTGGAGAACCATCGTGACAGAAAGATTAAGTTTCTACGATCCGATCGTGGGGGCGAATATTTGAATTATGATTTTCTCACGCATCTCAAAGCAAGTGGAATCGTTTCACAACTCACGCCACCCGGAACACCACAGCGCAATGGTGTGTCGAACCGGAATCGAACCCTATTAGATATGGTCCGATCGATGATGTCTCTTACTGATTTGCCGTTATCATTTTGGGGTTATGCATTAGAAACCACTGCATTCACTTTAAATAGGGCTCCATCTAAATCCGTTGAGACGACACCGTATGAACTGTGGTTTGGTGCTAAACCTAAGTTGTCGTTTCTTAAAGTTTGGGGATGCGAAGCTTACGTCAAGAAGTTGATGCCGGACAAGCTCGAACCCAAAGCGGAGAAATGCGTCTTCATAGGATACCCCAAGGAAACTATTGGGTATACCTTCTATCACAGAACCGAAGGCAAAGTGTTTGTCGCAAAGAACGGTTCCTTTCTTGAGAAGGAGTTTCTCTCGAAAGAAGTGAGTGGGAGGAAAGTAGAGCTAGACGAGGTTATTGAACCTTCTCTTGAATTGGAGAGTAGCGCAGCACCTGAAATTGTTCGATCACCGCACCAACAATAGAGGAAGCAAATGACAAGGATCATGAAGCTTCGGACGATGTCGCTCTCGAATGTCGCAGGTCGACAAGGTCGCGTGCCCCTCCTGAGTGGTATGGCAACCCTGTCTTGACTGTCTTGTTAGTAGAAGACAGTGAACCTACGAACTATGAGGAAGCGATGATGAGCCCAGACTCTGAGAAATGGCTAGAAGCCATGAAATCCGAATTGGGACCCATGAGCGAAAACCAAGTATGGACTTTGGTGGACCCTCCTAGCGGTCGAAAGGCCGTTGAGTGCAAATGGATCTTCAAGAAGAAAACGGACGCGGATGGTAATGTTACCGTCTATAAAGCACGGCTTGTTGCGAAAGGGTTTCGACAAGTTCAAGGTGTTGACTACGATGAGACTTTCTCTCCCGTAGCAATGTTTAAGTCCATTCGGATTTTATTAGCAATTGCTGCGTTTCATGATTATGAAATATGGCAAATGGATGTCAAGACTGCTTTCCTCAATGGCAACATTGACGAAGAGTTGTATATGATGCAACCCGAAGGTTTTGTCGATCCTAAGGATGCTGATAAAGTATGCAAACTTCAGCGTTCCATTTATGGACTGAAGCAAGCATCTCGGAGTTGGAACCTTCGTTTTGATCAAGTGATCAAGAGCTTTGGATTTGTTCCAAATTGCTACGAAGCTTGCATTTACAAGAAAGTGAGTGGGAGCTCGGTGACGTTTCTGGTACTATATGTGGATGACATATTGATTATTGGAAATGACATCAACATGCTTAAAGATGTGAAGAGTTATTTGAACAAGTGTTTTTCAATGAAAGACCTAGGTGAAGCTGCTTATATATTGGGCATTAAAATCTATAGAGATAGACAAAGACGCCTGATAGCTTTAAGCGGTACATACCTAGACAAAGTTCGAAAAGGTTCGTAATGGATAAGGCATTGAAAAGTTCAGACCTATGTTGTCGAGGTAAGATATTGAGCAAGGCTCAAAGGTCCAGCCACGGTAAATGATAGGAAGCCATGAGCAAAGTGCCTTATGCCTCGCCATAGGTTCCATCATGTATGCCATGTCAGGTACTAGACCGGATGTGTCCAATGCTCTTAGTTTGACGAAAGATATCAAAGTGATCCGAGTGGAACCTTTGGACAGCCGTGAAGAACATCCTAAGGTACCTAAATAGGACTAAAGAAATGTTCTTAGTCTATGGGGGTGATGAACATTTCGTCGTAAAAGGTTACGTCGATGCTAGTTTCGACACCGACAAGGATGATTCTAAATCTCGGACGGGATACGTGTATATTTTGAATGGAGGAGGCTGAGCTGGAGAGAAGCTGCAAGCAAAGCGTGATCGCGGGATCTACTGATGAAAGCGGAATACATGGCTGCTGCAGAAGCGTCAAGTGAAGGAGTTTGGATCGAAACTTCATCATCGAAGCTTGGTGTGGTTCCAGGTGCATTGGACCCACTGGAGATATTGTGTGACAACACTGGCGCCATAGCACTCGCTAAGGAACCAAGATATCATCCAAAGACCAAGCATATCAACCGCAAGTTTCATATAATCCGAGATTATATAGCAGATGGAGATCTGAAGATCAGCAAAGTACATACAGATCTGAATGTCGCAGATCTTGGCTTTCCCTCTGTTCGCTTCCGTAGAAAATTTTGATTTACTATGCTGCGAAACCCTTCATGCTCTCCAAGGATCCGAAGGCGTCATGGGCCTTGGCCACCCGAAAATCTTCATGGGCCGGCGTACATTTGTCGTGGGCCTTCCTTGGGCTGGACCAGGTATGCTGAGATCATGTACCCATAGGGTATAACCATGTCAGTAGCCCCCGAGTGATCAGTCGAATCGTAGATTCGGCTAAGGACTCTTCAATCCTTCGTGTGCAACTATGTATTTCAATAGTTCATGTTGTTGGGAATATGCCCTAGAGGCAATCATGTATGATGAGTTTTCCCATTGTATTCATAAAGATATTAAGTTGTCCTTGTATAAACATCTGATGTGTATCATTGAATATGTGATTCGGTTGTGGAACTATACATTCATGTTGTTTGTACTAAATATCCTTGGTCATTGAGGTTGTGCTGGACACACAACTTAGACCAATGTGAAAGTTGGCTTGATGACTCGGTTCCACTTATCATGGGCATGGAGATGCTATTCCAACTTACACAGATTCGGCTAAAGAGTTTAGCGAGTCAGATTGACCCATATTGAGTTACAACGAACAAGTTGTCATTTGTATATCTTAATCAATGTAATCCTTAGACCTGAGGTTGTTGCATAGTCCAAGTTGAGGATCACCGACTTAGGTTACATCGGCGCTGATCCGTAACTAAGCGGTTATAAAAGGCGAGTTAATTCGGTCGAGAATCAAGTGTGTGATGTGAATAACCAAGATGGGATTTTGCCCTCCACTCGGAGAGATATTCTCTGGGCCCTCTCGTGAGATATGATTCGGAAAGCATGGCCATGCACGACTCGGTTAAGTGTTAACCGAGGCGATCGACTAAGAGTTAGTCGGGTGAATCACTTATCTCGGATCGAGAAGAGAGTCAGACTATTTAAGGGATGAAAAATATTCGCCTATAGTCTGACAAGGTATATCATGAGGCAAAAGGGACTGGACGCCAAATCGCATTGGAAAAGGCAAGTCGTCATGACTCTTTGGTACTTGGGAGTCGGCACGTTACGCTAGGAGCCGCTCTTGTGATCGATTGAGTCGGACTCCAATCGTGTCCAAGTAGCCATGAGCCTGCGGGGTCACACACTTAAGAGCGGGAGCATGTTCGGATTGGATCTGAACCCGTAATCTGGTTGGGTTGGACCTAAACCGGATTAGGACTGAGTTAGTGAGTTGGAATCACGGTGACTAGTGTTATATGGGCTTTAGTGAATGGGTGTGAGCGAGCCCACGTTCACTCCTATATATAGTGGAGCACCATAACCCGTAAAGGTTAATCATTCGGTTAGGTCATTCCATGTGTTGAAACCCTAGCTCCCTGACAGTCCGGCCGTCGATCGAACCTAGCGGTTGCTCCTCCTTGTAAGTGTGGATACTAGCAGAGGTGATGTGCGATCAGTACCAGGACGATTGGATCGTGAGAACTGCACTGCATCAACTGACGCGCTTCATCAGTAATCCGCAACCGCACGTCTAGTGGTAAACCTCGTGGCCTTCTACCTCAGCTAGATCTTGGGATCACCACGTTAGAGGAAAATTTTGTTTTATCTCCGCGTGGCCCAACAGTGGTATCAGAGCCATAGCTTCTGGTTTTAGGCTCGATATCTCGCATCTGTGATATGCGGTTTGGCTGTAGATGAGATCTATGTGCTGTTTGGTGGTCGATCTATGAGATAGATCGGTTTTGTACAAGGTTGATTGGATCAACTGTACTCGGGGAATGGTAGATCTGATTTCCGTGATCATACTGCTGAGGTCGTGGAACGACATACCCCTACCGGTCGGCTTCCGCCATCGGGGTAGACTGTGACACGTAAATCCAGAAGCGGTGATCGAAGATCAAAGAGTTTGATCGAATCGGAACGATGGTCGGAATCCATGTTCGGATCGTAGATGAGATCTGCGTTTTCAGAAAAATCGTCGGACCGTCGGCTTCGCCCTGTCGTAGCGCCTTAGATGTCGTTGCGAGTTTCACAGCGCCGGTAGATATTGTATCTATGCATAACTTGTTTTTGCTGGAAGTTGTGAATGGTATGGTTCATGTGCATGTGATGTATGTGTGTAATCCATACGTGATCTGCGAATCATGGTTTTTGTCAGCCGGCTGGAGCCTAGGTGCTGTCATTTTATTGTATAACGACCTGCGTGTCGGATTCTCTATGTAATTTACTTTACCAAGCTAGTGTAGTTGTTTGGAGAACCCGGAAGGCATGCAAGGCGATGTACATGTCGGCGACATGGAGTAAGACGGCAAGTGACAAGAGTTGGCACGAGTCGGATTACAGGCTTTGTGGAGATGAAGATCGCCATGAAGAGAGCCATACCATTTCACATTATAATTGCTTTATTTTGTGTTATTGTTATGTCTCTGTTTTACCTCTATTAGATAGTCAGTAAAATTTAATCCCTCAAAGAAGGTCTAGTCGGTTTTCCCGCTAGTGTTTGCACCATCAAAAATCGGACATTTTTGGTAGTGGGCTCATAAAATTGAGGTGCTGCCAGTTCTTTCCGACTAGGTGGGTTCGAGTCGGACTCTTACTGCGGAAACACTCGGTAAGCTAGACGGGTCTATCACAACGGTTGTGGGGCTCAGGTAAAAGTCGGATGGGAGCCGGGGCATGTGATGCCACCCGTCCAACAGGAGTCGCATGAGATGCGATTGACAAGGAGTTGTCTACCTAGATCACTTGGCGGCTAGCGGTGATGCTAAAGCTCACTAGCCGACTTGCTTATTTAGGATCCTGAATCACTAAGTAACCATCGGAGGGGTGTTGGTTCTAGTGGGAGCATAAAATATTAAAATGTTTAATATGCTTGCTCTTTTATGAATACATGTCTTAAGTGTTTTGCATATTTTTTACATTTGTAGATCATGGCACCAAGTAGCAGTCACTCTCGGATATCCGGTTTTTTGAGAACCATTCTTGAGAAAGATAAACTAAGCGACACTAATTTTACCAAGCGGTATCAAATCTGAGAATCATTCTCAAACAAGAAAAGAAGGACCATGTCCTAGACAACCCCACTTCGGATGAGCGAATGAGAATGCATTTGTCGCAGCCACCAATGCCTACCGTCGGGCTAAGGATGAGTCCACGGATATTAGCATCTTATGCTTGCTCACATGGAACCGGACTTGCAAAAGCAGTTCGAGCATGTTGAGGCCTACGATATGATCGAAAGCCTCAAAAGTATGTTCGAGCTCGGTAGGCGAGAGGTATCAAGTCTTTCAGGCTTTGCTGAGTTGCAAGCTTAAGGATGGTGATCCACTGAGTCCGCATGTGATCAAAATGGTTGGTTACGTGCAGTCTCTGGAGAGGCTTTGTCTACCCCATAAGCGAAGAGTTCGCTATGGATATAATTCTGAACTCTCTTCCTAGTGCATATGGGCAGTTCATTTCGAACTACCACATGCATGGTATGGATAAGAAGCTCACTGAATTACATGGGATGCTCAAGCAGGCAGAGGCGGATCTCAAGAAGGGTGCCACCAAGTGTTGATGGTGCGAATAAGGCTAAGTTCAAGAAGAGTTCTTGGACTAAGAAGAAGGCTAAGTCGAGGAAAGCGGGCTCGGACCCAGTCCCAAGCGCTTCCTCAGGGACTAAGCCATCTCCTTCAGCCGGATCCACTTGCTTCTACTGCAAGGCGGATGGCCACTAGAAGAGGAACTGCAACAAGTACTTGGCCGACAAAGCCAAGAGTGGAGGCATGACTTCCGACTCAGGTACACTTGTTTGCAATGTTATAGACATATATCTTGCTGATGCACCTAATAGGTCTTGGGTATATGATACCGGATCAGTTATTCACATCTGCAACTCGATGCGAGGGTAGTAAGAACTAGGAGCGTAGCAAGGCGAGGTTGATATTCGAGTCGGCAACAAGGCAAGAGTTGCTGCGTTGGAAGTCGACACGATGCAACTTCATTTACCTTCAGTTCATTATGGAACTGAATAATTGTTATTATGTTCCGATGCTCGATCGAAACATTATTTACGCTTCATGTTTGATGAGGCAAGGCTATGAGTCGAATATCAAGAATAATGGTTGTTCTTTATATTTGAATGATATGTTTCACGGCTTTGCACCCGTCCAGGATGGGTTATTTATTTTGAATCTTGATGGTGAGTCGGTTTATAACATAAATGTTAAAAGGTTGAAACCAAATGATCTGAATATGACTTACTTTTGGCACTGTCGGCTTGGTCATATAAGTTGGAAACGCATGAAGAAGCTCCATGATGATGGAATCCTAACTTCGTTCGACTTGGAGTCGTTGAGACATCGAATCTTGCCTACTCGGCAAAATGACCAAGACACCTTTTGCAAGAGTTGCGAAAGGCGTCGACTTGTTGGGACTAGTACATAGTGATGTATGTGGACCAATGAGCACGACGACCGAGGTGGTTATCGATTACTTCATTACCTTCACTGATGATTTGAGTAGGTATGGATATATCTACTTGATGAAACATAAGTCGGAAGCCTTTCAAAAGTTCAAAGAATTCCAGAATGAAGCACAGAATCAACTCGGCAAGAAAATAAAGTTTCTTCGGTCGGACCGAGGAGGCGAGTACATGAGCCATGAGTTTGATGACCATCTAAAAAGTTGTGGAATAGTTCCTCAACTTACTCCGCCAGGAACGCCACAAAGGAATGGTGTTTCGGAAAGGCGGAATCGAACCTTGTTGGACATGGTACGGTCAATGATGAGTCGGACAGATCTGCCTTTATCATTTTGGGGTTATTGTCTAGAAATAGCGGCGTTCACACTAAACAGAGTACCATCAAAATCGGTAGAGAAGACACCGCATGAAATGTGGACAGGCAAAAGGCCGAGTTTGTCTTTTCTTAAGATTTGGGGTTGTGAAGCATTTGTCAAGCGACTTCAGTCGGACAAGCTTATAGCCAAGTCGGATAAGTGTATTTTCGTGGGGTATCCGAGGGAAACCTTGGGTTACTACTTCTACAACCGAGAAGAGGGCAAAGTGTTCGTCGCTCGAAACGGTGTCTTCCTTGAGAAAGAGTTTCTCAGTCGAGGAGTAAGTGGGAGCACAGTGCAACTCGAAGAAATTCGAGAGGAACCGGCTAGTAGCGAGTCGGCAAAAACCTTGGAGGTTGAGCCGGTCGTGGCAGCTGAGCCAGCAACAACACCTGTACTACGA
Organism: Avena insularis; assembly: GCA_023614405.1. Taxonomy (NCBI): domain Eukaryota; kingdom Viridiplantae; phylum Streptophyta; class Magnoliopsida; order Poales; family Poaceae; genus Avena; species Avena insularis. The sequence goes on along the minus strand of CM042687.1, from coordinate 382,637,969 downwards.
AGATCGGCAAGATTACGAAATGTTCGTGATGTGTTACTGTTAGACAGTGATGAGCCGGCAAATTATTCGGAAGCGATGGTGGGATCTGATTCCGAGTCATGGCTTGGAGCCATGAGATCCGAGATAAAGTCCATGGATGAAAATCAAGTTTGGAACTTGGTTGATCTGCCAGACGGTGCAAGACCCGTCGAGTGCAAATGGGTCTTTAAGAAGAAAACTGATATGGATGGAAATGTCTCCGTCTATAAAGCACGCCTTGTCGCGAAGGGATTCCGACAAGTTCAAGGAGTTGATTATGACGAGACTTTCTCGCCCGTAGTGATGCTTAAATCAGTTCGGATCATGTTAGCTATAGCAGCCTATTTCGACTATGAGATATGGCAGATGGATGTCAAAACGGCTTTCCTTAACGGAAATTTAACCGAGGACGTGTATATGATACAGCCCGAGGGTTTTGTTGATCCGGCTAATGCTGACAAGGTGTGCAAACTTCAGAAATCCATTTATGGATTGAAGCAAGCATCTCGGAGTTGGAATATTCGCTTTGATGAGGTAGTCAAATCGTTTGGCTTCATCAAGAGTGATCATGATTCTTGTTTGTACAAGAAGTTTAGTGGGAACAAAGTAAAATTTCTAATCTTATATGTGGATGACATATTACTGATTGGAAATGATGTCCAGATGTTGCAAGAAACCAAGGAATCATTGGAAAGGAGTTTCTCAATGAAAGACTTGGGTGAGGCAACATACATCCTCGGAATCCGGATCTATAGAGATAGATCAAGGAGGCTCATTGGATTGAGTCAGAGTACTTATTTGGACAAAGTGTTGAAGAAGTTCAACATGGAATCGTCTAAGAAGGGGTTCTTACCGATGTCCCATGGTGTAAAACTTAGCAAGACTCAGTGTCCTTCGACAACTGATGAGCGAAGTCGGATGAGTGCGATTCCATATGCTTCTGCAGTCGGATCCATCATGTACGCCATGATTTTTACTAGGCCAGATGTTTCGTATGCTCTAAGTGTTGTGAGTAGATACCAGGCTGATCCTGGAGAGATCCATCGGATAGGCTAAAATATCCTAAAGTACTTGAGAAGGACTAAGGATATGTTCTTGGTTTATGGTGGTGAAGATGAACTCGGTAAAGGGTTACACAGATGTGAGTTATCTTACCGACTGATGATTCTCGCTTCAATCCGGATACGTGTTTATTATAAACGGAGGTCCGTGAGCTGGAAGAGTTCCAAGCAAGAGGCGTATGCTTCACAACAGAGGTTGAGTATATTGCCTCGGAGGCAGCAAAGGAAGCTGTTTGGATGAGGAATTTCCTCATGGATCTTGGTGTGGTTCAGGGCTCGTCCAATCCGTTGGACGTGTATTGTGACAACAATGGTGCTATTGCATAAGCCAAGGAACCTAGACAGCACCAGAAGAACAAGCACATACTCATGCGGTACCACCTGATTCGCCAGTTCGTGTTTCAGGGTGATATCAAGTTATGCAAGGTACACACGGATGCAAATATTGCGGATCCGTTGACAAAGCCGTTACCACAGCCGAAGCATGAGGCGCACCTGAGAGCCATGGGCATTAGAATCTTAGACATGTGATGTCGGAAGATTGACTCTAGTGCAAGTGGGAGACTGTTGGGAATATGCCCTAGAGGCAATCATGTATGATGAGTTTTCCCATTGTATTCATAAAGATATTAAGTTGTCCTTGTATAAACATCTGATGTGTATCATTGAATATGTGATTCGGTTGTGGAACTATACATTCATGTTGTTTGTACTAAATATCCTTGGTCATTGAGGTTGTGCTGGACACACAACTTAGACCAATGTGAAAGTTGGCTTGATGACTCGGTTCCACTTATCATGGGCATGGAGATGCTATTCCAACTTACACAGATTCAGCTAAAGAGTTTAGCGAGTCGGATTGACCCATATTGAGTTACAACGAACAAGTTGTCATTTGTATATCTTAATCAATGTAATCCTTAGACCTGAGGTTGTTGCATAGTCCAAGTTGAGGATCACCGACTTAGGTTCTGTCAAACGCTGATTCGTAACTGGGCAGTTATAAAGGCAGAGTTCGGGTCGAATGAGAATCAAGCTGTGTGATATGAAAAACCAAGATGGAATTTTGCCCCTCCACTCGGAGAGATATTCTCTGGGCCCTCTCGTGAGATATGATTCGGAAAGCATGTCCATGCACGACTCGGTTAAGTGTTAACCGAGGCGATCGACTAAGAGTTAGTCAGGTGAATCACTTATCTCGGATCGAGAAGAGAGTCAGACTATTTAAGGGATGACAAATATTCGCCTATAGTCTGACAAGGTATATCGTGAGGCAAAAGGGACTCGGACGCAAGTCGCATTGGAAAGGAAAGTCGTCATGACTCTTTGGTACTTGGGAGTCGGCACGTTCTGCTAGGAGCCGCTACCGACTGATCGATTGAGAGTCGGACTCCAATCATGTCCAAGTTGTAGGGGTTCGTAGCATGGAAAACAAAAAATTTCTATCGCATGCAAACAAACAAGCCAAGATCTATCTACTAGATTGTAGCAACGAGTCGATAGGGGAACTCACCCTCGAAGATTCCAAAGCGGTTAACGAGAGCAGATTCTCGTGGGTGATGTAGTCGTACTCTTTCCGATCTCAAGATCGTGTAGACGATCCTTCCAGCGCCACGTTCCAGCAGCGCCCCATGATCGGTCACATCGTTAACTCGGCGAAGACCTTCCTCTCCCTTGTTCCAAAGAGGCAGCGGAGGTTGTAGCACTCTCCTCGCGATTCCGGCAAGACAACGGCGTGGTACCGAAGTAGAGGGAAATCCAGCAGCTTCGCTTAAGCCGGTGCAGTATGGTGGAGCTTATGAGAGAGGCTATTAGTGGTCTAGTAATTAGACACACCAATTAGAAGGTTCTAAACCAATTAGAAGGCTCTAAACTGGCTAAAGCAATTAGAAGCTCTAAACCAAGCGGCTCTAAACCGAGATTAGAGGTAGGAACTTGTGTGTGCTAGGAGGGAGCCCCCTCCTTATATAGGTGGGAGGGCTGGCCGGCCAAGGGAGAGTCCCTCCCAAGTCGGCTTGGTGGGCGCCAAGGAGGAACCCTCCTCCAATTCAGCCTCCACCAATCCTCCTCTCTTCCACTTCCCAAAATTGTCGTTTGACTTTCAAACTAGCCGTTTGACTTTTCAATTTAGGATTTAAATAAACCCTTTATTTTGGACAGCAAGAACACCTAGTACATGATGCAATCATTCCAACTTACAATGACACATTCATGTACCCTTCCCCCTCAGTCGGACATTCCGGAACCTTCTAGAATGTTCCCGATGAAAACACGGAACCATTCCCCAACTCGAAATGGGACTTTCCTTATATGAATCTTATTCTCGGACCATTCCGGATCTCCTCGTGATATCCGGATCCCATCCGAGACTCGAACAACATTCGGTCTCTTTCTCATAATACCATAACTACTCAAAACAACGTCAATCCTTAAGTGTGTCTCCCTACGGTTCGTGAATTATGCGGACATGATCGAGACACTTCTCCGATCAATAACCAATAGAGTAATCTGGAAATTCATATGGCTCCACATATTTCTCGATTACTTTGCGATCGAATGAACCACTTACATACGATACCAATTTCCCTTTGTCTCACGATATGTTACTTATCCGAGGTTATGATCGTCGGTATCTCGCATACCTAGTTCAACCTCGTTCTTGATAAGTACTCTTTTCTCGTTCTGTGATATGTGATCCCTTGTGCAGTCACATGCTTGCAAGCTAATTGGATGACATTCCACCGAGAGGGCCCAGAGTATATCTATCCGTCATATGGATGGACAAATCCCACTCTTGATCCATGTGTTTCAACCAATACTTTCCGAACACTCAATGCCACTTTTATAGCCACACTGTTACGGTGTGGTGTTTGATGACATCAAAGCATCCATCCGGTAAAGGTGATATGCATGATCTCATGGTCGAAGGAATTAGGTTACTATGTATCAGAAAGCATATAGCAATTGAACTATTGAAATGACTTGATCTTTATGCTACGCTTATCTATAGGAGTATGTCCACCATATCATTCTCCTAACGATATGATCTTGTTGTTGATAACATCTCAATGTTCATGATATGGAAACCACAATCATCAATCAACCAACAAGCTAGTGAAGTATAGAGGCTATACTAGGGACTTCAAATTAAGTTTACAAATCACACAAGTATTAATGGTTTCCTTGTTAATACTATTATAGCATGAATGTAAACATTTATCATAAGTATGAAGATATGATAATAACCTACTTTATTATTGCCTCTTGGGCATATCTCCAACAGTCTCCCACTTGCACTAGAGTCAATAATCTAGTTTCAAACCTTTGTGTATTCAACACCTATGGCTTTCCGGTGTTGTATGTACACGATTGCTAGTGGTCAATGATCTCGGATCGACACTTCCGTGTCGTGTGTAATTGCATGTCTTTGCGTCTCTCGCATCACTCATTCTCTAATGAGATGGCTTTGTATAAATTTGGTCTTTCGTGTGACCTTTAGTTCTTTGGGGTTAAAACATGTTGACAATATTGTAGTACAATATATCTTAATAGTATTATCCCGCTGTGAACTACACCTAGTTTGATAACAAACTACTTGACACAAATGCCCTCTTTTGATGCTATAATAGCAGTCATATACTTAGCCTTTTGTTGTAGTATCTGTCACAATGTCTTAACTTTGGAACTCATCCAAATCCATTATGGAACTCACTTTCCATTATATTGTACCCTTAGTTTAGATTGAGATAAACTAAATTTGTACTTTGTGACAAAGCTAGTATCAATGTAGTACTTTTACAATGAACTAACCATCTATTTGTCACTTCTACAAATAATATACTCTTAGTTCTTCCAAAAGATCATAAGAATATCCTTACTATTGTCCAATGATCATCTTACAAATCATTCTGGTATATGCTCACAACATTTAGAGCATAGGACATATCTGGATTTGTACATATCACAGTATGATTGATATAAATACTCTTTGTGATTTCATACATCAAGTATCAATCTATACTTGAATCTTTGTTTCACTTACCAAATGTCAATACACTTGAATATATCATCAATATTGAATTTATTCAATCCTTTCTGTGCGACAAGAACCTTTCTTGTAGTTTCTATATTGAACTCATTCAATATCTCGTCTATGTACTTTTGGCACAACCATATTAGCATCTATTGATGCCAAATATTTGGGTTTTGCCTAAGTCTTTCATCGGGATGAAATTCTTAATATGTGTTAATAAGATATACATCATTTCTAATCAACAATATGTCCTCCACATAATGTATTAGAAATATGTCTTTAAGCTCCACTTAATTTCTTGCAAATGCAAGCATCTTCATCGTCTCTAATGAACTTTTAAACTCCTTTAACGATTTCATCACTGAAGATTCCAACTCCGCTATGCTCACTTTAACCATTGAAGTTTGCATATTCTTTTAGCATCCTTTGAATTAACAAAACCTTATGGACCGTGTCATGCACACGTCCTAGGTAACGATTCTATTAGAAGAACTTGTTTTGTTTATTCAACTATCATATAACAAAATTATATGTAGTGGTTGCTACATTAATCTGTCTAGACTAAATATCACTATGAAAGGATCAAATCTTGTCATAGTCAACCTTTGAACACTGCTGTGAACTCTTTCCCAACATGTCGACTATTTCATAGATGTGAAACATCCATGTCTACTTCTTTATAGATCCAAACACAACTGTAAGGTCTTACACCTTTCTTGAGGGTCCTTCAAGTTCAAAACTTGATTTCTCGTGTATGGAACTATCACGGATTTTATGGCTTCAAGCCATTTGAGTCGGGGCCCATCATCGCTTCTTTGCATGTAGTCCATTTCATTATTCTCAAATAATGATTCAACCCTCAAATCTTGGTATTTGATTGTTTTCGACCTACTTGGTTCAATAGAAACTTAGACCTCCGTGACCACAACCTTTGAGGCACGTGAGCCATGAGCATTGTTGCTGCCTCCGGAACACTTTTCGGTGCTGCGCCACTCTGCACATATAGCTAAGGTTCCTTTAACCTTATCAAAGTTCTATTGTCCTCCCACTTAACTTTTCACGAAAAATTCCTTCTCAAAGAAACTTGGCGTTCTAAGCGACAAACACTTTTGTCTCCGGTGTTTATGGAGGATTATTTAACTTGATAATACAAAGACAGGTTTATCCGACTTTGGTTGCAAACATCATTCTTATGCATAGCATACCAATGTTTAAGAAAGGACAACATGAGTTTTATCCCAAACCATAACGTTATATGGTGTCATTTCAACGGATTATGATGGAGCTCTTTTTAGTGGAAGCGGTAGTCTCTAAAGCTTTTAATCTTTAAAATATAATGGCAGTTCTATATATTATACCTTTGATCTTACCATGTCAAACAAGGTTTTAATTACATATCTCGAACACTCCATACTCTTATGGTGTTTGAAATGCAAATCCAGACGATTCCTTAAATCTTAGGTATTATGCTAAACTTGTAACTCAAATATCTTCCTTTATGATCTTATCATAAACTATTTATATTCTTGTTACAATGATTTTGCACTTCATCTTGAAAATCTTTGAACTTTTCAAATATTTCATACTTCATCCTTATTAAGTAAATATTCACATATTCACTCAAATTTTTGGAGAAAGCATATGAAGTTGAAATCCATCGCTCTTGACTACACATAATGGAGTTCGTACAACAATATGCACAAGTTCCAATAAGCTAGTCATTTATTCCCTTTTGGCCTATGAACAAAGTTTTAATTATCTCTAGGAAAGTTTCACAAGCGTTATTTGATCAAAATCAAAAGACTCCAAAATTCCATCCACATGGAGTTTCTTCATGTTTTCTTTCCAATATAATTTAAACGGCGATGTCACTTCCTAAGTGATCTTTCAATCAATTTGTCTTTCGACAATTTTAGCACTAGTTTTATGGATGTGATTTCTCCAACGAGATTTGTGAATCATCCATCTTTTATGGATTCTGACAATTATTTGAACAACCCTTTTGTTCTCATAATACTGATAAAACAAATCTTGAAGGCAAGCTTTGATGTTTAACGAGCAACACAACAACCCTTTATTTGTTCTCGATAAACATCATCACATATTCTTTGCTAGTTACTTAGGCCATTGTAGTTCATGAATTGTGTTGTTTCGTATGACGATTCACACCAACAAATTCAGTATCAAATACTTAAGAACCACATTGTTTAATAAGCAAAGAATATAGCCATAACATGTATATCATCCATATACTTAAGCTGAACAATTCTAGTCTTTTCTTTTCGCCACATATTTATGAGATTCTCTTTCAGTATTTCATTTGAAAGAATCTATCAACATCAATAGTGAGTCATACATATGACACATAGTCCAAAGCGTGTCTAGCTAAATACCACTGTCATTCACCGTGCCCTTTGAAGTAGATCACCAGTATCAAAGATTTGGTGTTCTTTCAAATTCCTTTCTTTAGTAATCGCTTGGTGTAGTAAATATTTTACCTACATCAAATATTCACCTCATCATGGATTTATCCATGATCAAGCTACTTAGCTTGTAACGATGAATTATGAGTATAATGTTGCTATCCAAAACCTTTTGGAGGATTAGGACAACAAGTGTCTCCAACCCTTTGTAAATTCTCATCAAAATATGAGAACATGACTTTGCCATATTATACTCTATCATGTTGCAACTAAAACTTCGTTTCAGATATCACAATATCTTCCACACATCATGGTTTCTGAAACAACTCTTTGATCCTAGATAACCTTGATATTAAGACAATCCTTTGAATATCAAGAATCATGGAGACAAACACGATACTTATATACTAACATTGGAATTGTTACTCTTGATTTTAATACCAACTATTAAACTTCATGGAGTAATCAAAACTTCTTGAAAGTTTGCAATAGGACTTTTAAACTTTAGATTAACACTTCAAAACAATACGATACCAGTTAAGTAAAGTAACTAACCAGAATTCTATAGTTCTATCATCTCAATTATAACTAAAGCGCCAAGGTGGTAAACTGATGCCAATGACTACAACAACTATGCAAATTCACTTTGATTTAGTTTATGATAAATTGAGTTCTAATTAATAATTAAATTAATCTAGGTGAACTCCACTCAAAACAATATCCCTCACATTGTTTTAGTGATCACGAACCAAATCCACCACATCAAAACCGATCATCACGAGAGTTGATATAGCTTTAATGGCGAACAATCAACATGTTCATCATATCTACTATATGACTCATGCTCTACCTTTCGCAATCCGTGTTCACGAGGCCATATGCATACATGCTAGGCTCGTCAAGATCAAACCTTAGCTACCGCATAAGCAAATCTGGCTTGCTTACGTTGTATTCACCCGCGGAATCAAAGACACCCGATCATCACGTGGTGCTTCGAAGCAGCAAGCTTTGGCAATGGTGCATACTAAGGGTGAACACTTTAGAACTTGAAATTTATGTGCATGAGGGATCATCTTATAATGCTACCGTCGTCTACTAAGCAATACAAGATGCATAAAGGATTAACATCACATGCAATTCATAATATGTGATATGATATGGCCTTTCTTCTTTGTGCTTCCGATCTCCATCTTCAAGCACGAACATGATCTCCATCATCACCGGCATAGCATCAAGGTCAATGACGCTTCTTCATGGTTGTCGTCCACCAGCTTCAACTATTACAACTATTTTGAATAGACACGCAGGTCTTAACAGAAATTAAAGACAACCATATGGCTCTGCCGTTGCCAACTTACAATAAGGAACATTGCATACATCAAATATAATCACAATCATGGCCATATCACATCATCGCACCCGCAAAACACAGTTAGACGCTTCTACTTTGTTTGCATATTTTACGTGGTTTGGGGCTTTCCATAAGTGTCGTTCTAACCTACGAACAAGAACCACAACATTTATACTAGCATTGTTGATTACCCGTTGTAAATTGGATCTTTACTATGCTAGGAGAAACAGGCACCCGCAAAGCCACTTATGCAATACGAGTTGCATGTCAAGCGTGGAGCAATTCTCATGAACGATGTCATGTAAGGTTAGCCGCCGCTTCATCCCAACATACCGCAAGATGCAAAGTACACAAAAGCAATCTACAATAAAAGCATCAACGCCCACAATGACCATTGTGTTCTACTCGTCAACAGATCTACATATAGACACGGCTCGATACCCTTTGTGGGGTTCGTAGCATGGAAAACAAAATTTTTCTATCGCATGCAAACAAACAAGCCAAGATCTATCTACTAGATTGTAGCAACGAGTCGATAGGGGAACTCACCCTCGAAGATTCCAAAGCGGTTAACGAGCAGATTCTCGTGGGTGATGTAGTCGTACTCTTTCGATCTCAAGATCGTGTAGACGATCCTTCAGCGCCACGTTCAGCAGCGCTCCATGATCGGTCACATCGTTACTTTTCGGCGAAGACCTTCCTCTCCTTGTTCCCAAGCAGTGGAGGTTGTAGCACTCTCCTCGCGATTCCTAAGGCACTGTGGCGTGGTCTGGAAGTAGAGGGAAATCCCGAGGCTTCGCCTTAAGCCAAGTGCAGTATGGTGGAGCTTATGAGAGGCTATTAGTGGTCTAGTAATTAGACACACCAATTAGAAGGTTCTAAACCAATTAGAAGGCTCTAAACCGCTGGCTAAAGCAATTAGAAGCTCTAAACCGAAACGGCTCTAAACCGGAGATTAGAGGTAGGAACTTGTGTGTGCTAGGAGGAGCCTGCCCTCCTTATATAGGTGGGAGGCTGGCCGGCCAAGGGAGGAGTCCCTCCCAAGTCGGCTTGGGCGCCGCCAAGGGAGGAACCCTCCTCCAATTCAGCCTCCACCAATCCTCCTCTCTTCCCACTTCCCAAAATTGTCGTTTGACTTTCAAACTAGCCGTTTGACTTTTCAATTTAGGATTTAAATAAACCCTTTATTTTGGACAGCAAGAACACCTAGTACATGATGCAATCATTCCAACTTACAATGACACATTCATGTACCCTTCCCCCTCAGTCTTGGGACATTCCGAACCTTCTAGAATGTTCGATGAAAACACGGAACCATTCCCCAACTCCGAAATGGGACTTTCCTTATATGAATCTTATTCTCCGGACCATTCCGGATCTCCTCGTGATATCCGGATCCCATCCGAGACTCGAACAACATTCGGTCTCTTTCTCATAATACCATAACTACTCAAAATAACGTCAATCCTTAAGTGTGTCTCCCTACGGTTCGTGAATTATGCGGACATGATCGAGACACTTCTCGATCAATAACCAATAGAGGAATCTGGAAATTCATATGGCTCCCACATATTTCTCGATTACTTTGCGATCGAATGAACCACTTACATACGATACCAATTTCCCTTTGTCTCACGATATGTTACTTATCCGAGGTTATGATCGTCGGTATCTCCGCATACCTAGTTCAACCTCAATTCTTGATAAGTACTCTTTTCTCGTTCCGTGATATGTGATCCCTTGTGAGCAGTCACATGCTTGCAAGCTAATTGGATGACATTCCACCGAGAGGGCCGGAGTATATCTATCATCATATGGATGGACAAATCCCTCTTGATCCATGTGTTTCAACCAATACTTTCCGAACACTCAATGCCACTTTTATAGCCACCCTGTTACGGTGTGGTGTTTGATGACATCAAAGCATCCATCCGGTAAAGGTGATATGCATGATCTCATGGTCGAAGGAATTAGGTTACTATGTATCAGAAAGCATATAGCAATTGAACTATTGAAATGACTTGATCTTTATGCTACGCTTATCTATAGGAGTATGTCCACCATATCATTCTCCTAACGATATGATCTTGTTGTTGATAACATCTCAATGTTCATGATATGGAAACCACAATCATCAATCAACCAACAAGCTAGTGAAGTATAGAGGCTATACTAGGGACTTCAAATTAAGTTTACAAATCACACAAGTATTAATGGTTTCCTTGTTAATACTATTATAGCATGAATGTAAACATTTATCATAAGTATGAAGATATGATAATAACCTACTTTATTATTGCCTCTTGGGCATATCTCCAACACAAGTAGCCATGAGCCTGTGGGGTCACACACTTAAGAGCGGGAGCATGTTCGGATTGGATCTGAACCCGTAATCTGGTTGGGTTGGACCTAAACCGGATTAGGACTGAGTTAGTGAGTTAGACTCACGGTGACTAGTGTTATATGTGCTTTAGTGAATGGGTCGCTGACGTAGCCCACGTTCACTCTATATATAGTGGAGCACCGTAACCCGTAAAGGTTAATCATTGTTCGTTAGGTCATTCCATGTGTTGGAAACCCTAGCTCCATAGCAGTCCAGCCGTCGTCGAGACGCTCCTCCTTGTACGTGTGGATACTAGCAAAGGTGTTGTGCGATCAGTACCAGGACGATTGGATCGTGAGGACTGCACTGCATCAACTGACGTGCTTCATCAGTAATCCGCAACCGCGCGTCTAGTGGTAAACCTCGTGGCCTTCTACCTCAGCTAGATCTTGGGATCACCACGTTAGAGGAAAATTTTGTTTTATCTCCGCGTGGCCCAACACATTTGTAGGGATTGTTGATGTGTGTGCCTGACTCACCCGACGGATCAAGGTCAGTTAACTGTCTTAGGACGAAACAACATGATCTTCTTCAGGTTCGAGTCCCTCAACTCGGACCTAGAACATATCTTTGGCGTAATTCGACTCGGAGCGGAGGACTTACGGTGGAATTCCGGTGAATTTAATTGATGTACCCAACGCGTCTGTCGGGATTTTCATCGCTTTCTTGCACGGGTTTTACTAGCGTGCGATCGTGCGTTGCCGCCATCGGATGATATCTCAGGTCTTATCTTTGTGTCGCGAACCTGACATCGAATGTTTATCACCGCGGAGGTGTTTCGGGTGGCCAAGGAGAACGTTGCTCACTTAGCGTTTAGTTGGAGCAGAGCTGCCGAAAAGTTTTTGCATGCTGATCCGAAGGATCGCAGTCGAAGAATTCATAGGGTGCGCGACCAGCGCTCCTTATGGGAGTAGCCCCCGAGTGTCTGTTCGAGTCGTAGACTCGAGCGAAGACTTTAATTTAGACGTTGTTCAGTGTTAAGCCCGTAGGACACAAAAAAATTCGGATGCTTAAATCCATCCTCCCTATGGGAGTAGCCCCCGAGTCCGTAGTGGAGTCGTAGACTCGACGTAGGACTCGAAGAAATAGTTCGCTTCTATTCATCTTTCGGGTGCGCGGCCAGCGCTCCTGATAGGAGTAGCCCCCGAGTAATTAGTCGAATCGTAGATTCAAGTGAGTACTCTTAGCTTTGAAGCCGAAGAAAATGTAGTTGTTGCTAGTATAGCTTTTGATGACGTCAGTGCTGACGATCGATGACCTCAAGCGTCTGCTGCGCCAGAGATGACTTGACTGGACGAACGTGGGTCCCACTTTCTGACCTTGAATTGACCGGTCATGTGCGGCGTGGAGATAATTACGGCGTTGCCTCGATTTCCGTGCGTAGTGGACGGCGTGTTAGCGACAGTTCGTTGCGATGCTGACACGTGTATGGCCAGATCCTGCCGTTGGCGTTAGGTATTCTCGATGGATGGTTGCCGTGCGTCGTCTTCGTCTTTATAATCATTGGGGAAAACTTCAGTTTGTTTTCACCGCAGCTATTCTCGTTTTCACTGCTTCCTTGTGCTCTGAGAATTCTTGCTGCGCGCTGGAATATCCCTTCACATTTCCTTCTTCCATCCTGCGCGCTCGCCGCCAGCGCCACCGTACCTCGATGGGGAAGCCGAAGAAGTCTTCATCTGCGGTTGGTACCAGCGCCGCTGGAGGGAAGAAGAGTGCCACCGCTACCCGTGTCACCGACGGTGGCTGGCGGCGATCGGAGACGCGGGAGAGTGATCTCCGCAAGCTTCGCGAGCGGGGTCTAATCCTGCAGGATAGGGGGGCCGTCAAACTCCCAGGCAATGAGGTAATTCCCCGTCCCCCCGCCGGGTATCAGGTTATGTTGCTCGCTTTCGTTATTCGCGGATTTTCCTTCCTAGTCCACGACTTCCTTCATGGGCAGCTCTTTCTTTACGGTATCCAACTGCATAATCTTTCCCCTAATTCTCTTCTTCACATTGCTTGTTTTATCACTTTCTGCGAGTGCTGGCTCGGTACCGAGCCGCACTTTGGCCTCTTCCGGAAACTCTATTCCATGAAGAGGCAATCTGGTTCAGATGGTGTGTATCCCATTGGGGGTTGCATCATCTCCCTCAAGCCCAATCTGCTTTTCTTTTCTTTTTCCATGTCCGAATCTGTCCAGTACTGGCGGAGGCGATGGTTTTACATTCGCGACTCCACAGTGGTTGGGCAGCATTTTGGTCTTGCTCCTTTCGACTCCTCCCAAATAATCGAGCCGAAGAGGTCCTGGAAAAACCAGATCTTGGATGGCGAGGTAGCGGAGATAGACGCTCTCTACCGTCGAGTGGAGGATCTCCAGTTGATTCCGGAGAAGGAAGTGAACGGTGTGGACATCATCCGCATGTTTCTTGAGCATCAGGTGCAGCCCCTCCAGGATAGGGTTCACCCGATGTTTCTTTATGCTGGGCGTCGTGATCCGACTAGGGTTTCGGCCGAGAAATTATCCTAGGGAGATATCGACAGGGCCCTTTGTGCGCTGCTGAAGTACAAGGCTGGAGAGGATATCTCGGGGAAGTCGATGACTCCTCCGTTTTCTTCTACGCTTGCCGTTCCACAGGTGTAGATTCGTGCGCGTAGCGCTATTTTCGGCTGCATTGTATTTCCCTTTGTTTGCTAACAAATTTTGTTCTTTTGTGCAGAGCTTCAAAGTGCCGGGTATGGCGCCTCCATTACCCGAAATATTTCCGGATGCGCCAGATAATGATGTGGTGGATTCCATGTCCGAGCTACCGTCGGCGCAATCTCCAGCTGAAGAGGCCAACGAGTCGAGCGAGGATCACACTCGCAAACGATCACGGAGCTCCAGCGAGTCTTCGGATGCCTCGACTCCTCCGACTCCTAGGAACCCACTGTGTATTGAGCGTCATAGTGATGGGCATGGAGGCTCTTCCTCTCCAATTCCTGCCCTTCCCGTGCGGGCTGTAGCGCCGCACCCGCCGGCGAAGCGGAAGAAGGAAGAAAAGAAGGAAGAGAAGAAGGAAGAGAAGAAAGAGGAGAAGACAGTCCGAAGGACCCCTCCTGTCTTCAACCTGAGCTCGCTGGACTCGTAAGTTTCCTTTGTACTACTTTTTCTTTGTTGTTTACTTTGTACTTGTGCTAATTTGTCCTTGTGCAGGCACTCTTCCAACGACTCCTCCAGCGATGGTGCTCGGGAGATGATGGGGGAGTCGAAAGTTGCGTCTCCTCCTCAGACGGTGGCTACCTCTGCAGGCGCTGCTCCGGGCCCTTCTCCGCGGGAGGTTCAGGTGGTTGCGCCTCAGAAGGCTTCGAGTGGGACTTCGGAGTCGCCATCGGATCATGTAAGTAGTTCTGTCTCCTGCCACGGGGGGAGCCCCCGAGCATCTGTAAAAGAGTTTTGTTGTTTGTTTTTCTTTCGAGTCTCGGGGGGAGCCCCCAAGCGTTTTCGCGTGTGTAGTTTGCTTCTGCTCTGTCTTTTGGGTGCAGCCCCCGAGTCCTTTTCCTGACTAGTAGGTCTTTTTCTTGCAGCCTTTTGTGCAGGATGCCAAATGATTGGTGCAGCAGCACTTGGTGCTGGAGGCCAGCCTCCAACAGCTTCGAGGTACTTTTATGCCTTGATGTTTCTTTCTTCTTGTATTCTTGTCCTGTTATCTGACGCTTGTATTATTTGAATGTAGAGGAGCATAACACCTCCCTCCGTGAGATTGATGCTCTCAGAAAGAGCCTCGGTCAAGCGGAGAAGAAGGCCGAGGTCGCCACTGGTGCAAAAGAGCGCCTCGAGCTGGAGCTAGCCACTGCGGCCGAGGCTAAGGAGCGCCTGCAGCGGGAGGCCACGTACCGCGAGGAGCAGCTTGCCACTGCTGCGACTGCGCGTGAAAGAGAGGTGGCTGGCAAGCTCATGGCGACTGCCAAGGCTGTTTCAGGTGAGTATCTTCACTTGCATATTTTTTGGTTTGTCTTTCTTCTGCGGTGCTTGTTCATTCCTTCTCTTTATTGTCTCAGATGCCGCGGGCATCGAGTTTGACCGCGGTGCTCTCGAGCACGGGAGTGCTCTGGATGATGCTACTGCAGCGGTCAAAGATCGCTGCAGCACTGTCGTCAGCTCGCTCGCCAAGGCCAAGGAGGTCCTTGGACGCTTCTACAAGGAGCTTGTCCGCAAGGGCGCGGCCCTTGATGATGTTGACGCCCTGGAGGAGGCACTGTCAGCTGAAGCACCTGCGGCGTACAAGCGCAAGCAGAAGGGCATCGGCGCATCTGTCGGGCTGGCAATGGCTTTGGTGGCTGGAGCGGAGCTGGACCTTCCCCAGATCACCTCACGAATGCCGACAACTGCGGATGGATCCGAGGTAGCCTTCGCTACCTATTCTGCTCGCTGTAAGCGATATGGGCCAAAGCTGATTGATCTGCTGGCCGAGTACGCGCTACGATAGCAGGGGAAAGCCAAGGCGAGGCAATCCGGCTCCGAGGCTACTCAGGGTGCCGCATCTTAGGCGTTGTAGCTGTAGGATAGTTGTAGTCTTCTTTTGTTGTAATTATGTTGATGAACAAATCCCTGTGCCACGTAGTGGCTTTTTATGCACTTAATGAATTTGTTGAGTTGTGTTCTCCTCCGTCTGAGTGTTCATGTCTTTTGCCTTTCTGCTGCTCTAGGGTCCTTCGGGTGCTAATCCCGTTGACACCTCGCCTGCCGCGCGGCTGCGGCCATCCTTGGATGATTTATTGCAGCTTGCTTTTCTTCGAGACCGTGTTCGTAGTCTCGAGAGGGAGTTGCTTGGGGTGCGTGGCCATGCCGACGTTGGGAAGTCCAAGGCAGATCGCGATGCGGCCAGAGAGGAGTACTTGATGGCGGAATTGCTTCGACTGTCTGAGCAGCTTCAGTGTAAGTTTTTTCGAGCTGCTGCTCATTTCTTCGGATGCACCTGCTGGCCTTGCATCTTACTTTTGTGCGAGTATCGCAGGTGCTAACCTTGCTCCGAGGGAGGAGAAGGAGCGTGTTGCTGTTCGGGTCAATTGCTTGACTCAAGAGGACATGGAAGCCGGCGGGTTCTTCTGAATGGATCGTGACCGTGCCATGGCTCTGGGAACGGTGTAGGATCGCGTTCACCAAGTATCGCGGGTGCTTCGTCAAGTGCAGACTTCACTCGCGTCGGTTCTGCATGTGATGTTTCCACTGGATGCTACACCAACAACCCTGTCTGGTCTTCTATCGATGTTTCGGAACGTGAATCGTGTTCAGGATTTGGTGAGGCAGCAGCTCATCGCAGGGGTAAAGGCTACGCTGTCCCTTGTTAGGCTGCATCGCCCTGATGTAGATCTGTCTGCTGTAGCGGCTGGGCCAGCCCCTCGACCAGATGGTGGTGTGTGGGATATGCGTCCGCATTACGCGGCTGTAAGGCAGTATGCCGAAGAGATTGTAGATCTATTTGAGCAGCGCGTTCAGGTTTTTCTTCAGAATAGGAAGTACCTGTAAAAGAGATAGATGTTAAATTTGTATATGTTTGACTGGGCGTGTTTTGCCCTTTGTTATAAAGATGTGGTTGTTGTTTGAGCACGCAGTGCTTTGTTTGCATACGTGTCCTTTTTGTTAGCCTGACGTGGTCATCTACTCAGGTGTACACGTGTTGTCCTCAGTCGATGAAATCGTGAGGTGGGGGAAGCCCCCGAGTGCGTTTGTAGCATGAAGTAAAGGTGCGAATAGCGAAACAAAATTTTGGGGCGAGACACTTAGATTTATTTATATCGTAATGGAGAAAGTACATTGTTCGGCTGAGTAGCCTTGGCTGAATAGCCTTATTGAAAGTAAATGGGTAGGTAGCTAGGGGTAGAATCGTCGCAAGTGTGCGATGTTCCATGGGTTAGAGTATGCGAATCCAGACTCCACGTGCTTGAGGCGATAGGCGCCACCTGGGATGACTTCGGTGATGATGTAGGGTCCTTCCCATGGTGACTCAAATTTCTTCGGTCGCTCTTGCTTGAGTCGCAAGACGAGGTCTCCTTCGACGAAGGACCTTGGGCGCAACCGTTGGCTGTGGTAGTCGCGGAGACTCTGCTGGTACACCGCTGATTGAGCTGCTGCTATGTCTCTTGCCTCGTCGAGTGTGTCGACGGTATCTTCGAGTGCATCCGAGGATTCGGCTTCGCTGTAAGCGACAACCCGGGGGGCCTGGTGGCGTACTTCGGCTGGTAGCACGGCTTCAGCTCCATGCATCATGAAGAACGGCGTGTAGCCGGTGGAGCTGTTTGGCGTGGTGCGCAAGATCCATAGGACGGATGGTAGCTCTTTTGTCCAGGCTCCGGCCTTTCGCTCGAGTGGGCTCATGAGGCACTTCTTGATGCCAGTGCCGATTAGGTCGTTGGCCTTTTCCACCTGCCCATTCGTTTGCGGGTGAGCCACTGAGGCGTATGTGATGTTGATCCCGAGGCCTTCGCAGAAGTCTTGGAATTCTTTGGAGATGAAGTTCGATCCATTGTCGGTGATGATGCTATGCGGTACGCCGAACCTGTTGACAATGGATTCAAAGAACTTGACGGCGGTCTTTCCCTTTTGGTTAGTGACCGGCATGGCTTTGATCCACTTGGTGAATTTGTCGACTGCGACCAGGAGGTAGACGTGCCCCCCTTTTGAGGACCTTGGCAGTTTGCCGATCATGTCGAGGCCCCATTGAGCAAAGGGTCGGGCTATAGGTATGGGCCTGAGCTCTGACCCGGGTGCGTGTGGTTTGTCGGCGAACCTTTGGCACCCCTTGCATCTTCGGACGATGTCCTTTGCATCGCTCATGGCCGTTGGCCAGTAGAATCCAGCTCGTAGAGCTTTGGCGACAAGGGAGCGGCTGCCTGCGTGATGGCCGCAGATGCCCTCGTGGATGTCTTGGAGGATGGTTTTCCATTGATGATGGTGAAAGCTTTTGATCAGTGAGATATGCGCCGGGCATCGATCGGGCTGTCAGGCAGTTCTCCGTTTATCAAGAACTGGAGGTACGGTCACGTCCAGGTTTCTTCGAGTGCCATGACCTGCATCAGGTTGACCATAGCGACCTCTGTGTCCAGTTTCTCTGGTCCTTCGTGACCTTCGGGTAGTGTAGCCCTCGAGTGTTCTGCTTCTTCGGGTGATCCCTTGGGGAATTTCCGCTTGATGGATGGCACGCAGATCTGTTCGAGGAACACACCTGGTGGTACCTTTGGGCAGGTGGAGCCGATGTTGGCGAGTCTGTCGGCCTCCTCGTTGCTTTCTCTTCCAATGTGCCAAAGCTCGCAGCCGTCGAATTATCCTTCGAGTGCGTTATAGAGCACGCGGTACGTGATCATGTTTTCGGCGTGTGCGTCGCACTCATTCATCGTTTGTTGGACGACGAGGTTGGAGTCACCATAGATGACCAGGCGCGTTGCGCCCCAGATCTTTGCCATCCTCATGCCATGGATGAGGGCTTCGTATTCGGCCTCGTTGTTGGAAGCTCGGAATTTCATCTGAAGGACGTACTTCATCTTGTCGCCCTGCAGGGAGGTCAGTATGACCCCGGCTCCTGCTCTAGCTTCACGCTTGGAGCCGTCGAAGTGCATTGTCCATGACTGCGACATGTCTGGGTTGTCTGGCAGCTGCAGCTCCATCCAGTGTACAAGTAAGTCCGGTAGGACCTGAGACTTGATTGCGAGTCATTTCTCGTAGACGATGTCTAGGGGTGACAGCTCGATACCCCACAGGGCCACGCGTCCTGTGGCCTCTGGGTTATTCAGGATGCTGTTCAGGGGTGCTGTTGGAGATATGCCCTAGAGGCAATAATAAATACAGTTATTATTATATCTTTGTGTTTATGATAAATGTTTACATTCATGCTATAATAGTATTAACAAGGAAACATTAATACTTGTGTGATTTTGTAAACTTAAATTGTAGTCCCTAGTGTAGCCTCTATAAATCACTAGCTTGTTGGTTAATAGATGATTGTGGTTTCCCTATCATGAACATTGAGATGTTATTAACAACAAGATCATGTCATTAGGAGAATGATATGGTGGACATACTCCTATAGATAAGCGTAGCATAAAGATCAAGTCATTTTAATAGTTCAATTGCTATATGCTTTCTGATACATAGTAACCTAATTCCTTCGACCATGAGATCATGCATATCACCTTTACCGGATGGATGCTTTGATGACATCAAACACCACCGTGAATCGGGTGGCTATAAAGGTGGCATTGAGTGTTCGGAAAGTATTGGTTGAGACACATGGATCAAGAGTGGGATTTGTCCATCCATATGACGGATAGATATACTCCGGGCCCTCTCGGTGAAATGTCATCCAATTAGCTTGCAAGCATGTGACTGGCTCACAAGGGATCACATATCACGGGAACGAGAAAAGAGTACTTATCAGTAACAAGGTTGAACTAGGTATGCAGAGATGCCGACGATCATAACCTCAGATAAGTAAACTATCGTGAGACAAAGGGAAATTGGTATCGTATGTAAGTGGTTCATTCGATCGCAAAGTAATCGTAGAAATATGTGGGAGCCATATGAATTTCCAGATTCCTCTATTGATTATTGATCGGAGAAGTGTCTCGATCATGTCCGCATAATTCACGAACCGTAGGGAGACACACTTAAGGATTCGACGTTGTTTGAATAGTTATGGAATGATGAGAAAGAGACCGAATGTTGTTCGGAGTCTCGGATGGGATCCGGGATATCACGAGGAGATCCGGAATGGTCCGGAGAATAAGATTCATATAAGGAAAGTCCCATTTCGGAGTTGGGGAATGGTTCCGGTGTTTTCACCGGGAATGTTCTAGAAGGTTCCGGAATGTCCGGCACTCCGGGGGGGGAAGGGTACATGAATGTGTTATATCAAGTTGATATGATTACATCATGTACTAAGTGTCATCTCTGAACAAAATAGAGGGATTAATCAAATCCTAGTTTGAAAAGTCAAACGGCTAGTTTGAAAGTCAAACGGCAATTTTGGGAAGTGGGAAAGGAGGAGAAATCGAGTTGGGAGGAGTCCCTCCTCCTAAGCGCACCTGCCAAGCCAGTTGGGAGGGACTCCTCCCTCCCCATGGCCGTCTGCCCCTCCACCTATATAAGGAGGCAGGGCTCCTCCTATAGACACACAAGATCCTCTCCTCCAAACCCTAGCCCCAAGCCGCCGCCTCCATAGCCGCCGCCCTAGGGCAAACCCTAGCCGCCTAGCTAAACCCCTAGCCGCTTGCCCCTCCTTGGTGTCTAAACCCTAGAACACCGAGGACTCTCTCATACTCCACCATACTCGCTCCGGCTTAGGCGAAGCCTCGAGATCTCCCTCTACTTCGGTACCACGCCGTTGTCAGCCAGAATCGCGAGGAGAGTGCTACAACCTCCACTGCCTGCTGGAACACAGGAGAGGAAGGTCTTCGTCGAGTACCGAACGTGTGACCGACTGCGGGAGCGCTGCCGGAACGCAGCGCCGGAAGGATCGTCTACACGATCTTGAGATCGGGAAGAGTACGACTACATCACCCACGAGAATCCGCTCTCTTTAAACGCTTTGGAATCTTCGAGGGTGAGTTATTCCATCGACTCGTTGCTACAATCTAGTAGATAGATCTTGGCTTGTTTGTTTGTATGCGATAGAAAATTTTGTTTTCCATGCTACGAAACCCTACAGTGGTATCGTAGTCTATATGTAGATCTGTTGCACGAGTAGAACACAATGGTCATTGTGGGCATTGATGCTTCTATTGTCGATTGCTTCTTGTGTACTTTGCATCTTGCGGGATGTTGGGATGAAGCGGCCCGGGCTAACCTTACATGACATCGTTCATGAGACTTGCTCCACGCTTGACATGCAACTTGTATTGCATAAGTGGCTTTGCGGGTGCCTGTTTCTCCTAGCATAGTTAAGATCCAATTTACAATGGGTGATTAACAATACTAGTATCAATGTTGTGGTTCATATTCGTAAGTTAGAACGACACTTATTGAAAGCCCCAAAACTACGTAAAACATGCAAAGAAAGTAGAAGCGTCTAACTTTGTTTTGCAGGGGCGTGCAGTGATGTGATATGGCCATGATTGTGATTATATTTGATGTATGCAATGATCCTTATTGTAAGTTGGCAACCGGCAGGAGCCATATGGTTGTCTTTAATTTATGTTAAGACCCACGTGTCTATTCAAAGTAGTTGTAATAGTTGAAGCCGGTGGACGACAACCATGGAGAAGCGTCATTGACCTTGATGCAATGCCGGTGATGATGGAGATCATGTTCGTGCTTGAAGATGGAGATCGGAAGCACAAAGAAGAAAGGCCATATCATATCACATATTATGAATTGCATGTGATGTTAATCCTTTATGCATCTTGTATTGCTTAGTAGACGATGGTAGCATTATAAGATGATCCCTCATGCACATGAATTTCAAATCATAAAGTGTTCACCCTTAGTTAGCACCGTTGCTAAAGCTTGTTGTTTCGAAGCACCACGTGATGATCGGGTGTGTTAGATTCCGCAAGTGTATACAACGTGGGCATGCCAGATTTGCTCATGCGGAAGCTAAGGTTTGATCTTGACGAGCCTAGCATGTACAGACATGGTCTCGGAACACGGATCACCGAAAGGTAAAGCATGAATCATATAGTAGATATGATGAACATGAGGATTGTTCGCCATTGAAACTATATCAACTCTCGTGATGATCGGTGTTGATGTGGTGGATTTGGTTCGTGTGATCACTAAAACAATGTGAGGGATGTTGTTTTGAGTGGGAGTTCACCTAGATTAATTTTATTATTAATTAGAACTCAATTTGTCATAAACTTAGTCTAAACTATTGCAAATATGTTGTAGATCAATGGCAGCCCCTACCATCAATTTTAATGCGTTCCTAGAGAAAGAAAAGTTGAAAAACAATGGAAGCAACTTCGGATTGGTTCCGCAATTTGAGGATTGTCCTCACTGGTAATTTGACCTATGTCTGGATGCACATTGGGTGACCCACTGCAGCCATCGCTACCGATGAAGTAAAGAATGTTTACCTCACTCGGAAGACTCAAGACTCCACGCTCAGGTGCTATCTTGTATGGTTTAGAATCAGCTTGAAAGGTTTGAGAATTCAGACCCACATGATATTGTCCGTGATCTCAAATTGATTTTTGAGACTCATGCGGCAATTGAGAGCTATGAGGCTTCTGAAAAGTTCTTTAACTGCAAGATGGAAGAGGGCAGCTCCGTCAGTGAGCATGTGCTTAAGATGTCTGGGCACGCAAACAAACTTCAAAGCTTGGGTATAGTGATTCCTAATGCTTTGGGGATTTACCGTGTCCTCCAATCACTACCACCAAGTTACAAGAACTTTGTGATGAACTACAACATGCGTAACATGAACAAGACGCTGCTGAACTCTTTGCCATGTTAAAATCTGCAGAAGTGGAGATCAAGAAAGAGCACCAAGTGTTGTTGGTCAATAAGACCACAAAATTCAAGAAAGGCAAGTCTAAGCAAAAGGGACACTTCAAGAAGGGTGGTAAGAAAGTTACCACGCCAACGAAGAAGACCAAGGCTGGACCTAAGCCCGACATCGAGTGCTTTTCCGCAAGGGAGAAGGTCACTGGAAGCGGAATTGCCCAAAGTACTTGGCGGATTTGAAGAACGGCAACATCAAGAAGAAAGGTATATCTGATATACATGTTATTGATGTGTATCTCACTAGTACTCGTAGTAGTGCCTGGGTATTTGATACTGGTTCGGTTGCTCATATTTGTAACTAGAAACAGGTGCTGCAGAATAAACGGAAGCTAGCGAAGAACGAGGTGACGATGCGCGTTGGAAACGGATCAAAGGTTGATGTGATCGCGGTTGGCACGCTACCCCTTCATCTACCATCGGGATTAGTTTTATACTTAAATAATTGTTATTTGGTGCCTGCGTTGAGCATGAACATTATATCGGGATCTTGTTTATTGCGAGACGGTTACTTGTTTAAATCCGAGAATAATGGTTGTTTGATTTATATGAGTAATATGTTTTATGCACATGCACTTTTGATAGATGGTCTATTCTTGTTGAATCTCGATAGTGGAAATACACATATTAATAACATTAAAGCTAAACGTTTGAAATCGAGCGATAACTCGACTTATATGTGGCACTGTCGTCTTGGTCACATTGGAGTGAAGCGTATGAAGAAACTCCATTCCGATGGACTTCTTGAATCACTTGATTTCGAATCACTTGATAGATGTGAAGCATGTCTGATGGGTAAAATGACTAAGACTCCATTTTCTGGTATGATGGAGCGAGCTACGGACTTATTGGAAATCATACATACCGATGTGTGTGGTCCAATGAGTGTAGCATCGCACGGTGGTTATCGTTATGTTCTTACCTTCACGGATAACTTGAGTAGATATGGGTATATCTATTTCATGAAACATAAGTCCGAAACTTTCGAGAAGTTTAAGGAATTTCAAAGTGAGGTAGAGAATCAACGTAACAAAAAGATTAAATTTCTACGTTCTGATCGTGGAGGTGAATATCTAAGTTACGAGTTTGGCGAGCATTCGAAGAAATGCGGAATACTTTCACAATTGACACCGCCGGGAACACCACAGCGTAATGGTGTGTCCGAACGTCGTAATCAAACTCTCTTAGATATGGTTCGTTCTATGATGTCACTTACAGATTTACCGCTATCATTTTGGGGTTATGCATTAGAAACAGCCGCATTCACTTTAAATAGGGCACCATCTAAATCCGTTGAAACGACACCGTATGAATTATGGTTTGGGAAGAAACCTAAATTGTCATTCCTTAAAGTTTGGGGATGCGAAGCCTATGTAAAGAAGTTACAACCGGACAAGCTTGAACCCAAAGCGGAAAAATGCGTCTTCATAGGATACCCGAAGGAAACTATTGGGTATACATTCTATCATAGATCCGAAGGCAAAATCTTCGTTGCCAAGAATGGATCCTTTCTAGAGAAGGAGTTTCTCTCGAAAGAAGTGACTGGAAGAAAAGTAGAACTCGACGAGGTTGTCAAACCTTCTCTCGAACTTGCGAGTAGCGCAGCACCGGAAGTAGTTCCTGTGGCCGCACGAGAAGAGAGGAAGCTAATGATAATGATCATGAAACTTGGTTGTAGTTGCTCTGAGCCTCGCAGGTCAACGAGAAATCGTACCACTCCATTGGTATGATCCGTTATGAATGTCATGTTGGTGGATAACACCGATGACCCTGAGACATATGAGGAAGCAATGATGAGCCCAGATTCCAATAAATGGCAAGAAGCCATGAAATCCGAGATTGGATCCATGTACGAAAACCAAGTATGGACTTTGGTGGACTTACCGGATGGCCGGAAGGCCGTCGAGAATAAATGGATTTTCAAGAAGAAAACAGATGCTGATGGTAATGTTACTGTCTATAAAGCTTGACTTGTCGCAAAAGGGTTTCGACAAATTCAAGGAGTTGACTACGATGAGACTTTCTCACCAGTAGCGAAGCTAAAGTCTGTGAGGATTATGTTAGCAATCGTTGCATATTATGATTATGAGATATGGCAGATGGATGTCAAAACAGCATTCCTCAATGGAGACATTGATGAAGAGTTGTATATGATGCAACCCAAGGGTTTTGTCGATCCTAAAGATGGTAGCAAGGTATGCAAACTTCAACGGTCCATCTATGGATTGAAGCAAGCATCCCGAAGTTGGAATCAACGTTTTGATAAGGTGATCAAAAGTTTTGGTTTTATACAAACTTATGGAGAAGCTTGTATTTACAAGAAAGTGAGTGGGAGCTCTGTAGCATTCTTAATACTATATGTAGATGACATATTGTTGATTGGGAATGATGTAGACCTTCTTAATAGTGTCAAGGAATATTTGAATAATAGTTTTTCAATGAAGGATCTTGGCGAAGCAGCTTACATATTAGGCATAAAGATTTATAGAGATAGATCGAGACGCCTAATATCATTGTCACAAAGTACATATTTGGACAAAGTTCTAAAGAGGTTTGGAATGGAAGATAGCAAGAAAGGGTTCTTGCCCATGTTGCCCAATACGACCTTGAGTAAAACTCAAAGTTCGACATCGGCAGAAGATAGAGAAAGGATGAGTAAGACTCCCTATGCCTCAGCCATAGGATCTCTAATGTATGCCATGCTATGTACTAGACCCGACATTGCATATGCTGTTAGTTTAACTAGCAGATATCAAAGTGATCCAGGAGTGGATCATTGGACAGTGGTCAAAAACATCCTTAAGTACTTGAGAAGAACTAAGGATATGGTTCTTGCTTATGGAGGTGATGAACAGCTCGTTGTTAATGGTTACACCGATGCTAGTTGGAACACCGATCCGGATGATTCTAAACCACAATCTGGATACGTATTTATTTTGAATGGTGCAGCAGTTAGCTGGAGGACTGCAAAGCAAAGCGTTATGGCGAGATCTTCAACTGAATCGGAATACATGGCTGCTTCGGAGGCTTCACAAGAAGCGATATGGATGAAAGAGTTCATTACAGAGCTGGGTGTGGTTCCTAGTGCGCTGGACCCAATGTCTATCTACTGTGATAACATGGGCGCCATAGCCAATGCGCAAGAACCAAGGTCACACAAGAAGCTGAAGCATATCAAGCTGCGTTTTCACGCTATTCGAGAACATATCCAAGATGGGGATATAAAGATTTGCAAAGTACACACAGATCTGAATGTGGCGGATCCGTTGACTAAACCTCTACCGAGGGCAAAACATGACCAGCACCAAACTGCCATGGGTGTTCGGTATATTACCATGTAATCTAGATTAGATGACTCTAGTGCAAGTGGGAGACTGTTGGATATATACCCTAGAGGCAATAATAAATACAGTTATTATTATATCTTTGTGTTTATGATAAATGTTTACATTCATGCTATAATAGTATTAACAAGGAAACATTAATACTTGTGTGATTTTGTAAACTTAAATTGTAGTCCCTAGTGTAGCCTCTATAAATCACTAGCTTGTTGGTTAATAGATGATTGTGGTTTCCCTATCATGAACATTGAGATGTTATTAACAACAAGATCATGTCATTAGGAGAATGATATGGTGGACATACTCCTATAGATAAGCGTAGCATAAAGATCAAGTCATTTTAATAGTTCAATTGCTATATGCTTTCTGATACATAGTAACCTAATTCCTTCGACCATGAGATCATGCATATCACCTTTACCGGATGGATGCTTTGATGACATCAAACACCACACCGTAACTGGGTGGCTATAAAGGTGGCATTGAGTGTTCGGAAAGTATTGGTTGAGACACATGGATCAAGAGTGGGATTTGTCCATCCATATGACGGATAGATATACTCTGGGCCCTCTCGGTGAAATGTCATCCAATTAGCTTGCAAGCATGTGACTGGCTCACAAGGGATCACATATCACGGGAACGAGAAAAGAGTACTTATCAGTAACAAGGTTGAACTAGGTATGCAGAGATACCGACGATCATAACCTCGGATAAGTAAACTATCGTGAGACAAAGGGAAATTGGTATCGTATGTAAGTGGTTCATTCGATCGCAAAGTAATCATAGAAATATGTGGGAGCCATATGAATTTCCAGATTCCTCTATTGGTTATTGATCGGAGAAGTGTCTCGATCATGTCCGCATAATTCACGAACCGTAGGGAGACACACTTAAGGATTCGACGTTGTTTGAATAGTTATGGAATGATGAGAAAGAGACCGAATGTTGTTCGGAGTCTCAGATGGGATCCGGGATATCACGAGGAGATCCGGAATGGTCCGGAGAATAAGATTCATATAAGGAAAGTCCCGTTTCGGAGTTGGGGAATGGTTCCGGTGTTTTCACCGGGAATGTTCTAGAAGGTTCCGGAATGTCCGGCACTCCGGGGGGGAAGGGTACATGAATGTGTTATATCAAGTTGATATGATTGCATCATGTACTAAGTGTCATCGCTGAACAAAATAGAGGGATTAATCAAATCCTAGTTTGAAAAGTCAAACGGCTAGTTGGAAAGTCAAACGGCAATTTTGGGAAGTGGGAAAGGAGGAGGAAACCGAGTTGGGGAGGAGTCCCTCCTCCCCAAGCCGGCGCACCACCCAAGCCGAGTTGGGGAGGGACTCCCCTCCCCTGGCGCGCCCCCTCCACCTATATAAGGAGGGGCAGGGCTCCTCCTAGACACACAAGATCCTCTCCTCCAAACCCTAGACCCAAGCCGCCGCCTCCATAGCCGGGCCAATGCCCTAGGGCAAACCCTAGCCAGATGGTTAACCCTAACCTCAGCTGCTTGCCCCCTCATTGGTGTGTCTAAACCCTAGAACACCGAGGACTCTCTCATACTCCACCATACTCGCTCCGGCTTAAGGCGAAGCCCTGCGAGATCTCCCCTCTACTTCCGGTACCACGGCGTTGTGCTGCCAGAATCGCGAGGAGAGTACTACAACCTCCACTGCCTGCTGGAACAAGGGAGAGGAATGTCTTCGTCGAGTACCGAACGTGTGACCGATCATGAGCGCTGTCAAACGCAAGCCGGAAGGATCGTCTACACGATCTTGAGATCGGGAAGAGTACGACTACATCACCCACGAGAATCCGCTCTCGTTAAACGCTTTGGAATCTTCGAGGGTGAGTTATTCCATCGACTCGTTGCTACAATCTAGTAGATAGATCTTGGCTTGTTTGTTTGTATGCGAATGAAAATTTTGTTTTCCATGCTACGAAACCCTACAGGTGCCTCGTTGACGACCATCACCTGGTGCTCCTGGAAGTAATGGCTCAACCGACGAGCCGTCATGAACACGCCGCAGGCGAGTTTTTGGTAGTGAGGGTACCTCTGTTTTGTTGGCGTTAATACCTCGCTGAGGTAGTAAATTGGGTGTTGGACCCCATGGGTCTTGCCTTCTTCGGGTCGTTCGACCACTAGCATGATGCTGACCACCTGGTGTGTGGCTGCTATGTACAGCAGCAGAGGCTCGCGCTCCTTTGGCGTGACCAAAACGGGCGAGGTGGAGAGCAGTCGCTTGAGACTTTCGAATGTGTCGTCGGCTTAGGGCGTCCACTCGAATTTATGTGCCTTGCGTAGCAGCTGGTAGAATAGCAGGGCCTTCTCGCCCATGCGGCTGATGAACCTGCTCAATGCCGCTATTCGCCCTGCAAGCTACTGGACACCGTTGAGATTCTTTGGCTTCTCCATCGCCATGATGGCCCGGATTTTCTTCGGGTTTGCCTCGATCCCTCGCTGGGAGATGAAGTAGCCAAGGAGCTGTCCTGATGGGACGCCGAAGGCGCACTTTTCAGGATTGCCTTGATCCTGTAGAGGTCGAGATTATCGAACGTATCGCGTTGATCGTCGATGAGCGTTCTGGCCTCCCTGGTTTTGATGACTATGTCGTCGACATAGACTTGGACGTTGCGACTGATCTGGTCCTTCAGGCATGCCTACATGCATCGCTGGTACGTGGCACCTGCGTTCTTTAGCCTGAAAAGCATTGTGTTGTAGCAGAACACTTCGAACGGTGTGATAAACGCCGACCTTGAGTAGAATCTGGTTATAGCCTGAGTAGGCGTCGAGGAAGGAGAGTTTCTCGCATCCTGCAGTCGAATCGATGATCTGGTCGATCCGAGGAAGAGGGAAGTGGTCCTTTTGGCAGTGCTTGTTCAGCGACGTGAAATCCACGCACATCCGCAGGATGTCCGTGTCCTTCTTTGGGACCATCACTCTATTTGCGAGCCACTCGCTTTCTTTGATCTCCCTGATGAAGTCTGCAGCGAGTAGTCTGTTGAATTCCATCCCGATGGCTCGGCCCGTGGCTCGGACAGTCTCCGGATGGACTGCTTGACGGGCTTGGTGTCTGGAAAGACGTTGAGTGCATGCTCGGCGAATTCCCTGGGAACTCCTGGCATGTCTGCAGGACACCAGGCGAAGATTTCCCAGCGCTCACGGAGGAATTCGACGAGCGCGCTTTCCTATGCGGGGCTGAGGTCGTTGGCGATCAGCGCCATCTTGGAGGCATCCGTCGGGTGGACCTGCACCTTCTTTGTGTTGACGGTGGAGTCGAAGGACATGTCGGGTGCGTTTTGTCGTGCGACTGGGGGTGCCCCATTGTCCGTCACCTCGCGGAGCCTTACGAGCTCGTCTTGCATGCCGAATGACTGGGAGATTCTGTTGAAGTCCCTGTCGCATTGTTCCGATCGGGTGAAGCTCCCGTGGACTGTGATGACGCCCCTGGGTCCTGGCATCTTGAGTAGCAGGTATGCGTAATGTGGGACAGCCAAGAACCTTGCGAATGCTACACGCCCGAGGATGGCGTGGTATTGTGATGGCCAATCCACCACTTCAAATTCGAGCCGCTCGAGTCGGAAGTTGTCCGGCTTGCCGAAGATGACGTCGAGCCATATTTTGCCCAGGGGGAATATGCCCTTTCCTAGGACGATGTCGTGGAACGTTGTGTCTGACTGTTCCAGGCTGCACTGCGGGATCAACATTGCTGCTAGAGTACTTGCGAACATTAGGTTGATGCCGCTGCCGCCGTCCATGAAGACGCGGCTCATCTCGAAGCCTCCGATCTGCGCCTCCAGCACCAGGGCAGCATGACCTGGGCGAGGGATCTGGCAGGGGTGATCCGAATGACTGAACGTGATGCAGGACTCCGATCCACTGGGGTACTCAGGGATGGCGGGTGGAGTTGCCACGGCCAGGTTGATCTGACGGGTGATTTTCTTCTGCACCCTATTCGTGGGGCGCCCCTTCTGGATCATCAATGCTCCTTTCGTCGGGGGATACCCGTTCCCAGCGTTGTTCTATGCTGGTGCGACTGGTTGGTTCGGGCCTCCTACAGGTGGCAGTGGAGGAGCTCCATGCGCTATCTCACCTGGCGCGGGTGCGTTCCCGAATCCAGGAAATGGAGCTTGCTGCCTCATCTGGACCATGCTTTCGCTGAGCTTCTGGAACTCGCGGCAGTCCTTGAGCGTGTGGCTTGCCTTCTTCTTGCCATCCTGCTTGTCGATGTAGAAGTGGATGGTGCATGGACCTGAAAGTTTTTCGTATGCTGAGGGTCCGTTGTCACGATCATGGCGCTGGGCGCCCTCCATCGTGGAAGTTTCCTCCGCGGTATCCTCCGCTGTTGCGGTTGGCGTCGTTGCGGCGGTCCGCGTAGCCGGCCGCGACCATGTCATGTCCATCGCGATCGTCATAGACACGTGATCTCCTCTTGCTACGGCGCTCTCGTCGTCGTCCGTAGTCCTCTTCCTCCGAGTGTGCCCGGTGGACGGAATCTTTGCCATCAGCCCACCTGTTGGCGATGTCCATGAGGTGGTCGAGTGTCTTGGGCTTGACGCGCCCAAGTTCCTCCTTCAAATCCTGGCGCTTGACGCCGTCCTTGAAGGCGTCGATGGACCTCTCTTCGGAGATGTGCGCTGCGGAGTTCTTGGTGTTGTACCAGCATAGTATGTACGAGCGAATGGATTTGCCCGTTCGTTGAGTGCAGGCCCGCAACTCTTCGATTGAGGCGGGCCTCTTGCTGGTACCTTTAAAGTTTCGGATGAAGCTGTAAGCTAGCTCCTCCCAGCTTCGGATGGACCCTGAAGATAGGCTGCTAAGCCAGATCCGGTCAGCTACCGCGGTGAAGGCATTGCATGGCGGTTTCCTTGTTTCCGCCGTGCAATTTGACGGATGACAGGTGATCGCTGAGCCACACCTTTGGGTCTTGTGTGCCATCGAACTTCGGAGTATCCGAAGGAAGTTTGAAATTTCGCGGCATCCTTGTTCGTCGAACAGATCTGCTGAAGCATCGGGCCCGACAGAGTTCTCCTTCGTCTTCGTCCATGTCGGATTCAGACGAGCATGCGCGCTTGTCTCGCGCTTTGTCGATTTTGCGCTGTGTGAGCGCGTCCCTGGCATCGTAATCGCGGTTGCGATGGCGCGAACTCTTGTTCCTTCAAGGAAGGTCATGGTCCTCTTCTTCGGATGAAGGGGTGGGGCTACGGTCGAACCTGACCGAAGCTTTCTTCTTCGGCTCCGTAGGAGCTTCCTGGCAAAACGCAGCTCCGACGAGTCCGAGTCTGGTATGTGCGGACTTGTGCATGGCTCTTTTCGGGTCCCCCTCTGGAGGTGGGTGGGCCGCGAGGTACGCAGTGGCTGCCATGATCGCAGCCTGCGGTGTTTTCGGGATGACGTTGCCGTCGGCGTCCATCTCCATGAAGGATGTGTGGAGGGTTCGGGTCACCTCACGACGCTCTTTGGGATCCATGTTCTCCATCCGAGGGCGATGCTTGTTGCCTTGGTTGCCGTTCGTGCTGGAGCCGATGCCCATGGCGGAGAGCGCAACTCGTCGCGCGCTGGACTCTGAGGCTGCTTGCTTGCATTTGTCAAGCGCCTCTTGCATCTTGACCTGCTTCTTGTGCTCCTCGATTAGGAGCAAGTGGTATGCCATGAGCAGGTCCCATGAGGCGTCTGCAGGAAGGACCGTGCTGCCTGCCACGGCGGCGCGTGCCTGGGCTCATCCTTCTTTGTTAAGGCGGATGACGTGGCCGGTGTTCTCCCCTTCGGGTGGGGGGGACTGGCTTCTTCTGTTCCCGCTGTTTCTGTCCTGTGGGTTAGGTGGCGGGTTCGGCGGCGGGTTGGGCGCTTGCTGATCCACGTCGCTCTGGATGACTATGGCGCATTGGTAGCGCTCATAGATTGGTCCGCTGCTACCGCAACTTTTGGATCCAAAACCGTAGGTCCCTTCATCCGATGGCGGATCGCACATATCCGAGTTGCAGCTGCTGCTGTCGTAGGACTCATCTGTTGATGATGATGTGCGTAGCACAGGGTGTAGGGCCCATGAAGCGGGCCTGATTGATGGCAGGGGCACCCGCTCAGGGAGGCGGAGGGTGCGGTCGCTTCACCGGAAGCAGAAGCTCCCGAATAGGATCTCGAGTCCGTCGCCTACGGGCTCGAAGTCCTTCATGGTGGCCGTTGAGTGGGCGGTGAAGTCGAAAGCGCCGAAGAGGAGGTGACTCTCCTTCGC
This sequence comes from Avena insularis, assembly GCA_023614405.1. NCBI lineage: Eukaryota > Viridiplantae > Streptophyta > Magnoliopsida > Poales > Poaceae > Avena > Avena insularis. Next base: position 382,605,677 of record CM042687.1, on the reverse strand, counting down.
TGCAGAGTTGTAGATCGTTCGGGTTGGGACCGTCACGATTGCACAATCAGCGTCCCCAGTTCCCACAGACGACGCCAATTGACGAGGATTGATCTCGTCAATGCCCATTGTTATGGACTTGGGTTTTGGAGAAGATGGGGATGCTGGAGATCGCGGAACGGTTAGCAAACAAGCAACACGGGACACGAGGTTTACCCAGGTTCAGGCCCCCGGAGGAAAAACCCTACTCCTACTTGTCTGCTCTTGATTACGGCGGAACCGATGATTACAGGGGTGCGAAGATGTGATCTGACGTGGAGGTATGTATGCGAAAGTATGAGAGAGATCTAGGTCGTTCCCTCCTAGCCTTTATATAGACTCAGGCAGGTCCCGGGCATAGACCTAGTTGGTTACAGGTTCTAGGGTTTTACCCCTTTGAATTTCCTATCTACTCTAGTCTTGCTCTCCAAGGATCCGAATGCGTCATGGGCCTTGGCCACCCGAAAATCTTCATGGGTCGGTGTACATTTTCCGTGGGCCTTCCTTGGGCTGGACCAGGTATGCTGAGATCATGTACCCGTAGGGTATAACCATGTCACCATGTCGTGTCCACTCCGGGCCACACACACCATACTCCACATGTCCGCCACTAACCCGCACACGCCCGTGTAACCTCGAGAGTTGGCTCTGATACCACTTGTAACATCCTGGCCTCTTCGGACCAGTGGCTGTCACTCCTGGCAGCTCAATAGAATCTCCAGACTAACCCCACAGACCAACACTAGTCTTTTCTGCGCACTTTGTCCTCACTCGTGCGTACCCGGTACCCACTTCCCGTTCGGTCATCCATCCTCAAATTGCTCTAGGTTAAGCACACTTAACCTTAGATTTCTTTTCAGATGAGCTTCCGAAAAGAAATTGCAACTTGTTGGTATAAGTATACTATCAATCCTATTAAGCCATGCGCCAGTGTCTCACAGTGGCCCCGTCCTGTCAGTGTGTGAAACCAAGTCATCCTTATCCTGTCGTCTCGGCTCTCGCAATGGACCAACAGGCAAAGACCGCCCATCTCTTCGGCCACAAATCTCCGTAAAGGCGTGCCACCCCCGACCCACCTTCCCGACATTTCCTCTTTTCCCGCCCACGCCGATACACCCCTCCCCCTTTCCTCTTTCAGCTATAAATGACGGTGTCTTCATCACCTCCCAGAGCACACACTCTCACCTCCCATTCCCTACCCACAAGCTCCACCTTCGGTGACGAGAAGAAAGCTCGGCAGCAGCAATGGCAGAGCGGTACCCGACGAACCAACGAGGCGAACCGCTTAGGCCACCATTTTCTGTAGCCATGGGAGGAACGGCTACTCTACGACGCATAATACCAGTCACTGCCGGACTTTTGGTGCCCGCCGACCTGGAAGCTCAGTGTTGAACGCATCCGACGTCTGCAGAGGCAGACCGAGCGTCAGGCCTTGCACGGCGCTCGTCGGCAAAGCACGTACCAGGGTGTGCCGCTCATCGTCCTTGACGATGACGAAGACGAGGGTGGGCCCTCATCACAGCCATGGCGCTGCTAGGACGTCGGCCAGGGCAGCTCTCGTCCACCACAGCCGTCGAGCGACAACGATGACAACGGGACACGGGACGCCAATTACACGTTGTTCTATCGCCACTTTGGCATGTGAACGGTGTGCCCGGCGGCATCGGCATCGCATCGCGTAGTATTAGTTATTTCTATGTTTTTCTTTAGCCTAGTATAGTCAAAAAATTCGGGTATATGTCAGAATTTGACATAATATGTACGAATTCGCCTATATTTTAATGAACTCGCCCATATTCATCCGAATTTCGTCGTGTTTGTTTGAATTTTGGCCAAAAACAGTTAATCGGCCTGGGAACGCGAGTAGGAAGCCGGCCGTTCCCAGGCCAAATGTTAGATCCGTCCGACGCTAAATAGCATAGGAATCGGGCCTAGGAACGCCGAACGAGTGGAGGCGCTCTTAGAGCATCTCCACTCGTCCCTCTTCTGTTTTTTTCCCATATGGGGGCGCCTGCTATGTTGATGAATTGGGGGGCCCTGGCTCATAGTCGAGTCTCCCATACAAAAAAATCAACAAGCTTGTTTATCAAATGAAACAAGTAATTTAACAAGTTTAATATAGCAAATAAATAATTTAACATACAAATTTATTACAAGTTCATGAAATTAAATAAATAATTCAAAAAGTTCAGTATAGCAAACAAATACAAACAGATAAACAAACTAGTTGGTTTTTGAGCCTCCATAAATGCTCGACCATATCATCTTGCAGTTGACTATGAGTTTGCCACCTAGGGAGAAAAAAAGCAAACACATGTGACACTTGGTGATCAATATTTGCAAGAAGACCTCGGCGATAATACAGTTTAGTGTCAAACACTGTAGTCTTCCGCTCGCTCTCAATGATCATGTTGTGTAATATCACACCGACAGTCATGACCTCCCACATCCGATCTTTCGACTAGGTAAGGCCAGGGAACCTAACAATGCAAATCGAGCTTGCATCACACTGAATGCTCTCTCCACATCCTTCCTTCAAGCCTCCTGCTGTGTGGCAAACCAAGCTTTCTTTCCTCCAGGCACAAGGTTTGAGGTTGTCTTCACAAATGTTGACCATCTTGGGTAGATGCCATCTTCCAAGTAGTAACTCTTGTCATACTGGTGGCCATTGATCTCGAACTGCACTGAAGGAGCTCTGCCGTCAACAAGCTTGGCGAACAGATTTGAACACTATATCATGTTGATGTCATTGTGTGATTCTGTCATACCGAAGAAAGCATGCCAAATCCATAGATCCTGATCTGCCACAGCCTCAAGAACCACACTGCATGATCCTTTGTGACCTTTGTATATGCCCTGGTGCGCGAATGGGAAGTTCTTCCATGCCTAGTGCATACAGTCAATGCTTTCAAGCATTCCTGAAAACCCCTTACTACATTCAGTTCTAGCATCCGAGCCGTGTATTCTGCATTGGGTGTTCTCAGGTAATTCTTCCCATACACTGCCACAATTGTCCTGCAAAACCTATACATGCAGTCGATGGCTGTGGACTCGGCCATGCGGACATAGTCGTCATGTGTGTCTCTAGGAATTCCATACGCAAGCATACGCAGAGCAACTGTGCATTTTTTGGATTGTAGAGAAACCAAATGTGTCGATGGCATCTCTCTTCAGTTTGAAGTAGTCGTCGAACTCTGTCAATTGCTTGACAATTTTCAGGAATAGCTTTCGACTAATTCTGAAATGGCCCCAAAATATGATTTTGTCGTGCAATGGGTCATTGGCGAAGTAGAAGTAGTCGGTGTAGAGCATGCAATAGCTTTCCATTCTCTGCCTCAGCTTGCTCTTGTGCCGCCCAGCCTTCAAACCCCTAGCATACGGTTTCTCCTCGGCGCCGGCCATCATGTCCAGGAGAGAAGCGATGATCATGAGATGATCGTCGTCGCCGACAGTGTCTCGAGCACCAGCAGCAACAACGACTTCATCGTCCATAAGAGAGGCCAACATCTCTTCCTCGTCTGAATCCATGCCTTTGGCAAACCGTCGAACACCTAGTGGGTAGGACAATTGTGTGGTGGGCTTGGAGCTACCAGGAGGAGGGACGACGACGGCGACGTTGGAGAGGAGGAGGCTCAGGAGGGCGTGGGGAGTATTTCCAGCAGCTTCGCGGGTGGTTCTAGCGGACTGAACGGCCGACAACAGTGAGGGGCGTAGCAGCGGCGAACTGCTGGTGTGGTGGTCGTGAGGGGAGGAAATGCAAAATGGGCTAATTTGCGGGCGCGTATCGCCGACAAGCTGGCCCGCATCGTTTTCAGCTTCATCCGGCATCATTGTTTCCTCCCCCCCCCCCCCCCACCCCACCCCATCTTGTGGGTTGGGTTCGGGCTAGAAACGCCGAATAACAAAACGGGTCACGCCGGCACGGAATAAAATTTGAGAGGACCGGTTGGACGTGATTTTGATCGCTGACATTCCTTATAGCCTTTTAAAGTTCTTTAGGGACCCCGAGTGAGATGCTCTAACCAAAGAATGCGCCCCAATTCTAACACGAGCTGTCAAGAGTCAAGTCATATGGAACTCTTTGGTTCCATCTTATCAAATGAAAAAAAAAGAGTAAAGTCATAGTACCTTTTCCGTAACACTTACGTGAGGCAGCCAGGACCGGGTCCTTTTCCAAATGAAAACAAACAAAATTTTGCCACTCAACTGATACGCGTATGAACTTTGAATAGAACATTGCTAGCAACAGCCGATAACTTACGGTACTTCCCCGTATCCCTCCTTGGGCAACTCGGGTCAATATCAAGCCCCCACCACATAGCGCCTCCTCGTGAGTTTCTCACGGGTGCAGATGTTCTAGATTGATTGGTTGGACCATGCATCTTGCAGGCCGCCACAGGTTGTTCAAAATTATTTGCATTTGACTCGAAATATCATGTTCTCACAAACTTCCAACGTCTACAATATATTACAGTTTTATTGTTACATTTTTATCAATTAGTATCTAACATGTTTTGCTTCAAGCATATTAGTTTAAAGTTTTATCATAATTTTGTAGGATTATTTATGAGTTCACCATTTTAAGAATAATGTATGCAATGTTTTTTTACTAGTTTTTTTTAAACTTTATGTCTTTTACTTGTAATGTAAATATTATCAATCAGTTTGACACATGTGCAAATAAACAACATTTCACTCATACAAATTGGACTAAGGCGAGGGACCAAATGTGTTCACTATTGTAAGCTAGAGTGTATATTAGATTAACATAGTTATTATTTTATTTAACTAATTGGGATAAAATCTACACACAATATTTTATATCTTGTAAAAAAATTGGTATTAGGAGTTCGAGAGTGGATTTTTGTAGAAGTATGGGTGCAAATCTTTCAAGTGGTTCCAGAAAAATACAAATAATGTTAAATTTGACACTTGGTCACACAATTTCCAGGGCTAAAATGGGTTACTATATACTTCCTCTATTCCATAATTCTTGTCATGATTTTCGTTCAAATGGGTTCAAAAAGAGTGAATAGTTATCAATCGTGTCTGATTTTTGAGTTTATGAACCAAAACTAGACTCTTATAAGCTTTGTTAAAAAAAACTAGTTCTGGACACATTGTATGTGTTGCGAGTATAATAATCGGAATGTAGCCATTTATCAACAAAAAAAACAAATTATATTTAGATCCTAATCCTGTGGCGTGCTTGGATGGACTTTATTTATTGGTAGTTGGGACATGCAAGTACTCCATATTGGGAAGATGCTCGACATATGGCTACATCTATCCATTGAGGAAAAATCTAGCTGGATGTCAGTTTAGGCGTTAAGTTTTTCCTTATTTGGGAGTAATCATCACAACCCATGTCCCGTTCCTAGTACGCAAACTGCAGTACCGTACCGTTCGGACCAATAGATGCTCGCAAAATTAGCTACATGTCCAGCTAATCGATACCTAACATAGTACTGCTAGTGCAACAGTTATGCAGAAAGGGCCACATCTCTGGTGACTAGTGCGACCATGCCAAACATGGATTAGGAGGGTTCATGCCATAATGCATGGATCATCTTTTTCCAGCAAAAACCCAACAGACAAAAATATTTGTCCATTGAGCCCAGGCACATGATTTCATCAGGAAACAAAAGGTGAGAACGATATTTTTTGAGAGCTGTAAAATCAGCTAGCTTATTCTGGCGTCCTACTTGAACTGTTTCTTGTGAAGTTGTATATTCCTACTTTCATGGAAAGAAAATGTGATATTGGTGGTAGCTATGGCCGCCTTTGCCTTGCCGTTTTCTCCCTTCTTTTCTGTGGTATTATATATTGATGCTGCTGCTTCATTCTAATGGCATTGCTTTCTTGGAATGTGACCGGTCGATCGATCGCCTGCCTAAGTCTACGCATTGCGACATGAACACCCAACCGACGCCGACATATGTAGTTGTAGGTTAATTGCAAACCGTGCAGGTGCAGGACAAAGGTTTCCACGTGACACCGAATGCAGCTAGCTAGCTAGCACGGAGGTTTAATTTGTTAGGAGTTAGCACGATGCTGAACAGTGGTTTTCATTACGCTTTCTTCTTTTCTGTGCTAGCTCCCCTGCTGCACACACCCATGTTGTTGCTGGCTATCAGTAGCTACCAGCAACAGTTTAATTACTCCTATTATTAAGTGGAGGTTGTTACTTGTGAGAAAAGGGTCAGAGTCAGGTGATACTTCACATGCATGGGGTTTTTATAGCTTTTGAAGGAAGGGAGGGAGATTTCTTGGGTTGTGGTAGTAGCATCTTGTCTTCAGATTTGGTGGTTGAGTTGAGAGATTGAAGCTTGAAATATTGGCTGCAGGTTCAGACTTCAACGCAGGATGCAGGACATGGGCATCTCTTTTTTCCATCCATTAATTAATGAAGATGTAAGAGAGCAAAAGATACCTTCAATAACCATGTGCCCAGCTTGACTAGATTCTGCTGCTGCAAAGAAAGGAAGCGGTCAGCAACAACGGCAAACACCCAGGAGTATTCAGAAGGGGAGGAGTTGTGCCAGTAGGACTATATATACAAATATGTATCTACTTCAGACTTACATGTGAGCGACAACAGAAACATGGTACCGTGCAGCGTACTAGCCTGCAACATCAGTCGTGATACATTCAAAAATTTACCAGTAAAAAAGGAGGGGAATTTACTGCCCATTCAGCTCTTTACCCATAGTACATCAAGAACAAGAGCTATATATATGATGTACTCCATCTGCTGCTGCAAGTGTGGAGTCACAAAACTACCCATGTCCTCTTAGCTCCGATCGCGTCACGCCTTCTCTTTTTCCCTTCACGTCTTTCCTCTCTGCACAAGACCAAACGAAGAGGACCACTGTCATCAACTGATGCTACTACAAATGCCCTGAAACTGAAACCAAGAGCAAGCTTTCTGGTGCAATGTGTCCCGCTGCACTCCACCTCCGCATCTCGGGAGGTCTTCTTTCACGGGGCAGGCGCGTGATCCATGCGGCTTTCTGTTGCAAGGCGACAAGCCGTGCCTGCACTTGTATGAAAACGGCAAGTCCTCCTCAGATAGGGTGCATGGACAGATCCATGAAAAGCTTTGGGCAAATTTGGTTGCCCACCAAATCGTTTCTTCCACCGCACGGGTTTTAAAACTCTCCTCGTCCTAACTGAGGAGGAACGCCAAACTGGCTGTTTTCAAGGAGCCAACTTCTTCTCATGCTTGCTGAAAAAAATTGATGCACGCGCGCGTGCGAGAGAGATGGCGGAAACTCGTACTCTGTATGCAAAAATCCATTGGGAGAAATTGGGTCAAAGCTCGCCAATTTGTACCGCCTATTTACGCCGTACCGTCTCGCCGCCGAATCCCACGCCAACATTTTCCTCTTTCTAAATCTTCCCATAAATCCTCTTCTTCATCGACGAGCATGTGAGAGGCGCTGCCTACTCCGGTCGATCGAGCTCCTCCGTGGCAAGTCTTTTTCGCACGCTTCTCCAAGATGTCATTTTCATCATCCGATGATCAGATTGTTGTAAGAGACATCTAGCTATGCAAGTCTAGATCTATTAGCATATTGTCGCTCATAGTTGATCTATTAGCATGTGGTCGCTTATAGTAGATCTGGAGCTTGTATGGTACATTTGGCAATCCTGTTTCATGAGGAACGTTTTGTGGAAGGGTTAGGTTCGACCGATCTTCATTGTTGCGTAGTCCATGTATGAAGGTGATAGTTGGTACGAGGATTCGTGCTAAATGTATAGTTCTCCTTGTACCAGCTATCCCCTTAGACATGACAACATGCAAGAAAGAACACTTAACAATCTTGTCATTGCCGCATTGTTTTTCTTCACAGGGTCATTTTGTGTTTTTCTTAACACAGCCGTACGTACGCATCACAGTACAGTGCTTACTGTGGTTGTTGAATTTGTTCCGTAGGAGAAGTTCATCTACCGCAGTTGTGCCTCTTGGATATGTGTCAATGCTTGATAAGGTGTGTCGAAGAAAGAACGCCATGACATGGCTAGCATCTTTATCCTCCGTCATCCTGAACATGGTTTGTCAGTTCATAAAAGGGGGGGGGGGGGGCAGTTCATCGGGGATTCAGAGAGATGGACATGTTGTAACACCCCCGGTCCCGACGGCTGTCACTTCTGGCGTCTCAATAGGATCTCTAGACTAACCCTATAGACCAACACTAGTCTTTTTTGCGTACTTTGTCCTCACTCGTCCGCACCCGGTACCCACTTCCCGCTCAGTCACCCATCCTAGAATTGCTCTAGGCAAAGCACGCTTAACCTTAGAGTTCTTTTCGAATGAGCTTTCATAAAAGAATTTGCAACTTGTTGATATGGGTTTTCTCTCAATCTTATTGATCCATGCGCCAGGGTCACACATACACCCACCCTTAGAGGATCGACATCCTCGCTGATCAACCACAATCTAGGAACGTTCCCTCTTGGCACACATTTGTGTGTCTAGTGCCAGCACATTGTCATGTTGTGTCCACTCCGGGCCACACGCGCCGTGATACACATGTCCACCACTGGCCGGCACACGCCCATGTAACCGCAAGGGTCGGCTCTGATACCACTTCTAACACCCCCGGTCACTCCGGACCGACGGTTGTCACTTCTGGCAGCTCAATAGGATCTCTAGACTAACCCACAGACCAACACTAGTCTTTTTTGCGTACTTTGTCCTCACTCGTGCGCACCCGGTACCCACTTTCCGGTTGGTCACCCATCCTATAATTGCTCTACGCCAAACACACTTAACCTTAGAGTTCTTTTCGAATGAGCTTTCAGAAAAGAAGTTGCAACTTGTTGGTATGAGTTTCCTCTCGATCCTATTGAGCCATGCGCCAAGGTCTCACACATGTGAGCTATTGCAATTGATGTCTTCGGGTTCTATGGCCGAATCGTTACCCTAACTCAGATCTACAACCATATGAGGTATTGGAGATCTAGGTGGGTGCAGGTGTTGATGATTAAAAGGTTTGAGAACATGCGCTTGACGGAGGAGACGACATCTCTTATGATGGACAACGAGCACTACTATGAGCACATCAAGATTGGATAAATTTGCACTTACATCACTACATTGAGTTGTTCTTAAGCTCACATATGAATGAAATGTTTTAACTAACTGTATTCTCATGTAGGCTCAGCCGCCGCCGCACCCATAATAGCCGTGGGCGCAACCGGAGTTTATGGACCTCCCCGCCAATGAAGAAGACTAGTAGGCCACCACCAACGTGGTTGTAGTTTAAATTTAGCTGCTTTTCATTTTAGTTTTTTATTTGAAGATATTTTTATTTTTAGCCGTTTTTGGCCTTATGTAATATATTTCCTATGAATGTAATAATTTTTTTTGCTCCTCCCGTTGGGCGCTCCTGCGAACAGGGGAGGACAACCAGCACCAGACGCGTCCCGAATGGATAAAATCGGACACTTTTCGTGTCCGATTTAGGACGCACCATTGTTGATGCTCTAGGACTCCGCTGACATGATTTTCACTAATTTTGTAGTCTCTATGTGTTGTGTGATGACTTCGGATTTTTATATATATACTTTTTGTTAGAACTTTGTTAAATAATGTAATAAAAACAAGTCGTATGCATTTTTTGGATGTAGAGGGCAGGCGTCTCATCATCTATTTCAGAAAAACAATTCATGAGACGTTGCTACTAACTGGTTCGGGAGTGTCATGTGCCCAATGTAGCGACCGATCTGCACGGCAGTTCTTGCCCATTGACAATAGTACTTGCAGCGGTAGATGGAAAAGCGATGCAAGCTAGTACCACACACGAATAAGGAAACCATAGTGTGCACCTATGCACGCAGGTTCGCTCAACCGAAGCATAGCATAGGAGCAGCTGGTCCATGGCAACTTGGGAAGGGACGCTCGATGAACTTGGGAAGGGACGTCGTCCCCCGACCGATGGATGAATGGACGCTCCATCTCCAACTACGAGTCCGTAGCCAGGTCCATGCACTCACTGCCGCATAGCATAGCTTTGTCCCTGAGCTAGCCTAGTAGATGCTGCACCTTTTTCCCTATCTTCAAAACTATATTAAAGACGTTGATCGCCCCACATTGTACGTGCGCCACAGTACGTACAGTACCACGCAGCCACGCACTAGCTAGCGAGCACATTGACGGACCGGGCACTCTAGCTGACGCGTGTGTACGGCCTGACCTAATTAATCCCGGAGTAAACTCACGAGTTGCCGTACATGATACCGCCCGCTAATTGCCATATATATATTTAGTGGCATATCGGTGCGAAAATAGCCAGTGAAAATAACCAGGTTGTAGCTAGAGCTGGTCTTTTGAAAATCGAAAAAGCAATGCTATTTTAATTTTGTTGATGAACTAATTTACAGACATACATATTACCTTGATAGTTACTCGCGCAAACTTTCATAAAAAGTACGACCGTACCTAGCCTACACAAAAGGGAGAGAAAATAGAACTTTGTATTTCTTCGAACATTACAAATCCAGTCCTTATATTGTTACTTCAATATTTTTCCTTTGGCACAAGTTAATACTTTTATATTTCAGTTTTATATTTGACATGCACATACATACATACATACATACATACATACATACATACATACATACATACATACATACATACATACATACATACATTTTCTACACGTCTGATTTCAGCCGCGTGACTTCATTATTTATGTGTTTTTCCGATTTTATTGTCTAAGATAGATTCACACACTTGAACTGATCTGTTCTATAGGAATCGTACCAAATCCACATCACATATCGGGGTGGTGTTTCGGCTGATGTCTTTATCTAGCATCCAACCGGAAACTCGACAACGAGAGGACTTGAGAGCGCCGGCTACCGAGGGATTAAAAAAGGGCCCGGGCAACGGCCAATCTGGCACGGGTGGAGGGGCGAAGGTGGCGTGGGTCTAGGAGGAGGAGGTCAGGAGAAGGGAGATGTGTGGCTAACTGGAGAGTCCGACCGAAACAATTAGAGAACGAGCTCGGATGCACGGATTGTCCGTTCTACCATAAACCCGGCCCAATTTTGAGCTAGGAATGTGTGAAAACGGACCGTCCGAGAGCACGTGCTCTGTTTGGGATAGTGTTGGACCATGTCATCGGTTTGGACGGACAGGATGGAACGCGGACCGGTTTGCGGATGTGCGTTGGAATGCCCTAACTAGTGTCTTTGGCACATACTAGGCCGGCCGCCCCGCCGGCCGACGTGATTCAATCCGGCCGACGTAGGCCTCGACAGCGAAGCAGGGACAGATCACATCAATCCGCTACTCCTAATCCAATCACCAAGCAAGAAAGCTCACAGCTTTACCTACCAATGGGACGTCAACAGGAGCCACTTGGTTCTGAGCACATGAGCATAATAGTCGCAGAATACAATATGGCATCATGCTATTACTGGCAGCACGCGTAAAGTATTGGTGCGCGTGATGGCCCGTTCCACTGGCCGTTTCGGGCAAGATGGGGGCTTTGTTAAATCAGGGAGCCGATTCTGGTCCTCGTGGCCGGCTGCTGCCCACAAGAGTAGTTCGGCCAGTACGTACGTTGGATGAACAAAATATCATATCCCTAAAAAAAACATATGTACTAGTATACTCGAACATCCAGTCACAGTCTTAGTCGTCCATATGCAGCTAGAGCTAGATGCTAATTATTGATGAGTCTGCCTGCATGATGCGTGTCAGAGCAAAAGGAATCAGGCCATCGATAATAGATGATGGCTAAGGCCAGGAAAAGGGATTTATTTTGCACCGAGAATCCGAGATGTTCCCTGGAAAGTGGGATGAGAGTGCACGTAGCGCAAGTCTGGAACCAACGAAAGGAGGCGCCCCAATTGAAACAGGACTTGTCAGGAGTCAAGTCATACCTTTTCCGTAACACTTACGTGAGGCGACCAGGACCAGCTCCTTGCCCAGGTGAGAAAAAAGACTATTGCCACACGACTAGTACACGTACAAACTTTGAATAGAACACCACTATTGACTAATAGTGGAGTATAATTTTGTATTATATAATTTATATTTTATTAATCAAATTCATGATCTAAAGATACACTGGACCTATAAACCCGGAGGGAGGGAGTACTAGCAACAGCCAATCAAGTTATGGCATGTTCATTGGTCGGGCAACTCGGGGTGGATATCAATCCACCGCCACATAATGTCTCCTCCAAAGCTTCACTCGGGTACTTGATGTTCAAGTTTCCGTTCGTGAGATGATGCATCAAGGACGGAAATCTTTGTCCCCATGTTACATATTTTGGACTTGGCGGCACGGGTGCAATTGCTTTCTTCTCACTTAAAGGTGTTACTACATAAGGATGGTGAATTAGTCTTAAGGTCTTTTGTCATATCTTTTTGGCATGTACTTATTTTGATAAAACTATAATGGTGTGTGAATTCATAAATGCTGAGGTGGGAGGTTTGTCCTTCCATTCCGAACAATACTTTGAGTACGACAAGACTAAATTTTGACATCTCAATTAGTGATGGAGTTTAGATCTTGTCTCTACACTCCCGTTCTAACAAGTATCAACAATACTAAAAAATATGGTCGGTTGGGTCAATAAGAAGGGTAAGAATGATGATGTGATGGGTGTTTTGCGAAGGCGGAAGCCTAGTCGGTACACAACAAAAAAAAGCATGCATCTTAAGAAGCCAACAAAATAACAAAATAAAAAATCACATTGAGAAAGTAAAACAATGTTATGGGAAATATTATATTTGGATCCTAATCTTGTGGAATGCTTGGATGGACTTTATTTAATGTTAGTTGGGACATGCAATTACTCCATATTTGGAAGATGCTCGACCTATGGCTACAACTGTCCATTGAGGAAAAATCTAGCTGGATGTCAGTTTAGATGTTAATGTTTTCCTTATTTGGAAGTAATCCCCCCATGTCCCGTTCCTAGTACCCAAACTGCAGTACAGTACTGTTTGGACCAATAGATGCTCACGAAATTAGGTAACTGTCCAGCTAATCGATACCTAACATAGTACTGCTACAGTTCTGAAGAAAGGGCCACATCTAGTGGATGGTGGGACAGTGCCAAACATAGATTAGGAGGGTTCATATGCATGGATCATCTTTTTCCAGCAAAAACCCAAGAGACAAAAAAAAAATCCCCTTTTCAGTTACCAGTCCAGGATTTCAACAGAAAAAAGAAGAGGAGACCTTTTTTTTCTAGAGCTATAACATTCGATTTACCTGGAGTCCTACTTGAACCGCTTCCTGTGAAATTCTATGTGCCTACTTTGAGGGAAAGAGAAAAACGGTAATGGTAGCCTCTGCCTTATCGTTTTCTGCCTTTTTTTCAACGATGCTTTTCTGCCTTCTTTTCAGAATTATTGATGCCGTTGCGTCATTTCTAATGGCACATTGTTTTCCTCGAACGTGACTGGTCGATCAATAGCTTTCCAAAGTGTACGTTACTGCGACATCAGGTCGTGGTCAAGAGGTGAAGATGAACATCCAACCAACGCCAATATATGTAGTTGTTAGTTAATTGCAACCGTGCAGGGACAAAGGTTTCCACATGACTGACCCTAACGCACAAGAACGGAGATATATTTGTTAGAAGTTAGGACGATGCGTCGATGATGTACAGTAGTCTTCATTACACTTTGGTCTTTTCCGTGCTAGCCATCATGCTGGACACGCCCATGTTGTTGCTGGCTAGTAGTACTAGCTAGTGATAGCTTATTAGTTTTAATTATTATAGTTGCTACTTGCAACTTGTAATGTAAGAGCAAAGGGTGAAACGTGGGTTCCTAGCTTTAGAAGGAAGGGATCTCTTTGTGGGTGCAGATTTGGTAGTTGAATTGACAGATTCAAACTTGAAATGCTACCTGTAGCTTCAGACTTGAAATGCAGGATGCAGGACATGGGTATTTTTTTCTCCATCCCTTAGTTAATGAAGACGTAGAGAAGAAAAAAACCTTTAATAACCATGTGCCTAGCTTGATCAGATTTCCTCCTACTCCTGCTGTGCTGCTGCAAAGATAGTAAGTGGTCAGGGGCAACACCAAACACCCAGTAGAATTTAGATGGGGAAACGCCGAGTTGTATCTGTATAACTACACAAAGGTCCAGTTGGTCTATTCCAGACTGGTTCTATTTACATGTTACTTCATATACATGTGAGCTACAATAGGCATGCTACCATGCAGTGTGCTAGCCTGCAGCAGCGATAAAATTTTGAGCAGTAAAAAAGGATGGCGATTTACCGCCTATCCATTCATTCATCTACACATGCTGAACATGAGCTATATTGCTCGAGTCTTCAAAAACAAGCACGCTATGGGTTTATCTTAGTTGAGGTTAAGCAAGAGGAGAAGTTGTGGGTTTTAGTGCATGAGTAGTTTGATACCGGCAGACTAGGTATTTAATGTATTTTGACATCTTTTATTTTTTGCACAGTACTACTCTTTGTTAATTAATTGAATGGGCCACAACCTTTTGCCCTCATTTCAAAAAATAAAACGAACAGGAGCTATCTGGTGCAAGTGTGGAGTGACCAAGCTGCCCATCTCCTCTTTCGAGTCATGGGTTGGCTCCTCTTTAAACCCTATCCTCTTGGCCTGATCGCGTCACTCCTTCTCTTTTCCCTTCACGCCTTTTCTATCTGAATTCTCCACAAACCAAACTGAGAGGACCACTCTCAGATGAACATGTCATTAAAAACTGATATAATAAAGCCCTGAAACTGAATCCAAGAGCCTTTCTGGTACATGTCTCCCTGGTTTCCTCATCTGCTCCACCTCGGCATGCAAACAGCAGAGGCAGGATGAGGAGATATTTTTTTGGGGCAGGCCGGCGCGTGATCCCTGCGGCTTTCTGTTGCAAGGCGACAGGCCGTGCGTGTACTTGTGCGAAAAACAGCAAGTCCTCAATCAGACATGGTGCATGCATGGCGCTCTGCAGGGGAAAAAGGGCAACTGAAAAAATACTTTCCCTTGACGAGACACACGGAATCAGTGCGAGCCGTGACCTGGGGACCGCGCCGCCTCGGCTCACGATAAAAAAAACCTGCTGCGTTCTGGGTATTCAACCCAGCCGATCCAGCTCTGGCGAGGAACCCGCTTGGTTTCTCCATTCTTTCTCTGAAACTGCAAGGATCATTAAGAGCATCCGATCTGAATCCCCTCTCTTAGCTGCAATGAAGCCCCTCTCTGTACCATTTCTAGTACTGCACATATGGACTGAATTCGGTATTCAATTCAGGCATTACGCTCCCTTCATTCACATAGTAGTACTCCCTTTAGTATTTTAGTATTCGCTTCACATACTAGTTTATTACAGGGAGGGGACACACTGTCGTTGATTGGTTGGTTGGCTAGTGAGCTCTTGAACCGTGAGGCAGGCAAGACAAGGTACACGATGCAGTAGGAACTCCGAGACAGGCTCCAGTAGCTACCCACATGATCAATCAAGTGTTTTGTGTTGCCATGTACTGTATGTACGCTCACACTGTTCCATTAACTTCTATTGCTATTGCTACGTACACGTAGTTGCCTTAAAAAAACTCCTATTACCGGGTATGATGCCCGGCAAAGATCGATGGACGAGTACATGATTACATTGATTCTGGCCGCACGCACGGGAAGAACATGATCTGGTCGGTTTTCTGTTCATCCATAGCGCGCGTGTGACATTCAAGTCAGTTGCGTCCAACATTTACTTCATTTCTTAGCTGAGATGGTTGTTACCGATCATTCTACGACCTGCATATTGCCCGGCCGGCTCTTGTCTGCCCACACCAGACCATGACACCCACCCCATTTGTTTCACGGCTGAGCCTTTTCTTTTCTTTTGTGGTTTTGCTAAGTCTCGGTGAATGAGAATTAAGTTGGAGCTCAGTCAAGTCATAATCCACTGAATTTGCATCACGATTCATGTCCCTAGTGAGTTGCAAGTGAGTGGAACAGAGATTGGTTTTAGTTGTAAGTGGGAAGTGAGTTTTTTTTAGTTGCATGGGCTTGTAACTGAGATTGCGTGACATTACATGACTGGGAATTAAGCTAATTCTCAGTCGACGCGTCTTTTTTAAAAAAATTGCGTCATTTTACACCTTTTACACATAAATAGCCACATATTAATGAAAATGATAACAAATTAGTTATCACTAGTTATAAGTTTACTAAAGTCTCGCCGACATACCTCAAAGTACCAAAAGTATCATATAATTGTTGAAATATATTGTCTAGCCCTTTTCATCAGTTCGGACGGTTGGTTGCGTTGGCTAGTGCATGCAATTCAATATGGTATCACAGCAGGAGGTCCTAGGATCAAATCCTGACCAACACAAAAATTAACAAAAAATATTGCGTCTCCTCAAACATATGTCACAATAGGCCAAAGAGCAAAGACGTAGGGTAAGTGTTGAAATATATTGTCTAGCCTTTTCCATCAGTTCGGACGGTTGGTTGCGTTAGCTAGTGCATGCAATTCAATAATAATTACACACATAGTTTATTAACAAACACACAAATTGAGGAAAAAATTGAGTGATCACTCATACAGTAATGGACACCTTTTGCTTCTTCTCTAACTAAGGCCTTCTGAATGGGTCCATGATCGTCGTCATGATCCGGGCCTCCTCCATTATTACAGTGAGCTCTACTTTTCTTTCGCTTGAACTCTACTTCCTTTGCTCTTGACCGGTCATTGATTTCTATAATTTTAGGCATTCTATTTTGCATATCATGAAAGCACAAGCTCTTCACTTGTTCCTCTTTCTTCGGAAAGCTCTTGGTGGCGTCTCTCCGTCTGGCTTGCTTCTTCTTCTCCAATTCCCTCTTCTCCGGCGTGAGCTCCTTCTTCGACATCAGCAGGGCCACTGCGGGAGCCACGGTCGGGACTACATTGGGCGTCACGTTCTCGAATTGCTAGGGCTTCTGCAGCCGCGGGCGACGTCTTGGTGAGAGAGGGTAGATCGTGGTCTGTGCGGCTGATGGGATGGCCCGGCTCAGACAAGAGGAGCTGCACTGAAGACGCTGATGTTGTTTGTTGTGTCCAAAATGGAAAACCCAAATTTGTGCCCGGAATACATGAAACGGGCCAATTCGAGTCACGTGGTTCCTTTCTGTCGCCCTGTTGGGTTAACCTATATCCTCCTAGACAAAAATGGACATCAGCCAGCTGGTCCATGACTGGGAGGGAGGATCAACATGTCATGTTCCTAGTCTCCACAAAAAGCACATCTATTGCGCTTATTTGGTTGCCAAGAATAAAATTCAGAAGTTTTTCCCGACTAAAGGAGCCCAAGGCTCCCAACTTCAATATATAGAAGCCGAAAGATTTCAGTTACTACAGAGCCAACATCGACCATCCACACACTTTTAAGCATTCAAGGCAGACCTTCCCAAAACTAAACAGAATTCTAGCGAAACTACAAGACTAAAACAACTTCTCTACCAACACAAATACTAGCTCTCCGAAGAAAAAAAAAGGGTAAGAATGATAACACCACCACACTTGCGACACCAAGAGAAACATCTTTTACTACTCCACACCAGTGTGACCGGCGCCCAATCTTTGCTCCTGCGGAAGATCTCAATAGCTACTGCCAGCATTGCATGTCTCTTATATTTGATATATGCAATATAGACCATGAAAAAAGTTTACGCATGTTATAAACGCGACAAGCAAGGAAATAAAGAACGATTAAATCACACGTAGAGGGACATAAGATTTTAACGTGAAAAATTTCTCCAACAAAAAGAGAAAAAAACCATGGGTGTGAGCCAGCGAAACTTTACAATATGATAAGTGTTTGCGCAAGGCCGATATTATCATATGCGATCTATCCCAACCGGCATCTTACCAGAAATATGTAGGGGTGGAAGCCTAGGTCATGAACGATACATACTTTAACAATACGAAATCCTAGCTATGATAATATTATTAGAATCCACCAGGTGTATCTAAAAAAAACACCAGTTAAGTTCCCTAAAAACAAGCCTTATCTCTAACATCTCATAGAGTCCACAAAATAGCAGCAAAACCTGATGCCACTGCCTGTTACAAATCAGATCGCTTTAGACCAGCCACAACGTATGAAAAAAGCGATTCCTAATCTTCTCTCACCTCCTCTTGAACCGGTTCTATACATTTCAGGAATCGGCTTGTGCAGTCTGACACAAAGAAGCGGTTCAAAAAATTGGTTCGCTTCTTGCATGCAAATGTGGGGCCAAGTGGAAGCAGAGTGAGGAGAAACCAGGATACATGCATGCAGAGAAAGTGAATAGTGGGTCCCACAAACGATTTCATACACTACAGCTTTTTCATAGCGGTTCCAAGCTCTGATAAAAAATTTGTAGAACCGACGCAACATAGTGGCTGGTCTTATACCTCGTAATCCTATCGCAAATCCCATCCACACACATGTGGGAAGCATTTGACTTCTATCTAATGAGCACGCCACCAATTCTACTGATAGAACAAAGAGGATTGCTTTTTTTTTTAAGCTGCAAAGAGGATTGCTTTTTTTTAAGCTGCAAAGAGGATTGCTTTTAGCAGTGCTCCCCGGTTCCTTTCGAAGTCACAAGTACAAGGTGAGCCGTCGGCGATCAGGAAAAATGCCGCCTACTCATCCTCCGGACAAGCACATGCCATGGTGATGGCGGCATGCATGTACATATGTGCGACTTTTTTTTAGTGCCAAAGCATGCCTACAGCCGATCGAGGCTGCTTTGCATAAGCCATAAATCGGAGAAGGACGGCCTTAATTTCATGTGTAAATCGGCCACAGTGATTCTGATATGGGGATATCTGGTTCCCGTCGACGTCTCGGAACAGCGACGCATGCCAAAAAGAACATTAATCATCTCTCGGAGTACCGAAAATACCTGCTTAATGTTTCTTCCACTATTGCCTACCTGTCGGCGCTCCACTGCTCGACGCCGCTATCGGTGGATAAACCATGTCAGCGACCAACGCCCGTTTCGCCAACCATCGATCCGTGGTATGATCGCGAAAGACCCTTTGTGGTGCGCGCCATGGATCCATCCATGGCTGGGTTTCCATTGAGATCCAAGGACTGTGGTGGGCGGGTCATCGTCGTACTAGACCCCTTGTCAATCAAACTTTAATAAAAGGTCAAGTAGCTCGTCACCGTCTAGACGGCAGAGCTGGAAACCATCCACCGAATATGGATGGACGCGGACAGAGCATCTTGCCCGCACGGCTCGTTGTCATCCTCCAAAACGGAAAGCGACGATCCTCCCTCTCTGATTAATTGCGACTCGTGCGCCCGGAGCGAATCTGCTGGCAAGCCATGCCGGATCATCTCACGCCATTTTCGGAACTCAAGATCGTGGCCAAGTGCCGCACACGCATAGTTCGATACCCTCACATTATTCTCACGTCTTCCTTCTTTGTTTCTTGTTTTTTCGTGGCCAGGCATGATTTTGCTGACATTTTATTTTGGCGTCTACAGAAACTTGGACATGTTATGCTTGCATACAAAGTTTCGGCGTTTGCAGTTTATGTGAAAAACATATTTTTTTATGCTCTAATATGACTATTTACAAGACATAGTTTTTGTACACAGGCCATAATTCTTTTTCTTGCGGAACTTTATGTACCAACGTAGAATATCCAGGCATACACACGAAATTTTCGTTTAGAATTTCTTGACATTTTGAAATACGTTTATAATAGGTGCATTTAGACTTACGCCTAGCTAGCTAGCTACTATCTGCTTTGTGCGCATTGGCAGGAGTAGATGGAAAAGCGATGCTAGTGCCACACACGAATAAGGAAACCATAGTGTGCACCTATGCATACAGGTTCGGACTACAGCGACGTCGTCCTACCGGGCCCGACCGATGAATCGACGCTCCAACTACGAGTCCGTAGCCCGGTCCATGCACTCACTGCCGCATCGCATAGCTTTGCCCCTGCCCTAGCGAGCTAACCTAGCCTAGTAGATGCTGCACCTTTTTCCCTATCTTTAAAGCTTGGTAAAACGCTGTGATGTTTTCTGGCCGATGTCTATCTAGCATCTGGTCGGGGAGATCTATGTCGCTTTTCTATGGCATTTGGCAAGAAGGTTAACATCACAGCGTCAGGTTTGCCTTGCTATCTACTCTCTCCGTTTTAAAATATAAGATGCTTTAGCTTTGTGAAGCAAATGAATTTAGACTTCTTTTAGTGTGTAGGTTTATTCAGGTTTGGAGCGAATCTATACAAAAAAAAATCTAGATACATTTTCTCCACAAAGCTAAAACATCTTATATTTTAAAATGAAGGGAGTACTAGGCAGCGTAGCCTACCTATGCAATTCAGCCAACGTATAACACAAGAGAGAATTAGGAACCGCAGCTTTGACGGCATCCCCATAGAAGATAGATAGGTTCTATATGTTGCTGTATTGATTTATTAAAGGTTACACTAGTAGAAAACGCTCCACTGGTCCCGGTTGGTAAGAGGCATTAGTCCCGGTTACCCAACAAATGGGGGTACACGTGGCGGCGACAGAGGGCGAGGGGGGGTGTGTGGAGCAACCGTCCCGGTTCGTAACACGAACCGGGACAAATAACCTTCTGCCGCGGCAGAGATTTGACACATTTCTCTGCCGCGGTAGAGAATTCATTTTGGCAACTTTTGTTGCCGCGGCAGCATTTTCGCCACTTTTTATGGCGCGGCAGAGAATTCATTTAGGTTGTTTTATTGTTTATTTAGTGTTTTGCACTCATCAATGAAGAAACCATTATATTACACAAGATCATCATGACAATATTACATTCGATACACGGATCGAGTTCATGCACTACATACAAAAGTTGCTCTTTTTACAATCTCTATTGTCTATATACAACTGAATAGTATTCTCTTTTTGAGTTTAGGACTTCTGCATCCAAGAATCCCGCCAATTCCTCCTGAATTGCGCGTACGCGATCCTTTAACAGAAGACCGTCCCGTAGACGTTCGATCTGATTTAAAAAAGGAGTCATCCTATATTAATGAAACTAAATACAATTTGATTGTAATTAAAAACTATAGAAATTGTTTACGTACGTGGAGTTGCTCTAAATTTCTACCCTTCTCATCGCACGTCTGCCGGATGAACTCGCAAACATAGTATCCACATAGATTTTTACCTGGTCCCTGTGTCAGGCACTTTACGAGAACATAGTTCAATCAAAATAATAATCAAGCATGATAATAACTGTATCAAAACTAGAATCAAAGAGATGCGCGGATATAGCTAGTGGTGCTTACATCTAGTGCTTGAAATGTAAGCTCCGCTTTCCAAACACCCCTAGCCTTGTTGGTGAACCGTTTCCAAGCGCTGCCCGGCGAAGAAAACGAATAAAATAAGTTATTAATTACTTGATATCATAAAATTCACGAACGTTGCCGATATAGTGTCGTAATGATTAGAATTACCGCTGGAGAAGCATCTTCATGTCCTTCCACTGCTCAATGGGTTTATGTTTCGAGTCCATGACTAGTACACGCCCTTTGTCAAGTTGAATGATTAACAAAATATAGTGAAAGTTGCGAATGCATAACTAATCAATTATATACTTAACATCGAGTAAGCGAAATAGAAAGTGTATAGAAGACAATAACACTCACTCGAAGTTGTAAGGAAAAAGTATTTCCCTTCTGGTTTCTTGAAACCTTAACGCGTGTACTATATTATCCTCCGTATTCTGGGGGCTTGTTTTGAGATTAGCTTCATGAACCCAATATGGGTCAATGAAACCAATGTCATAGATTTGTCCTCTGCTGCATTCGAGAATCTTCATTATGCATATTACAGTATGATTATATGCATGCAATAAACAAGGTGAGATAGCTGGAGACTAAATTAATTACATAATTAGTACTTACAGACAATAGGCATTGATGATCAATTTGTCCAAGGCGTCTTGATTGAATAATTGAAATAGTTCATCAAATTCAATGGATATCATGTCATCATTTTCTTTCCCATGATGCTTTTTTGTAACCCTCAGCACTATCCAGTTAGCCCCGGCCTTTGTGGCATGCATGTACCAGTTGTTGAATCTTCGCATTTTTGTTGAAAGATTATTTACCTCCTCAGGTTTGACGAGAGGTTTGCCGTACTGGTATTTGTATGCTACTTCATTTACGGGGAATTACTCTAACTGGGATAAGTACTGGGCAATACTCATACCTTGAGCAGCGGCAGCTTCTCCGTATTGTGCAACTACCTCTGGATCATACTTCTCTTCGGCCCTATATTTGCTCGACCCCACATTGGTTTGGGAAATCACCTTGAGAGGGGCGCAAGACTGTTTTTCTTGTTCTCCGAGCTGGGCAACAGATTTCTCGCTTGCATCAGTACTGCTCTTCGAGGCTTGTTGTGCCGCATGTGACTTGAGAATAGAACGCTCATAGTCTGATGACAGCTTTGGCTCGGGTTGATGAAGAGTCTTTAGCATTTTCAACACTCTGGCTTTTTCTTCTTTGGTGCTGGGGAACTCTGGCTATTTCGTCCGCCTCAGCTTATCGAAAAACACTGTAGTTTCCGCATCAACGATCGCCGTAGTCTCATCTTCAGTACAGTCATAAGCTCTCTTGGGAGGAACCTTTGGTACTTTTGGAA
The DNA here is from genome assembly GCA_023614405.1 of Avena insularis. Lineage (NCBI taxonomy): Eukaryota > Viridiplantae > Streptophyta > Magnoliopsida > Poales > Poaceae > Avena > Avena insularis. The sequence goes on along the minus strand of CM042687.1, from coordinate 382,583,039 downwards.
GAGCTCTTGTTTACGCTTTCACGACGCTTACCAGTAGCGAGACGCTTACGCTTTTTATCCTGAGGCGCCGACGATGGCTCCCGCGGCGATGGCTGCGCCGAAGATTGGTGAGGCGACGGAGCCGGGTGAGGCGACGAAGACGGCTACAAGGGCATTTACGACTTTCATGGAGACGGGTGAGGCGGCGGCGAAAATGGCCTTGGCGTGTGATTTCGAAGCACGATACATTCCTTTGGCCATAGAATGGTGACGTTTGTTGCGTCTCCCAGTACAATCACATCCCCTTCACCTGCAGGGTACTGAAGATCCAAAACTTCAAAGGTGGGCATGATTTCATCCAGCCCGACAACAGCGTAGCCCTTTGGAACCGGACGACAGTGGTAAGTTGGCGTGGGTCCAATTGATAAGGCATAGCCGACCGCCACCTTCATTGATATGTTCACAACTTTGACATGTATCTCGCAGTGTGTCATCTCTGTGATATCATCCACTGGGTAGCCAACAGGAGCCATCGTCGGTGCACCATCGCCATCGCCATTGTCATCACCCAGGACCTCGGTGGAAGCCACACTGATTTTTTGATTATTCGATAGGCCAGTAGCATCGAATGCAGTGTGCTGCTGAGATGGGCCGGTTGTACTTTGCTCTTTAAGTGCGTTAATTTCATCTTGTTGTTGCTTTATTCGTTCTTCAATTATACGCATTCGCTCTTTCTGAATATCTGCTTCAACTTCCACCCTGTCCTTTCTCCTCTGACGGCTTCTATCAGGATATTTCTTCCTCTCTTTGGGAAACCCAGTCCTCCATGGTTTGGAGCTGCTTGTGCCTCGTGTTCGTCCATCATGTTCCTTATTTCCAAGGGCGAGTGTGAGCTCATCATTCTCTCTATCGGGAATGAAGTCCCCATCTTTAACAGCCTTTACTGCTTTTCTCATCTTCTCGATTGGCAAGGGGTCTTCTTTATGTCGTATGTTATATATACACTTCCTTTCCGAGTCCAACATGCCCCCATGCCCGTAAAACCAATTCCTTGCACGTTCTACCCAATCGTCTGTCTCTGGGGTGATCTTTTTAGCACGCAGTTCATTCTCAAGTTTCTCCCACTTAGGAATGCCAGTCCTGTAACCACCTTGCCCCATAGTATGGTGATAATTCTTGTTAGCAGCATTCAGCTTATTCGTTGCAGACATTTTCTTAACTTTTTCTGATGTCTTGTATTTCACAAACTCAGCCCAGAATGGTTTTATCTTCTCAAACTGAATATTCTTAAAATCGGGAGTCTTCTCTTTCACGACATAGTCAAGGTGCAATCTTTTCTTCCAGTTGGTGAAACATTGGGCCATCTTCTTCAAATCCCACTCCCTGACCTTAGCCTCCATGGCTCTCCCATGTTCTAAGGAGTCCTCAACTGGATTCTCCGCATTTGGATCCAGCTCTATCTTCGGTAGTTTGAAATTAACCATGAGCCTCTTCCACAGTAAATCTTTGGCGTGGTTAGGGACAAATAAACATGTTCCCTCTTCTTCCGCATCAGCAGGCCTATTCCAATTTCGAATGGTGATCGGGAGTAAGTCCCTAACGATTACTCCGCATTGTGCCACAAATTTGTTTGCGACAACTTCGGGAGCCGTCGGTTTGCCGTCTTCAGCGACATCTTCGATCCTGAACCTCTCATGGTCTTCCAACTTTTTGGTTGGGCCTCGTCTGCTCTTTTCAGTAGATTTCTTCGATCCGGAGGGCTAAAAGAAGAAAGATCGTCGTTACTATTTCTATATAGATAGCAGATTATTAATTAATGAATTAATTATATTACATGCACCTCGCCGGAGCGGTCGTCTTCTCGATCAGACAAGGCATCGCCTTCTCCCTCGCGGAAGGCATCACCTTCAACCTCAAACAATTCGTCTCTTTCGGCAAAAAGAGGATCACCCTCACCGGAGTTGTTCAGAAACGTCGATACATCTAAATTTTCTTCTCCGCGGATCACACCTTGGATCAACTCTTCCTTTTCTTCGTCTCTGTCGTGTGGGTCCATATTTTCTGCATAGGTGGAAAAACGGATAAGTCAAAGCGGCTAAGGGAGAATGTTAGGTACGGTGTTGAGAGATATAAACCCTAATTCGGAGAAACCCTAATATATACATACACAATAATAAAAATGAATTTACAATATCAGAAACCCTAATTCGGAGAAACCATCGGGCTCGAATCCTATCACGAAGAACCAATACCGAAAAGAAAGGCGGCAATCAATCAACCCTCGGGTTCGGGATGCCCTGGCGAAGACACACCGGCTAACCCTAGGTGCAACATCGATTCAACTGGGGTCTATGACAACTAATATCATGGCTAAGCATCTACAATGCGATGGCTATCAAGAAATCTTCGATCTTCGATGGTGTTGACCTCGGTCTTTGATCTTGATCTCGTATTCTACCGCGAAGAACCGAACGCCTAGCTTATTCAACACATGGCATCGATGCAATGCTCAAGCAAGTATGATGATATGACAAGTTAATTTGCATTGGAATGTAACCCTAAGACATGCTCGACGATTTAATCGGGGTTCCGAGGGGTGAAAACCCTAACTCGGGGAAACTCCGGAACATATGAGAGGGGTGCATTTGTTCTTCTAATTATACTTGTCATTTAAGTTGTTGAATAATGCATGATTATAGGTTAAATAGATAGGTTTCATTTTTCTAAACAATTTGATATATTATTTATATTTTTCTGACTTATGAACAATAAGTTATTGATTTTACAATATTAAATCATTTTCTGGAATTAAAAACAAAAAGGCAAATAGTTTTTACACCGGGGCGACCCCTAGCCAGTGAGACTGACAGAAGGGCCTCAGGCCAACTCAGCCTCCACGCATGCTGATGTCAACACACGCATCAAATCATTTTTATATCACAGCGGAGCCTAGCCACTGAGACTGACTGATGGGCCCTAGGCACATGGTACCCAAGGACAACAAGGCACGAGTGACGTCACGCTGGCGATGAGATCCCAGGCAGCGGCAGCGACGGCGATAGCGGGCACGCCTGGATGCGCGGATGGGCGCGTTAGAGAGAGGGCGATGCAGGGAGCAAGAGAGTGGCAGCGCCGCTCCTTCTTGGTCACCGGAGCGTCGCCTTCGTCGAGCTCGAGCGGCGGCGGGCACACGCGGGGAGAATAGTACAGGAGGAGTGGGCGAGAAAGAAGAGCAACGTGAGGATCAGCAGCTCACCAGGAACACGACAGAGGTGGTGGCGAGGCCGGGCGAGCTCGGGAGACGCTGGAATCGACGGAGACAGACGGCAGACGGAGCTTCCAATCCAGGCGATTGAGGTCACGCGCGAGAGGGAAAAGTAGCCGGGGCAAGCGCGGACAGAGGCAGCGGTGGTGGCGGACGGAACGCGCGGGTGGCGGCGAGCTCGGGCAGCCTTTGCGGTGTCGAGGCGGTTCTCTGTGGCGCGTCGAGAAGCAGTGAAGTGAGATGGGGAAGAAGAGGAGGCGCGTCAGTTATAACCAAAGGACCTTTTGTCCCGGTTGGTGGCTCCAACCGGGACTAAAGGGTCATACGTCCCAGTTGGAACCACCAATCGGGACGTATACTCCACTATTTTCAGCAGACCAAGGGTTGGCACGCGCAGGGGTCTTTAGTCCCGGTTGGTGGCACCAACCAGAACATATGACCCTGTTTTCAAAAAAATTCACCAATTTTCTCTCTGTTCCCGCCTTATTTTTTATTTTGGGGTTTAAATTTGTAATTTTTTAAATGATAATTACTTTGGAATTTAGAAAAACTTTAAACATAAAAAGTGTTTGAATTTGAATAATTAATTCAAAACCATTTTCTGTTTTTAAAAATAATTAATATAACCATTTAAAATATGAACCATTTAAAATTAAAAATGAATTAACTTATATTTTTTGAATATTAATTTGGAATTTAGAAAAACTTTAAACATAAAAAGTGTTTGAATTTGAATAACTAATTCAAAACCATTTCCTATTTTTAAAAATTAATTAATGTAACCATTTAAACTATGAACCATTTAAAATTAATAATGAATTAACTTATACTTTTTGAATATTAATTTGGAATTTAGAAAATTTTAAACATAAAAAGTGTCTCGATTTGAATAACTAATTCAAAACCATTTTCTGTTTTAAAAAAATAATTAATGTAACCATTTAAAATTAATAATGAATTAACTTATACTTTTTGAATATTAATTTGGAATTTAGAAAAACTTTAAACATAAAAAGTGTCTGGATTTGAATAAATAATTCAAAACCATTTTCTATTTTTAAAAAATAATTAATGTAACCATTTAAAATTAAAAATGAATTAACTTATATTTTTTGAATATTAATTTGGATTTTAGAAAAACTTTAAACATAAAAAGTGTCTCGATTTGAATAAATAATTCAAAACCATTTTCTTTTTTTAAATAATTCAAAACCATTTTCTGTGTTTTAATTTGGATTTGAATTAACTTATATTTTTTATATATTAATGGGCGGGAAAAAAGGACGAGAAATAATGGGCGGAAAGAAAATTTTATTAGGATAGGACTGGAATTAAAGTACATAACGCAACTAACACAAAGTTACATAGAAGAACTGAAAATTAAGATACATGGCCAGATTAAGCCACAATCGGCCGAACTTGTTTTGCAATGTTGGAGTGATTCACCATGCTCTGTCACACCTGTAATACTACGCCCTTTGTGGTCGTCATACTTCGCCACTGTCGTCATTGCTGTCGTCGTCGGGGTCGCCGTAGTTGAACCTTGAAGGCTGAGTACGAGTGGGCTGGGCTTGAGGGTAGTGTTGGCGGGGGCTAGAGTCGGCGGCCGTGTCGTAGGCCATGACGCTCTGGAGAGTACGACCACGCCACCACAACCGACGGCCGGCCTCGTTGAAGTTCGGAGGAGGTGGGCCAACCTCCTCGTGCCCGGCGAGCGCCCTCTCACGCCGATCCACGAAGAAGGCTTCCCAAGTCGGGAAATAGTCGGGATGCCATCTGGGATTCCTCCGCTGCTCCGGCGTGAGCTCAAAGTAGTAGTGGTTCGTGATGGCCATCCGACGCGCCACACCTAGAGGGACAGGAGGAACCGGCACACCTCCGGTGCTCAGCATCCAGCCGACGGGGACACAGTAGCCCGGCGGGCAGGGGTTATTCGAGGCGCAAAGGGCCTCCGCCTCCCTGGGAGTTAGTGCTACGGTGGAAGTCATGGGAAAGAGTGATGAGGTTACAGATATGAGTCTAGAGATGTGCAATGACAATGGAGGCCAACCCTAGATATATATAGTGAGAAATGGCACGAAGGTAACTGGAGGGAAGAACTGGCGGGAAAAACTGACGAGAGAAATGCCGGGAAGAAATGATGGGAAGAAAAATGGCTCATTTAGAACTTGCATTGGATCTCTGAAGAAACCACATATTGCGAGTCTAAAAATGATTTTTTTCAAAAAATCACGGGCGATAGATCATATACCTGTAGTACAAACCGGACCCACTTCCTGCCGATTCGGCAGACATTTGTCCTTTTTATCCGGGATGGACGAAAAGGTTTGAGATGTCCCGGTTGGGAGATAGTCCGTGTAAGGTTGTCTAGTATTTTAGGAAAATGGGACGGTAGCATTCTGAAACGGCATTTTGGTGGTTACTTCACAAAACGACCCGTTTTTTGCGCTCGGAAAATGGAAAAGGGCTTTTCCGTGCGACAAAAAGGAAAAATTCCTCCTGCAACATTGTTCTCCATACCAATTTCCACACGCATGCATAATATGGGCACAAAATCACAAACTATGCCGTGATTCAGCACATAACATCGGTCATTTGGACCGAAAGCCATGAAACCTCGAACATGATAGGTCATTTTGTGAAGGTTTTTTCGAGACATGATCAATATACCAAGTCTGGTGTTCTTCCTTTCAACTATGTCACATAATATGACACCACGCGAAGGATTTTCATTATTCGGATTTTTTTTGAATTTATTATGCCCATTTTGAATTATCTGAATTTCTAACTATGGTCGAACCGGCGTGCATGAAGATAGGGGACGAGCATCGTTAGAACTTGCATTGGATCTCTGAAGAAACCACATATTGCGAGTCTAAAAATGATTTTTTCAAAAAATCACGGGCGATAGATCATGTACCTGTAGTAAAAACCGGACCCACTTCCTACCAATTCGGCAGACATTTGTCCTTTTTACCCGGGATGGACGAAAAGGTTTGAGATGTCCCGATTGAGAATAGTCCATGTAAGGTGGTCTAGTATTTTAGGAAAATGGGACGGTAGCATTCTGAAACGGCATTTTGGTGGTTACTTCACAAAACGACCCGTTTTTTGCGTTCGGAAAATGGAAAAGGGCTTTTCCGTGCGACAAAAAGGAAAACTTCCTCCTGCAACATTGTTCTCCATACCAATGTCCACACGCATACATAATATGGGCACAACATCACAAACTATGCTGTGATTCAACACATAACATCGGTCATTTGGACCGAAAGCCATGAAACCTCGAACATGATAGGTCATTTTGTGAAGGTTTTTTCGAGATATGATCAATATACCAAGTCTGGTATTTTTCCTTTCAACTATGTCAAATAATATGACACCACGCGAAAGATTTTCATTGTTCGGATTTTCAATATACTAAAGGTTCATCTTTAGTCCCGGTTGGAGGGATTTCGCAGTTGGGCCAGCAAGACTAATGTGAGGGGTGAGTGTCGACATTATGTCGTGTGGCGTGTACCTTGTCCCGGATGGTTTCACCAACCGGGACTAAAGATAAACCTTTAGTCCCGTTTGGATACACCAACCGGGACAAAACACGAGTCAGCACTAATAATAGGGGTGAGTGTTGACATTATTTCGTAAGTGTCGACACTATGCCGAGCTGCTTGGCCTATAAATAGGCATCCTTGTGAGTCCAGTCCTCCAGCCAGTTTGAGGCATCTCAAAGATGGTTTTCGAGAGCAGGGACACCACTACGGCCAGTTTCAGGGAGATGCCGACGGAGGCCAGTCCTCCGGCATCTCCTAGAAACTGGTCATAGATGCACTCCCTAATATGTGAAATTAGTTAGCTCCCAGGCGTATTGATCTAGTTAGAGAAGTTACAAGCTGCAAGATGGTTTTCGAGAGCAGGGACACCACGGGCCAGTTTCAAGGAGATGCCGCCGGATCCCAGTCCTCCGGCATCTCCGAGAAACTAGTCATAGAGGCACTCCCTAATATGTGAAATTAGTTAGCTCCCAGGTGTATTGATCTAGTTAGAGAAGTTACAAGCTGCAAAATGGTTTTCGAGAGCAGGGACACCACTACGACCAGCCAGGAGATGCCGATCCCGATCCTCCCAGATTCCAAGAAATGGTCATAGAGGCACTCCTATTATTGGACGGTAGCGTTTGGAGATCAGATCTTAATGGTAAGTACGAATCGGGACAACTTCTTCATAGTCCTGGTCCAGCCACAAAACGGGACTAACACTCAAGACATTTATTAATATTAAAACAAAGACTACAAACCCGGGACTAAAGGCCCCGCTATATATAGTCTCGGTCAAGCCACAAACCGCGAAAGATATCCTTCGGTGAAGCCACAAACCGCGAAAGACATGAACTAGAGTTACATAATATGAGCATGAACTTCTTGGCATATGTCCTTCCTTATGATCGCTTCAGACGTAACCATGGAGCATCTTCTTTACTTAACGGAATGCTTGGGGTTTTCACCGTGAAGGGCGGAATTTCATCAAACTTATTATAATCTTGACATGTCCATCTTGTCCTCGATTCGAACGATGTTTCTTTTCCCTGAAAGAACTATGTGACGCTTTGGCTCATCATATGATGTATTCGTTTGCATATTTTTTCTTTTTTTCGGTCTGGAGGACATGTCCTTCACATAGAAAACCTGAGACACATCATTGGCTAGGACGAATGGTTCATCTCTATAACCAAGATTGTTGAGATCCACTGTTGTCATTCCGTACAACTGGTCTATCTTTACCCCTTCCCCATTCAGGTTGACCCATTTGCAGCGAAACAAAGGGACCTTAAAAGAGACTCCATATTCTAGTTTCCATATCTCCTCTATGTAACCATAATATGTGTCCTTTTGTCCATTCTCGTCTATTGCATCAAAGCGGACACCACTATTTTGGTTGGTGCTCTTTTTATCTTGGGCGATCGTGTAGAATGTATTCCCATTTATTTCGTACCCTTGGAAATTCAATACAGTAGAAGATGGTGACGCGGCCAACAAGTATATCTGATCTCCAATAGTGGTGTCATTCAAGAGATGTGTCCGCATCCAACCACCGAAAGACTTCATGTGTTCATCTGTAATCCATGATTCAGGCTTCCCCGGGTTTTTGGAGCGTACAATATTCTTGTGTTCCTCGATATACAGAGCTGCCAAGGTGGAATTATGTAGAACTGTGTAGTGTGATTTAGTGAAAGAATCCCCGTCCCTACATATCATTGCTTTCTTTTCCAACGTGCCTTTTCCACTTAGTCTTCCCTCATGCCGCGAGTCAGAAACACCAATCGGCTTAAGGTCAGGAATAAAGTCAAAACAAAACTCAATGACCTCCTCTGTTCCATATCCCTTGGAGATGCTTCCTTCTGGTCTAGCACGGTTATGAACATATTTCTTTAAGACTCGCATGAACCTCTCAAAGGGGAACATATTGTGCAGAAATACCGGACCGAGAATGGCAATCTCTTCCACTAGGTGAACGAGGAGATGCGTCATAATATTGAAGAAGGATGGTGGGAACACCAATTCAAAACTAACAAGACATTGTACCACATCCTTCTGTAACCTTGGCAGAATATCTAGATTGATTACATTCTGAGATATTGCATTGAGGAATGCACACAACTTCACAATGGGTACTCGAACATTTTCCGGTAGAAGCCCCCTCAATGCAATCGGAAGCAACTGCGTCATAATCACGTGACAGTCATGAGACTTCAGGTTTTGGAACTTTTTCTCTGCCATATTTATTATCCCCTTTATATTAGATGAGAAGTCTGACACCTTGATACCGTAAAGGACTTCAAAAAGATTTCTTCTTCTGCTTTGGTAAGAGCATAACTGGCACGACTTAAGTGACGCCCTTTATCCGTCTTGTTCTATGTATGCATGTTCTTTGGGTCTTTCATAATTTGTTGGTCCTCCCGTGCTTCTGGTGTATCTTTTGTCTTCCCATACACGCCTAGGAATCCTAGCAGCTTCACGCAAAGATTCTTCGTCATGTGCATCACGTCGATTGAAGAGCGGACATGCAGGACTTTCCAATATGGCAGCTCCCAAAATATAGATTTCTTCTTCCACATGGTTGCGTGTTCTGTAGCGACGTCGTTCGGAACTGATTGACCGTCAGGACCCTTTCCAGAGATTACTTCTATGTCCTTGACCATACCAAATACATCATCACCAGCAGGGAGTTCAGGCTTCTTCCGGTGATCTGCCTCACCTTTGAAATGCTTGCCTTTCTTTCTTACGGGATGATTGGTCGGAAGAAATCGTCGATTCGCCAGGTACACAACCTTCTTGCATTTATGCAAATATGTACCTTCAGTCTTGTCTAAACAGTGTGTGCATGCCTTATATCCCTTGTTTGTCTGTCCTGAAAGGTTACTAAGAGCAGGCCAATCATTGATGGTTACGAATAACAACCGTCGTAGAACAAATGGCTCCTGTTTGTTCTCATCCCACGCACGTACACCTGGTTTGCCCCACAACTATAAGAGTTCTTCAACTAATAGCCTAAGGTACACATCAATGTCGTTGCCCGGTTGCTTCGGGCCTTGGATGAGCACTGGCATCATAATGAACTTACGCTTCATGCATAACCAAGGAGGCAGGTTGTAGATACATAGAGTCACGGGCCAGGTGCTGTGACTACAGCTCTGCTCCCCAAAAGGATTCATGTCATCCGTACTTAGACCAAACCATAAGTTCCTTGCGTCACCTGCAAAGTCTGGGAAGTCTCTCTCCATTTTTCTCCACCGTGACCCATCGGGGTGTCTTAACTTCCCGCCTTTCTTACGGTCTTCTTTGTGCCATCGCAACAACCGGGCATGCTCTTTGTTTCGAACATGCTTTCAACCTTGGTATTATAGGAGCATACCACATAACCTTAGCAGAACCCTCTTCGGAGGCTCTCCTCAACATCACTAGGGTCATCTCGTCGATTTTATACCGCAATGCATTGCATACCGGCATTTATCTAAATTCTCATACTCCTTACCGCATGTAGAGGATACAAATTAATGCATGCATGTATCTTTTGCACATCTAATCCTAGAGGACAAAGAGTCTTCTTTGCTTCAGAGGTACTCTCGAAGTTCGTTATGTTTTGGAAACTTGACTTCATTATTTTCAGCATCTTTTCAAATGAGGAGTTAGACCACACTGCCTTCCATCGCAACAATTCTAGTGTGGTACCGAGCTTTGTGCCGCCATCTTCACAATTTGGGTACAACAATTTCTTGTGATCTTCTAACATGCCCTCTAACTTCAACTTCTCATTTTCTGCTTCACGCCTCGCTTTGCATCGAAATGACCCTACCAAGTTCATCACCGCACATCCGATGCCCGTTCTTCACCTCCTTCCTCTTCATTGTCTTCCATTGCGATCATCAGATTCAGGAAACATATGATGATAGTTGTTATCATCATCTTCTTCTTCACCATATTCCATCATAACCCCTCTTTCCTCGTGCTTGGTCCAGCAATTATAGTTGGGCATGAAACCTTTCATAATCAGGTGGCCGCGAATGATTTTCAAGGAAGAGTACTCCTTATTGTTCTGACGTTGAACACATGGACAACGTATAAAACCATTCTCTTTGTTTGTCGTAGCCACATCGATAAATTTATCCACGCCTTTCATTAACCCGGCTACGCGCCGGTCACCGTACATCCATTCCCGACCGTTCATCTGCATCATATACGTAAGTTTATTAAAAAACAAGACATCATAAATAGTGAAATGACCAATTCACATCGACACATGCATTGTATCAATGACGGAAAAAAGATAAGATTGCTAACCTCGATCGAGGAAAATAAAGAGGAGAAAGCTCAAGTGCGTCTCGGACACCTTCTATATTTTTGTTTTATGAGAAATTGAACGGGATCATTCACTCAAACATTTCATCAAACACCTTGAATGCATGCATAGGGGAAAAAAACTAGCACACCCCTCACACCTTCCACCAAGAAAAAACAGAGTGAAGGTAGAGGGCTGGGACGTTGCATTTATAGAGGGTGAGAGCATACGTCCCGGTTTGTAACACAAACCGGTACTAAAGGTGTGTGCCACGCCACGTGGCTGACGCCCAACCTTTAGTCCCGGTTTGTGTTACAAACCGGGAGAAAAACCCTTACCAAACAGGATGCATGCCTCCGGGCCCCGGGCCCGCTTGAACCGGGACGTGTGCCAGCATTAGTCCCGGTTCGTGGCGCAACCGGGACTAATGCTCTGAGGGAGCGCGAACGGATGGCATGTTTTCTACTAGTGTTGGAGAGTTTTTTAATTTCTTATGCCTGTTTCAATCTATGGTCAAAACGGCAAACATGAAGATTCTTAACTCGAGGCAAATCCTCGCTAAATTTGCAGTAGATCTCTGATGAAATACCATATTGTAAAGCTAAAAATGTTTTTTTCAAGAAATCATGAACATTAGATCATGTACATATAGTTCAAATCTGACCCATTTCCTACCGAATCGACCAGAATTTGTCTTTTTTCACGAGGAATGGACGGAAAGGTTTAAGATACCTTGGTTGGGACATTGTCCACGCAGGGTGGCTTAGTATTTTTAAAAAATGGGATGGTACCATTTTGAAACTTTTATTTGCAGGTTGCTTCACAAAACACCTCGTTTTTTGCACTCAGAAAATGAAAAATATGTTATACAAAAGTATATATAATGTTTTTATATTTTATTCAACAAAAATATTTAATATTTGAGTTTAGTTAGATAGATCTTTTTTTCTACAAATTTAAATATATTATATGTATTGTTCTAAATTAGAATAATTTAGTTATGATTTTGTACAATTAATGAGGCAAATATGTAGAATATCTCCTATCCACTGCGCCGACGGTCTGGTCAACGCCGACGGCTGCCGTCGGTCTATCACATTCTACACAGACGACCAAACTAAGCCGCCAGCCGGTTTATTCGGCTGTCCACCTCGAGGCCTACGCCGACGGCCCCAACATATAGTCGTCGGCGTAGAGTTTGGTCGTGGGTGTCTTGATTTTTTTTTATGTAGTACAAGAGCTTTCTGGTCCATGGAGATATTTTTTGACGGGGCAGGCGCGTGATCCCATGCGACAAGCCGTGCGTGTACTTGTGCGAGAAACAGCAAGTCCACAGCAAGTCCGCATCAGACATGGTGCATGCAGATCCATGGTGCGTGGGAGAAATGTTTTTCCCTTGACGAGACACGCGGAATCAACGCGGGCCGTGGACGGACTGGGGGCCGCCTCGCCTCACGATGAAAAAGGAAAGTAGGAGAACTTGCGTCGCCTCCGATCTGGGCAGTCTCTCCATCGCAAGGAAACCAGTTTTTCTTTCTCTGAAACTGCAAGGAACCGTTAATAACGACAGCTCTTGCCTAGCCGCTGCGTCATTACGAGCATCCCGTCTGAAATTGCAGCCGGGAGTAGTACTATAGTTAGCTGCAATCAAGCTGGTATACTAGTACCGTTTCTTGCGGATCGACCGAATTCGGTATTCAATTCGAGCATTCGCGTACTAGTTAGATGGGTGTCGCTGGATCGCTGGTTGGCTATTGAACTCTTGAACCGTGAGGCGGGACGCGTACAGATATGGGAACTTGGAGGAGACAGGCTTCAGTACATACCACATGATGCATGATCCACCAAGTGTCGTGCTAGCTTCGAGTACGATCGACGGCGTACGCACGCTCACACTGTTCCCATTAACTTGAGTTGCTACCTACTACGTACGTACGCACGGCCTTCCAAAATACTAACATGTCTTGCTAGTTGCTACTGCTAGGTACCTGCATCGGAAGACACGCTCTCATCTCTCCCTGTTCATATACAGGAGTAGTAGTAGTAGTAGATGTACCTACCATTCACAGCAGCAACGCGGTTAAATTCCTACTAGCTGAAACGGTGGCCGGCAGTAAATCTTACACGCTCCGTGTTTGCCTCCGGTGCTAACTAGCTGTAGCTGTGTACTCGCCGCCGGCCTGGTTTCGATCAGTGTACTGCCGGCACATGGCATCCACAAATAGAAACATCGTACAACTGGGGGTTTCTTTATTTCCAGCATGTCTCGTGCATTATACATGCATACTCCTATATATCATTGTTTAGCATCGCGTCGTCTTTGTTACTACCCATGATGATGGGGGTGTTAGTGAGCTCACGGCTTACGCATTATGGCATGACAAGACAAGAGACGCCAACATAAACTACACGAATGGATGGTGGGCGGTTCCTCGTCGCCAGCAGCTCAAAAACTAAAAGATCCTTTTGTCTCCCTATATTATACAGATCCATGCATTATCTTACGAGGAAAGGATGGACCACATGCAACTGGATGTTCTTTGCCATTCATAGATCATCGAAGTGTCAACGTCGTATTCAATTGCCGTCTGATCGAAGCTTTTCCTAACTCAACTAGCACTAGCAGGAAACACAGAGCTGGAATTCCAGTTTTCTATCAGAGATTCAGAGTTACTTGTCACCTGCAGAAGTCTACAGCAGCGAAGGTAGATGATGCCATGATTATTACGTGAACAGCATCTGAACTTCCAGTTATTTTCACGGGACAAAAATGCTTGACCTGACTAACAGATCAACACCCCCACAGTCACAGGCTATAGCAGTACAGCGAGAGGTAGACGATCGACTGTGTGCGCGTGCGTACTATCACTATGGCTGATGTTACCGTGGCTGGCCGAGCCGTCCTGTCCCATCTGGGAGGGGAACAACAGCTGCGCGATTGGGGCGGTCGTCGCTGTCGCCTCCGCGACTTGCCCTCGCCCGTCGTCGCTCGCAGCAGCATCGGTGCATCACCAGTAGGAATGTTCGGATATGCTGGAACAGTAGCTCGCTGTGAGTTACAGCAATGTTGCTTTGCTTGTGGTGGCTGCTTCTGTTGCGAATCTCTGACCAGCCGATCGAGCTGCTACAACTGCTCCTGTGATGGGACGTTTCCAGACCGGATTCGGATGGACGTTAATTGTGTCGAGAAGAAGGGCGAGCTTCTTTCTGGGCCTTTTCAATAGAATGTTTCTGGGCTTTCTTCCTTTGAACAATGGGCTTCTATTATTCAAGGTTAACTTATAACTAGGAAACGTGGGATTGGGCCACAATATGTTGGACTGCGTTATAAAGTTACCCAGTTTGCTCCAACTATTATTAGTGAATACATTATCAGGGTCGGTTTTTCTAGGTGCTTCGGCCATGACAGTCGAAGGCATTACTACCCTGGAGGTTCTCAAAGCCTTTGCATATGCCGAGGCGTTGTGCCTAGCTACTGATCTGCGGACCATGAGAATTCTTGTTTCATCTGATTGCTCAAATGTTGTCTAGAAGATTTAAGGTGAGAAGCCGCAAGGGAAAACATTGCATGATCATCAAAGAGGTAGCATCAAGAAAGGAGGAATTCCAGTAGGTGATTTTCAGGCATGAATGGCGAGAAGCTAATGGAGATGCACATATAGTCTATCTAGAACGGCAACTTCTTTAGAGTGTGGTAGTGGTAGTAGACATGTGTGGTTTATTCATCCCGTAGTCGGTATGGGGATTCCTGTAAACTCTCTGATAGTTGAATAATAAAGTAGGTCATTCCACAAAATTTTTTATAGTGAATATATCTTGTGCTCTTATTTCGTTCATATTTGCAGTGTTGTGCAAGTGTTACAGCAAGCTCTGCCTGCAGTACTTCGACGGTGGGCCAGGCCCAGTAAGGCATCATGTTGTTCTTTTTACTCCTTTTTGTTTTCTGTTTTGGTTTTCTTTTTTCTCTTTAATTCCCTATTTTATTAATAGGTTTTTTCACGAGTTAACATGTCTAAAAAAAGCACACGGGTTATAAAATATTCATGCTTTTGAAAAATATTCACACAAATTTGACATGCATAAATATTTATTTTCCCAATACAAAATATTTGCGAATCATTAAGATGACTTTATAGAAAAACATTAGTATAAATTTTTTGAATAACCAAATATAAAATTAGTACTCCCTCCAAGTTAGTCTGACAAGGCTTTCAAAAATCCATGTAGTTTATAGAGGAAACACCTAAATGCCAACCAGGAGGTGCTATTTTCCGCTTGGCGTGCGCACTACACTTGCTTCGCACGCAGCTTCCTCTTTGTGGGCCGTCTCAAAGCAGCCCAAACTAACAAGTATATTGTTTTTACCTTTTCGAATTTGAACAACTTTTAAGTTTAAACAGTTTTGAAATTTGAACAGTCTCTGCAGCTATTTGAAATATTCAAATTCTAACACTGTTCATATTTAAGACTTTTCAAATTCTAAAATTGTTCATTCATAAAATTTGTTCAAATTCAAAAAATGCTAAAATTCGAAAAAAATGCTTAAATATGAAAATGGTTCATATTTTAAAAATGTTCAGAAAACACAGAAAAGCAAAAGAACCAGAAAAAAGAAAAGAAACACAGAAAAAAATAAAAAAGATAAATAGGTAAGCAGGGTGGCAGTTACCGGCTACGTCACACCTCCGGGGGTATGGGCCTAGCCCATTAATGTCCGATGTTTTTTTTTGTTTATTTGTCGTTGTTTATTCTTGTATTTGTTGTTTTTCTATACTTTTCAGTTTCTTTTTTCAGATTTGGAAAATGTTAAAATTTGGAAAGTTGAGACCAAAATATTCAAAAAATGTTCAGATTTTAAAAATTGTTAAGAATCGAGAATGTTCAATTAGAAAATGTTCATATAGATTGAAAAAACTTCATATTATAAAATTATTCAAAAAAATGTTTGGAGATTTTTCCAAAACCCAAAACCAAAAGAATACCAAGAAAACGGGACAGGAAACCAGAAAACCAACTCAGAAACCGGACAGAAACCGACCCGCCTTCCTCGGTCTGGCCCAGAGGCCGAAGAGTGGGCGTGCGGTGGGCTGAGCTGCCGTCTAGAGTGGACCAGGCTAACAAGTTAGTACTTTGGGGCTGATCATCCATGCTCCAACTTGAACTGGCCCTTTATCGGACAACAGAAGAATTACTCTTGATTCCTTACATATATGCCCAAAAGAAATGATCGATCATTGATCGGATGCCAATAAAAATTGACTGATCGTTGACACCTCTCTTTGTAAAAAAAAAGGTTGGTGATGCACTACCAGAAGAAATGTATGTTCGTAAAAATGATTTATCCTCTACATATTTGCATTTACTGCCGGACAGAGAAAACATGTCCTTATCACAGAATATCCACTTTGCAGCTATTTCAGCGAGTGAATGAGGCAACAAAGGAGTATTTTCGAAGGTGAAAGATCGGAGTTCATGACTTCCCATAGCCAAAGTCTAGGGTGGATAGAGCATGCAACCGGAAATAACGACTTGATAAGAACATCAACAAGAGATGAGGCAAACAAATATAACTACCAAATTCCAAAGAGCATGCTTCAATGGATCCCTTATCCTTTTTGGTGGTCCCAAAAAAGTCGCATCGGGATCCATATTTTTTCCTCTTGTGAATTGTGATGGATATTTGGATCAAACTGGCAACGAAAACAATTTCCATCGTGCCCACCAACCCCTTCAGTCTCCCGCTTGGTCCCTTTTCCCCTTCCGTGCGTGACCATCCCCAATACCGCCCGCCAAATCTCGCCTAATTCTAGACAGCCTAGCTCTGTGGTCGTTCCCCGATAGACCTCCAGCCTTGCTCTAGAGCATGCAACCGGAAATAACGACTTGATAAGAACATCAACAAGAGATGAGGCAAACAAATATAACTACCAAATTCCAAAGAACATGCTTCAATGGATCCCTTATCCTTTTTGGTGGTCCGGAAATATTCGCATCAGGCTTCACATTTTTGCCTCTTGTGATGCATATTTGGATCAAACTGGCAACAAAAACAATTTCCATGGCGGATACGAACCCCTTCAGCCTCCCGCTTGGTTCCTTTCCCCTTCCCCGCGTGACCGTCCCCATTACGGCCCACCAAATCTCGCCCAATTCTAGCCAGCCTTGCTCCATGGTCGTTTCCCAGTAGCCCTCCAGGCCCTCCCAACCTCGCTCGCCTACTCCGGTAGCCTAGGATGGTCGGCCATGCTCAAACACCCCCACGAATCTCTGGCCATCGCCGAGCAGATTCTGTCTGTCATCGCCCTCGGCCAGTTATCTGTGGGTCCACGCCACTCCAGGGAGCTTCCATTTGGTTGTTGTTAGGTGCCAAACAGCCCGCGACACGACCCGCCATTACGTGCTACCACGGGGTTCCACCGCGACCCTCACCGCTCGGATCTGTGATTCCGATATGAACTAGGATATTCGGAAGGATCCCGCCGAGGACTGGTGGTCATGGTTTGACTACAAAACTGCTAGCTTCATGTTATATGCGATGAACTCTATGTTGTATGCCATGAACTTTGAGTGTTTGGTTGATCGGTTTGGAACTTGATCTCATGAACTTTTTGAGTAATAGTTGGTGAAATATTTGTGTGATGTAATATTTAAGTACTATTTGTATTTTATTTGTTCTTAGAATTGTTTATAAATGAGTTTCATGATATTTATGTCACATATGTTTGCAATTGTGATATACTAGGGTACAAGGTGTACTAAAACCCAACTTTTAGTATGTTCCAAATGTGAATATATGGCATAAGGTGTGGTGTCCTATTTTGCATCATCCAGAATTTTGTTGTTACCCTAATTTACATCATCTGAAAAGGGAGCCCTATATTTCATGTCCTAAAAGCCAAAAATGGTGCCCTAATACTGTTTTGTATCGTCCTATGTGCACCATTTGTTGGAGATGTTCTCAATTTATTGCGTGGACCTCTAAATCCGAACGCTGTTGGCACGCCGGTCCTGCATCTGCATGCATGCCCAGGAGCAAAGGTTGCTGTATCTACAAGAAAAACGCATTAGGATTTAGGCAGGCGGTCGTTGGTACGTGCAGTACGTACGTGGCTACCGAAGCTGGCTGGAAAGAGGCTGAGAGTTGCACTGTTGGTTCGTTCCCTCTTCGTTGTGGTCCTCTGCCGGTCGATCGATCGATCGATGGGTGCATCATCCATCCCCTTGTGGTTTTTTCTCTTAAGCAAATGTATGCAACGTTGTTGCTTACATAAAAAAAGAGAGCGAGTACTTGAAATCCTTCCTCAACTGTGACGCCACAGATGCTGATATTCTAAGGCATTTACTTCCAGCTATGTTTTTTATGCACAATCAGTTTCATTGGAAGGTACATGTGCTGACTGTATCATAATTCCAGATGCTTTCAAACCCCCAACCGGCAAGTGCAAGTACTGAAGGAGGTAGGAAAAGAAATCCAGAATAGCCCACACGTGCTCAAGTTGTTTGTCGATAGGTTTATTTAGTTTTCTGTTTTGGAAATGCAATTGCGGAGTTATTTATGTGATTCAAACTTCATTTCTAAAAAGGTTTGCTTGGGCCTAGCACCCTGTGCACAGGTATTTTGCACTTTAAAGGATTATTTCGGTCGAAAAAATTACATGGGAAAGCCAAACTTTTGTACATCTAAAAATGGAATCTATCCATAAGAATCTAACTGTACGAGCTAATCTCATAATTGATGCATGGTACATACACCTTGGCAGGGAGAGCAAAAGTTTTCATTGTAAAGGTTTCTTGCCTTGTGGAAGGTTTCTTCTTCGTCAGTCCCCTTTTACTTATGTTCACAGAAATGTGTACAGTGTTTGTACCTAGCATTTCTGGACCTCCACATGTCTCCAGTAAGTACAAACAACACGACTCGCACCACACATGACTCATGACTTTCTCCATCTAATTCTTTACTCCAAAGTTGTCATATCTTATGTTATTATTGAATCCTGGATTCTTTAATTTTAGTTCATTTTTCAGTCTAAATCTACACACGGATATGTATATTATGCAGTAACTATTAACAAATGTGATGGTTTTGTGAGAACAATTGATAGTACGTCTGCATTAAAATAATCAAGACATGGTCTGAACCTGGAATTCACATATTCATCTGGGTACTACTGCATATGTAAGCACAATATCACTTTATAATTATCTTTTGTCAATGTTTGGAGAAATTGAATAAGATGGCCACTTGATGGGAAGCAATCCTGATGGGATGCATCAATAAGCATCTTCATCCAGTTTACAATTTCAGTTTTTACCAATTTTTACTGTGAGTGTCATCTTAAGAGTAAGCTATTACATATAGTATTCCCTAAATTGTGAGCCAAGTGCTGATTTTTGTTTTCTGAATTCGGTAAATAGGTCCATACTGCAAAAGCATATGAGAATTGACATCATTCTGCTTTCCCCTTTCCAGAACACCGTTTGTTGAATATAATGTAATGTAATGAATACTTTCATAGCATATCCAGATTTGACCTTGATGTTTGTTGAACTGAAATATATGCATTTTGTGATAGATTTTCCCTTATTGTTGCTTAGGTACGGGGTGAGAAACAACATCAGTACCGGTCGCCGGTTAAGCTTGATGATTTCTGAGAAAATGCGATCCTTCTCAGAACTTATTCCCGACGTTTGATGAATTGTTGGTGTTCCATGAAGTGCTTACGATGGATTTGTACTATTGAAACTACCGCTGGAAAATTACGGTAGAGAAGCGCTTTGAAAATTTACCTTTGGAGTGTAAAAGAATTTACCTTTGAAAAGTGTAAAAATGGTACTCCCTCCGATCCTAAATAAGTGTCGCGGTTTTGAACTAGAGCTAGTTTAAAACCGCGACACTTATTTAGAATCGGAGGGAGTAATAAAGAAATATAAAAAGTGCACTCTAGCAAACCAATGCTGTAGTTTTGACGCTTGTCTTGTCTTCTTTCGCTACGGTTTGCTCTCTCGCCACCGCTCACTCACTGTCGTCTACCTGTCCATTGTAGTTTGTTCTTATTAGATCTATGAACATTGTCCTGTATTAGTTAACACTGTCATGTTCTTCACACCGCTGCGAATGTGGATCGCATGCAGAATTCTACCTCGCAGATCTGGTCACTGAAAATAGATTCAGAACACAGTTACGCCTGATACAGCTCAGTTCCTGTGCCCTAGCTAAATTCCCTCGTCCTGAAACAGTGAAACTCAGCTGACATCGACTGGAAACTTGGCTGTGTTTGAAAATGTCGAAGCAACGTCAGCTGCAGAGTTCTTAACAGGGCTGCAGACTACACGTCAAATAAGTAGCGTATCATTAACCGGGTATTTGACTTGCAGCGAATTGGATATTCGTACAAACAAATCCTTCTGCTTAGTATTGATCGTTTACGGTCTAGAGTTTACTGAAAAATATATATTAAAGCTACTAGCTGGAATGCTAGAAGGTGAAATTGGTTTACTCTTTTCATGTGAGATGAGATAATAAGGGTGCTTGATCTTCAATTAACACATCCACGTAAACAAGTATTTATTTAGTTTAGTTTCATTTTTAATTGACGACGTTCTGAATCTTTCAGGCTATTTTGACTTCTTTTTACATCCTGCGCTGTTTTCTATTCACGAATGCGTTGTGTTCTTTTCTCCTTTCACTCACAGTTGATGCAGGTGCTTCTAGCAAAGGGAATATCGAAGTGGTGGAAGCCTAAAAATATTCTGAACTCTCCCTGGTGAAGGTGGGAAGCGCTAGAGAGTCTCCCCAGGTAGCAGCAATTGCTGGAAATGAAAGGCTGATCTCTAATGCGTGCACCTTTCTTGAGGGGACGGAGAATGAATTCATCAGGCATGAATCAAACGAAATAATGATATAGCATTTGTGAGTTGAGATACCAACGTAGTTCTGCCGTGTTGGGAGAAAATAATGAATAAAAGCTACTTCTGAAAGTCGCTGCATTCTATGCGATCTGGTGTCCGAATGGCTTCTGTACTTGTGATCTGTTGAAAACACAAACACATCGAGAAACAGGAGATTGCATAAAGTGAAGGCAAGTGTTATGCATTTTCATTCAAGTTCAAACAATAACATCTTCACGTGGTGTTACTTAAAGTTTTGAGGGAAAAAGTTAGTTACACTGCTCTGGAAAATGTCTTTATAGACATGTCGTTAATAGGTACGAAACAGTGCAATATCCATCGACACTTGTACTTTTGGTCCTATGTATAGGTCAGTTCACTAGATATTTAGTCAGAAAATAAGAGAGGGATACAAGGACAAGCAAGAATAATCAAGAAAAGGAACATTAGGAAACTGCTAAAAAGTAGATATCAAAATTCACAGAACTAAATTATCTTATTCACTAAAACTCCAAAAAAAAGGAGAATAAGAAGAAAATAATTAAATTTACCAAAGACAAAATTTGATTTATTTGTATGAAAATGTTATTTCTTTAATTTTCAAAAAAATAATTAAACATGTGAGAGGAGGAAAAAACATTATGTATCCCGTAGCAACGCAGTCAACTAGTCAATCTAAAATATCCAACATTAGCCAGATTAGCCTAGCTGTACCTATCCCTCCCTAGCCTTTCGGCCTGCTCCAGCCCAGCAAAATCCAGAGTAGTCCAGCTGCACCCTCGATCCATCCCTAGCTTTTCGGTCTGCTCCAGCCCAACAAAACTTTAATCCCAAGGTTCACCACGAATTTTCGGCCAGTTTCACTTAGCGGTGGCTTTAGATGTAATAAACCCAAACTCGCATGAGCAAAAATTCGTCCAAAAAGTGTATAAACAGAGAGAAACGATTCTTGATTTATATGTTGGTTGGATGAATGCAAACTTTTAATGTTATATATTTATAATTTGTTTTTGGTATTCAAGATTTGAGTTGTACTAGCTGAATGCCCGTGCTATGGTTTTCTTCTTTTTATCCGCAACCCATATGATCCATACTAATATTCATAAAAAAGATGGCACATAGTTTTTTAGAAACATTATGATTCCAATGTTTAATTTTTTCTCTAAAATGCATGATTAGAGGTTGTATGAATATAGAATAAGGAATCTTTCACAACTAATTACAAAGAGTGTTTGATGGTTACTTGCAATCTTATGAATCCGAAGCGCATTCCTTAAAAAACGTGAATCCAAAACACGACAAACTTCCAGTTGTAGAAGAAAAGGTTAGTCGGCCATTTGAAAAAAAATGAAAATAGAATGATATTTCTATACCATGGCATCCTTCTAGGTGCTTAGGCCTAGTTCAAGCATTGTGGCATTAGATTTATACATCGCAACAAGTAAAATTTCTAAATGTGACACATGTATTATAGATGTCATAGATCAAAGTGGTTATCAAAATCTTAACAAATCAAAAAAAATGCAATGTGGCATTTTTAAATATTGCATCCAAATGTAAGTTGTATTTTTATTTTGTTGACAGAATAGTATAGAATATTAAAAATGGTGATGCATGTTTTTTGTAAAAGAAAACGGTTATGCATGTTGAAACGGGGGACGGTATGATCCCGGGAGAGGGGCACAAGGTTGACGTGATAATTATTAATAGATCCGATAGACTTTGAGTTGGTTAAAATTCAAGATGTAGAGAGATCAAGAGCGAGGTACAAAATATTTCTGTGATTGGCATGTTAATTGTTAAGGAAATGAAAACGTTGTTTGCTTATGTTATTTTTTCAAATCGGTTGTTTGTACCCATGGTTTATCGGGCCTTATAAAAAAATCCACTAATAGGGCATATTGGTGGCATTATTAGGGAGGCTACCGGAGGCGATGTATTGCACGCACTAACTACCCTGACGTGATAGAGTGGACATGCAAACTCATGCGGAGATTAGAGGAAGAAGTGCCACCACTATTGGCCATATTTTAGCATCTTATAATTCCCCTCTCCCAATAGCTTCTCCCTTGTTACAATGTCTTGAGAAAAATTGCAATGAAAGGCCCAGCATAGCCGTCCCAGGAAGCCCACTGGGAGAAAAACCGCACGACACGACACCCATGCGATCGACAGGCAGGGCCAGCGATCGATCTCCTGATCTTCTTGTACCTCTTCGTCTTTGACAGCCATCAGACGCTGCTCTGAGCTCTTGGTGATCCCGATGGATCTTCCCGATCGATCACCTATAAGGCAGATCGGCCCGATCCCCTAAGTCCCTGACCGAGTGTTGCTTGGAAATTGAATCACCTGAGGAACTGAGTTTGGCCTTATTCGCTTGTGCCCACCGCCTCTGCCCCTGGTATATTCACACTCCTTGATTTGATGGCAATCAATGGTTGTTTCATACGTTTGTGTTCATGGATCTGATATTGCATCCATTTCACTAATTTCATATGTTGTAAACTATGAGATAATTGTAGATAGTATTAGGGTTCTATTGATCTTAGATTGTACTCAATGATTTTGCATACAAATGCCGAAAGAAGCTTTGTTTAAAAAATTGAAACATTATTATCCATGGACTAATTAGAATTATTTCTTATTTGAGGCAATCAAACTAGTATGAAATACTACTTTTTATATTTTAAGACTTAAAACGTGCGGATGGATGTCAACTCTTAAAATTTTACAAATAAAAATGGATATATATCTATACGTGGCTACATATACATCAGCCTTAGGACCCATACCCTCGACTTCGCCTAGGGCCCCGCAAAACATAGAGCCGGCCCTGGTGGTGTCCTATTTTGCATCATCTAGAATTTTGTTCTTAACCTGATTTGCATCATCTGAAAAGGGAGCCCTATATTTCATGCCCTGAAAGCCAAAAATGGTGCCCTCATACTGTTTTCCAGTGTCCTATGTGCACCATTTGTTGGAGATGTTCTCAATTTATTGCGTGGACCTCTAAATCCGAACGCTGTTGGCACGCCGGTCCTGCATCTGCATGCATGCCCAGGAGGACCTAAGGGTTGCTGTATCTACAAGAAAAACGCATTAGGATTTAGGCAGGCGGTCGTTGGTACGTGCAGTACGTACGTGGCTACCGAAGCTGGCTGGAAAGAGGCTGAGAGTTGCGCTGTTGGTTCGTTCCCTCTTCGTTGTGGTCCTCTGCCGGTCGATCGATCGATGGGTGCATCTTTCCGCATCATGAGAGGTCAATTTGCGAACACAGAGAGGCCACGCCACGCTGGCGCTCGGCGCCGTGTTCATGCACCGTACTCCTTTCCAAGCAAGTCCGCAATGATTAGATTAGCTAGCCTCGGAAAAAAAAAAGAAGCACTCGTCAGGTGTGATGTCGCCGACTATCAATTCAGGCCACGAGAAACGAACTAGCCTGGCCCCACTGTAAGGTGGTGTGCGCGCATGTGTTGCTCATAATAAATTAAGCTCCTCCTGTCGAAAAGTCAAACGTGTGCTCGAGCGATGGATATCTACTCCCGGGAACACGAGTCACTACCAGGTTTTTAGTAGTTGATCGCCGTCCCATCACGGACATGCAGCATGAGCGGATGAGCCTGCAATTTCGCCGGGGAAATTGTAGCCACGACGTGAGTAAACTTTTTTTTTTGCCTAGACAGCCATACGTACTCCTGCAGCACTGAGTAGTGCGCGTAGGAGCAGAGCGGGACAGGCATGATTCGATCGCATGCACTGACTCGCTGTAGAGTTCCCAATGGAGCACGCAGGCACGAGCCTTTTCGAATCGGCAGTAGTACCGGCCACATGACAGCTAGTGATGATCATCGTATGCACCATAACCGGCAGAGCCTGCCTATCATGTCATACTGCTACTAGTGGCGGCATCTTCTCAACAAATCCGGCGAGCCTCCACTACGCACAGCGCAGCCCGCCAAGGTCGGAAACCGGAAGCAGCGGCGCCGCTTCCGCGGTCGCTTTCCGGCACGGAGCGAGCGAGCGGACCGTCCCCGACGCCCGACGCCCGCCGCCAAGGAAAAGAGTCCAGGGAACGGGAGGAATTCTTTTCCGGATTCGCGGCGGCAGGAGAGAGAGATGAGGGTGCGGGTAGGTGGCCCGTCGGTCGGTCGGTCCCGTGCCGTGCCGTCTGCCGCGCCGCTTGTCTTGTCGGCGCGGGTGGCACGAAGCGACCGGCCCGGGTAGCGACGAAGCGGAACACTGGTGACCGATAGCGAGGCGTCACTAGGCTTGGCCGGCCCGGAGCCAGTGCACGCGCGCGCGCCAGGCCGACGGAAGGCGATCGGGATGTGGAAGGACCACGACAGCATGGGCAACTTGCGCACCGGCACTCACGCAGGCACGCCAGTGGCCGGTTTAATAATCGACCGGCACGCACGCTGGCGCGCTGGAACAACCGTCCAAGTGCCGGCCGGCGGGCGGAGTCGGCAGTGGAATTCCAGGGCACGAGCCATTATCCGCTCTGTATCGCTCTCGCTCCACCCCGCCCCCGGGTTCCCTTCTTAATGCACCATGATTAGCAGCAGCAGTGCTAGGCCAAATTAGGGGTTTAGTTTAGTGGTGGGCGAAAGGAACGCCTCGTTGTATTCCTCGTTACTCCACCGGCTGGCCGCTTTGTTTATTGAGCGTACGTACGCGCAGATAAGATAGCAACGGCCAGCTCCCACTAGCTACTTGTCGCCGCCGTGTGTCCCGGCCCCCCGCGTCCCTGTCCCCAGCCCCGGCCGCTTGCTTCCCTCGCCACCCAACGACACCCATCCCCACCGCTAAACACCAATGCAGGGACTGCGAGTTCCGATACGGACGTGGTTGCCGTTATATTCTGGGTCGATCCGTTCATCTCCGTCGCGGCGGTCTCACTCCACCCGTAGCTTTGCCCGGTTGCGCTTGCGTTATCACGCGTTTAATTCTCAGGGCTGGCAGGTGATCAGGTCAAGTTGTCGCCTGTTCGTCAGTATGGTACAGGAATATCTATTGTTAGTTAGTTATTGGATCGACGAAGTGGTGCAATTAGAATATACTACAGCTCGGCAATGGGCTTGTAGTATTGATTAGCACGGACCGACCGACCGGCGCCCTGTTGGATACTAGAACGAACTGGCCGGAGCGAGTATTTTATGCACCCCGGCCACTGCATCGACGCACGCAAACAGGTGATCCAACTGCGGTTATGTCCGTACAAACGCTACGAACAAGGCACATACTCCAGGTTAGTAACTGTAATACAGCGAGGTTAGCCGGCCATGGTGCCCGTGCACAGTGTCCCGTAAATACTCCATGAACTGGGCATCACCGACAAAAATCACGGGGCGGGAAGAAGTCGTCACGGCCGCTGCGCCGATTCTACCAGAACTCCGTCTACTCACTCCTACCCTCTATAGGTCCTGTTTAGTCTATGGATTCCGTTGGGGCACACGCAAGCGTACCCCCGTGACGACTCTCGGAGCTCCCAAGTCTCGGCTCCAACCACGGCACGGGCCCCACGCGTGACCGCGGATTCCACCCGCGCTCTATACCGCCTCAACACGTCGCGTTCCTATCCGCCCCGGCCCGCACCGACCTGCTGCCCACCCGGCGCCGCCCGCAACCGTCGCATCGGGGCCGTCCGTCCCCCGTACCGTAACGTACATCCCCATCCCGCCCGCCGACCCGAGCGATGGACCGCGGCACCGGCACGCACGAGCGCCTCACACCTGGACCCCGCCGCACACCTGCAGGAGAGGAGACCTACGCGTCAGGGTCACGAGCTACCACTGGTCTAGTCCGGTATACGGTGGAGCTAGCTCGGTCATTGGAGGGGGCGGACGTGGCGAGGATGGAGATGCGGTGGTGGATGGGACGTGATTAGGCGGTGCTGATCGCCTTGCGTTGGACGTCATTAGGGTGCATGATTTGCACCAGATAATGGGGTATTGGGCGGGCGGGCGTTGCCGT
Source organism: Avena insularis (assembly GCA_023614405.1). NCBI lineage: Eukaryota > Viridiplantae > Streptophyta > Magnoliopsida > Poales > Poaceae > Avena > Avena insularis. The sequence goes on along the minus strand of CM042687.1, from coordinate 382,556,101 downwards.
CGCTGGCAAGCAAGTTGACGTCTGGGTCTCGGCTTGGCCGGATGCGAGGACGGGTGGATGGATGGGCGGAGTGGGGATGCCGTGGACAACCAGGGAAGCGTCCGCGTACGGGTCCGCGTCGGCGCGCGTCACCCGCACCCGCCACGCCAGACACCTAGCATGGCCGCCCCCCGCTATCGGTCGCCTCGTCTACTACCTCATGTCGGTGCGCGCGGTTGGCCAAATTACTACGTCCGCCACCAAACCTACGTACGGCGCCCGCGGCCGATGACATGTGACCCCGTTATTTATTACTCCAATCCCTGCGCTGCTGGTGCAACGCGTACGGGGATTGCTTTATGCCGTGATTGACTCAGAAAACGAGTACGGTATACGCGCATGATTTGGTCTCGCGTGGAAACCACCAAATGGTCATCGCGAACAGGGGCGGACCTAGAGCAAAATCGACCCGGGGTCACACATATATTTCGGGGTGTCATACACTACAAATAACTAAAAATTAGCAAAGAACTGGGATTTTACCGGATGTCCTGTGACACCTTCTAACATAAGGTAGGTACGCCCCCGATCGCGAAAACTGTATGTTCCATCTAACCACTATTGCTCTTGTTACACACGAGAAAATTACAAAAAAAAACAACCACATTACAGGCTAGGGTTTCAAAAAGCCACCATTTTACATTAGGGTTTCAAAAAGGCACTAGTTTAGAGTTAATTTATGACAGATTGCACTGACTACTCTAATTAGGTTGGCTAACGATGTAGAACATATAGCGTTTCGGGTGACATATGTTAGATGATTCTAAATTTTGGACTATTGTGTAAATTGATCGGCCCCGGAGATCCTCGACGACGACGGTGAAATTGACCGGCCCCGAAGATCCTCGACGCGCTCGCGGTTGTCGTTGTTTGAGGAGTTCGCAGTCGCGCACCACGCTGCGGCCAGCTTCCTCTGCTTCGATGCCTATTGTCCCATCATCGGCGCCAAGCAGCCCCTCCTTGCGACCCTCGTCTCCCTCCTTCACGGCAACAGTAGGGGCACACATGCCACGTAGGACGCCTCGTCTTCCCTAGCTCCGGTGGAGCTCCGCCGTTCTCCGGTCAAGCCACCCGGTACATTCTGCTGCCTCACAAAATCAGAGAGAGAGAAGAAGACACACACGTGGTCCTAGATCTAAAATAACTAGATAGAGGAGGAGAAGGAGCTGACATATGGGCCGAAAAAATACAAAAAAAACTAAAATTTAAAATAGTCTATCGTCTGCCACCCTGACTATTTCTGCATTGCCACGTTATCCTGACAGTGGGTCCCACGCGTCAGAAACATCGTTAGCCAACCTAATTAGCGTAGTCAGTGCAATCTGTCACAAGTTAACTCTATACTGATGGATTTTTTAAACCCTAACGTAAGGTGGTGGCTTTTTGAAACCCTAGCCTGTAATGTGGTGGTTTTTTATAATTTTCTCCGTTACACGCAGATAGTACATGCGCCAATTTGTATTTTCAATTGTATAAAAAGGAGAAATTTCATGTTAAAATAAGAGTTTCTTGTTCCTTTATACGGCCACAAGTTTGTTTTTTCATGGGATTTGTCCCTCCCAAGCCGGAGAGATATACTTCGGGCCCACTCGGTAATCGATATCAACACCGCTTGCAAGCACGTGGTTAAGGAGTTAATCACAAAGTGATATCGGATTACGGAACGAGTAAAGTACTTGCTGTGAACGAGATTGAACTAGGTATGCCGATACCAACGATCGAATCTCGGGCAACTAAAATATCGCGTGACGAAGGGAATATATATATGGGATTAATTGAATCCTGGCATCGTGGTTCATCCGATATGATCATCTTTGAATATGTGGGAGTCAATATGGGTTTTCAGATCCCGCTGTTGATTATTGATAGAAGATCATGTCGGCATATTCTCGAACCCGTAGGGTCACACACTTAACGTGCCTCGACGCTAGGATAGAATGGATAATTGGTTTATGAGTTTTGTTCAGAGTCTCGGATGAGATCCAAGACATCACGAGAGGTTCCGAAATGGTCCGGAGAATAAGATTCATATAAAGGAAATCAGTTTTTGGATTTCGGAATAGTTTCGGAGTTTATCGGTATTATACCGGAAGGTTCTAGAAGCTTCCGGAGTGGGACCAACGTGGCCCCACTTGTCGGAGGCCTGCGTGGGACTAAGGGGAGTGCCCTGGCCGCATTGGGCCAGGGGCACAAGGCCCCATAGGACCACCCTGCCAAAACCCTAGGGGAAACCCTAGGAACCCTTCTAGAAGGAAGGGGAGACTTGCCCCCCACTCCAACCCTTGGGGCCGCCGCCCTAGGGCTTGGAGGAGGGGCCAAGGGGGCCGGCCAACTCCCTATATAAAGAGGGCAGGGGCGCACCCTCCTCCCCTACTCCTTGAACCCTAGCCGCCGACCTGCTTCCCTCCACCTCTCTCTCTCTCTCTCCCGACTGCGCGTAGGCGAAGCCAAGCCGCAGAAACTCTCCACCATTGCACCACGCCGTCGTGCTGTAGATCCAATCTATCTCTCCACCCCACTTGCGGGACCAAGGAAGGAGGAGACTTCGCGGCACCGTACGTGTGCATCCCTCGGAGGTGCCGCCACTTGCGGCATTGGATCGGATCGGATCGCGAGGAGGAGAAGGCTAGTTCGACTACATCACCCATGTTCTGTTGAACGTTTCCGCTGTGCGATTTCGTCAAGGGTATGAAGATATCATCTATCCCTCTCGTTGATTGCATCTCCTAGATTAGATCTTGGCTTTCTCGTTCGCATCCGTATATTTTTTTTGATTTACTATGCTGCAAAACCCTTCAGTGGTATCAGAGCTAGATCTATGCGTAGATGTGTTTCACGAGTAGAACGCAACATGCTTGTTGCGGGCGTTGATGTTTTTTGTTACAAGCCTCTTGTTGTGTACTTCTTATGACGCGGGATAGTGAGATCGAAGCGGTCCAGGCCAACTTTACTGGCTGACCTGCTCAGACTCGCACTTGACGTGTGGCTTGTTCCACACATGCGGCTGGTGGATGCCAGTTTCTCTCACTATAGTAGTCATGGGATTTACACCGGATGTTGGCAACCATAATATCACCGTTGTGGCTTTCCGTAGGTAAGAATTGTTCTTAGCTTGTTACTCCCATAAGCACGTAAAACATGCATCAACAAAGTAGAGGCGTCTAACTTATTTTTGCAGGGAGTGTTTTGTGATATGGTATGGCCCAAGACATGATGTGTATGATGTATGCGATGATCATGTTTTGTAATATTTCACGACTTGCATGTCAATGAGTACACAACTGGCAGGAGCCATATGGTCGTCTTTATAATTGTGTATGACCTGTGTGTCAACTTCTTATACGCCATGTAATAGCTTTACTTTATCGCTAAGTAGTTAGCAATAGTTGTAGTTGTTGTTCGTGGTGGAGGAAATCACGGAGTGATGGAGATCATGCTGGCGCGCACAATATGGAGATCATTGCGTGGATATTGGCTATACCATGTCACATAAAATTATATGCATGTGATGTTTATCCTTTTATATCTCTTATTATGCTTAGCTCGCGACGGTAGCATTATAAGATGATTCCTCACTTAAAGATCAAGATAAAATTGTGTTCTCCCCATGTATGCACCGTTGCAAAAGTTCGTCGTGTTCAAGCACCTAGTGATGATCGGGTGCTATAAACTCTACGTTCACATACAACGGGTTCAAGCCAGTTTTGCACACACGGAAATACTTGGGTTTGACTTGACGAGCCTAGCATGTACAGACATGGCCTCGGAACACACGAACCGAAAGTTTAAGCATGATTCATATGAATGATATGATCGACACTTTGTTGTCCACCATTGAAACCACATATCTTCTCGTGAAGATCGGATTAGATGTGGTGAATTTGGATCGTGTTCACTAAGCAACTTGAGGGATGTTGAATTTAGTGGGAGTTCATCTAGTAATTTGATTAAGTTGAACTAGTTATCATGAACATAGTCTTAATTGTAGTTGCAAATTTTGTAGATCAAATGGCTAAGTCCAACTTCAACTTCAACGTTTTTGCTGAGAAAGAAAAGCTTAAGAACAATTGTAAGGTTCCCAACCTTTAATAAGGTAGAGATCCCTGTGTTTACAATGCTAGTCCCTGGATCAATAGCTAGCATCCACAGTTAAGATGTAATATCAAGAAACAAAGGTCATAATACAACTTTATAACCAGGAATAAAATTATTCATTACATCTTACATAGCTCATTTGGCTATCACGTTTCATTGCAGCAGAATATCTATAAGCATGGGGTCCTTCATCTTCAAAGTGCCACAGGCAATCATGTTGGTTGTAGACTTGTAATCCTATTCAACAAACTTCACTAACATCAAACAAACCTGCAACATAATAAGTTGCAGCCACAAGGGTCAATACATTTGAATTGTATTGGCAAGTTTCACTACTATGTAGAAATAATTGGATCCTATCATTACATGCATATTTGGCTAAGTGGGGTTTAGGCTCATTTACAGAAAGCAATATAGTTTTATCCTATCTTTTCAAAATAGTTTTTATCTTTTGTCAAAATCTTCCTGAACTTCTTGGAAAACTCCAAGTGCTTCAAAATCCCTTGTTGTCACCATCAAGTTTTACTTTGAGAAATTGGAATGTCGAGATCTTCCATAGCTTCAGGCCTTAGTTGCTCAGTATTGTCCATAACCGGGGACACGGCTAAGTACTTAGAATTTTGATCTTCTGCAGAAGTTGTACACTTTACTCACATGACACAATCTCATCTTGATGCCACCAGTGGCCGCTGGATAAGTACTCACCAAGATGAAGTACTGGCAGATTGAGAATGTGACAAAGTCTTTCCATAGGAGTCCTCCCAATACACAATGCTAGCTTGTCATCCAGGCACCAATGTAGGGTTTCAAGTTCCCTTACACAATTCTAGTTAACCTGAAGATGCCAATGCATGGGTCTTCCACTATGTAGTTGACTAAGCCAGAGCCCATTTAGCATGTGGTTGTACACGGAAGCCACTGTACTGTACGAGAAACATGTTCAATCTCTAAGTCCCTGGGTGGTTTTCTTCTAGTGCACATACAAAAAGATAGCCATATAACATGGTTCCCTTTGTTGCCACCTTATCCAAAACTTGAGTATCCTTTTTCCACCTAGGTGGTTCATTGAGTACTTGTTTTATTACATAAAACATATATTTTTCCAACACTTCATGTAACCAAATCATGTATCCCATCCCAAATATATAGCAGGGCTAAGCATACTACAACTACAATGTTTTCACTAAGGAATACATAGGGATATCCTAATAGGATATAGCATAACATAGAATTATAGTAGTCCTATCATACATGTTACAAAAATCCACTAAGTGTAATGAAAATAGTAGGACTTGGATGATAGTGTCACTTGCCTTTTTAGTAGAGAATGTTGGTTCACTTCTTGATCTTGCTAATATCACACTCTTCTAACTTCACTACAAATCAATCAAGCAAACACAAATTCAACTAGCATTCCAAACAATTTATCACACATAAAATAACAAAAACAAGGTCATGCATGCAAGCATGCAAAAGATAGTTTTATTTGCAAAAGTGGTTTCTACTAGGCTCTAAACATTATAAAGTTCAAAGTGGTCATTACTAAAGTGGTAAAACCATTTGTAAAGGGTTTTATATAAATAAACCATTTTTAAATCAAATCAATATTTTATGTGATTGAAAATGCTTTTAGCAAAGCAATATTCTTTAAAGAGTTCACCAAATATATTTTAATTCTCAAAACTTGGACTTTAGGGTAAGAAGGTTTGAATCAAATCATTTCCCAAAGATTTTACTCAAAAATCATTTCTAAAACAAAATCAATATTTTCATTTGACTAGAAATGAGCTAAATTAAATATTTACTCCTTAACTTCACAAAATACATTTTTAAATCCATAAGTTGGTTCCTAGGGTCAGTAGGTTCAAAACAAACCATTTTGCAAAGATTTCACATTAAAATTATATCTAGAACATTTTTTATATTCATAATAAGCCTACATATGTTTCTGCAAATTTAACCAATTTTCCAGTAGCAAATCATTAAACAAAGTGTATGGTTGCAAAGTAATTGTTCTACTGAATCCATTGATATAAAATTTGCAAAATTTGGACGTGTAGAATTAAAGTTATGATTTTTACAAGTTTGCATATCAATCAGATTCAAAATTCTGTTTTAAACAAAACTATGTCCACGTGGCGCGTTTCTACTGGACGGTACCGTTTCGTTTGGATCGAGCTCTCTAGATCGTTGGATCTAAGTGAGATCGTGCGGCGCAGATGGGCGCGTACCCCTTCGGTTAAGATCTAATCACAGCCAGACGCTTTGCATCTAACGGTTCACAGCAGGCAGACCATTTCTGGGCGGCGCTAGCGGCGGCGGCTGGCGGAGCTTGCTCTGCTCGCGGTGGATCTGGTGATATAGGAAGCGAGGGAGAGGGGAAAGTGGCTCACCATGCTCGCAAGGATATTCCGAAGCTCAACGTGTGGTCGTCTTGGCGAGGGGCGCTCAGATGCGACTGGGATTCCTCGCCGGAGTGCTTGTCTGCGTCGGGTTCCTCTGGTCGTCGACGGGGGCGAGGCTAGAGGTCATGTCGAGGCAAACGGAAGGGGGCATTAGATGCGTACGAGCATAGGGACTACGGGAGTATCAATGAGAGGGCTCGGGGCGGTCTGGCTTACCAGGGGGAGGTCGCCGGAGTTGCTTGCAGGCGGTGGCGCTCAGGTTGTCGTTGTTGCCGACGCTATGGATCAAGCGCGGGCAAGCCAAGGGTGCAGGGAGAAACGCCTGAGGATGGGGAGCAAGCTAGTGTGGTTGGGGAGGCGAGGAGCGGCCGTGGTTCGCCGGAATTGGCCGGGGAAGCTGTCAGAGATAGGGGTTGGAGCTCTCGATTCGCCCAGCCTGGGGGCAGAGAGGGAGATGCGAGTGAGGGGAAAGGTAGAGGAGGAGCGGGCAGTTATCTACACGTGATTGCAGGGGGAGTGATGGCTGCTGTAACGCGAATTGATCGCGGGAGTAAATGGCAGCAACGGCAGGGCGACGTGGTCATGGGGAAGACGATGCTGAGGTGGCCAGTGGGGTCCGTCTGTCAGCGAGGTGGGGAAAGGGAAAGAGGGATGGGCCTCAGACAATGCTGTGTGGGTGCGTGTTCGCGTGAAAAACGTTTCGCTGGGGAAAAGAATGATGGGCTGCGAGTTGGGCTGCTAGGCCTGTTGGGTTGGGTCTGATTCTTTAACATTTTTTTTACACTGAAGCTTTTTTTTTCTATTTGAAATTTCTGTTTTGATTTTATTCAAACAATTCAAACACTCAAATGAAATCAAACCTTTGCCAAACTTTGTATAGTTTTTAATTATGTTTAACAACACAAACCAAGGTCCAAAACAAAATAATACTTTTATTCTTTTAGGATCTATTTAATAATTATATAAAATAGACCTTACTTATTAATTCAAATAGGATTTAATTTATTTAAAAACTCTATTTGAAATATAAAATAATATCAAAACCATTTCATTAGGTTTTATTTGAAAAACAAAAACATTTAGAAAACTTATTTAAAATAAATTAACAAGTCTTAATGTTTATTTAAAATGGAAAAGCCTTTACTTAAATAAAATTGGATATTAATAAATCCTCATTATTTTATTTAAATAAACCTTTACTCTTTTTATCAAATAGAAATATTCTATTTCAAAGGTTGGGCCAAGATTTAATTTGGCTCTATAAAATAATCCTTGTTTATAATTCTACCTTTTCTTTTGAAAACCAAATCTTTTTATTAAAAGATCCAAAAAATAGTAATTCCAACTATCATGATTTTATTTATTATTTGTTTATCTTTTTAAATCCTTTCAGGATTTTATTTGATTAAAACAGGTTTGATATTTCCAATTGGAATCAAAAAGTTTCTTCTCACCCTAAATTTCAACAAAGTTTTATTTTGTTTATTTATTTTTCACATTTCAAAATTTGGAAAATTTTGGGATGTGACAACAATGGGTCTAACTTCACCAATTGGTTCCGTAATCTGAGAATCATTCTCGTTGGCGGACAAAAGGACTATGTCCTTGAGAAAGCGCTAGGTGACGCCCCTGCTATTGATGCGCCGGCTGATAAAAAACCTGTTTATGAGTCGCGCAAAGATGATTATGGAGTGATTAAGAGTACCATGTTGTTTGCTATGGAATCAGACCTTCAAAATCATTTTGAGGAGTTCGCCGGGCCCTTTGAGATACTTGAGGAACTGAAAACCATGTTTCAGACTCAGGCCGTTTTGAGAGATATGAGATCTCTGAGAAGTTCTTTAACTACAAGATGGAGGAAGGGAGTTCCGTTAGTGAGCACGCCATTAAGATGTCGGGCTACACTCAACGTCTTGAGAAACTGGACTTCAAGATTTCAGAAGAGCTCAAGATTGACAGAGTTCTACAATCACTCCCTCCTAGCTACAAAGGTTTTGTAGTTACTCACAATCAGATTGGTTCCACTGATACGATCATTGAGCTCTTCGCTAAGCTGAAAGCTGCGGAGGTGGACATCAAGAAAGATAATCATGTGTTGATGGTCAACAAGACCCCTAGCTTTAAGAAAGGTAAGGGTGCAAAGAAATCCTTCAAGAAAGGAAGCGGCAAGCGCGTTTCCCCTGCTGAGAAGAAGCTCAAGTCTTGACCTAAGCCGGACACTGAGTGCTTCTATTGCAAGGACAAGGGTCACTGGAAGCGCAACTGTCCGAAGTACTTAGCGGACAAGAAGGCTGGCACCATTAAAGGTATATTTGATATACATGTTATTGATGTTTACCTTACTAGCGCTCGTTGTAGTGCCTGGGTATTTGATACTGGTTCGGTTGCTAATATTTGTAACTCGAAACAGGAGCTACGGAATAGACGATGGCTAGCAAGGGATGAGGTGACGATGCGCGTTAGCAATGGATCAAGAGTTGATGTGATGGCCGTCGGCACGCTCTCCTTAGTTTTACCTTCGGGATTAGTTTTAAACTTTAATAAGTTTTATTATGTGCCTGCGTTGAGCATGAACATTATATCTGGATCGTGTTTATTGCAAGATGGTTATTCATTTAAATCGGAGAATAATGGTTGTTCTATTTATATGAGTAACATCTTTTATGGTCATGCACCTGCTATGAATGGTTTATTTCTTCTGAATCTCGAAAGCAATGAAACACACATCCATAACATTGAGGCTAAGAGATGCAAAGTAGATAGTGATAATTCGACTTATTTGTGGCACTGCCGTCTAGGTCATATTGGTGTAAAACACATGAAGAAACTCCATTCTGATAGACTTTTGGAGTCTCTTGATTTTGAATCATTTGACACGTGCGAGCCGTGCCTCATGGGCAAGATGATCAAAACCCCGTTCTCCGGAATAATGGAGCGAGCAACGGACTTGTTGGAAATCATACATACCGATGTATACCAATGAGTGTTTCGACGCGCGGTGGATATCGCTATTTTCTCACTTTTACTGATGACCTAAGTATATATGGGTATATCTATTTAATGAAACATAAATCTGAAACGTTTGAAAAGTTCAAAGAATTTCAGAACGAAGTGGACAACCATCGTAACACGGAAATTAAATTTCTATGATCCGATCGTGGAGGTGAATATTTGAGTTATGATTTTCTCACGCATCTTAAAGCAAGCGGGATCGTTTCGCAACTCACGCCACCCGGAACACCACAGCGCAATGGTGTGTCTGAACGCCGGAATCAAACTCTATTAGATATGGTGCGATCGATGATGTCTCTTATAGATTTGACGTTATTATTTTGGGGTTATGCATTAGAAACCGCTGCATTCACTTTAAATAGGGCACCATCTAAATCCGTTGAGACGACACCGTATGAACTATGGTTTTGTGCTAAACCTAAGTTGTCGTTTCTTAAAGTTTGGGGATGCGAAGCTTACGTCAAGAAGTTGATGCCGGACAAGCTCGAACCCAAAGCGTCTTCATAGGATACCCTAAGGAAACGATTGGGTATACCTTCTACCACAGATCCGAAGGCAAAGTGTTTGTTGCAAAGAACGGATCCTTTCTTGAGAAGGAGTTTCTCTCGAAAGAAGTGAGTGGGAGGAAGGTAGAGCTAGACGAGGTTACTGAACCTTCTCTCGAGTTGGAGAGTAGCGCAGCACCTGAAATTGTTCCAGTGCTGTCTGCACCAACAAGAGAGGAAGCTAATGATGAGGATCATGAAACTTCGAACGATGCTGCTGCTGAACGTCACAGGTCGACAAGGTCACGTGCCACTCCTGAGTGGTACGACAACCCTGTCTTAACTGTCTTGTTGGTAGACAACAGTGAACCTGCGAACTATGAGGAATCAATGATGAGCCCAGACTCTGAGAAATGGCTAGAGGCCATGAAATCCGAATTGGGATCCATGAGCGAAAACCAAGTATGGACTTTGGCGGACCCTCCTAGCGATCGAAAGGCCGTTGAGTGCAAATGGATTTTCAAGAAGAAAACGGACGTGGATGGTAATGTTTTCGACAAGTTCAAGGTGTTGACTACGATGAGACTTTCTCTCCCGTAGCGATGTTTAAGTCCATTCGGATTTTATTAGCAATTGTTGCATTTCATGATTATGAAATATGGCAGATGGATGTCAAGACTGCGTTCCTCAATGGCAATATTGATGAAGAGTTGTATATGATGCAGCCCAAAGGTTTTGTCGATCCTAAGGATGCTGATAAGGTGTGCAAACTTCAGCGTTCCATTTATGGACTGAAGCAAGCATCTCGGAGTTGGAACCTTCGTTTTGATCAAGTGATCAAGAGCTTTGGATTTGTTCCAAATTTCTATGAAGCTTGTATCTACAAGAAAGTGAGTGGGAGCTCAGTGACATTTTTAGTACTATATGTGGATGACATATTGATTATTGGAAATGACATTGGTATGCTTAACGACGTGAAGAGTTATTTGAATAAATTTTCAATGAAAGACCTAGGAGAAGCTGCTTATATATTAGGCATCAAAATCTATAGAGATAGACAAAGACGCCTAATAGCTTTAAGCCAAAGTATATACCTAGACAAAGTTCTGAAAAGGTTAAGAACGGATAAAGCAAAGAAAGGTTCATTGCCCATGTTGTCAGGTAAGATATTGAGCAAGGCTCAGTGACTGGCTACAGTAAACGATAGAGAAACTATGAGCAAAGTGCCATATGCATCGGCCATAGGTTCTATCATGTATGCCATGTTGTGTACTAGACCGAATGTGTCCAATGCTCTTAGTTTGACGAGCAGATACCAAAGTGATCCAGGAGTGGAACACTGGACAGCCATAAAGAACATCCTAAAGTATTGAAATAGGACTAAAGAAATGGTCTTGGTCTATGGAGGTGATGAGCAGCTCATCGTAAAAGGTTACGTCGAGGCTAGTTTCGACACCGACCCAGATGATTCTAAATCTCAGACAGGATGCGTTTATATTTTGAATGGAGGAGCTGTGAGCTAGAGAAGCTACAAGCAAAGCGTGATCGCGGGATCTACAGTAGAATCGGAATACATGGTTGTTGCAGAAGCGTCAAGTGAAGGAGTTTGGATTAGGAACTTCATCACTGAGCTTGGTGTGGTTCCAAGTGCCTTGGACCCACTGGAGATATTGTGTGACAACACTGGCGCCATAGCACTGGCTAAGGAACCAAGATATCATCCAAAGACCAAGCACATCAACCGCCGGTTTCATATAATTCGAGATTATATAACAGATGGAGATCTGAAGATTAGCAAAGTACATACAGATCTGAATGTCGCAGATCTGTTGACTAAACCTCTTCCACGACCAAAACATGATCAGCACCTTAATGCCATGGGTGTTAGATTGTTGCCAGATGTAAACTAGATTATTGACTCTAGTTCAAGTGGGAGACTATTGGAAATATGCCCTAGAGGAAATAATAAAGATGTTATTGTTGTAATTCTTGTTCATGATAAAGTTTATATTCCATGCTAGAATTGTATTAAGCGGAAACTTTGATACTTGTGTGGTTTATGAACAACACCGTGTCCCTAGTACGCCTCTATGGACTAGCTCATTGATTAATGATGGTTAAGGTTTCCTAACCATAGACATGAGTTGTCGATTAATAATGATATCATGTCATTGGGAGAATGATATGATGGACAGACCCAAATCAAGCAGAGCAATTAGATCGTGTCATTGTGTTCATCTTTGCGAAGCTTTTTCCTATGTCAAATATTGTATTCCTTAGACCATGAGATAATGCAACTCCCTGGTATCGGAAGAATGCTTTGAGGTCATCAAACGTCATCCTATGAGAGGGTGATCATAAAGGTGTCTCTCAGGTGATGGAAAGTACTTGTTGGGTTGTATGTATTGAGATGGAATTTGTCCCTCCCGAGTCGGAGAGATATACTTGGGCCCCTTTCGGTGTCGATATCAACACCGCTTGCAAGCACGTGGTTAAGGAGTTAATCACAAAGTGATATCGGATTACGGAACGAGTAAAGTACTTGTTGTGGACGAGATTGAACTAGGTATGCTGATACCAACGATCGAATCTCAGGCAAGTAAAATATCGCGTGACGAAGGGAATATATATATATGGGATTAATTGCATCCTGGCATCGTGGTTCATCTGATATGTCATTGATGAATATGTGGGAGTCAATATGGGTTTCCAGATCCCGCTGTTGATTATTGATAGAAGATCATGTCTGCATATTCTCGAACCCGTAGGGTCACACACTTAACGTGCCTCGACGCTAGGATAGAATGGATAATTGGTTTATGAGTTTTGTTCGGAGTCTCGGATGAGATCCAGGACATCACGGGAGGTTCCGGAATGGTCCAGAGAATAAGATCCATATAAAGGAAAGTAGTTTTTGGATTTCGGAATAGTTTTGAAGTTTATCGGTATTGTACCGGAAGGTTCTAGAAGCTTCCGGAGTGGGACCAAAATTGGACCCACTTGTTGGAGGCCTGCGTGGGACTAAGGGGAGTGCACTGGCCGCATTGGGCCAGGGGCACAAGGCCCCATAGGCCTAGCCGGCCAAAACCCTAGGGGAAACCCTAGGAACCCTTCTAGAAGGAAGGGGGAGACTTGCCCCCCACTCCAAACCTTGGGGCCGCCGCCCTAGGGCTTGGAGGAGGGGCCAAGGGGGTCGGCCAGCCCCCTATATAAAGAGGGCAGGGGCGCACCCTACTCCCCTACTCCTTGAACCCTAGCCACCGACCTGCTGCCCTCCAGCTCTCTCTCTCTCCCGACTGCGCGTAGGCGAAGCCAAGCCGCAGAAACTCTCCACCATTGCACCACGCCGTTGTGTTGTAGATCCAATCTATCTCTCCACCCCACTCGCTGGACCAAGGAAGGAGGAGACGTCGCGACACCTTACGTGTGCATCTCTCGGAGGGGTCGCCACTTGCGGTGTAGGATCGGATCGGATCACGAGAAGGAGACGGCTAGTACGACTACATCAACCACGTTCTGTTGAACGTTTCCGCTGTGCGATTTCTTCAAGGGTATGAAGATCTCATCTATCCCTCTCGTTGATTGCATCTCCTAGATTAGAACTTGGCTTTCCCGTTCGCATGCGAAGAAATTTTTTGATTTACTATGCTGCAAAACCCTTCATCCCTCCCGCCAATGAAGGCCAAGATCCACCCTGTATCCATGGCTTGAAAGCCACAGAAGCGAGACAGATCGCCGGCAACACCGACGGAAGACACGAGAACACTAATCGCCTCCTTAGGCTCTTTGGAGGCGAAGGGGTGCCCAGCCTCTGTATGGTAACTTATCCCATCATCGAGCATATATAAAGCTACCTTGACTACAGTCTCGTACAAGGATTGAAGTTTCAAAAAAATCTGCTTGTTGAAAAAATAATTTTTTGGTCAATTTTGGACTTTGACGAAATTTGAAGGAATTTTGTTTCAATTTTTTTTAAAAATAGGGAAAATTAATTTCAAAAGAATTTTGGAGATTTAGTTCTTTAGAGTAACATATTGGAATGATGCCTATTTAAAATGATAATGCTTTTTATTTACGGAAAAACCTTCTGAGTATAACTTAAAGCATCTCTTGTCGAGGACCCTTTTAGGAAAGAACTACTCCCTCCCATCATGGGAATCAGCAACGGTGATAAAGATGGTGGTGGAGATCGATGGAGATGGCTCCGGGCGGTTCCCGTCAAATAGGTGCCTAATGTAAACTTTTGTCTCCCGAATCTCCTTCGATGGTCAAGGCTGAGGAACTTTTTGTGGCTTTCCAGTCGATTCTTTAGGGTTTTCTCCCCGGGGGCTTCTTATAGGCAAAGGAGACAAGGTCGATGGAGGGCCAGGGGCCACATCCCCCCTATGGGCGTGGACAGGGTGGGCCCGCGCCCACCTAGGGTGTGGCCACCCTGGTGTCCTCCTCCATCTCTGCTTCGTGGTTCCGTATCCCTTCGGTAAAAATAGTGACTTTAGCTTTTGTCCCGTCCAATTCCGAGGATATTGATTTTCTGCCTTTTCTGGAACAAAAAATAGAAAAAAACATGCAACTGACACTATGGCATCTTGTCAATAGGTTAGTTCCAGAAAGTGTATAAAAATACCTCAAAGTGTAGACAAAACAAAGCAAAGTAGACACTAAACAAGCATGGAACATCAAAAATTATAGATACATTTCCGGCGTATCACTCCCTGTTCCGAGAAGGAGCTACGAAGGTGGCAGGAAATGAACTCCACAAAAGTTCTGGTAAACCTGTGAAGGCTGACGGACATAGCTTTTCATAATAAAAGCAACCTTTGAAGAAATGTTTTTGAAAACCTGCATTGCCTACGACCTATGGTCTGTGGCTATAGATATAGTGCATCAAACACTCATTTATAGTGAACTTGCTGAGTACGCTCGTACTCACGTATCTTCTTAACCCTTGCTAGATTCTAAAGCCAATACAGACAATGTCTACATCAACGTATGCTCAATGGAATCGTCATCAACAACTCAAGTTCTTTGATAAAGTCAATGAAGTCATCACATATATCAACTAAAGTGAAGATGAAATTGCTGATTAGATAGGAATATAATCTCTCATCATAGAACCTACTTCTGTAGAGTATTGCTATAACAGCAATGCAAGCCCAATGGTTTAAATACTTGTTTGTTAGTATGATAGTTATGAGTTGATTATTCGTGACTCTTCTATGTAAGAAGTTTATTTCTCTCTCTTTAACCTAGAGTTTTCTCTGCATCTTTTATAACGAGTCAAGTTGTAACCTATAGTCATGTCTTGGACCTGCTGTGTTTCTGTTGTACCACTCTGAGGGATGTAATAATAGTGAACAGTATTTCATTGGTGTTATGTCAACGACTATAGTGTACTACATCATGCTTGTTGGGTCACCGCAGATTGTTATAAATTACCAAAACCACACATAGAGTCCCATATGTTCTTTCCGCAAGTCGATGAGCTAAAGAATGACGCTCCCAAACATGGAGGCTCTTCGGCTCGGAGACAAAAGAGCGTGTCAAGGTAGAGGATGGAGGGGCATGTCATGCTATAGACTGACTACTACAACAATACTGCAACATTTATCCAAGGGATTTTCCTCGAGAAAAAGAAGTTTTTCATGGGCCCGGTGCATGGTTTGTGGTCATATGATCCTTACTTCAAGCTAAAGAATTACGTCATTGTAATGATACGTTTCTCATCAGTCTAGAAATGCATAGCTTCCATGAGCATGCTTGCATAGAGCCCTCAAAGATTAAAAATACGGGTATATGCGCATATATGAGTGTTGGAATTATGCCCTAGAGGTAATAATAAAGATGTTATTATTATAATTCTTGTTCATGATAATGTTTATATTCCATGCTAGAATTGTATTAAGCGAAAACTTTAATACTTGTGTGGTTTGTGAACAACACCGTGTCCCTAGTATGCCTCTATGGACTAGATCATTGATTAATGATGGTTAAGGTTTCCTAACCATAGACATGAGTTGTCGATTAATAATGAGATCATATCATTGGGAGAATGATATGATGGATGTACAAACTAAGCGAGCAATTAGATCGTGTCATCGTGTTCATCTTTGCGAAGCTTTTCTTATGTCAAATATTGTATTCCTTAGACCATGAGATAATACAACTCCACGGTATCGGAAGAAAGCTTTGAGGTCATCAAAGCGTCATCCTATGAGAGGGTGATCATAAAGGTGTCTCTCAGTGATCGGAAAGTACTGTTGGGTTGTATGTATCGAGATGGGATTTGTCCCTCCCAAGTCGGAGAGATATACTTGGGCCCACTCGTGTCGATATCAACACCGCTTGCAAGCATGTGGTTAAGGAGTTAATCACAAAGTGATATCGGATTACGGGCGAGTAAAGTACTTTGTGAACGAGATTGAACTAGGTATGACTGCATCGACGATCAAATCTCGGCAAGGAAAATATCGCGAAGGGAATATATATATGGGATTGATTGAATCCTGGCATCGTGGTTCATCCGATATGATCATCGATGAATGTGTGGGAGTCAATATGGGTTTCTAGACCCCGCTGTTGATTATTGATATAAGATCATGTCTGCATATTCTCGAACCCGATGGGTCACACACTTAACGTGTCTCGACGCTAGGATAGATTGGATAATTGGTTTATGAGTTTTTGTTCGGAGTCTCGGATGAGATCCAGGACATCACGAGAGGTTCCAGAATGGTCTGGAGAATAATATTCATATAAGGCAATGTAGTTTTTGGAGTTTGGAATTGTTTCGGGTTAATCGGTATTGTACCGGAAGCTTCTAGAACCTTCCGGAGGGGGACCAACGTGGACCCACCTGCCGGGAGGGGCCATGGGCCTATGAGGGAGTGTCCTGTCTGCATTGGGCCAAGTGCACAAGCCCCATAGGGCCCAGCCGGCCAAGCCTAGGGCAAAACCCTAGGGGAGCTTCTAGAAGGGAGGGGGAAACTTGACCCCTACTCCTCCCTCCTTGGCCGCCGGCCTAGGGCTTGGGGGAGGGGCTAGGGCTGGACGCCCACCCCTCTATATAAAGAGGGCTGGGGGCTCACCCCTCTATATAAAGAGGGCTGGGGGCGCACCCCTCCCCTACACCTCCTCCTCAACCCTAGCCGTCCTGCTGCCCCTCCTCTCTCTCTCTCCCTCCCGACTGCGTGTAGGCGAAGCCCTGCTGCAGAAACTCTCCACCGCTTGCACCGCGCCGTCGCGTTGTAGATCCAATCCATCTCTCCACCCCACTTGCTGGACCGAGGAAGGAGGAGACGTCGAGGTGCCGCATGTGTGCATCTCTCGGAGGCATCGCCACTTGCGGTGTTAGATCGGATCGGATCGCGAGGAGGAGAAGCGAGTACGACTACATCACCCACGTTCCGTCAAACGTTCCGCTGTACGAATCTTCAAGGGTATGAAGGTCTCATCCATTCCCCCTCGTTGTTTGCATCTCCTAGATTATATCTTGGCTTTCCCGTTTGCATCCGTAGAATTTTTTTGATTTACTATGCCGCGAAACCCTTCAGTGGTGTCAGAGCTAGATCTATGCGTAGATGTGTTTCACGAGTAGAACGCAACATGGTTGTTGCGGGCATTGATGTTTTCTGTTGCAAGCCTCTTGTTTGTGTACTTCTTATGGCGCGGGATAGTGAGATCGAAGCGGTCTAGGCCAACCTTAAGAGACATCGTTCGCGAGACCGGCTCCGCACTTGACGTGTGGCTTGTTCCACACATGCGGCTGGTTGATGCCAGTTTCTCTCAGTTTAGTTGTCATGGGGTTTACACCGGAGTTTGGCAACCATAATATCACCGTTGTGGATTTCCGTAGGTAAGAATCGTTCTTAGCTTGCTACTCCCATAAGCCACGTAAAACATGCAACAACAAAGTAGAGGCGTCTAACTTATTTTTGCAGGGAGTGTTTTCTGTGATATGGTATGGCCCAAGATGTGATGTGTATATTGTATGCGATGATCATGTTTTGTAATGTTTCACGACTTGCATGTCGATGAGTACACAACCGGCAGGAGCCATATGGTTGTCTTTATAATTGTGTATGACCTGTGTGTCAACTTCTTATACGCCATGTAATAGCTTTACTTTATCGCTAAGTAGTTAGCAACAGTTGTAGTTGCTATTCGTGGTGGAGGAAATCATGGTGGAGTGATGGAGATCATGCCGGCACGCACAAGATGGAGATCATTGCGCGAAGATTGGCTATACCATGTCACATAAAGTTATATGCATGTGATGTTTACCCTTTTATGTATCTTATTATGCTTAGATCGCGACGATAGCATTATAAGATAATTCCTCACTTAAAGATCAAGATAAAACTGTGTTCTCCCCATGTATGCACCATTGCAAAAGTTCGTCGTGTTCAAGCATCACGTGATGATCGGGTGCTATAAACTCTACGTTCACATACAACGGGTGCAAGCCAGTTTTGCACACGCGGAAATACTTGGGTTTGACTTGACGAGCCTAGCATGTACAGACATGGCCTCGGAACACATGAACCGAAAGGTTAAGCATGAGTCATATGAATGATATGATCGACACTTCGTTGTCCACCATTGAAACCACATCTCTTCTCGTGAAGATCGGATTAGGTGTGGTGAATTTGGATCATGTTCACTAAACAACTTGAGGGATGTTGAATTAGTGGGAGTTCATCTAGTAATTTGATTAAGTTGAACTAGTTATCATGAACATAGTCTAATTTGTACTTGCAAATATTGTAGATCAAATGGCTAAGTCCAACTTCAACTTCAACGTTTTTGCTGAGAAAGAAAAGCTTAGAAACAATGGGTCTAACTTCACCAACTGGTTCCGCAATCTGAGAATCATTCTCGCTGGCGGACAAAAGGACTATGTCCTTGAGGATGCGCTAGGTGACGCCTGTAGATGCTACCCGATGAGAAAGCTGTTTATCAGTCGCGCAAAGATGATTATGGTGTGATTAAGAGCACCATGTTGTTTGCTATGGAATCGGACCTTCAAAATCGTTTTGAAGATTATCCCGGGCCCTATGAGATTCTTGAGGAACTAAAAACTATGTTCCAGACTCAGGCCCGTTCTGAGAGATATGAGATCTCTGAGAAATTCTTTAACTACAAGATGGAGGAAGGGAGTTCCGTTAGTGAGCACGCCATAAAGATGTCGGGCTACACTCAACGCTTGAGCAACCGGAATGCAAGATTCCGAGGAGCTCAAGATTGACAGGTTCTGCAATCACCCTCCCAGCTACAAAAGTTTTGTAGTGACTCATAATCAGATTGGTTCCACTGATACGATCACCGAGCTCTTCGCTAAGCTGAAAGCTGCGGAGGTGGACATCAAAAAGGATAATCATGTGTTGATGGATAACAAGCCCCCCAGCTTTAAGAAAGGTAAGGGTGCAAAGAAGCCCTTCAAGAAAGGGCAGATAGCGCGTTGCCCTACGAGAAGAAGCTCAAGTCCGGACCTAAGCCGACCTTTGAGTGCTTCTATTGCAAGGACAAGGGTCACCAAGCGAATCGTCTCAAGTACTTAGCGGACAAGAAGGCTGGCACCATCAAAGGTATATTTGATATACATGTTATTGATGTTTTCCTTACTAGCCCTCGTTGTAGTGCCTGGGTATTTGATACTAGTTCAGTTGCTAATATTTGTAACTCGAAACAGGAGCGACGGAATAGACGGCGGCTTGCGAGGGATGAGGTGACGATGCGCGTTGGCAACGGATCAAGAGTTGATGTGATGGCCGTCAACACGCTCTCCTTAGTTTTACCTTCGGGATTAGTTTTAAACCTCAATAAGTGTTATTATGTGTTTGCGTTGAGCATGAACATCATATCTGGATCGTGTTTATTGCAAGACGGTTATTCATTTAAATCTGAGAATAATTGTTGTTCCATTTAAATGAGTAACATCTTTTATGGTCATGCACCTGCTATGAATGGTTTATTTCTTCTGAATCTCGAAAGGGATGAAACACACATCCATAACATTGAGGCTAAGAGATGCAAAGTAGATAGAGATAATACTATTTATTTGTGGCACTGTCGTCTAGGTCATATTGGTGTAAAACGCATGAAGAAACTCCATTCTATGGAATTTTGGAGTCTCTTGATTTTGAATCGTTTGACACATGCGAACCATGCCTCATGGGCAAGATGATCAAAACCCCGTTCTCCGGAATGATGGAGAGAGCAACGGACTTGTTGGAAATCATACATACCGATGTATGCGGACCGATGAGTGTTTCGACGCGCGGTGGATATCGCTACTTTCTCACTTTTACCGATGACTTAAGTAGATATGGGTATATATATTTAATGAAACATAAATCTGAAACATTTGAAAAGTTCAATGAATTTCAGAATGAAGTGGAGAACCATCATAACCGAAAAATTAAGTTTCTACGATCCGATCGTGGAGGTGAATATTTGAGTTATGATTTTCTCACGCATCTTAAAGCAAGCGGAATCGTTTCGCAACTCATGCCACCCGGAACACCACAGCGCAATGGTGTGTCTGAACACCGGAATCGAACTCTATTAGATATGGTCCGATCAATGATGTCTCTTACTGATTTGCCGTTATCATTTTGGGGTTATGCATTAGAAACCGCTGCATTCACTTTAAATAGGGCACCATCTAAATCCGTTGAGACGACACCGTATGAACTGTGGTTTGGTGCTAAACCTAAGTTGTCGTTTCTTAAAGTTTGGGGTTGCGAAGCTTACGTCAAGAAGTTGATGCCGGACAAGCTCGAACCCAAAGCGGAGAAATGTGTCTTCATAGGATACCTTAAGGAAACTATTGGGTATACCTTCCATCACAGAACCGAAGGCAAAGTGTTTTTCGCAAAGAACGGATCCTTTCTTGAGAAGGAGTTTCTCTCAAAAGAAGTGAGTGGGAGGAAAGTAGAGCTAGACGAGGTTGTTGAACCTTCTCTTGAATTGGAGAGTAGCGCAGCACCTGAAATTGTTCCAGTGCCGCCTGCACCAACAATAGAGGAAGCTAATGATAAGGATCATGAAGCTTCGGACGATGCTGCTACTGAACGTCGCAGGTCGACAAGGTCGCGTGCCCCTACTGAGTGGTACGGCAACCCTGTCTTAACTGTCTTGTTAGTAGATGACAGTGAACCTGCGAACTATGAGAAAGCGATGATGAGCCCAGACTCTGAGAAATGGCTAGAGGCCATGAAATCCGAATTGGGATCCATGAGCGAAAACCAAGTATGGACTTTGGTGGACCCTCCTAGCGACCGAAAGGCCGTTGAGTGCAAATGGATCTTCAAGAGGAAAACGGACGCGGATGGTAATGTTATCGTCTATAAAGCACGACTTGTCGCGAAAGGTTTTCAACAAGTTCAAGGTGTTGACTACGATGAGACTTTCTCTCCCGTAGCGATATTTAAGTCCATTCGGATTTTATTAGCAATTGTTGCGTTTCATCATTATGAAATATGGCAGATGGATGTCAAGACTGCGTTCCTCAATGGCAACATTGATGAAGAGTTGTATATGATGCAACCCGAAGGTTTTGTCGATCCTAAGGATGCTGGTAAAGTATGCAAACTTCAGCTGCCCATTTATGGATCAAGCAAGCATCTCGGAGTTGGAACCTTCATTTTGATCAAGTGATCAAGAGCTTTGGATTTGTTCCAAATTGCTACGAAGCTTGTATCTACAAGAAAGTGAGTGGGAGCTCAGTGACATTTCTGGTACTATATGTGGATGACATATTGATTATTGGAAATGACATTGACATGCTTAACGATGTGAAGAGTTATTTGAACAAATGTTTTTCAATGAAAGACCTAGGGAAGTCGCTTATATATTGGGCATCAAAATCTATAGAGATAGACAAAGACGCTCGATAGCTTTAAGCGAGTACATACCTAGACAAAGTTCAAAAGGTTCAGAATGGATAAGGCAAAGAAAGGTTCAAAGGCCTATGTTTTCGTGTAAGATGTTGAGCAGGCTCGGTGTCCACCACGGTATATGATAGAGAAGCTATGAGCAAAGTGCCTTATGCCTCGGCCATAGGTTCTATCATGTATGCCATGCTGTGTACTAGACCGGATGTGTCCAATGCTCTTAGTTTGACAAGCAGATACCAAAGTGATCTAGGAGTGGAACACTGGATAGCCGTGAAGAACATCCTAAAGTACCTAAATAGGACTAAAGAAATGTTCTTAGTATATGGAGGTGATGAACAGCTCGTCGTAAAGGGTTACGTCGATGCTAGTTTCGACACTGACCCGGATGATTCTAAATCTCAGACAGGATACGTTTATATTTTGAATGGAGGAGCTGTGAGCTAGAGAAGCTGCAAGCAAAGCGTGATCGCGAGATCTACAGTAGAAGCGGAATACATGGCTGCTGCAGAAGCGTCAAGTGAAGGAGTTTGGATCAGGAACTTCATCACTGAGCCTGGCGTGGTTCCAAGTGCCTTGGACCCACTGGAGATATAGTGTGACAACACTAGCGCCATAGCACTGGCTAAGGAACCAAGATATCATCCAAAGACCAAGCATATCAATCGCAAGTTTCATATAATCCGAGATTATATAGCAGATGGAGATCTGAAGATTAGAAAGTACATACAGATCTGAATGTCGCAGATCCATTGACTAAACCTCTTCCACGTGCAAAACATGATCAGCACCTTAGTGCCATGGGTGTTACATTGTTTCTAGATGTAAACTAGATTATTGACTCTAGTGCAAGTGGGAGACTGTTGGAATTATGCCCTAGAGGCAATAATAAAGATGTTATTATTATAATTCTTGTTCATGATAATGTTTATATTCCATGCTAGAATTGTATTAAGTGGAAATTTTAATAAGTATGCCTCTATGGACTAGCTCATTGATTAATGATGGTTAAGGTTTCCTAACCATAGACATGAGTTGTCGATTAATAATGAGATCATATCATTGGGAGAATGATATGATGGACAGACCCAAACTAAGCGGAGCAATTAGATCGTGTCATCGTGTTCATCTTTGCGAAGCTTTTCTTATGTCAAATATTGTATTCCTTAGACCATGAGATAATACAACTCCCTGGTATCGGAAGAAAGCTTTGAGGTCATCAAACGTCATCCTATGAGAGGGTGATCATAAAGGTGTCTCTCAGGTGATCGGAAAGTGCCTGATGGGTTGTATGTATCGAGATGGGATTTGTCCCTCCCAAGTTGGAGAGATATACTTCGGGCCTACTCGGTAATCGATATCAACACCTCTTGCAAGCATGTGGTTAAGGAGTTAATCACAAAGTGATATCGGATTACGGAACGAGTAAAGTACTTGCTGTGAACGAGATTGAACTAGGTATGACGATACTGACGATCAAATCTCGGGCAAGTAAAATATCGCGAGACGAAGGGAATATATATATGGGATTGATTGAATCCTGGCATCGTGGTTCATCCGATATGATCATCGATGAATGTGTGGGAGTCAATATGGGTTTCCATACCCCGCTGTTGATTATTGATATAAGATCATGTCTGCATATTCTCGAACCCGAAGGGTCACACACTTAACGTGTCTCGAAGCTAGGATAGATTGGATAATTGGTTTATGAGTTTTTGTTCATAGTCTCGGATGAGATCCAGGACGTCACGAGAGGTTCCGAAATGGTCCGGAGAATAAGATTCATATAAGGCAATGCAGTTTTTGGAGTTCGAAATTGTTTCGGGTTAATCGGTATTGTACCAGAAGCTTCTAGAACCTTCCGGAGGGGTACCAACGTGGCCCCACCTGCCGGGAGGGGGCATGGGCCTATGAGGGAGTGTCCTGGCCGCTTTGGGCCAGGGGCACAAGCCCCATAGGGCCCAGCCGGCCAAGCCTAGGGCAAAACCCTAGGGGAGCTTCTAGAAGGGAGGGGGGAAACTTCCCCCCACTCCTTCCTCCTTGGCCGCCGGCCTAGGGCTTGGGGGAGGGGATAGGGCTGTCCGCCCACCCCTCTATAGAGGGCTGGGGGCGCACCCCTCCCCTACACCTCCTCCTCAACCCTAGCCGTCCTGCTGCCCCTCCTCTCTCTCTCCCTCACGACTGCGTGTAGGTGAATCCCTGCTGCAGAAACTCTCCACCGCTTGCACCGCGCCGTCGCGTTGTAGATCCAATCCATCTTCCACCCCACTTGCTGGACCGAGGAAGGAGGAGACGTCGAGGTGCCGCACGTGTGCATCTCTCGGAGGCATCGCCACTTGCGGTGTTAGATCGGATCGGATCGCGAGGAGGAGAAGCGAGTACGACTACATCACCCACGCGCGTTTAACGTTCATTGCGAATCTTCAAGGGTATGAAGATCTCATCTATTCCCCCTCATTGTTTGCATATCCTAGATTAGATCTTGGCTTTCCCGTTCGCATCCGTAGAATTTTTTTTGATTTACTATGCTGCGAAACCCTTCAATGAGTACATAGCCACTAAAGCCATGTACCAATTTTGTAAGGCGGTGATCAGAGTGTTTGGAAACTATTTGAGAAAGCCAAACGAATTAGATACTACTAAGATCATTCCAAATAATGAAGCAAGAGGATTTATGGGGGTACTTGGGAGCATTGATTGCATGCACTAGTCATGGAAGAATTCTCCCTTTGCTTAGCAAGGTTTGTACAAAGTACATCATGGATATTCCAGTGTGATATTTGTAGTGGCAGATCAAGACATGTGGATTTGGCATGTTTTCTTTGGCATGGTGGGATCTCACAATGACATTAACATGTTGCAACGCTCTTGCATGTTTGTAGAAAATGTTGAAGGTCATGCTCTAGAGTGCAACTATGAGATCAATGGCCACCCCTACAAGGGTACTACCTAGATGATGGCATCTATCCAAATGGTCATATTTATAAAGGCAATCTCAGACCATCTCGGTCTGGCAAATTCTTAGTTTGATTCACGCCATGATTGACATGGTTATACCCTACGGGTACGTGACTTCAGCATACCTGGTCCAGCCCAAGGAAGGCCCACAGCAGATATACGCTGGCCCATGAAGATTTTCGGGTGGCCAAGGCCCATGACGCCTTCGGATCCTTGGAGAGCAAGATTAGCGGAGATAGGAAATTCAAAGGGGTAAAACCCTAGAACTTGTAACCGACTAGGACTATGCCCGGGACCTGCCTAAGTCTATATAAGGGCCAGGAGGGCACGTCCTAGATCTCTCGACTCATACTTTCGCACACGCATCCACGCCAGATCGAATATGCACCAGAACCTTCGGTTCCGCCGTAATCAAGAGCGTAAGCGTGAGTAGGGTTTTCTCCGGCCTGAACTCAGGTAAATCTCGTGTCCCCCGGTTGCTTGTCCGTTAACCGTGCCACGATCTCCAGATCCCCATCTTCTCCAAAACTCAAGTCCATAACAATGGGCATTGACGAGATTAAACCTTGTCAATTACGCCGTCTGTGGAATTGGGGCTGATTGTGCGGTCGTGGACTCTCGACCCGATCGATCTACAACTCATGGCGACGGAGAATCACCTCCTCTTGGCGCTTTCGACTTCACCGCCCACTCGCCGCCACCATGAAGGATTTCGAGCCCGTGAGGGCGACGGACTCAAATTTTGTTCGAGCTTCGCCTGTGGGTCAAACCGCACCTCCGCCTCTCGAAGGGTGCCCGTGCGTCAATCAGGCCCGCCTCGTGGGCTTCACCCCATGCTACACACGCCACCATCGGCAGATGAGTTCTACAGCGGCAATGCAACTCCGATCAGGCGATCCACCTTCGGATGAAGGGACCCACGGTTCCGGATCAAAGCTGCGGCAAAGAGCAATGACCAATCAAGCGCTATCTATGCGCCGCAGTCATCCAAACCGACGAGGAAACGCCTAACCCGCCGCCCAACCGAAACGGCGAAAACGGCAAAAACAGAAGAAGCCAGTCCCCCCCACCCAACAGGGAAAACAACGGCCACGTCATCCAACTTAGCAAAGAAGGATGGGTCCAGGCGCGCCGTGCCGTCGCCGGCGACATCGTCTTACCTACAGACGCCTCACGCAACGTACTGATGGCGTACCACTACCTCCTCATCGAGGAGCACAAGAAACAAGTCAAGATGCAGGAGACGCTCGACAAACGCAAGCAAGCAGCCTCCGAGTCCAGCGCGCGACGAGCTGCGCTCTCCGCCATGGCACCCGGCTCTAGCACAAACGGAAACCAGGGAAACAAGCACCGCTCTAGGGTGGAAAACATGGACCCCAAGGAGTGGCGTGACGTGACCCGAACTCTCCACACATCGTTCATGGATATGGATGCCAACGGCAACATCATCCCGAAGACGCCACAAGCTGCGATCATGGCAGCCACTGCGTATCTCGCGGCTCACCCACCTCCGGAGGGGGACCCGAAAAGGGCCACGCATAGGTCCGCACTTACCGGACTAGGACTAATCGGAGTCACGCTCCACGAAGACGCTCCTGCGGAGCCGAAGAAGAAAGCTCCGGACAGGCGCGACCGGAGCCCCACCCCCTCATCCTTAGAGGAAGAAGAGCACGATCTTCTCCGAAGGAAGAAAAGCTCAAACCGACATAAACGCGACTACGACGCCAGAGACAAGCTTACACAGCGCAAGATCGACAAAGCACGCGCTAAACGCGCATGCTCGTCCGAATCTGAGATGGATGGAGACGAAGGAGAACTCTGCGGAGCTCGATGCTTCAGCAGATCCGTTCGGCGAACACAGATGCCACGCAACTTCAAGCTTCCTTCGGATACTCCGAAGTTCAACTGCACGCAAGATCCAAAGTCCTGGCTCAGCGACCATCTGTCATCCGTCAAGCTTCACGGAGGCAACAAAGAAACCGCCATGCAATACCTTCACCGCACCGACAAAGCGCGCTGGTCCGGGCTTAGCAGCCTATCATCGATCCATCCGGCTGGAGGAGCTTCAACACGCCTTCATCCGAAATTTCAAAGGCACCAGCAAGAGGCCCGCCTCAATCGAAGAGTTGCGAACCTCGCACTCGAGAACGGGTGAATCTATTCGCCAGACATACTACGCTGGTTTACAACCAAGAACTCCGCAGACACATCTCCGAAGAAAGGGCCATCGACGCTTGTGGACGCCACAAGCGCCAAGACTTCAAGGAGGAACTTGGGCGTAAAGCCCAAGACACTCGACCACCTCATGGAAATCGCCAACAGCTAGGCGAAGATTGCATCCACGGCGCAATCGATGACGAGGACGACTACGGCCGAAGACATGAACGCCGCAGAAGAAGAGGAGATCGCGTGTTCACGAGGACCGTGGACCCGACATGGTCGCGCCGACTACGCCGACCGCCGAACGACAACAACCGCAACGGCGGAGGATACCGCAGCGAAACTTCCGCGACAATGGACGACCAACGCAGCTGGGTAACGCCATGCCGCGACAACGAACCCTTAGCATTCGACAAACTTTCGGGTCCATGCACCATCCACTTCTACATCGACAAACAGGATGGCAAAAAGAAAGCCAGCCACATGCTCAAGGACTGCCGCGAGTTCCATAAACTCAGCGAAGGCATGGTGCAGATGAGGCAACAAGCTCCAATTCCTGCGTTTGGAAACGCACCTGCGCCAGGTGAAATAGCACACGGATTCCTCCACCGCCGCCTATTGGAGGCCCAAATCAACCAGTCGCACCAGCGCAAAACAATGCCGGGGTCAGATACCCCCCACCAAAGGGAGCACTAAATATGATCCAGAAGGGACGCCCCACAAACAGGGTGCAGAAGAAAATCACCCGACAAATCAACTTGGCCGTGGCAACTCCGCCTGCAATCCCAGAGTACCTCAGCGGATCGGAGTCCTGCATCACATTCACTCGCGCGGATCACCCTTGCCAGATCCCTCGCCCGTGTCATCTTCCACCGCTTTGAGGCACATATCGGAGGCTTCGAGATGAGTCGCGTCTTCATGGATGGCGGCAGCGGCATCAACCTAATGTTCGCAAGCACTCTAGCAGCTATGCGGATCCCGCAATGCAGCCTGGAACAATCAGACACAACGTTCCACGACATTGTCCCAGGAAAGGGCATATTCCCCCTGGGTAAAATAGGGCTCGACGTCATCTTCAGGAAGCCGGACAACTTTCGACAGGAGCGCCTAGAATTCGAAGTGGTGGACTGGTCGTCGCAATACCACGCCATCTTGGGGCGTGTAGCATTCGCAAGATTCCTGGCCGTCCCCCACTACGCATACCTACTACTCAAGATGCCAGGACCAAGGGGCGTCATCACAGTCCACGGGAGCTTCACCCGATCGGTCCAATGCGACAGGGATTTCAACAAAATCTCCCACTCTTTCGGCATGCAAGACGAGCTTGTAAGGCTCCGCGAGGTGACGGACAATGGGCTACCACCAGTCACAAGGCAGAACGCACCTGACATGTCCTTCGACTCCACCGTCAACACCAAGAAAGTGCAGGTCCATCCGACGGATGCCTCCAAGACGGCGCTGATCGCCAATGACCTCAGCACCGCATAGGAAGGTGCGCTCGTCGAATTCCTCCGTGAGCGCTGGGAAATCTTCGCCTAGTGTCCTGCGGACATGCCAGGAGTTCCCAGGGAATTCGCCGAGCACGCACTCAACGTCTTTCCAGACACCAAGCCAGTCAAGTAGTCCATCCGAAGACTGTTGGAGCCACGAGCCGAAGCTATCGGCAAAGAAATCAACAGATTACTTGCAGCAGACTTCATCCGGGAAATCAAGGAAAGCGAGTGGCTGGCAAACACGGTGATGGTCCCGAAGAAGGACACGGACATCCTGCGGATGTGCGTAGACTTCACGTCACTAAACAAACATTGCCCAAAGGACCACTTCCCTCTTCCTCGGATCGATCAGATCATCGATTCGACGGCAGGTTGTGAGAAACTCTCCTTCCTCGATGCCTACTCAGGCTATAACCAGATTCGACTCAAGGTCGAAGATCAAGAGAAAACGGCGTTCATCACACCGTTCGGAGTATTCTGCTACAACACAATGCCCTTCGGTCTAAAGAAAGCGGGTGCCACGTACCAGCGATGCATGCAGGCCTGCCTCAAAGACCAGATCGGTCGCAACGTCCAAGTCTATGTCGACGACATAGTAATAAAAACCAAGGAAGCAAGGACACTTATCGACGATCTCCGCGAGACGTTCGACAACCTTGATCGCTACAGGATCAAGCTCAATCCGGAAAAGTGCGCCTTCGGCGTCCCCTCGGGTCAGCTGCTCGGATACTTCATCTCTCAATGAGGGATTGAGGCGAACCCGAAGAAAATCAGAGCCATCATGGCAATGGAGAAGCCGAAAAACCTCAAGGGCGTCCAGTAGCTCGCAGGACGAGTAGCGGCATTAAGCAGGTTCATCAGCCGTATGGGCGAGAAGGCCCTACCATTCTACCAGCTGCTGCGCAAGGCAGACAAGTTTGAGTGGACACCGGAAGCCAACGACGCATTCGAAAGCCTCAAGCGGCTCCTCTCCACCTCGCCTGTTTTGGTCACGCCAAAGGAGCGCGAGCCCCTGCTGCTGTACATAGCAGCCACACACCGTGGTCGACTGCACTCGTGGTCGAACGACCCGAAGAAGGCAAGACCCACGGGTCCAGCCAATTTACTACCTCGAGGTAATCGACACCAACAAAACAGCGGTACCGCTACCAGAAGCTAGCCTACGGCGTGTTCATGACGGCTCGACGGCTGAGCCACTACTTCCAGGAGCATCAGGTGATGGTCGTCAACGAGGCACCCCTGAACAGCATCCTGAACAATCCAGAAGCAACAGGACGGGTTGCCCTGTGGGGCATCGAACTATCACCCTTGGACATCGTCTACGAGAAGCGACACGCAATCAAATCTCAAGTCCTTCTGGACTTCCTGGTGCACTGGATGGAGCTACAGCTGCCAGACACCCCGGACATGTCGCAGTCCTGGACAATGCATTTCGACGGCTCCAAGCGCGCCGGAGCGAGGCGGGAGTCATCTTGACCTCCCGCAAGGTGATAAGATGAAGTACGTTCTTGGATGAAATTCAGAGCCTCCAACAACGGCCCTCATCCATGGCATGAGGATGGCAAAATATGCGCGTTAACGCTGGTCATCTACGGTGACTCCAACCTCGTCGTCCAGCAGACGATGAATGAGTATGACGCACACGCCGAAAACATGATCGCGTACCGCGCACTCTACAACGCACTCGAAGGAGAATTCGACGGCTGCGAACTTCGGCACGTTGGAAGAGAAAGCAACGAGGAAGCCGATAGACTCGCCAACATCGGCTCCACTTGTGCAAAGGTACCACCAGGTGTGTTCCTCGAACAGATCTGCGTGCCATCCATCAAGCGTAAATTCCCCAAGGGATCACCCGAAGAAGCAGAACACTCGGGGGCTACGCTTCCCGAAGGTCATGAAGGACCCGAAAAGTTGGATACCGAAGTTGCCATGGTCAACCTAATGTAGGTCATGGCAGTCGAAGAAACTTGGACGCGACCATACCTCCATTTCCTGATAAACGGTGAACTACCTGACAGCCCGACAGATGCCCGGCGCATATCTCGTCGGTCAAAAGCCTTCGCCATCATCAACGGCAAACTGTACAAACGCAGCATCACGGGTGTACTACACGGTGCGTCACCATCGACGACAGCAAAGCCATACTCCAAGACATCCATGAGGGCATCTGCGGCCACCACGCAGTACCGCCCCTTGTCGCCAAAGCTCTCGAGCAGGATTCTCTTGCCAACGCCATGAACGACGCAAGGACATTGTCCGAAGATGCAACGGTGCCAACGGTTCACCGACAAACCGCCGCACTGGGTCCGAACGACCCATACCCATAGCGGCCTTTTGCCCAATGGGGCCTCGACATGATCGACAAACCGCCAAAGTCCACGAAAGGAGGACACGTCTTCCTCTGGTCGCGATGACAAATTCACCAAATGGATCGAGGCCATGCCACCACCAACCGAAGGGCAAAACCGCCAAATTCTTGAATCCATTGTCTCAGGTTCGTGTACCACAGCATCATCACCGACAACGGATCGAACTTCATCTCCGAAGAATTCCAGGACTTCTGCGAAGGCCTCGGGATCAACATCACATATGCCTCAGTGGCACACCCGCAAACAAACGGGCAAGTGGAAAAGGCCAACGGTCTAATCGGCGCCGGCATCAAGAAGCGCCTCATGAGCTCACTCGAGCACAAAGCTGGAAACTGGACGAAAGAGCTACCGTCTGTCCTGTGGAGCTTACGGACTATGCCAAACAGCTCCACCGGCTACACACCGTTCTTTATGGTGCACGGAGTTGAGGCCGTGCTACCAGCCGAAGTACGCCACCAGGCTCCACGAGTCGGCGCTTACAGCGAAGCCGAATCCACGGCTGCACTCGAAGATGCCGTCGACACACTCGACGAAGCACGGGATATAGCAGCAGCTAGATCAGTGGTGTACCAGCAAAGTCTCCGCAACTACCACAGCCACCGGCTGCGCCCAAGGTCCTTCGTCGAAGGAGACCTCGTCTTACGACTCAAGCAAAAGCGACCGAACAAATTCGAGTCACCATGGGAAGGACCCTATGTCATCACCGAAGTCATCCCAGGTGGCGCCTATCGCCTCAAGCATGTGGAGTCTGGAGTCGCATACTCCAACCCATGGAACATCTCGCACCTGCGACGATTCTACCCGTAGCAACCTGCCCCCTTTTTACTTTCAATAAGGCTTTCAGCCAAGGCTACTCAGCCGAACCATGTACCTCCTCCATTATGATATAAATAAAGCTAAGTGTCTCGCCCCCAACCTTCGGTTGACTATTTTTCTGCAACTTTACTACATGCTACATACGCACTCGGGGGCTCCCCCCACCTTACGATTTCATCGACTGAGGACCAAACGTGTACACCTGAGTAGCTGACCATGTCAGGCAAACGAAAAGGACACGTAATCAATCAAAGCACTGCGTGCTCACAAGCAATCAAACCTTTACAACAAAGGGCACGAAAATGCCCAGCCGAAATATACAAATTTTACATCTATCTGTTTATTTTCAGGTCCTACCTATTCTGAAGAATAACCCGAGCACGCTGCTCAAACAAATCTACAATCTGTTCGCATTGACATCGCCTTACACGCGTAATGCGGACGCATGTTCCACTCGCCACCATCCGGTCGAAGAGGTGGCCCAGCCGCCACAAAGAGCCAAATCTCGCTGGCGGTGCACCTCACAAGAGACAAGGCAGCCTTCACTCTGCCGCCGCAGCTCCTTGACATTGCTGGCACCGAAACCTCGACTGAAGACCTGCAAGGGTCGCGGCACGGCATCCAAAGGAAACATGACGCAGACCGAGGAAAGTGATATTCGCACTGGCGGAGCACCCGCGAAACTTGATAAACACGATCATGCACCGTCGCCAGAACCATGGCGCGATCGCGATCCATCCAGAAGAAGCCGCCGGCCTCCATGTCCTGTTGAGTCAAGCAGTTGACCCGAACAGCGACACGCTCTTTTTCTTCCCTCGGAGCAAGATTCGCACCTGCGACAACCGCACAAGACAAGAATAAGGCCAGCAGGCTCATCCGAAAAACTGAGCTACAGCCCGAAAGAAGGATCAACTTACACTGCAGTTGCTCGGACAACCGACCTAGCTCCGCCATCAAGTACTCCTCTCTGGCTGCGCCACGATCCGCCTTGGAGTTCCAAACATCGGCACGACCGCGTAGCCCGAGCAACTCCCTCTCCAGACTGCGCACACGATCCCGAAGGAAAGTAAGTTGTGAGGAGTCATCCAAGGATGGACGCAACGGCGTTGCGGATGGGGCGTCAACAGGGTCAGCACCCGAAGGAACCTAGAACGACAGCAAAAGAAAGGAACACAGACATTCAGCCAAGGATGGAGCACAACTCAGAGAAAATTCATTGAATATATAAAGCCACTACGTGACACAAAGAAGATACTCCTCAAGATATTTACAACAAAAGTAGACTACACACTACCCTACATCTACTATGCCTAAGGAACAGGACACTGAGTCGCCTTGGAGCCAGACTGCCTAGCTTTAGCCTCGCCTTGCTGCCGCAGTGCGTACTCAGACAGCAAGTCAATGAGCTTGGGACCATATCGTCTGCAGCGAGAGGAGTAGGCAGCGAAGGCTACCTCGGATCCATCCGAAGCCGTCGGCATCCGAGAGGTGATCTGGGGCAAGTCCAGCTCCGCTCCATCCGCCATGGCCATCGCCAGCCTGACGGACGCGCCGATGCCCTTCTGCTTGCGCTTGTACGCCGCAGGCGCTTCGGCTGACAGAACCTCTGCCAGGGCATCCACATCTTCAAGGGTTGCGCCCTTCGGGAAGAGGCCTTGGCAAGGGAGTTGACAACGGTGCCGCAGCGGTCTTCGACCGCCACAGTGGCATCATCTAGAGCACTCCCGTGCTCCAGAGCACCGCGGTTGAACTCGATGCCTGCGGCATCTGAGACAAAAATGAAGAAAAGCATGAAGAAAGGCAGCATAGAAGAAGACCCGTAGAAAAAGAAACAAGTACAAAAATCCAGCACTCACCCGAAATAGCCTTGGCAGCAACCATGAGCTTCGCCGCCACCCCTCTTTCACGAAAGCATAGCGGTGGCCGGTGCAGACGCCTTCGCTTGCCGCCTTTCTCGACTCTAGCTCAAGGCTTCTTTACGCCGACGGCTTGACTTCGATTGGCCAAGGCTCTTTTTAAGAGCGTCGATCTCACGAAGAGAGTCGTTATACTCCTCTGCATTTAAGACAAGCAAGTGTCAAAGAACAGGACCAGGATAAACAAGACAAGTACTAAAAGGCAGACGAATACCTTGAAGCTGCCGCAGTTTCGCCTCCAGCGTCAGGCGTTCCTCCACCAGCCGCTTGGCCTCTTGGACAAAAGGCTGCAGAAAAAGGCAATAGCAGTAAGAACAGGACTTGGGGGCTGCGCCCAACACAAAGAAGCAAAACAACATCAGACACGAAGACACTCGGGCTCCCCGTGACATGAGGCGAAAAACTTACATGTCCGATGGCGACCCGAAGCCCCGCGCAAATTCAGGCGCAACCACCAGCCCTCCCATACAGGAGGATCTGGAGCGACGCCACCAAGTCGCCACGCCCGAGGAGGAGGCGACGAATGTTCGACTCTCCCATCATCCCCAGCACCATCACTAGAGTCGTCGGAGGATTGCCTGTATACAAACCAATCAGCACAAGTGCAAAAAATCATGAAGGGAAAAGGACAACAAGAAAACTTACGAGCCCAATGCGCTCAGGTCGAAGATAGGAGAAGCCCTTCGGGCCCTCTTCTCCTCTTTCTTCTCTTCCTTCTTCTCCTCCTTCTTTTCTTCCTTCTTCCGCTTTGATGGCGGGTGCGGAGCAACAGCTCGCACAGGAATAGCAGGAAGGGGAGAGGAAGAACCTCCATGACCATCACTATGACGGTCAAGGCCCAGAGGATTTCTGGGAGTCGGAGGAGTCGAGGCATCCGAAGACTCGCTCGAGCTTCGTGATCGCTTGCGCGTATGGTCCTCACTCGACTCGTCGGCATCCTCCACCGGAGATCGCGCCGAAGGAAGCTCGGACACGGAATCAACCATTTCATTATCCGGGGCATTCGGATACCTTTCGGGCAATGGTGGTACCATGCCCGACACTTTGAAGCTCTACAAGATGCGAAGGAACTTTGTTAGCAAACAAAGGAAACAAACACACACCCAAAAAAAAGGGGAGCACTACGTGCACAAATCTACACCTTCGGCACGACCAATGTCGAAGAAAAGGGAGGAGTCAGCGACTTCCCCGGGATTTCTTCTCCGGCCTTGAACTTCAGCAGCACGCGAAGGTCCTTGTCAAGATCCACCTCGGAGATTTTCTCACTCGAAACCCTCGTCGGATCACGGCGCCTAGAATAAAGAAACATCGGGTGCGCCCTAAGGAGAGGCTGCACCCGACGCTCAAGAAACGTCCGGATGATGTCCACGCCGTTCACCTCCTTCTCAGGAATCAGTTGGAGATCCTCCACCCGACGGTAAAGGGCCTCTATCTCCGCCACCTCACCGTCTAAGATTTGGTTCTTCCAAGACCTTTTCTTCTCAATCTTTTGGGAGGGGTCAAAGGGAACAAGACCAAAATCTTGCCTAGGCAAAACGGAGTCGCGGATATAAAACCATCGCCTCCTTTGTCTTTGACAGATTCGGACATGGAAAAGGAAAAGAATTGCACATTGGGACTGAGGGAGATGATGAAACCCCCAATGGGATACACACCATCCGAACCAGATTGCCTCTTCACGGAATAATGCTTCCGGAAGAGGCCAAAGTGCGGCTCAATGCCAAGCCAACACTCGCAAAGAGTGATAAAACACGCAATATGGAGAAGAGGGAGACAGATGATGGAGTTGAACCCCATAGAAGAAGAGCAGTCCACGGAGGAAGTCGTGGACCGGAAAAGAAAACCCGCGCACCACGAAGGCAAGAAACATAACCCGGTACCCAGATGGGGGACGGGGGATTACCTCATTAAGGGGAGTTTTTGTGGACCGTCGTATCTTGCGGGATCAGGCCCTTCCATAGCTTTGCGGAGAACGCTCTCCCGTGTCTCTGATCGCCGCCAGCCACCATCGGTGACACGAGCAGCGGTGGTGCCCTTCTTGCCTCCGGCGGCGCTGGTCCCAACCGCAAATGAAGACTTCTTCGCTTTCCCCATGGCGCTATGGCGGTGGTGGAGTTGCCAACAAAGAAAGAACGAAGGAAATGTGGAAGGAAATCTCAGCGCGCAGCAAGAATAGCTCAAGAACAAGGAGGCAGTGAACAGATGAACTGGTGCGGTGAAAAACAAACCACGATTTCACCAAGGATTATAACAGCAAAGACGACGCACGCTGGCCGTCCATCGAGAAGACCTAACGCCAACGGTAGATCTGGCCGTACACGTGTCAGCATCACAACGAACCGTCGTTACCACGCCGTCCACTACGCGCGGAAATCGAGGAGACGCCGTAATCATCTCCACGCCGCGCGTGACCGGTCAATTCAAAGTCAGAAAGTGGGATCCACGCTTCGTCCAGTCAAGTCATCTCTGGCGTAGCAGACGCTTGAGGTCATCGATCGTCAGCACTGACGTCATCAAAAGCTACACTAGCACCAACTTCGGCTACACAGCTAAGAGTACTCACTCAAATCTACGATTCGACTAAATACTTGGGGGCTACTCCTATCTCGAGGCCGCCGCACCGATGCAGACAAATGGGGACAAAATTACTTCTCTGAGTCCTACGTCGAGTCTACGACTCCACTACGGGGCTACTCCCATAGGGAGGATGGATTTAAGCATCCGAAAATTTTCGAGTCCTATGGACTTAACAACTGAAACAATGCTTGAACTAAAGTCTCCGTTCGAGTCTACGGCTCGAACAGACACTTGGGGGCTACTCCCATAGGGAGCGCTGGTCGCGCACCCTATGAAATCTTCGACTGCGATCTTTCGGATCAGCACGCAAAAACTTTTTGGCAACTTTGCCCCAACAAAACGGCCGAGTGAGCGACAATCTCCTAGGCCACCCGAAGCACCTCCGAGGTGATAAATGTTCGGATCCTGCGTCTGCGATGCAAAGATAAGACCTGCAGATATCATCTGATGGCCTGGCAACGCACCTGACTGCGCTCTGCTAGTATGAATCCGTACCAGCAGGTACGATAAAAAATCCCGACGGACGTGTTGGATACACCGATTAAAACCATTGGAATTCCACTCCTGTAAGACCTCCATGGCCTGAGTTGAATTACGCCAGAATATGTTCCAGGTCCGGGTTGAGGGACCCGAACCTGAAGAAGATCGTGTCGTTTCGTCCTAAGACAGTTAACTGACCCTGATCCGTCGGGTGAGTCAGGCACACGCATCAACAATCCCTACGATTCGACTGATCACTCGGGGGCTACTGACATGGTTATACCCTACGGGTACGTGACTTCAGCATACCTGGTCCAGCCCAAGGAAGGCCCACAGCAGATATACGCTGGCCCATAAAGATTTTCGGGTGGCCAAGGCCCATGACGCCTTCGGATCCTTGGAGAGCAAGACTAGCGGAGATAGGAAATTCAAAGGGGTAAAACCCTAGAACTTGTAACTGACTAGGACTATGCCCGGGACCTGCCTAAGTCTATATAAGGGCCAGGAGGGCACGTCCTAGATCTCTCGACTCATACTTTCGCACACGCATCCACGCCAGATCGAATCTGCACCTCAGAACTCGCGGTTCCGGCGTAATCAAGAGCGGACAAGCGGAGTAGGGTTTTCCCTCCGGGGCCTGAACACAGGTAAATCTCGTGTCCCCTGGTTGCTTGTCTGTTAACCGTGCCACGATCTCCAGCATCCCCATCTTCTCCAAAACCCAAGTCCATAACAATGGGCGTTGACGAGATTAAACCTCGTCAATGATAGTTGCAGGAATAATGTCAAGCGAGCATTTAGTGCGCTCTAGTATCGATCTACTATTGTGTGATACCTTCTCTTGCTTGGTCTGAAGATTAGGTGTGGGAGGTCACCCAATCCACTATGGGACACTTGAGGGAGATCACCAAACCCGTGCAAGTTTGGGGCAATCTTCACAATTCAATTGGAGGCTCTCAAGTGAGCTTCGAGGCCACAAAGCCTTACACCACAAAGACTAAGCTTCGAGGTTACTCTAACCATCCAGGATTTTGAAAACTCAAGAGTAAAAAGCTTCTCATTTTCAACCAAAAAATACTCGTGGAGAACTCAAACCGATGCACCAAATATAATGGCAAAACACAAGTGCTCAAGTCCTTCTCACCCAAATTCCACCAAAGATACAAGGGAATAAGAGAGAAAGAACACATGCAGAGAACCAGATAATCCTCCATGATCTAGATCCCAAGATTCTCTTTACTAAGAATAGATATTGATTGGTCAAAATGCAAATCTAGATCTACTCTCTCTTTATCCTAAAAAATGCAAGAATCTAGACATATGACGGTAGCATTATAAGATGATCCCTCAACATAATTCCAATAAACGTGTTCTCTCTTAGAGTGCACCACCAAGAAAGTTCTCCATTATGAAACACGCCGTGACAATCGGGTGTTATACATATCGGCGTTTGCATACAGTGGGTATTTGGGCCACTCACAGTGACCAAGTACAAGGAGTTGAACCACTCACGTGCGGCTCAAAAATGCACATGGGTGGATATTTGGGCCAGAGTCTACGACCTTGGTGAAAGTGCATGTGTGTCCCCATGTGTGGTTTTGGTAATTAATGATAATCTCTATGGACTAGTGTTTGCTTTGAGTTGCACTTGTAGGAATTGTCCATTGGCATCCCTTGGACCATGTGTTCGCTTCAAGGTTGAAATATGAAGAAATTAAGAATAATAAGCAATGTCCAAGGGCTTTGGCCTATTGGAATCATGTTGAAGAAAGGAGATGGTTCAAGGTTGATCAAGTCGAAGTGCAAAAGCAGTTTCTAGTGGATCAACACTCAAGAAGAAATGAAGAAATGCAAGTTTAAGACGCGCGATCCTCCATGATCATGGATCAATGAAGACAAGTTCAAAGAATTGTTTTACCCATGGAGTACGGGG
Source organism: Avena insularis (assembly GCA_023614405.1). Classification (NCBI taxonomy): domain Eukaryota; kingdom Viridiplantae; phylum Streptophyta; class Magnoliopsida; order Poales; family Poaceae; genus Avena; species Avena insularis. Next base: position 382,517,466 of record CM042687.1, on the reverse strand, counting down.
AGAAATTCGCAAGTCTTCATCAGGCGAGCGAGAGCAAGATCAATCAAGAAAGGTGTTCCATCTTGAGAAAGACAAGCACATCTACATAAAGATCAAGTGGAATGCTCAAGGCAAAGGTATAATCTTGATAGATTTTCCTTTTTGCTAGTCTCATGTGGTTTGTTGGGAGACCGGGTTTAGGATTGATATCCGTACTATTAAGCGGGGCTCTCGAGTGATTAAATCAAATGTATATTTTGGAGAGAGCTCAAACCTTTGCATTCTTAGCATCATATTTCTTGGTTATTGTTAATATTATCTATATGAGGATCTAGATATCTTGTGGTTATCTTCATAACAAGCTATAGTTCGTCAAAAACACATTACCCTTGTATATCTTATTGTATTTTTGATCTTGAAGGTTTTCCGGCTCCATTCCTTGGGAGGTATCTCACATATTCATACTTTATATTTTATCCCTTGATGGTATCCAATATTTTCTTGGATTCTACTCTTCGTTATATTTCCAACAAATTTAGTCCCATCCCATTCAGACTTTTGGTGCTCAAGTTTTCGCAGATTTGGTTTCAGGAGGTTGCCTAGACCGGTAGTATCTAGTTTATGCAATTGTTTAATGTTGCTCAAAAAATACAGATGTTCCCAAACCGTGAGTTTGATAGGTTCAGTGGGGTGCCTTGGGAATCCTCATGCTTATGTTTTTTACCATGCCTAGATAGCTCATAGTATGATGTTTCTCCGTTCTCTTTCAGAAAAATATAACACGTAACTTTTTTTCTATTTCTTTTTTAAGGTGTGACATAAAGTTAATATTAAATCTGATATCCAAACTTCAAACAAGATGGAATCTCAAATGTGTAGAGAGTTTCTTTAGTGGCTAACATTCAAAATACTAAAAAAAGAAATCAAAACTCAAAAAGGTCACTCTTGCATCAAAAGACATAATCTATCTAAAAATAGCTGTTGGAAAACATATAGAATTGAGGGACTTAAACATATCATGAATTTTTGCCGATTGTTATGCATAAGGTGGATGAAAAGTTATAACTACAGTAGAAAATTCAGCTCAATCGGAGCTGCCGATAAAATTAGAGTTTTTTTCTCGTGAACAGCAACATGCGGGTATTTGCAGCTCTGCATATATGTTATCACTTTCAACATTCCAGATGAGTAAAACATGGTACGTTATTAAAAAAACTCTAGTAGCTAAAAAAAAAGCACTCTCTTGCTGCGGCAAGAACTCAAAAAATATAAAAGTTGAGGGGTTCCGAGATTTGCGGGATTCTAGTAATTCTGAAATACGAAAAACTATGTGTTGCAATGGCTCACACATTCGAATCAAACATGATGTATGTTCGTTTGATTGTACCACATGATTTTTCAAAAACTCGGATAGTTACAGAATGACCTATGAAATAGTAGTATAGTGCAAAGCAATCTTTACAAAAAAGAACAACGGTACTACGAAGCACAAGCGATTTTTTTTAAAATAATACAATTTTTTAATATTTTTTAGATCTATTACATGTTTTTTAGATTTTACAAAAGTAGTACTTTGTCGGTCTGAAGGAGGCCGATTGGGCCAATCGGCCTGGAGCAAGCCGACTGGACGTCGGCCAATCGGCTTGGGGCATTGCCGACCAATCAGAGGCGAGCCGACTGGCTCAAGAATGCATGGCCTGATTTTGCGAGTGCATGCATGCGAGTAGGCGATCGGCTTGGCCCAGCCGACCGGCAAGGCTTGGTTTGCTCCAGCCGACCGATTAGCCAGACCACTGCCTCACGCTCGACGCCAATCGGTTTGTTGCCGACTGGCCTAATCGGCCTTCTCCAGGCCGACAAAGTACTATTTTTATAAAATGTTAAAAACGTGTAATAGATCTAGAAAATATTAAAAAAAATGTATTATTTAAAAAAAAATCGCCGAAGCACACAACCAACGTCCCAACAAAGTACTCCTAACTTTTCGAGTCCTCCAAGATTCTTAAGAAAAGAACTTTTGAATCACGGAGGAGGACGTGAGCCCGAGAAAGTAAAATCCATCGTACGCTCGATCCCGCATGCTGTTGGCATCCGCCACGACAGAACGGAGGTGAAAGGCGCCTTTCCCGTGCATGGCGCAGCCCTGCTTTTGCTGAGGTCTCTCGTCAAGAGATCCTATCCTACGCGGTCCTGCCGTCCTCCCGATTCCGCCAGATGCAACGCACTCGATCCATGCAAACCAATGCAATTCAGCCACTGCCCTCCTAGTCCTCCTAGAGCTACCACCACCCAGCAGCAGCGCTATCGTCCTAGGCTGCATAGCCTAACCTTGATCAAACATGCTAGTAGGAGCACTAGCAGTACTACTACTGCATCTACATGCTGCATGTGGTCCAAAGCCTCTCCGTCCGAGCCCACGCGCGCCCGCGCGGCCGCGCAAGCGACAACCCCGCCGTGTCCGCGCGCGCCGGCCACGTCCTGTCTCCACCGGAGCGGCGCGCATCAGCACACGCATACGTCCGCACCACCGCGCGTGCCGACGGGAGCGCACGGCCTCGACGGGCCAAAATCACACCGGTAGGGCCACGCACGGAGCACTGCCGATGCATGCCGGGACGTGTCAAGCTCAATCTTCGGGAGAAACCGAAGATGCCGCGACGTCCTGTGGTTGGTGGCGAGCGGTACGTCGCCCAGCTCGACCGGCCGCTTAGATTTTGCATGATTTATTTAAGTCTTTGGATTCTAGGGCATGGAACCAAGCTAAGCCCCGGGTCGGCCGGGCGCCAGCTATGTATCTCCCTTCCCTTCCCCCAATTATGCGTCGGGAGGGCGGCTGGCCAGTTCACCTAAAAGGAAGCAATTATCAGGGATTGGCACATCACCGCAAAGTAGTAGTATTGGCCGCCGACTGCATTGCTTCCAAATAAAGTTTTCTTATATGGAGAATATCCAATCATTCTCGCATTCTGTTAGGAGTTCTAGCTGTCTCAAAACATAGAGAGTTATTAGTTATAGTCTTGTAGAGTGGACTTTTTGTTGATCTAGTTATGACTTTGTGGCATCTTCTACCTACTTATAATAAATCTGGCCATATTTTGCGGCATTTTCGTTATTGTAACATGTTTATACTAAAAGATTTCTGCACTAGCCGACTTTATCAAAATATAGATCCAATGAAAAAACTAGGCAATATATTTATATTCAGCATGTAAATAGATTCTCAAACTGATAAGCCTGACTCACTTGTTGAGATTTACCCGGGAGCTCATTGCAAGGGCAACTCGTATTTATATTCATTGAGAGCATGAGACAAGTAAACTCCTCCAAATTTATCAAATTTCAACAAAATATATCAAACGATATAAATTGTGCTAATTAGGCCAGTGGCAGGGGACGGAGGTAGGGCGAACTCAAATCAAAATAGGTCTCAGACAGCAATACTATATGCAATTCTAGCATAGTCAATAGAAATATAAACATATTTAAATATAAGTAGAACCTACAAACATATCCATAATAAAGTTATCATGACCTGTAAAAGACACACGTAATGACAAAGCTCTACTTTCAAAAATAATCTTCAGTAGTTTTATCAACCAAAACTTTTGAATATCTCTCGTTCGATGTAGCACATCATCAGATCATTAAGAAATCTAAGCCATATTTTATGGCATTTTCGTGATTGTGACATGTTTATAATAAAAGATTTATGCACTAGCTAACTTTATCAAAATATAGATCTGATGGGAAAAAATCATTACACAATATATTTATATTCAGCATGTAAAAACATTCTAAATTGATAAGTCTGGCTCACTTGTTAGGATTTACCCGGGAGCTCACTGCAAGGCAGACTCATATTTTTAATCATTGAGAGCAAAGAGACAAGTAAATTCCTCCAAATTTATCAAATTTTAATAAAATATATCAAACAATATAAATTGTGCCAATTAGGCCAGTGGCGGAGGACGGAGGTAGGGCAAACACTAAAATGTGATGCAAAGACCAAAATAGATCTGAGAGAGTAATTCTATATTATACAATTCTAGCATAGTCAATTGGAATGTAAACATATTTCAATATAAGTAGAACCTACAAACGTATCAATAATAAAGTTTTCATGACGTGTAGAAGCCCCACGTAATGACAAAGCTCTACCTTTAAAAAAAATCTTTAGTAGTTTTATCAACCAAAACTTTTGAATATCTCTCGTTTTGTGTAGCACATCATCAGATCATTAAGAAGTCATCACGAACATATTGTTGCATAATTGTGCCTTGATGATCTTTGTAAATGAGAAAGCCCTTTTGATTGTTGTCAATGCCACCGGTAGAAGCAGTACCAGCTTAATGAGGCCATTAACCGCGTGAACGATGATGTGCATTTTGAATATCAAGACAATCTCTGAAGTCTTCAATTTTCTACATATGAATAATGTATAACGCAAGTTATGTTGTATATGCTAGTGCTCACAATAAGAGAAAATCAAATGCTCACGATTTTCATGACGTGTAGAAGCCCCACGTAACGACAAAGCTCTACCTTTAAAAAAATCTTTAGTAGTTCTATCAACCAAAACTTTTGAATATCTCACGTTCGACTTCGACGTAGCACATCATCAAATTATTAAGAAGTCATCGCGAAGGCATAACTCCGCCTTGATGATCTTTGTAAACGAGAAAGCCCTTTTGATTGTTCTCAACGCTACCGGTAGAAGTAATGCCAGCTGAATTAGACTAGTCACAATGGAAAGTATCATATAGTAGTATCATGCATATGATACTAGTATATGATATCATCTTCACAATGCATAGTATCATATAGTAGTATCATAGTCTTAGTGTATTTATTGTTTTGTAGAATCTCAATATAAATTTGTGTGCCAAATTTATTTCGGATTAGTTTTTCTAGTTCTATGTGCTATGATACCATATCTACCTATGATATCAACACAATCATTAATTACAGTGACACATAAGCATTTTGCATACATGTGATGCATGATACTACCTATGATACTCCCATTGGAGCTAGTCTTAGGCCATTAACCACGTGCTCAATGATGTGCGTTTTGAATATCAAGACAATCTTCAATGTCTTCAATTTTCTACATATGAATAATGAATAACCCAAGTTATCAAGTATATGCTAATGCTCATAATAAGAGAAAATCCAATGATAAATCTCTGTAAGATGAGCAATCTTATTCACATTGACTAGACCTAGTCTATTTTTTAGTTCGGGTTAGTTTTGCACACTGTTAGCTAAAACAAGCATAATTTTCTCATATGGAATCTGATTTTAATATATGACCACCCAAATTGTTCAGAAAAACATGTGATCTATAAAAATTCGCCAAAATTCAAGATAGGGTGGCTTCCTACATTGCCCTACTAGGAGCTTCGCCTCTAATTAGGCGTGGCTACAGATGGCAATGGGTATCCGAATAACCCGACGGGTACCCGCTTTAAATAGGGAGGGTTTGGTAAAGAAAAAAAACCGTGGGGGCGCTTAGCGGAAAAAAACTAGACCCGCCGGGTCTAGCGGGGGCGGGTATGGAGGTGCCAAACCCATACCCGTAGACCCGCGTACCCGGCAAATCCCACTAACCCTATATTTGTAGGCTAATCCTTGTTTCTAACTCTAACCCTAACGCACAGGCACACACACCACACATGTAAGACACGCACACAACGCCGCACGTCCGCGCACGACCTACACACACATGTGTTGCGTGCAACAACATGCACTGACGCACGCAAGACACCACCCACGATCGCTGCTCCCTAGTTCCTCATCGCGAGAAACACATCCTCGGTAATCTCCTCCTTCTAGTGCGCCGCCGCCCTCTCCCTTCTAGCGCGGTCACCGCCTCCCTTCTAGCGCCGTCGCCGCGGCTGGAGACGAGACACCCTAGCCCCAGATCCCACCATCCTCTCGGCCTCCTGCAGGGCCTCGTCCTCGATGTCGGCATCGACCTCGACGCCCCTTCGTCGACCGCCAACAAGAACGACCTCTCGCCGCCCTATCCTCCTCGCTTGCGGGTCTCCCGTTGGGTCCCTGAAACCCGTGGTCGCGGTCAGTGAAAAAGCGGACGACTGGCGGTATGGAGGCGGGTGGCGGCGAGAGGTCACGGGCGGTATGGGGGCGCCCGAACCCGGCGGGTGCCATCCGGAGGCGTGGCTACATGTTTTGAACTATCCCACGTATGACAAAAGGTCAAGTATATACTTTTCAAAGGTAAAATACACCACCTCAATTAGCCATTGTGTGACGTTACTTTTGTATGGTGTTTTTGGCTTCGCCCATTTAATATCACATCAAAAATATGGTTTGAGTGTATTGTGTATGAGATATAAAAGGCTTCAATTTTCTACGTTTGTTTTTTAACTTATGTGTATATTTCATCTTGAATATTCCTTATTTATATACTCAACAAGCCATAGTTTGTTCAACCAAGATGAGAATGAAACTTTGAGGACAAGAAACTAGAGCGGCAAGGGAGGTCAGCAAAATAAGAGTTGGGCGACACGTGGGCACGAGGGTTGGTGAGCAACATATGATAGATTGTGACATTACCGTCGTCATAACGTACCACACTAGAGTAATTGTCTTCATCTTGTTATATTTTGTAGTACCAATCAGATTGTTGTTATTACATCCAGAGCAATAGAACATCAAATACAAATTTCAATTTTAACGTAAGGTAATTATAAGCCCATCGCCGAATACAAATTTCCGATTCAGCTAGCTGTGCCAAAAATACAATACGTACTAGTAGTACAACAGCAATACAATGTTGTCGGGCAGAATTATACTACTAGTCCATCCAATACGGTCGGCAATACGGATATGCATGGACCGGTCCGACGTCGTGATGCAAGGTAGACGGTGGACCTAATAGGGTTCGGGGTTGCCGCTGGCGCGCTCCGGATCGGCCCAGGCTCCCTTCCAAACAGCAGAGTACAGTCGAGTCGAGTGGTGCCGTCGACGTCGTCTTCCCCCTCCTCCTTCGGCCCGAGCTAGTTTATCACTATCCCACCCAAACTCTAATCATACCCCCACCCACAAAATCCCAATACAAATACCGCCCAGGAAATAGATAGCGAGGAAGAAAGAGAAACCGGCAAGCAGCAGCAGCGGCAGCAAGGCCAACGCCAAAAGCTACCTCCTCCTCCTCCTTTGCTGCACGAGGAAGGAGGGTGCCAGCAGGAGCAGAGAAGAAGAGGCCGAGGCGGCGGCTGGCCGGCTAGCTTAAGCATAGCTTAGGTAGGAGGGAGGTAGCAGAGGCAGCTTCGCTCATGCAGGGCGAGTACCGCTCGTCGTCTTCCAGCGAGGACTCCGCGGGGTCGGCGGCATCAGCAGCAGCTGCTGCGGCCGCGGCCGCGGCGGCTATGGCGCCTCTTGCTGCTGCGGCTGCCGCGGTGGCGGCCAAGGAGGAGCTGGGCGTGACGGTGGCCGTGGCCCCGCCGATGGCGCTGGCGCCGCTGAGCCAGCAGCAGCCGCGTCGGCAGTACCGCGGCGTGCGCATGCGGAAGTGGGGCAAGTGGGTGGCGGAGATCCGGGAGCCGCACAAGCGGACGCGCATCTGGCTGGGGTCCTACGCGACGCCCGTGGCGGCGGCGCGCGCGTACGACACGGCGGTGTTCTACCTGCGCGGCAGGTCGGCGCGGCTCAACTTCCCCGACGAGATCTCCGCGCTGGCGCTGTCGCCGCCGCCCGAGGCCGGGGAGCTGGAGGCCGACGGCGGCGCGCTGTCGGCGGCGTCGATCCGGAAGAAGGCCATCGAGGTCGGGTCCCGCGTGGACGCGCTGCAGACCGGCATGACGATGGTCGCCTCCGCCGCGCCCGCGCACCACCGCGAGCGGCAGCGGCACCACCACCACCACCAGTCGCAGCAGCCGCGCGACGAGGAGCTCCTCCAGCTGCACCACCAGAAGCAGCAGCGGACGGCGTGGAACGGGCGGGTGAAGAACCCGGATCTCAACCAGGCGCCGGACCCGGACAGCTCCGACGCGGACGCCGAGTGAAGCGGGTCAAGAAGATGAAGCCGAAGGAAGATTGTGCTCATCCACGCGTCCGTCGAGCATGCAGTCTCTAACCAGAGAGCGAGCGAGCAGCGTATGATCAGATGAGCAACTCAATCCAATCAATCGCACCTTAGCTATTGTTCCACCTCCGCTTGCCAGCTCCAGGCCATGTCGGCGGCGGCGGCGAGCGGTGGTTGGTCGGTGGGTCGGTGGCGAGCGAGATACACGTTGGTTGTGGATAAGAACGAGGGAGGGAGGGGAGAGGAGAGGAGAGACGGGGGACGCCACAAGTGGCGGTCTTTCCAAATGTCAGAAAAGACAGCTGTAACAGTGATAAAACAAGTCATCCCGTTGCTTCGCCACCCCCCTCATCGTCTATTCTTTTCTTCCTGTTATTATCTCTCTCGATCGAGTAGATAAGCTTGCCTGCAGCGATTATCAGTTAATTAATCGTCCAAGTTGCTCTCGCCGCCGCCGCCGCCGCCTCCTTTGTTAATCAACCACTGCCGCCACCGCACCCCGCATCGCATCGCCGGTGGATTTGGATATATCGGCGTAGTAGTACTACTGTACAAGTAGTATAAAATAGGCCTCTGCACGATCCTGTAGTTCGATCGTACAGTACGCTTCACCCGATCCCCTCGTCTCAGCTTAATCTAGTTGTCTGCTGGTGGGAGCAAATCCGCGTTAGGTTACCCATCAGCACCCACTAATCAGTAGTGTACCCTCGGCCAGACAGTCACCATGCACTGATCACTTCTGCCTTTTTTCCCTCTCTCTATTATCTGATGTTCGGCAGGTGCGTGTGTGTGAATGTGCCGGTGCAATTATGGGTCAGTCGGCGGCGAGGCGTATGTAGCTAGTGGCTAATCTAATCCCTAACTAACTCGAGCTGCAGTGTCGCGAGGTCGGGGTTAGGCACCAGGAAGAAGTAGTAGTGCTGCATAGCGTATGCGTGGGTGATTGGTTTGGGTGGGGGTTTGGCCACCACATTGGAAAGGCAAGCTCCAGCGCAGCGTAGCCTAGCGTAGCGTGATGATTGCTCGCGTCCCTGCGTGCTCCCGCGCGCGCGGATCTCGCATGCAGGGCCAAGTACTACTCCTCCTGACCTGACGCGTCCTCTCCACTTTCCTGTACCCGATCAACCACCCACTAATCACCCAGCAGTGCCCAGTACGTGCGTACGCACGCACGCAGCCATGCAACGGAATCAATCGGAGCCCTGGTGAGTCACCGTGGATTGGATTCGGATCGTTCGATAGCTGGACGTGCTACGTGGCAACGGCCGTCCACCTCTCTCTGACAGCATCTCGCAAAATGCCGTTAGTTAACTGCCAGGGAGGATCTAGAGCCCCGCCAATCTGAAGATACTGGATAAACTTATCCTTTTTCGAGATTTTGGTGGTTAAACATTGTGGTCTGGGACGTGTCGGTGCATCATGCCGGTGAAATTTCTTGTGAGTCTGAGATGGACGTGGTGTGCTGCCACAAATGCAGATACGGACGGGGAGGGACAGGAGATCTCAGTCCCCCACGGGCCTGCCTCCCCTAATTGCTCCGAGGAATAGTCTTTGGATCTCGGCCCTCGTCACATGTAATGCGTCATGCGTGCATGCTTCATGCTCGGTCGATCGGTGGCTGGCTAACTTATTTCTGACGTTCCTTGTAATATCTCTGTACTGCAGTATACGTTAATCGTGGAATTCGCCTCATTTTTCCAACGACGGCGTGGATCTTATGCGTCTCGAGTTATTACAATTTCTACGGCTCCCCGGAACGAGGTGTCCTGCCTAGCCAAAACGAGCAATGCTTCCGGTTTACACAAAGGGAAGGCGGCAGGCGATCGACTTTCACGCCAACGTGCCTGGCAATCCATAGCCTCCACAGTTATGGCCTTTCCGGCGTCCTCCCGATCGGACCAAGCATGGCATCCATGGAGCACGCACGCCGTCTCCAAAAGGGTCTCGTTTTGGGCACCATGCGGCACGCGCAGCCTGGCCAGTCGCCCCCATAAATCCACTGTCGGCTGTCCCAGCGCACGGGATTCCGGTCGTCGCCGACCTCCGATATGGGGCCATTGCAGCGGGTGAAAATGGAGAAATACAGCGGCAGCATGCATACCCTTACTGGAAACATGCATAGACTCTATATAAATATAGCAATCACAGGTGAGATCGCTGTTGGACCAGATAGCACAACGCCCAAAAAAAAAATAAAAAAAAAATAAGAAGAGAAAAATAAAACCGACAACAGTGGCTTAACGAAAACGAAGATGACTCGCGACCGTTGCGCCCTCCAGCTACGTTCCACCACAAGCCTAGCACTCTGAAGCGCCGCACACCAAGCAACACCTCCAAGAAGGAAGGCGACAATGACGACGTTGTTGCCTGAACATGTCCTAGGGTTTCTCCCGGTACGCTCCGGTAGGTGGGGAAGAGGTACTCCCGATGCCCTTCAGGAAGGACGATGGCACCGGCGGGCGTCACCGCGTCAGTGTCACAATGACAAGGATTTCTCCCGGCCCCTAAAAAAACCACACTTCCGGACGCTTCGCCATGCTCCACCATGCTCGCCACCCGCCAACACACGCCAACCCAGTCCCGCAAACATACGGTCGCGGAGGCAAACCAGGCCCACCTGGCCTAGCCGAGCCCACAGGGGTGCGTCAAGCCACCCCGCCGCACTACAGCAGGGGAACCGTCGTCCAAGCCAACCCTCACACTAGCCCCTACTTCTCCATCCACTAGGGGATCAATAGCCATTGTCGATCCCTGCCACCAAGTAGAAGCATCACCACCACCGCGCGCATCCGAGAATATCGGACCACCGTCAGTCTGAGATACACCACCTGGGCACGCAAGGGTGCTCAGGGACGAGGATGGAAAGCACGACATCTCCATGGCAAGCACTAGTCCCTCGAGGAAGAACGGTGGGCGACTACCAGATCCAGGCCCGCCCGACCCAGATCTAGTACCCAGCCACACCGCAGCCAGGGGGAAGCCCCTGCCACCCTTCCACTACTAGGAAAACGGCTATAGGTAATCCACACTTCTGTGGCACACTTGCTAGTGGTGCCCCACGGGTAAAATAGGCGTGGGCCACTGCCCACAGGTGCCCTACGGCTAACTGTCGTAAGCGTGGCACACATGGGGGTGGTGCGTCACGGCTATGTGTGGGCCATGGCACAGGTGGCCGCAGCACACATACCCGTAGCGCACTAGGTCAAGGTGCGCTACAGATGTGTCACTTATCCGTAGGGCACCTTGACCTAGTGCGCTACGGGCATGTGTGCTGCAGCAGCTGGGTCAACTTAGCCGTAGGGCACTCTGCCCTAGTGCCCTACGGCTAAGTGGCCTTCACCAACTCCATCCCCTCCTGGGATCGCCTTTTTAGGTTTTGCAAAAAATAAAAGAAAATAATAAACACTTCAAAAATAAAATACTTTCATCTTTAGGTAGGTAATGTGGTATAATTTCTAGGAAAATTAACAAACATGAGTTTACACTTTTTTTGCAAAAAAAGTCATGCCACGGTAAAATGGCCGTAACTTTTGCATACGATGTCGAAAAAATCGTATAATATACCAAAATGACGAGAACGAGATTTCGCATCCGCTCGCAACCACCTCCGGTCATTTAGCGATTATTTAGATTTTCGAAATTCGAAAAGAGTAAAAAGTTACGGTCAAAAGAACGTTTTTTCCTGCAGAAAAAAATAGAGGGCAACTTACCCGTAGCGCACCACCACCTAGTGCGCTACGAGTAAGTTGGGCGGGATTCAAAATTTGAATCCCCATCCCGCCCATCTACCCCTCTTCTCTTCCCTTCCCTTCTCTCCTTTTCCTTTTCCTCCCTTCTCCTTCTCCTTCTCCTCCTCCTTCTCCTTTCCTTCTTCTTCTCCTCCTTCTCCTCCTCCTTATCCTCCTTCTCTTTCTCCTTCTCCTTCTCCTCCTTGCAGTGAAGATGGTGACGACGGCCTCTTTCTTGCAATGGCGATAGCGACGTTGGGCTCCTTCTCCTCCTCCTCTTCCTTGCATTGACGACGGCGACGGCAACGACGGGCTCTCTCCTCCTCCTTCTCCTTCTTGCAATTCTGACGATGACGGCGGGCTATCTCCTCCTCCTCCTCCTTGCAGTTTTGACGGCGACGAGCTATCGCCTCTCCGACGAGGTGAGGCAACAGCGACGAGGAGACGGCGATGACACCGATGAGCAACGACACTGACGGCAACGGCTCGGACGAGATCCAGATCTCGCGTTTTTTTTGAATTTTGAAATTTGTATCCGTGGCGCACAACACCTAGTGCGCCACGGCTAGCTTTTCATATGCATGGCGCACAACACCTAGTGCGCCACGGTTATCTTTTCAAAAGCGTGGCGCACCACCTAGTGTGCCACAGCTAAAAGTTAGCCGCAGCGTATGCTTAGTGGCACACCACTAGTGCGCCACAGATGGGCTTTTTAGGTGCGCCACGAACAACCCTTTTCCTAGTAGTGTTCGGTGAACAAGGACCCCGACCGGCATGCATACCCTTCGAACTGCTGAATTGGCTCCTCTAAAAAAACTGCTGAATTGGCATGAAATTGTCCGTTTGGTTGCTTGCAGCATCCTTGTCCACATCATCTGTAAAGCACCCCGAGACAAGCCCAGCAACAACACGGGAATCGACCGTTTTCACGGAGCCATGCCCCGGAGCAGTAAAAGGGGTCATCATGCGGCAAACACAACATTCCCACCTCCGTTTCCCGCTAACGGTAACCTCACGTGCTTCACTTGCTCACATCTATCCATTGGTTCTCTAAAAAATACCTTCTACACCCGTGCCAGCGATGGCGAGGTGCTAGCGGCTTAGACACGGATCTACCGTACCGACAACTGAGCTGAAAGGGCATGTATGCCCCCATGTGTGGTTTTGGTAATTAATGACAATCTCTATGGACTAATGTGTAAATTGAGTTTCACTTGTAGGTTTGTCCATTGGCGTCGCTTGGGCCATGTGTTGGTATCAAGGTTGAGAGTTGAAAAAATGTCCAAGGGCTTTGTGTCATTGGAATCATGAAGAAAGAAGGAGCCTGAAGGTTGATCAAGACAAGTGCAAAGATTTGCATCAAGATGGATAAACCTCAAGAAGGGATGAAGAAGGGCAAGCTCAAGATGCGCCATCTCTAGAAGATCTCATGCTTGAAGCTTGCCATCCTCATGATCATGGGGTGATGAAGACAAGTTCAAAGAAGAGGTTTCCCCATGGAGTATGGGGGAGCGATTTGCAAGTCTTCATCTTCATCAAGCAAGAGAAAACAAGAAAGGTGTTCCCACTATAGAAGAACAAGACGGTCTACATCAAGTTCAAGTGGGTTGCTCAAGGCAAAGGTATGTTCTTGATAGGGCTTCTCTTTTGCCGGTCTCGTATTTTTAGTTGGGAGACCGGGTTTAGGATAGATAGCCGTTCTATCAAGAGGGGCTCTCAAGCGGGTGTCTCGATTGCATCGTTCGGAGAGAGATCAAACCTTTGCATTCATAACATCATCTTTCTTGGTTGTTATTTGGTTCTTTTCCATGAAAGGATCTAGAGCTTGTGGTCATCATCATAACAAGCTCTAGTTCATCGTCCAAGGATTTCCCTTGCATTTCTTATTGCGGTTTTTGATCTTGCGAGTTTTCCGGCTCCACATCTTGGGGGATACTTCACATATATATACTTGATATTTTATCCCTTGGTGGTATCCAATATTTAACATTTTGATGGGTTATACTTGGTTTTATTTTTCCAACAAAATTGGTTTCATCCCAATCGGAATTTCCAAGCTCAACTTCTTGTGTTTTGGGTTTTGGAGGTTTTACCGGTTCATCGCTTCTAGAGAGGTCATAAATTTGTTAATTTGGTTTTATCCTTCCATGCTGGACTATGATTTTTCTTTGCATAATCTTGTAAAACTTTCGTTCTCTTCAAAACGAGTCCAATATCATAAAAAACGGAGTCCAGAATCAAAATTTATTGAAGTTTTCGTGCAATGTTGTCCTGCATTTTTGCTTGAGCGGAAGTTCCGACCCAAGTTCCGGTCAGGTATAGTAACTTGTGTTTCTATTTGCCGAAAGTTCCGGTGGGGCACGAATCTGGTCCAAACGGTCAGTTTTTCCTTGTCCTATTTAAGGAGGGCTTCTTCCCTAATGGTTCCCCATCTTTTAAGATCGTTTTGTCCACCATTGTTGATATATTTGAGCTCTCTTACTCTCTTTCTCTCCCTCCCATGATTCTTACATCTTTTTGAGGGAAAAGTGAGAGGAGATCTAGAACTACAATCCCCCTAAGTCAAATCCCTTCTTTGTGAAGGAATCATTGGGATCTAGATCTTGGAGAGTTTTGTGTTCTCCTCTTGTGTTCTTCTTCCCTTATTCCCCCAATAGCTTTTGTAGCTTTGTTGGAATTTGGGAGAGAAGGACTTGCCCTTGCATTTGGTGCATAGGTTTGAGTTCTCGGAGATTCGGTGAGTTCAAGCTTGTGGGCTTGTTTCTCTTGGGTTCTTGGAACCCTAGACGGTTGTGTGGTTGTGTTGTTGACCTTTTATGGTCTTGTAGCCTTTTGTGGCTTTGTTGGCCATTTGTGGCGTTGTAGACTTTTATGGCTTTGTTGTTGGGAGCCTCCAATTGAGTTGTGGAGATGGCCCCAATCTTGTACGGGTTCGGTGACCGACCTCAAGAGTCCCATAGTGGAGTGAGTGCCCGCCTTTTGTGGTGCGCACTCGGGAGAATAGGGTGAGCCTTTTGTGGCGTCAGTGAGTTGCGTGCTTCCGCATCCGGGGTGAGGCCTTGTGTGGCGTTGGGTGAGCATCGAGCCACCACACCTCTAGGTTAGCCATTTGTGGCATTCAGAGAGCATTGCGCCATCCTAGCTCTCCAATGGAGACGTAGATTCTTTGGAAGTGAACTTCGGGAAATAAATCTTCGTCTCCACGTCCATCGGTTATCTCTCAACCGAGCCCTTTACTTATGCAATTTACTTTGTGATAACCATCGTGCTTGAAGTATTTATATCTTGCTATCACCTTGTTGCTTGTATTGCTTAGCATAGGTTGTTGGTGCACTTAGGTGAACTTAGTGGCTAGGTTTGTGCTCAATAAATTAAACGTTAGTTTTATTCCGCATTTACTTGAGCATAAACCATAATAATTTTAAAAGCCTATTCACCCCCTCTAGGCGACATCCATTGCACTTTCAATTGGTATCAGAGCAAGGTCTCTCGCTTTTAGGCTTCACCGCCTCAAGAGTAAAGATGTCTCCTAGGGGTTTAGTGCACTCTCACACATTTACATTTGATGGCACACATTATGATGTTTGGCGTATCTGCATGATTAGTCATTTCCGGGTCATTGACCCAAATATTGAGTGGATTCTAGATATGGGTTTCTCTCCTCCTAAGGATCCCCAAAATCTATCTTTGGAGGAGGATATAAACTATTATATCGAAGCTCAAGCATCTAAGTTGCTTGTTAATGTTGTGAGCTTTGTAGTTCTTTCCTCAATCATGCCTTTCCGGAACGCTCATGATATATGGACCAATCTTCAAGCAAAATATGATGTGTCCAAGCTTGATGAGGATGATTGTGTTCCCTCCACCTCCGGCCGCGATGAGTTCTCATCTTCTTCCACTACACCAACATGTGAGTTGTCACAAGGTAATGATATGGTGAGTGGTGATAGAACTTGCAATGTAGATAGTGAGATTTCCATTCATGATCATTTGTCTCTATCTCATTGCAATGTTGTATCTTTGGGCATGAACACTTGTAGAACCATATGTGATTTACATCCTAGTGTTGATTGCTCTTGCATATCATGTAGAAATGGATTGAATATATCTCATGATGATATGCTTGCTTTGCCTTGTTGCCATGATAAATATGCTTCCATTTCCTCTAGTACTTGTGTTGCTAACCATGTAGAGGAAATTGAAGAATGTGTGGGCCAAGGCAAGGTTGCCACTAGAGCTTCATGTGTTCCCTCATCATCATATTCTTCTAATGTTCACTTGTGCCTCATGGCTAAGGGTTCAAAGGTAACCTCTCCTTTGGATTCCAATATATCTCATGATGATATGAATTTTGACCATGTAGAAGTAGATGATGATGTTGCTTCTTTAAAAGAGAAGGGGGGCTAGTCCTTCGTGCTCTTTATCCTAATAAAAATGCTTGCTCTACTTTCATCGAAATCTTGACTTGTGCTATTGAAAGTAGGCAACTAATATATGAGCATGAGGACACAATAGATAAAATTAGTAGTCTTGAGTAAGGATGGAAAATTTACCCATGGGTACAGGTACCCGCGGGTACCGTACCCGCATGGGTAGGGTATGGGCACACTTTTATACCCACGGGTAATAACCATACCCTACCCGGTAAGTGATGGGTACGGGCACGGGTATAGACTTGTACCCATGGATATACCCATACCCTGCATGTTTAAACTAACATGTCAAATTTACTTGTAGAGTGTCAACCTATGCGGCCAAAAATCCTAGGGACAAGTATACGATTGCGGATTCTAAACTTCGGTACTTTCATGTACTCGTCTCTCTATTATTAAGTCGAGATAATTGTCTTTTCTTCCAAATATAGGTTATTGATAAATGTAAAATTGTGAATAATTATGTACTATTGGATCTACCCAACGGGTATCCAATGGGTATGGGTACCTAGCGGGTATGGGTATGGGTAAAGTTTTATACCCGCGGGTACGGGTATGGATAAGGTTTTATACCCATTGACTACATGGGTATGGGTATGGTATTGCTCTACCCTGCCCATACCCTGCCCATTGCCATCCTTAGTCTTGAGCGTGAGTATGCTAATGACATTGCCAACCTAAATGAAGCTCTTGAAGAGGAACAAACCACTAAGGAATCTCTTGAGGAGACCTTTGCTCTAGAGCTATCTAGAGTGAAGAAATCTCATGATCGAGATCTTGAGGAGGCACATTCCCTTCAAATTAAAAATGATGAACTTGAAGTTGCTTATGCTAAACTCCTTGAGGATTTTGAGCACCTCAACAATGGCTCTAGGGTCATCAAGGGTGAGCTCATCAAACTCATTGAGTCACATGAGCAACTTAAAGCTTCTTATTCTAAAGAGCTTTCCAAATTGCCCTCACCTCTTGCATTAAATGATGATGCTTGTGCTACTAACTCTATTTCTTGTGAAGCATCTAACTTGAAGGAGAATGTTGAGCTAAAGGCTCAACTTGCTTTGCTAACTAGCAACTACGGAAAATTAGAAGAAAGTCATGCCAAGCTCTCAAGCTCGCATGAGGATCTTCTAGTCTCCCATGGTAGGCTAAGGTTAGCTCATGAGGCCATTGTGTCAAAGGTAACATCTAGTGGGTCTCATGTGGACATTAGCACTATATCTACTCCCAATGTTATATTGCCATGTGCTAGTCCTTGTAATTCATCCTCTTACAACCATGCTATATCTTGTGATGAATTGCATTCCTTGCCTTTTTGCTCTAACAATGAAGCTTCCACTTCCTCTAGTATTGTTGTTGATACTAATCATGTAGAGGAAGTCAAAGAGCTCAAGACTCAAGTCACGTCTTTGAAGAATGACTTGAAAAGGTGTCATGAAGGGAATACCACACTCAAGAACGTGTTGAGTGTGCGACGACCCCCAAGTGACAAGAGTGGGATTGGATTCAACTCCAACACCAAGAGCAAGCCCACTATCTCGTTGAACCACAAGGGCAACAAGAAGAAGGGCCAAGGACAAGTGAAGAATCCAGCCAACATTGTGTGCTTCAAGTGCAAGGAAGAAGGGCATCATGTGAGGGATTGACCATTAAATAAGAAGCCTCTTAGCGAGAAGCAACGAGCTCCTTCCAAGAAGAAAGATAGCAAGAGAAGAACTTGCTACATATGCCGTGATAAGGGGCACCTTTCTTCCTCATGCACCATGGGTAACTCCTCATCCCATCCTATCTTGATTGATGATGCTTATTCACTTTGTAAGGATGAGGGTGGCAAGGTGTTTGCCAAATTTGTTGGTGCCCAAAGTGGTGTCAAGAAAAGAACCATTTGGGTGGCCAAGCCTATTGTGACTAACTTCTTAGGACCCAACTTGGTTGGGGACCAACAAGCTAAAACTTGATCAATAGGTGTTTTGGGAGGGCATTGGTGACTTGGCTACATTATGAAGAGTTGAGGGATCTTCATCATTTTCTTGTTATCAAAGTCAAGTCATTGGTTATCATGCTTCTATCCCTTATCCAATGTTCCTCCTTCCGGTAACTTGTGCTAAACTCCTTTACATTATAGTTACTTGCTCCCTTGTGCATGTGTTGGTTTTGTACATTGCATGTGTTTGTACATGTTGTGCTTCCCACTTACTTATATTGACCTATGATGTATATTTGTGTATGTTGGTTGGCACACCATGTATTTGTGTTTCTTGGTTTGGAGCCTTTATTGTTTCTAGTAGGTATATTATTTGGCTCTTGTGAGCGATTAATGGACTATTCCGTTTTGTGGGAGTGTCATGCTTGGGCATTCCACAATCCTAAAATGTGTGTACATGAGGAAAACCACTTAGTAGTTTTATTGCATGTTTATCTAGTCTCTATGTGGTATGTCTCTCTCATGATAAACTCAAGTTCTATAACGTCCATTAATACCTCTATTTTGATATTGCCTCTTGTTGAGATTTCTTGGTTTATCACATTATGGGGGAGTCATATGCTTTGGGCATATTACAAACTTAGAAAATGTGGGCATTTGAGGTAGTGCCACTTAGAATTGATATTGATAATTATCTAGCACCTTTGTGGCACATTTGCTCATACAAATTCCAATTTGCTTAAATGTTTTTATTGCTCATCTTTTGGATCTTGTTTGTGAGAGTGATTCTTGGTATGTCTTTCCTCATATTGGATCTATATATCCTCATGGGAACCACTTTCTTCTATTTAATTCAATTACTAGTGATCGTGTGACTATTTGAAGACATCAAGAATCTCTTTCGAAGCATCAAGCTTAATTCCTATCTTGTTATATTCTTCTTTGTGCGGATATGATCTTGGATATCCTTGCAAACTACCTTGGGAAAATTATCCCTATTACTTCTTGTCCTTGGACAATTAGTACTTGATATATGGTAGAGTTCATTGATCATATTCGTTTTGGCCTTTTCTTATTTGCCTTATCTTTGGCCAATAAAATGTTTGTCTATTTGCTCCCAAGCTTTCCTTGCCTCTTGTGGACCTTCTTATTTTATTTGTTTCCCCTTGTGTTTTATTTAGTGTAGGTAGTAGTGATGATCTCATTTGTGGGCATTTTGCATTCAAAGGCAAAATTATATATAATTCTCTACTTATGGGGGAGCTCTCCTATATTATTTAAAACATTGTATTATGCTTATTGATTTGATCCATTTTTGCTTGGAAGATCGATCCTTTTTGTGTTGGTACTTTGTGTGCCATCATGAAAAGTGTGAAGAGTTTGTTTTAGTTGTTGCTTCCTTGCTCTCGTTGGGAGTTGGTTTTATCTCATTCATTTTCACTTCTTTTGTTCTTTTAGGATGAGATAAATCCTTGAGCCTTGGTATTTTTATTATCCTTTTATTTGGCTCTTTCTAGTTCATTTGTTAAACTTGTGACCTTTCATGTGGTAATTTGGTTCTTTGATACAATTTGGACACTTTTTCTCAAGGCACACGTTTGTGTGTGTCTTATTGGTTTACTTGGTGTTTTTGTTCAAATTGTATCTCCTTTTGGTTCTTGAAAGTCTATGCACGCATGTTTGCTTCTTGTATATATTATGGCATGCTTGCTTTCTTTGATCCAATATATAAGGGAAACTCCACCAAATCCTAAAGGGCTAAGATGTGTATGAAATTCCATTTCATATCAATATTCAAATGTTTGTGTGGAGGTTCTCCTATGTATTGTAGTTGCACTAACTACTTTGGACCCAATTTGTTTGGGGACCATAGTGTACTTAATTGTGTTTTAGGTACATTGGAGATATATATTGGGTGCTTTATCTTGAACAAGGAAGGAGTGGCGTCTACATGTCAATTGGATGCAAGCTAGGATGATCAACGAATTCACATCTTTTTCATCCTACCAATTATATCTCGGTAACAAGTATCTCTCTCTCTCATGCATACTTATCTTGTTCCCAACCTTTTGTAGGTTGCTTGTTGGCATGAATTTGTGTACTTGCATATGTTGGATTTCTTGCTTTGGTTTTGAAGAAGTTCTCTCTATTGCAAATGTGTGTATGTTGAGATGAGTGCATATAATGGGGACTATACTAAATCATGCTCATGATTCACCTATCCCAAATATGTCAATCTAGAAATTTTGTTGCATATCATTTCCTCAATATCTCTCATGTGCAATAGTGAGTATTTTTTGCAAGTTGATTCCAATCTTGTGATACTTGTTGCCTTTCTCCTTATATTTCTTATATCCCCTTCTAACCTTGGTAATAGTTGTTATATATGGAGTTTGTTGGTGTTTGAAGCTCATCGATGTAAAATAAGATATCCCTTGGGCATGCTTTCAAGCAAAACATCTTATTGGTATATTCTATAACTTCCTCTTTGCCTTTCAATGTGCTTTATTGAGTATCTAGCTTGTTTGTGCATATTTCTTTGCGGTCATATGTCTTTGTGATATTTTCCACCTAGAAATTTATACACACAAGAGAAGATCAATATTTGGTTGTTTTTGCATTTCTTGGAAATCACCTCTTACTTCATTTTGATTCTTCGGTGGCTTCCAAATTATTGTATTTTGTGTGCATTGTTAAATGAGTTTGGAGGAGTGAGGATTCCATGGTTGTGCACGTTGTTTCCAAATACAATTACTATAATTGGTGCACAATCTTTGGGTAGCTTCTCTAATTCATTTAATAGTGCACAATTTACTTCTTTCTCATTTCTTGTGGTTTAAATGCTTATGGGGGAGCAAGGATTCCATATTTGTGCATATTGTATTCAATAAAAGTATTCTAAACTTTGCACAAATTTTGGGGAGCTTCTCTATTCTCATTTAAACACTCTTGGTTGTTGCTTCCTTTTGACATCATTTGTTGGTGTTTCAATTGTTTCGTTTGGATCTTTTGATTGCTCGCTTCATTTGTTGAAGCTTATTTATTTTTCTTTTTGCTTTCTTTGGGTCCTCAATATAGTTTTACTTCCTCCCAAGTTCTCATCATTTGACTTGTGCATATGCACACCTTTGGAGGAATTCTCACTATATTGGCCGTCTAGAACTTTTCACTCATTTTGGCAATCGATGCCAATGGGGGAGAAGTTTTGAAGGGTTTAAAGGAAGTTGGCCTTTGCTTTGAGTGTGTTATTGAGCATTTGCCTCTCATGCTCTTGCATCTTTGTGGTTGCCTTGCATATTGAATATATAGAGGAAACTCAACCAACGGTAACGGTTGGCAATCTATGCAATGAAATTCAAGTTCATCACACATGCATAGATTGTGGGGGAGTTTGATCTATATATTGTGGTTGTACCAACATCACATACTTGTGTAGTATTTGATGTTGGGGCAACCACTTTGGTCGTTAATTGTCATATGTAAACCCTCGCTAAGGGATTGCCATCAATTACCAAAATGGGGGAGATTGAAAGGGCATGTATGCCCGCGTGTGTGGTTTTGGTAATTAATGACGATCTCTATGGACTAATGTGTAAATTGAGTTTCACTTGTAGGTTTATCCATTGGCGTCGCTTGGGCCATGTGTTGGTCTCAAGGTTGAGAGTTGAAGAAATGTCCAAGGGCTTTGTGCCATTGGAATCATGAAGAAAGAAGGAGCTTGAAGGTTGATCAAGACAAGTGCAAAGATTTGCATCAAGATGGATCAACCTCAAGAAGGGATGAAGAAGGGCAAGCTCAACATGCGCCATCTCTAGAATATCTCATTCCTGAAGCTTGCCATCCTCATGATCATGGGGTGATGAAGACAATTTCAAATAAGAGGTTTCCCCATGGAGTATGGGGGGGCAATTTGCAAGTCTTCATCTTCATCAAGCAAGAGCAAACAAGAAAGGTGTTCCCACTATAGAAGAACAAGATGGTCTACATCAAGTTCAAGTGGGATGCTCAAGGCAAAGGTCTGTTCTTGATAGGGATTCTCTTTGCCGGTCTCATGTTGTTAGTTGGGAGACCGGGTTTAGGATAGATAGTCGTACTATCAAGAGGGGCTCTCAAGCGGGTGTCTCGATTGCATCGTTCGGAGAGAGATCAAACCTTTGCATTCATAGCATAATCTTTCTTGGTAGTTATTTGGTTCTTGTCCATGAAAGGATCTAGAGCTTGTGGTCATCATCATAACAAGCTCTAGTTCATCGTCCAAGGATTTCCCTTGCATTTCTTATTGCGGTTTTTGATCTTGCGAGTTTTTCGGCTCCACATCTTGGGGGATACTTCACATATATATACTTGGTATTTTATCCCTTGGTGGTATACAATATTTAACATTTTGTTGGGTTATACTTGGTTTTATTTTTCTAAACAAAATTGGTTTCATCCCAATCGGATTTTCCAAGCTCAACTTCTTGTGTTTTGGGTTTTGGAGGTTTTACCGGTTCATCGCTTCTAGAGAGGTCATACCTTTGTTAATTTGGTTTTATCCTTCCATGCTGGACTATGATGTTTCTTTGCATAATCTTGTAAAACTTTTCGTTCTCTTCAAAACGAGCCCAAGATCATCAAAACGGAGTCCGGAATCAAAAGTTATTGAAGTTTTCGTGCAATGTTGTCCTGCGTTTTCGCTTGAGCGGAAGTTCCGGCCCAAGTTCCGGTTAGGTTCAGTAACTTGTGTTTCTATTTGCCGGAAGTTCCGGTGGGAGGCCGGAAGTTTCGGTGGGGCGCGAATCTGGCCCAAATGGTCAGTTTTTCCTTGTCCTATTTAAGGGGGGCTTCTTCCTCAATGGTTCCCCATCTTTTGAGCTTGTTTTTGCCCACCATTGTTGATATATTTGAGCTCTCTTACTCTCTCTCTCCCTCCCATGATTCTTACATCTTTTTGAGGGAAAAGTGAGAGGAGATCTAGATCTACAATCCCCCTAAGTCAAATCCCTTCTTTGTGAAGGAATCATTGGGATCTAGATCTTGGAGAGTTTTGTGTTCTCCTCTTGTGTTATTCTTCCCTTATTCCCCCAATAGCTTTTGTAGCTTTGTTGGAATTTGGGAGAGAAGGACTTTCCCTTGCATTTGGTGCATAGGTTTGAGTTCTCCTCGGAGATTCAGTGAGTTCAAGCTTGTGGGCTTGTTTCTCTCGGGTTCTTGGAACCCTAGACGGTTGTGTGGTTGGGTTGTTGACCTTTTGTGGTCTTGTAGCCTTTTGTGGCTTTGTTGGCCTTTTGTGGCGTTGTAGCCTTTTATGGCTTTGTTTTTGGGAGCCTCCAATTGAGTTGTGGAGATAGCCCCAATCTTGTATGGGTTCGGTGACCGCCCTCAAGAGTCCCATAGTGGAGCGAGTGCCCGCCTTTTGTGGTGCGCACTCGCGAGAATAGGGTGAGCCTTTTGTGGCGTCGATGAGTTGCGTGCTTCCGCATCCGGGGTGAAGCCTTGTGTGGCGTTGGGTGAGCATCGAGCCACCAAACCTCGAGGTGAGCCATTTGTGGCGTTCGGAGAGCATTGCGCCATCGCACCTCTCCAATGGAGACGTAGATTCTTTGGAAGTGAACTTCGGGAAACAAATCTTCGTCTCCGCGTCCATCGGTTATCTCTCCACTGAGCCCTTTACTTATGCACTTTACTTTGTGATAGCCATCGTGCTTGAGGTATTTATATCTTGCTATCACCTTGTTGCTTGTATTGCTTAGCATAGGTTGTTGGTGCACTTAGGTGAACTTAGTGGCTAGGTTTGTGCTCAATAAATTAAACGTTAGTTTTATTCCGCATTTACTTGAGCATAAACCACAATAATTTTAAAAGCCTATTCACCCCCCCTCTAGGCGACATCCATTGCACTTTCATGAGCGACGACTAACAAACTAACCACACATCTCCCTTCCTCTCCCAAGCCACGTACTCCCTCGAGTGCCATGGAGGAGGTAAAACCACTGTGAATCCCTTTCCCCTACTGTTTCGACTCCCGCTGCGGTACCGATTAGGAATAACTCATGGTAGAACTGCCTCATTAGGTGGACATCATGGCACTTAACCATCAGGAAAATGCATTTATAACTGTCATTTAGGCCTGGATCTTGCGATTGCACAAGAGAGATGTTAAGGGCGCTGCCTATCCTCGACCGGTGTACATTCCTATGTTGACCCAAGATCACGAGAGGATGCTAATATAAACTACATCTTCAACTTCAATGATGTAGAGACTCTCCAGATGCTCAAGATGAAAAGAGCCCCCTTCTTTGCACTTGTCACGAGGTTACTAGGGAGTGGTTTGTTGGAGGACAACATCCACACATCTATCGAAGTGCAAATTTGCATGTCCCTTTATGTGGTAGGTCATAACCAGAGAATTAGGGTCATCCATAACACATTCAAAAGAAGCATAGAGATATTATCACACTATTTCAAACGAGTGTTTTATGCAACTAGGGAGCTCAGAGAAGAGTTGATCAAGTCGGCAATGGGTTGAACACCTCCCAAGATACGCAACAACCCTAAGTGGTGGCCATATCTCAAGGTGAGGACTTGAACTGTTTTTTCATTGCATCACATGTATCCATGTTGCCAGAATCATGATTCTATTTTGTTCGTATAACAAGATTGTATTGGTGCAATTGATGGTACTCATGTCACTGCTAGAGTTCCTAGATCCCGGTCTGCAGCTTGTAGGGGAAGGAACCACTTCACCAGCTAGAATGTGTTTGTTGTTGATACGTCTTAAACGTATCTATAATTTTTGATGCTCCATGCTTGTTTTATATCATTTGTCTTATGATTTGTCTACACTTTGAGGTATTTTTATACACTTTATGGAACTAACCTATTGACAAGATGCCGCAGTGCCAGTTGCCTGTTTTCTGCTATTTTTAGTTTTAGAAAAGCTAAAAAATGAATATTCTTGGAATTGGATGGGACAAAAGTCAATCTGCCTATTTTTTTCAGAGCAATACGGAAACGTGAAGCAGAGACGGAGGGGGACACCAGGGTGGGAACACCCTAGGGTGGCGCGCCCTACCTTAGGTCGCGCCTCCACCAGGTGTTGGCCACCTTGGCAGCCACCGACGTCCCTCTTTCGCCTATATAGAACTCCCGAATCAAAAACCCTAAAACATCTGGGAGAAAGCCACGAAAACCTCCGCAGCGCCGCCGCCATCGAAGGGGAAATTCGGGGGACAAAAATCTCTGTTCCGGCACCCTGCTGGGACGGGGAATTGCCCTCGGAGCCATCTCCATCAATCTCCACCACCATCTCCATCGCCGTTGTTGATTCTCATGATGAGGAGGGAGTAGTTCTTCCTCGAGGCTAAGGGCTCTATCGGTAGCTATGTGTTCATCTCTCTCTCTCTATGCATGATCTTATTGTGATCATGAGCTTTGTAATCAAGTAGATCTACTCTGTTACTCAAGTGCTTTAATAGATCTCGGCTATCCCCACGTGTGTGAAAGTGACAGTGTGCACACCATGTGGCACTTAGGCTAAAGATTATAGAAATACTTGTCATGAGTTATATTTGGAGTTGGATGTCTCTATGAAATTGTGGTGTTTGAAGGAACCATCTAGCGCTCAAGGTGACAATGTGGGGTTATCTAGATGGGGATTGCAAACTTTAATGAGTGATTTTGTAGCCCTACCATGGATTAGACTTATCCAACCGGAGAGAATTTCAGAGTAGTATCATGAAGACAAGATATTTGTATGGGAGTGTCCACTAGTGAAAGTATGATCCCTAGGTCTTGTCTCTAAGCATTGAAACACCATTTACAACTAGTCCTGCTACATGTTTGCTTGCTTCCATCTTTATTTCAGATTGCCTTTAGTCTCTTCCAGGCCATCAAAGTCTTTCTGGCACCGTTACCACTTATAATCATCCATACTACTTGTATTTCACTATCTCTTCGTCGAACTAGTGCACCTATACACCTGACAAGTGTATTGGGTGTGTTGGGGACATAAGAGACTTCTTGTATCTTAATTGCAGGGTTGATTGAGAGGGATACCTTTGACCACTTCCTCCCTTGAGATCGATAAACCTTGGGTAATCCACTTAAGGGAAACTTGTTGCTGTTCTACAAACGTCTGCACTTGTAGGCCCAACAACTATATGCAAGAATAGAAGTGCGTAGACATCAGCTTCTTGTGATTTCGAGATGAAGTTGACATATGTGCCAGATGTTGGGAAGGATCGGCCCATGATGCAACTATCCTTGCAGACAACATGTGTAGACCTAATGGGATCAATATCCCGGATGGAAATTTCTATCTATGAAGTGTTTGATATGGTTGTTGCCTTCGGATTCTTCCACCCTTAACGTCAGCCAGTTATCATCTGAACGAGTTCACTAGAAGGTTCAGGACCCATAATGCCAAGGAGTTGTTCAATCTCACACACTCTAACCTTAGGGTCACCATTGAGAGGGCATTCACTGCTTTAAAGAACAGGTTCAAGATCCTTGATCAGAAGCCATTCCACCCTCTTCCCACTCAGGTAAAGCTAGTGCTTGCAACTGGATCTTGGGGTATGACCTTGATGAATTTGTGTCGGATGAGGCAAGTGTAATTAGTGAGGACAATGCCATTGGCAATGGTGTTGATCCATCTAACAATGAAGCTTGGAAGAACAAGAGGATGTAGTGGGCAACGACAATGTGGAATGATGGAAGTCCATCTAGGATCTGATAAGTAGAGCAGGAGAAGAAGAATAAGAAGAAGAAGCAAGTACACTTCCCCTTCCCATTTCCTGGGCAAGATCCATGATCCACCGGACTATAAAAATGTAGAACTTTATGTTGATCCATAGTAGCTAGGGGTGAACAGTTGAACTATCATTCGTATTAGCTGGGGTTGTGATGATGAACTGCTTGTGGCGATGAATTGTTTGAAATGATGAGTACTGCCTTTGGTTGTGATAGAAGGGTAAGATCACTCATGAAGAGGAAAGGTGAACACAAACCCATGCTGGAGGCAACCAAACATAGATGCTTGGTTCACCAGACATTTATGCTTACAAACATGTTACCAAATAGGATGCAGAAATTACTCTATTTATGCGACCTAGCATATCAAACGGTCTGCAGAACATGGCCCAAAGAATGTTTTCGGTTGGCCCTGCTATCCTTGGCACTGCCTGGCCAGGCCAAAAATTGGCTAAAGGTTACCAAGCACTTTAGCACGCTTAGACACTACGCGATGAGCAAACTCCTCACCTAGGTCATAAGCGAAACTCCTGGCAGTCCCCTGATAAGAAATCATGCTATATTGTACTAATGAGCCAAATAGCTCATATTCCAATGGTAGTTTTACTAATTTACATGTTTTAATTCATATGCATTCACATATAATAAGACACACTTGATGATAAAAACATACCCGTCTAGGCGCAGGGCGCTTAAGCGTCGTGTAGGTACTAGACGCTAACCGCCTTACTTACACCTTTTTTTGGAAAGGAGCATATATTAATATCAGAGGATACCAATTATACTCAGTCTCTGCAACAACGCATTGCCCTAGCGGCCACACGGAAGCACACAACCAAAAAAAAAGAAGAATTACAAAAAAGAAAAGTCTCGCTATAGCGACTCATTCGTTGGCAGTACTACCATCACCAAGACAGCACCAGAAGTCCATCTTCTCCAAAAACGATGTCTCCAAGAAGGGAACAGTGTACAGACACCGTCATCGCCCGATCAAAGATCTAGGTTTTCACCCTGAAGAAAGTCCACGCTCTCAAAACAATACCTTCAATAAGGCCATTGCCAGGCATAACCAATTAAGACCAGACCCTGGGTTTTCACCCTGAGAGATAGGACCATGAACCTCTCATGTGCATTCACCCCCACTTGCATGTCACTGCTCCAATTCACAAGTCACCTTGCCAATTCCTCATCACCATCCAGACTCGAACCACCATTGTCAGTCCTCAGATCTTGATCTCCATGAATTTCTCTGTCATCACCATGGAACGAGAACATGCCCCATCATAATAACAACCAACAAAGCTTCGAAGCACACCCTCTGAAACTAAACGGTTAGAGTAAAACATGGGTGCATACGATCGAATCCAAACCTTCCAGCTAACTCACGGCATGGGTGCATTTATGGAGTTCGCCGGCGGAGCCTTCCAGAACACGACACAGAAACCAGATCAATGGAGATCAACATCCGGAAAATCTTCGTCCTGGCTTGAGAGGGATCTAGGACCATTTCCTTTATTGAAACCGAGCCAGCAGCCGCCACGCCACCCGCCTGAAACTAACAGGATTCGCCGCAAGACGGCAAGACCACCCGGCCGACCACTCCGACGGAGAAGGAGGTCACCACCACCATGCCAGGGGCAGATGCCCCAATCGCCCTAGTGTCGCGAACAAGGCCCGGGTAGCTTGGGCGCCAGCGTTGAGGGCAACAGACAGGACAGTTCACGGCTAGGCCCGGATCCCCGTCGCCGTCTGCCGCCATCTGGACCGAGGATCACCGGCCGCCGCCCCGCCGAACCAGCTGAGGTGGGCGCCGCCGCCTTCCCGCCGGATCGTGGATAGGGTCACCGCCGCCACACCACCAGATCTTTGCCTGGCGACGATCCGGGCGGCGGCGGCGGGAGAAGAGTGCACGGGAGGAGGGACTTGGCCAGGGAGGGGGGTTGCCCGGCACGGCGCGGCGCCGCCGCGCGGGTGCAGGGGATAGGGTCTACTCAGCAAATAGAACTATCAGGACGCCATGCGTGTCACCTTACACCTAGCGTTTTCTGACCATCACTGGAATCAGTTCGTGGACGGCCAATCTCTGAACCTGGTAGGTGGTTACCGAGGATTCTTCTAGAGCGAGAACCTGAAACCCTCATCCGAATCTGGGATTTCACAGCTCCAAACCTTGTCTGGAATCAGTTCGTGCACGGCCCATCTCTGAACCTGATAGGTGGTTACCGAGGATTGTTGAGCGAGAATCCGAAACCCTCATCCGACTCTGGGCCTGGGGCTTCGCAGCTCCAAAACGAGCCAAGCAATGATGCAGAGCACACACTTTTGGCCAAGACGGTACCCTGCCGGCGAGAATACAGCGACCGGCCGGCTCGCCACTTGTGCGGCTTCCCATCGCCCGGATGGAGATGCGGATGCCCATCGGTCCCGTCGCCGAGCGGTCGTGCTCCGTGCCGGTGCAGATGCCTTTCCGCGGCGGGGATGTCGGCGTGTGTGGCCAGATAGGAACCCACAGGTTCGGCCACTACAGAACAGGGGCTTCGACAGTGACGGCGTCGACAATTGCGTGCCGGCTCCTCCCGGCAGCCGCCGTCTGTGGCCGACAAGGAACGCACAACAGGTGCGGGTAACCTGGCAAGGGATCCAAGCACAACCGAGCTTTGGGAAGAAAGCATCCAGGCACGCCCGCATCAGGTTTCAGATCAGTGGATCACCACCTTTCGTCAGGATAACCTAAACACTGTCAAAGACACCGACGTTTTCCAAATCGACAACCACAGCAGTACCACTCCACAAAAATAGAATAGATCGGCAACAAGTCATCTTTGATGCTAACATCCATTATACCAGCCAGACATGCATGAATATTTGGTGTCAAATGCGGGGAGACAGATTTCAGTGATTATTTTGCTGCGTCGCGCAGCTTACAGGTACCGGTTTTGGAACTTCTTTTTTTTTGGATCTGGAACTTTTTTTTCATCATATGTAGGTGAATGCAAAAAACTTCCGCCAAGATGCACGGTAATATGAATCGGTAAATGATCTTGCGATCGGTGAAGAATTGTGCCACCGGACAAGTCTCTCCTGCTTTATTTCAGGTCTTCAAGGCAGTGTTCTTGCATATCGGACACATGTTCTTCACCACGAGCCATTGCCTGATGCAGCCGGCATGGAAGTCGTGCCCGCAGTGAAGCGTCCCGAGATCATCTCCATCGACGTATTCTTCCTGGATAAACAGGGACAAATAAGATAATTAAGAAACCCTGTGTATGATGCTGACAAAATTTGATGGAGAATGGCTCGCGATAACAAACATTTCCATATCTACCATTCGGCAATGTATAGACAACACTGAAACTGGTGGATCATAGTCAACAAAAACAGGCAAATCCTGAATATCAGACAGAAGCTGCTGCTAGAAGTTCAATGTTGAGTGTACATTCTAGTACTTCAAAATATCTGCGTCGCAACTAAAATGAAGGATGGATGCAAGTACCAAGCCAGTTCCTAGATTTACAATAATATTTCATATTTCAAGGAGATACCAAAAAAAATTGGACCAAGTCTATAGTCTACTGAAAACAGATCCAACTATGCACTACTCTCTTTGCATGGCTCGTGACCCAAAGTCACTCAGTTTAATTCATCTGACCTACTTGGATTCAACTTTCAGTGCACATAATTACACAAGAACTGAAGCAGTTTGACGTTTTCAAGTTAATACTACTTAAAGGTAGTGGCAAGGACAAGAAAAGAGTGCAGAATCTTCTACTAAAAGTGAAGTGCAGATACATTTGATAGGCCTAACAGTATACTGATACGACTAGGAGCAAACTGATACCTGACAAATACAACATGGCTCATATTCCATAGATGCTAATCTCCACGACGAGAATTTCCTTTGCTTCAGGAGCTTCATCACATCCTCCTCGTTAAGGCCAGTGCTAACATTTCCAATTCTCTCCTCCAGTGCTAATAGCTCCTGAAACATGAGTAGAGCACAACTATCTTGAGTAATTTGGCCTGGATGAAAATACAGGTAATGCCTCACTAAAGAAATCTGACCTCATAAGACATATTGTCTATGTCAAGACGCATATCTCTGTGTCTATCATGAATCTCGACACCGCCATAGAAAATAGACTGATTCAAGAACAGAAAGATATGGAAAGAAAGTTAATCTCAAAAATAACAGCAACAAATACTAGTACATTTTTATATGATTCACATAATGTTCACTCTCCAGGTTATACGCTCACGTAATACAGAACAAGAGGCACTTAGGAGCCTATCCTCTTAGGATAAGATCTGCTATTTCAGTATGTGATTTGCTGACTACTCTTTATTCAAAAGGCAAAGTCAGAACTAGAATAGTGCTACTTTATGCATATATCAGATGGTTACACTAACTGCTGACCGACCGCGCATCTTTCAAATGAGCGGCAAGTTCATCTGTTTGAATGCTTTTATCTTTCTAAGCTATAGATTTACTATACATTTAGGTTTATGCTGCTACTACCATAATTCCATAAACAGAATCTAAGCACGTAAAACATAGATACAAAATGTTCTCCTGCCAAATAACTATTGTGTTGTAACTTAACCGTCCATGTTGGGGCAATGCAAGTAAAGTCAGTAAGTTATCAGACAGAGGACAGGAAGACTCAAATATCCATCGTCAATTTAAGGGAAGTGTTACAGAACTACAATAGGATATGTATAGCTATGACCCTCATATGGGAAGTGTTATTACTGACCTCAAATCTGACATTCTCCCCTCTCTGAATCATTTCTAGTGCATTCCGTATCTGGAAACAGAAAAAAAAAGGTTAATATTAAATAGAAGCATAAAACTGCTTGTTATTTTAGAAGCAGGGGAATGAAATATGTACTATGCAGGAGCTGGTCACTAGTTATCTCTAGTATAAGAAGTAACTAGAGATAGAATATACATATGGAAAAACAGATCAGTTTAATGGTACATGAGCATACAATACCATAATATAAACACAACGAGGAAATAGGATGAACCAGTACATCAAATAAATTTTATTTGTGGACACTTTCAATAGAATGAAGAAAAACAAAGTCAACCAACTCACTTCCATTAATCTTCTTCCTTCCCTACTGTTCCTCATTGGCAGTGGAACACCCCAAACACCATCACCCTGTCGTTCCAATAGAAATCCTGACCTTAAGCGCGGTTGCTGCTGAGCACGAAGTGCTCCAGATAGCCGACCTATCTCCTATAGTAAAAAATAAAGCTCCATCAAATTAAGATAAAATAGCAATCAGAGTGGAAAGCTAAACATATGAACATGCGACAGAAGAAAATTACATCTGACAGATTTCTAGGATGCCGTCTATGTAGGGTTGGATGAGCGACATATGGTGTCCCTGCTGGTCGACTAATCATTGAACTGGCATTAGTCCTAGATACAGAAGAAACATTTCCAGGGATGGCAACACCACGACCATCAGAATTCCAGTTAGATGATTCTGGCACAAAATGCCTCATGTCTACTCCAGCAAGAGCAGCTGCATTAGGGAAGTTGGGAGCTACAACATTCATCCCAGTAACGTCTTCACTACCAAGAATTCTGTTATCCGAACTGCCTGCTCTCGATGATGAAGCTCCATGGCCAGCAAAACGGTGTGCTAATTGTGGAATACCAGGGACTACGTTTACAGGATGTTGGTATTGCAAGTTAAATCCACTGACCATGGGAATACCCTCTTGCAGTTCATCAAATGTGCTCTGAAGGGCTGGGGCCTGGTGATTCCATGAACTGGAATGCCTGATAGTACTTGAAGAGGGCCATAAATCATAGGGGTTAACCTGCTGAGCGGTGGTAGTTCTTGCCCGGAAACTTCTCTGTGAACTTCCTGAAGTACCACTGCCTCCACTGGGAAGATTATAGCTACTAGATGATGGTCCTGCAGTCGCTCCATAATGGGGGAGTTGTTCCTCGATGGAACTTGGAGGTAACAAAAAATTATGAGAGGACACATTTGTGCTAGGAGCAGGGCTGAAACTTGAAGAAGGAATATGGAAGACATTATCGTTTCTGTGAGAAAAACTTGTGCTAGCACCTGCCGAAAATTGCCCATGGACTCCCTCAATGTTTTTCCTCTTGCAAGCTAAGCGACGGCCATCCAAGGAACTGCCTGGTCTTTGATTAATGTCATCTGGCATCAGTGGGAAATTACCCAAAGGATTTTCACAAGCATTAAAAGAAGGGAACGGCTCTGGCTGCTCGTCGTCCAATATGAAAGCTCTGTACGGGTGTAACCTTAGCTCCGTGGCCTGAGCGCTTGTATCATTACGAGAACAACCAGCATACTGTTCCAGACCCTGATGAGAGGCACTGTCCGCATTTGAACTCTGACCAAACAGATCATGTCCACTGGCATTAAGGTTTATACTATCCACATTATCCAGAGAAAGGTTACGTTCAGCAACCATGCGCCTTTCGCCAATCCTCAAGCCACCACCAATATTCAGATGCTCAGCTTTGATCATGCTAGAGGTCCCATAGCTTAGCGAATTGGCGCTTGAACTAGCTTCTCCTGACCCCCAGAATCCTAGAAACTGGCCATCCTGATGCGCTTCGCTTCCAAAAGGAACATTTGCGCTACTGCCATTCAATTCGTAGCCTTGAAGATTCTGTGGCTCTACTGATCCAAGCATGTTATTCCAGTACACCTGTTGATCGATGACAGGGTTTCCTGAACTAGATCCATGATCGAACCCAAACACTTCAGACAACTGTTCAACGGAATTCCTCTGCCCTTGCATTATCAAAAGGGTAAAGGAATGTCCTTCCTACAGATTGGTCTGCAGCAAGAACATGCCAGCTGCTGTTCACCTCTTTCCAGCAATGCAAGTGTGACCTATAAATGGAAGAAAAAAAAAGCATGAGAAATTTGCTCTGAACATTCCTACAGCAAAGAGAAATCAAATAGCAGGCTCAGAGAGTCCATCCTACAGGAACGCTAGTACATTTTATCACAGTGCTAGATAGTTTTCCATGGAAAAAATATGATCCCTATCAGCACATTAATCCCCATTTTTCGCGCTGTCCTAAATATTACTGGTCCAGCCTTGTTGGTGGGCTATCTTTAGCAGATCGACGTCTACACAAATTTGGAACAGAGATGCAATCTTTTCCCCTCTCGTACCCTTCCGATGTACCACCTCCACGCCTCTCTGCTACTTGGGGAGTAACTGCACCCATTCAGGATGGTACTGCTAGAGATAGCAGCGATTCGTCCGTGACGGCATTAACTCTTTATAGCTGTAACGATCTTGGCGTGAGCCGCATTTGGTGTGGTGTGTGTGGATCGGAAGATACACCAAACCTGACGGCAAGTTTGGTCCTGCTGCTGTAAGCAAAGGTGGTGGTGGTGAGGTACTGCTGGTGATGCATGCACTTTTTTTTCTTCTAATTTTTCGGTTGGAAGAAAGCAAAGGTGATGCATGCATTATGTTAATGGGAGGAGGAAAACACGGTGGTTCCACATTGCTTGCATGCGAGCTAAACAGATGGACGGCCTGCATGCACAGAGTGGGGCCCACATCTGCATCTACGGACGACCCAGAAAAATACTCTCTTTTTTTCTCTCGCGCATTAATTTCCCTTCGCTTTCGGTTTGCGAAAGGATGCGGTAAAACGAGCAAAAAAGTTAAAGAAAGGTAGTAGTAGAGGTAAGCCATCTATGGGGTTCTTTCAAGGAACACATTAATTATCTTATCAGAAAGATGAACAATACTAGAAGGAAGAGATTTAGCCAAAACTTCTCTGTCTCATCAGTACCCAAAAACAGAAAGACAGATTACCAGGATACTGAAGGTTGGAGAATTTTGGGCAGGAAAAACATGAACAAATTTGGTAGTTCAACGACACGGCCTAGGCTCTAAAAAACAAAACAGAGGAAGAGATGAACCATAAGGGGAATCAGCAAGACGTATCTCGAAGGAACAACCATGGATTTCAACAGTGAACACAAGAAAATGAATGGCAAACATGAGCAGGACAAGGAAACAGCAACAAAATTAGAAGAGAGAGATGCAACAGACCGTACCAGAATCCGGGAGCGAGTTGCTGAACAAGGCGACGAACAATCCCAAGGAGAGGAAGGAACTTCTTTCCCCGATCCTCTCCAGCCAAGAGAGGGGAAGAGTATCAGCCCAAGAACCGGAGGAAAAAACAATCGTTAGGGAGAAGAAGGAGAAGGCGAGACGGTAGGGGAGGGGGGGGAGCGAGTTCGGAGAGATCGAGGCGGGTGGGTGGAGAAGAACAGGAGGAGAATGGGTGGAGGAAAATCTGTCAAAGACAGGGAGAGGGAGACGGGGAAGAGGATGGAGGGGGGAGAAAGACAGAGAGACAAGGGAAGGGAGGAGAGGTTGGGGGGTGGTGATGAGAGGATGTAAATGGAATGGACTATGGAGGAGAGGGGGGGGAGAGAGAGAGAGAGAGAGAAGTTTGGCCGAATTCGGATTTATTTATTTCTCTGTCCCACTCTCTGTTTTGGCCTTGGAACGGAAGAGAGTACTATCTATCTATCTATCTCTCCTCTCCTCCCCCACTAAAACCTTTCCTAATGAGGCGTCTCCGTTAGTACTTTGCCTGTGCCGTGTAACGGGAGTAGAGCTTTGCCTGTGCCGCGTAACGGCGTTCTTTGTCTTTCGCATGCATGTCTCCTTTTTCTTTGCAAATTTAGGCCCTTTTGTTGGGGTCTCTCCGCCCTCTTTCTTTGCATGCTCGTCTTTTTTCCAACCTTTGCATTTAGTGTAGTAGTTTATCTTTTTCTTTCTTTTCCATCCCTTTTGGAGTAGAGGAGTACTCTTTTCGTATTATACTGTATATATATATATTTTTTCTTTCCTTGAGCGCATTAATTAATATTAATTATTTACAGGCTGTGACCCAAGTGTGATGGGATACGCTGAGCTGTGTGCTCCGGGAGGGCCACGCGCCATGACACATGTCAGCTCATCATAAAAGCAGCGGGAGGGGCGAAGGTCGGGCCAGTAAATTTCTCCTCCGGTTAAATCTTGGCATCATGCCATTTTTCACGGGACATGGAACGGCCGGCCCCGGAGCAGGATCCGTTTAATTCGTGTTGATTGCGTCGGACCTTTCTGCATGATACTAGGAGTATAGAGAGAAAGTTTCAGAAACTCATGCGGCCAAGCAAATTGCGTGGGGCGCCACGTTTCGGCCTCTCCTTGCTTTCCTGTGTTTCGCGGTTGTGCCTGGTCAACCGGAGCAGCACGGGTAAAAATCCACCGAATCTGCAGAAGAAGATGCACCCACCGGGCACCGGGCCAGACCTCCTCCGTCAGCTTCTCGGGTGCTCATCCACAGCACACAAGGGACCCATGGCCATGCACGGCGCCACCGTCAGCGAGGAGGGGCGATGTATTGCCAAAAGCCGGTACGTGGCTTGAGCGGCGCGCTCTAGCCGGCGGCGTCCATGCATCATCGATCACGCGTGGCCTGTGCCATCTCATGGTGGACGCCGTCACAGCTCGCAAAGTCGATTCACGGAATCAGGATAAGCGGACTGACGACGGCGCTCCGTCCGTGGCCGCTTTGCCAGGTTGCGTTTGTGTGTAGGAGGAATATACGTCGGGGACGCGCCCCTCGTCCGTCGCTTTTCTTTCACTGGTTTCCCTGCGTGGCGTGGCTCCATTTGGGTCGGATTCCCCCGTTCGTTCTTTCCCTGCTTCTTTTCGGTGGCCGCTTTGGGCTGGACTAGGTAAAGAACCGACGACACACTTTGGCCATGTTACCGCCCCCCACTTGCTTCGGGCTAACCCTAAATTACACGGACCCCTTGTCCCTTGATGAAGATCTACTCCTACAGTTTTGTCTTTATAAGTGGTGCTACTGATTGTCTCTTCGATGGGTGAAATGCAAAAATAATACTACTACTTACAAATGTCTCCTCTCAAGGCAATTTAAAGGGTTTGGCTAATTCAGAATAATGCTAGTTTCTCCCAAGCAAAAGAGTGGCTCACAAGGCAAGCGGCATATGCATGGGTTATTCCCTTCGCTCCACTGCGCCATTTATAAAAACGACGTGCGTTCAGTTTTTCAGACGTGGAGAGAATTTCCGGCCATTCACCTGTCCAGCCCTCCCCTTTATTTACGCGTGAACTACCCAAACGCAGCTCTGTCAAAGAAGAAAAGCATTTGTTACTAGTACCAAAATTATACTACAGTACGTACTGGAGAAGCGAATGGTAGAAACTCGCGCGACAGCCAGGAAGCACGGTGCCACGGTGCATGCTGCTGCCATTCCCAATACGAAACGTAGACAAGGTGAGTATAGCAAGTTAGTAGTAGGCGAGGCGAGCGAGCACTCATTGTCATGGATCATGGATGGGCGCGCGAATGCAAAGTTGGTGCCATTGGAGGGAAAGAAGCAAGCATCCATCAGCAATACTATACACACACGTGTCAGTTTAATTGCTGCTTTTGTCAGCTTAATTGGAGTCCTACTAGGTGTTTATTTAGAGCAAGTATAATAGATCTGAGTCAGCAGGCTATAAGCCATTTTATATTAACAAAAACACAGCTGGAAGAGAGAGAAAGGATGAGAGAGAAGGAAGTCGGCGCTTCACTTGTAGCCGGGCTAAAACACAGAAATCAAAACATTGCAGTCTGCATGCAGCCCGTGCGTAGGCGCTTAGCCGGCTACTCCGCTTTTCCGTGTCTTGCATGCAATCCTAGTAGCATGCAAATATTTAGTATTTAAATATTGAATAGAACTAACTTAGTAGCCAGCTTATTGTATGAGTATGTATATATGAAGGCCTTAGGTGAGCTGGCATGTGCATATAGCCAGCGACGGGCTACGTTATTGTCCTTGCTCTTAGGTGATCCATGGTTTTGCAAAGCATCTTTCTGACGACCATCTCATTGCTAAGATGTGTCACTTTTTATCTTTTGATTGAGTTTTTCCATGGGCTATACTAGTAGCCTATAGGAGTTGGCTAACGAGACATTGACATTCACGCTCGCTGCTGAAAAGGCTGCCAGGTGTGTAAGATGAGCTGGGACGAACAGAGAAGGTAGGGGCCATTTTTTTTATCTTGCCATTGGACTGTTTAACCCATTGACTATGGAACAGAACAGCTTAAAAGAATAGTCATAGAATTAGACTAGTAGAAATATGCATACATATTGCTGGTTTAAGTTACTACAATATGGATAGTGTCATACCGTAAGTGCATTACAAGTAACATACTCACTCCATTCACAATTACTTTGTGTTTTGGAATATTTGGAGTCAATATTTATGAAGTTTGACTATATATCACACCCTCAAATCCATAAAAAGTGCCGCTGATTTTATACTAATCAGTGAAACTTGCATGGATCGGAGAGAGTAAAAAAAAAACATCAACATCTGAGTGGAGATTTTTGGCTCCCGAGGGCTCTTGCTATTTTTAAAAATTAAAATTGTATTTACGAGTTCCAAAAAATATTTAAAAATATATCTTGATTTAGCCCATGATTTATTCCATAAATGTGCAAAATATGAAATTCAAATACTTTGTATTTTGAGTTGTACAAAAATGACAAGAGTGTAGATCTATGCAATTATGTTTTCAAATCTCTAAATTTTATCAGATTTGTCATTTTTGCGTAGGCCAAAATACAAAGAATTTCACGCCACGATTTTTCATGCTAGTGGGATACAACATTGATTATGTTCGGAATGTTTTCTAGACATTTTTAAAACTATAAAATATGGTTTTTAATTTTCATTTTTAAAGAAGAGAGCACTCAGTGCTCTGGAGGCAAAGACACTTTCCCTCAATATCTACTATATAAATTCTATTTTATTACAATCTTTATAAATTATATTTTATATTATATGTATCTGGTGTCATGGATATTGATATTTTTTCATATATTTTTTGTCAACTTTTACAAAGTTTGACTTTGACTTAATGCGAAGTAAATAAACAAGAAGGCACTAGAAAGCCTCATTTATTAATTTGTACTACCAAGTGATACTATCATGGCGACTTCGCGGTGGCGGTATGCTCTCATGCCGGTGGCAACTGCTTTGACGAGTGACCCATGGGGGCGGCGCGAGCTCGGGCCAGGCATACTTGGAGGCATAAGGCGGCGGTGGCAGTGGTAGCTGGGTGGTGACGGCGGTCGATGGGAATTGTGGTGTTTGTTGAAACCATCTAGCGCTCAAGGTAAAAGTGTGGGGTTATCTAGATGGGGAAGACGAACTTTGAGGTGTGCCTTTGTAGGCCTACCGTGGATTAGAGTGTCCAACCGGAGAATAGTTAAGAATAGTATCATGAAGAGAGGATATTTATACGAGAGAGTATTCATTAGTGAAAGTATAATCCCTAGGCCTTGTTTCTAAACATTGAAACACTGTTTGCATTTAGATGTGTTGCATGTTTGCTTGCTGCTTTCTTTATTTTAGTTTGCCACACGTTACCTCACGGCAACAACAAGTTAGAAGCTATTTTCTAGCACCGTTACCACTTGTATTTAATATCTCTTCGTGAACTAGTGCACCTATACACCTGAAAAGTGTATTGGGTGTGTTGGGGACACAAGAGACTTCTTGTATCTTGATTGCAGGGTTGCTTGAGAGGGAATACCTTTGACCACTTCCTCCCTGGGTTCGATAAACCTTGGGTAATCGATTTAAGAGAAACTTGTTGTTGTTCGACAAACCTCTGCACTTGGAGGCCCAACAACTGTCTATAAGAATAAAAGTGTCTAGACATCATATGACTAATACTTCCAGTGGTGTGGCAGTACCTCGTACGCCGCCACTAAATAGGTATCAATGGCGTGGTTTTTTTACAGGCCACCTGTATGTGGGACCCACATTTCGAGAGGGGCAAAAAAGTTACTAGCGTGGCCTTTTTCCAGAAAGCCAGTGGCATGTCAATGAACACACCACTAATTTGTTGTGTGGGTACTTTTTTGACATGCCACCTTTAAAAATTACATTACTTATTATAAATCCGGACAGGCGGGCCCACATGGGCCCCACGCATAGCACACGTCTTCACCCTACCATGCGCCCCACCATGTCGCCCGCCAACCCACTCCACCACGCGCCCACCACTCACATGATTCATCGTTGCCAGCTGACGCTCCATCTTCCTATTCCCACTGCTCCAGCCGCCACTCCCTCCCCCTCTCGGCGTCGGCGGCGGCTCTCACTCCCTCCTCCTATCGCCACGACCAAACTATCCTCGTCGTCCGTCATGTCGTTCGCTGCCTCGAGTAAGCCTTAAATCCCCTTTTCTTTATTTGTTTTAGTAAGTCTTTTAGATGATTTTAGGAATTATATTGTAGATTGTTTTAGTATATCAGGGTAGAAAATAATTTTAGGATTTTAGTGTATTATTTTAGGATTTAGTGTAGATTTAGTTGGTGGAAACTATAGTTAATTAAATGCTTTGTTTATGGAAAAATAGTAAAAATCTAATAGTTTAGTGTAGATTCTTCTTTGGTGATTAGGTTTGACTTGTGTAGTGTTGATCTAATAATTAGTGTTTACTTGTCGATTCTTATTGTCTTTACATGGATAAATTGTTATGTGAATTTTAGATTTAATTAATCATAGTTAATTAATTGTTTATTGTTTGAGATGGTATGTGGAGGCACACTAAGCTCCTTTGGAATATTACGTTCCATACCCTCAAGACATTGAACATATCCTATCATCTTAATGATATGCTCGCCCACATAACCATGTTCCCTCGTCTGTGCGGAAAAGAATTTATCGGAGATCTCGTATTTCTTCGCATGGGTTTGGGTCTCAAATATAGT
Organism: Avena insularis; assembly: GCA_023614405.1. Taxonomy (NCBI): domain Eukaryota; kingdom Viridiplantae; phylum Streptophyta; class Magnoliopsida; order Poales; family Poaceae; genus Avena; species Avena insularis. The sequence continues at coordinate 382,476,793 of CM042687.1, read as the reverse complement.
TTTGAGCTTCTCAACCATTTCAAATGCGCCCCCAAGTTGAAAACACTTATGGAGTTCAGTCTCCAGTGATTGAAGGATTGCACATCTTACAAGAGTGTAGTCATCATAGCACCTGTCATATACATTGTGCTCATCCTAAGACACGATATAAGGAGTGTCACCTATAGATTTTCTAGCACATAGGAATTCTTCATGCCAGTGATGATAATCCTCAAACTGCGGTGCTAGTTGGTGAAATTTGAGCCATTGTCTTTCTAGGGTTCGCAACATGGAAAGCAAAAAAATTCTATCACGAAAACACACAAAAGCCAAGATCTAATCTACGAGATCGGTGCAACGAGTTTGTAGAGTACTAACCCTCGTAGATCCAAAGCGTTTAACGAGATTGGATTCTCGTGGTTGCTGTAGTCGTTCACTTGACGATCTCAAGATCGCGAAGACGATCCTATCAGTGCCATGTTCCAGCAACGCTTTCGCAGTCGGTCACACGTACACTAGTCGATAAAGACCTTCATCTCCCTTGTTCCAGCAGGACAACAGAGGTTTGTATATCTCTACGGAATTCCAACAGCACGACGGTGTGGTGGTGGTGGTGGAGAATATATTACTGCAGGGTTTCGCCTAAGCCGGAGCAGCTGTATGGAGGAGAGAGGAAGGCGCCAGGCGAATAGGGTTTGGGGTGAGGGAGTAGGGGGCACCCCACCCCTGCTTATATGGGTGGGAGGGGCGGCGGCCAGGGTTCCCACGGCGAGTCCACCCTCAACTCCCTTGGTGGCGGGTCAGAGGGTTCAGACATAGAAAACAAAAAAATTCCTATGATGGGAACTATGTACCAAGATCTATCTACTAGATACAAACAACGGGCAGATGTATATCCGTAGAGAACATACCCTTGAAGACCAACAAAGCTTAACGAGTTAAACTCATGGTTGATGTAGACGATTTCTTGCCGATCTAGAGATCGAGAGGAAGTCCTAGCGCCGCAAATCAGCAGTGCATCCGTGCTCGCACACACGTACAAGACACCGAGCAACCTCCGCCTCCTCGTTCCAGCGATGCAGCGGAAGCACAACTCTTTCTTGCCGAATAGCCACCGGGAACATGTATCTCGCTAGTCCGAGACCATGGGGATAAATTCTAGAGGAGGAGAGAGATCCTTCACGAGGAGGTGTGAGTGAGAAGTGAGGAGGGCGTGCCTTTTATAGGAGAGGGGGGACCCCAAGGGAGTGGCAGGCACATGGGGGCTGCCCCCTTGCCCTCCCCTCATTCATGTGGGTGGACACTCCACTCACAAAAATCCTTTCAATTCCCTCCACTCAAAATCCCACTCAAATTCCCATTAAATTTCCACCAAATTTAATGCAAACTCTCATTAAATAAAACTCCTTTTATTTATTCAGAATTTTGTCAATTACTTTAATGTCAAACATTCACATATAGCCCCTTGCTAGTATTTCATTTCACATGCAACAACACTTTCTGCAATTTCACCCGAAAACCTGTTTCGGTATCTAGTGAAATAAATTCCTGCGCTTGTTATTCTTCCTGGCATGAAACTTTTGCTCCATTTGGATGTCGGTGTCTCTTAAGTGTACCACCCTAATGTTTGCGAATAATGCGGACATGATCGAGACCCTTCTCCGATCAATAATCAGAAGCGGGGTCTGGAGACCCATACTGACTCCCACACATTCAATGTTGACTTTCCCGTGATCATCGGAACATTTTATGCTAGTATCTTAATCCCTTTGTTTCACGATATATTACATGTCCGAGATTCGATCAACGGTATCTCCATACCTAGTTTGATCTCGTTACTGACATGCACTCTTTTCTCGTTCCCGTGATATAACATTCTAGTGATCTAATCACTTGGTTGCAAGCTAACCAATGTGACATCACCGAGAGGGCCCAGAGTATATCTATCCGTCATCAGGATGAACAAATTCCACTCTCGATCCATGGGCCTCAACATAACACTTTAGTAGTTCTAAATCCATCTTTATAATCAGCCAGTTATGATGTGACGTTTGATGTTATCAAGAAACTCTTCCATTGTTAGTGATTGACATGATCTCATGGTCTAAGGATTAGGATCACTTAGTAAGTTATTATAGCAATATAAACACAATGACTTTGATCGTAATGCTATACTTCGGATGAATGTTCAGCACACCATTACACTAATGTTGTGATTTCGTTATTAACAACATCCAATGTCTATGATCAGGAAACTTTGATCATCTTGTTAATCAACGAGCTAGTTCATGAGAGAGGCATAATTAGGAACTTTCTGTTTGTTTATTAAACACACATGTATTAATGTTTCTGTATTAATACAATTATAGCATGCAGAATAAACATCTATCATATACTTGGAATACACATAATAAACACTTTATTATTGCCTCTTAGGGCATATTCCCTTCAGTGGCAATGAGAGGGAGAAGGGAAACCTTGTTCCTCAAGGTTTCCTTTCCTTCCTCCACCAGGACTTTGACTTTCAAACTAGGATTTGACTTTTGAAACTAGAGTTTAACTATTCAAACTAGAGTTTGATTATCTCTTCCATGTCCTTGGCCGACTTGACCTAGTGGTACATGCTCCTATCCCACTAGGGTATGGTGCATTCCAAGTACCCCCTCCCAGGGTGGGGGACCTTCTAGAACATTCTAGAAGCTTCCGGTCAAAACACGGAAACATTTTCGAACCCCGAAAATTGACTTTCCTTATATGAATCTTATTCGCCGGACCATTACAGATCTCCTCGTGATGTCCTGGATCCAATCTGAGACTCCAAACAACATACGTTCTCCAACTCATATTCAATATCTACTAAACAACATCGAATCCTTAAGTGTGTCTCCCTACGGTTCGTGAACTATACAGACATGATCGAGACACCTCTCTGAGCAATAACCATTAGAGGAATCTGGAAATCCATCATGGCTCCCACATATTTCTACGATTACTTTGTGATCGAATGAACCATTTACATACGATACCAATTCCCTTTATCGCGCGATATTTTACTTATCCGAGGTTTGATCATCGGTATCTCTATACCGAGTTCAACCCTGTTACTGATAAGTACGTTTTACTCGTTATGTGATATGACATCCCTTGTGACCTAGTCACATGCTTGCAAGCCAATTGGATGACATTCCACCGAGAGGGCCCAGAGTATATCTATCCGTCATATGGATGGAAAAATCTCACTCTTGATCCATGTGCCTAAACACATACTTTATACGGTGACCCAGCATACCACTACATGATGCAGTACACTATAGTCGTTGACATAACACCAATGAAACACCGTTCACTAGTATTACATCCCTCAGAGTGATACAACTGAAACACAACAGGTCCAATACATGACTATAGGTTACAACTCAACTCTTTATACAAGATCTAGAGAACACTCTAGGTTAAAGAGAGAGAAAGAAACTTCTTACAAAGAAGAATCAGAAATAAACAACTCAAAAACTATCATATTAATAACACTAGTATTTTAACTAATGGTCTGGCATTGCTGCTATTGCAATATGCTACAGAAATAGGTTCTAAGGCTAGAGATTATATTCCTATCTAATCAGTAACTTCATCTTCACTTGAGTTGATGTATATGTTGAAGATATTTAGCTTTTGATGATGATTCCTAGAGCATAACTTGTTGTAGACGTCGTCTTAATGGCTTCAGAATCTAGCAAGGGTTAAGAAGATAAGTTGAGTACGAGCGTACTTAGCAAGTTCACTAGAAAAGAAGTGTTTGATGCACTATATCTATAGCCACAAACCGTATGTCATAGGCAATGCAAGTTTTCGTAAACATTTCTTTAAAGGTTTCTTTTATTCTGAAAAGCTATGTCCGTGAGCCTTCACGGGTTTACCAAAACTTTCGTGGAGTTCATTTCCCGCCGCGTTCGCAACTCCTTCCCGCAATAGGGAGTAACAAGTTACAGTTCTTACACTCTGCAGAGGTGCGTCACTTTACCCATGAGAGATCTTAGCTTTGTTGCACATCCGAGTTGCATTCTCGTCCACACTTCATTGGTGTGGGGCCCAGGCTAAGATCCAAGCCAATCATTGTCCTTCTCCGCGACCCCGCATACCCTACGGATTGCACATCAGGCTTAGGATAAAACTTGTTTCCATTATCAGCCTAAGGTGTACAACCCTCATAGATACCAGAAGCCGTGGGACGTTGAGGGATCCCACCCATAACCTGCTAACCCTCTACAAGAGGAGTTGCAACAATGACCCGGTCATCCGTTGGCATGCGAGAGAGAGCCGATCCAGCTGACTTCTCCGTCCCATTCCAAATCTCATGGTTAACGCGTAATATACGGCGCAAGAATCACTGGCGACATTGGTTTTTAAGTCCTAGATAATATGTTACTTTACCACCGGAACTTCCATAGAAGGTTTTTACCTCATGGTAAATAACCTATAATCATATTATTAATAAAATAGTGTTTTCTGACCTTTTTCAAATGCAGGTGATGACTACACTGGATTTGTAAAATACTTTACAGAACATAATCAAAGGACATGAGCAAGTGTGAACTTGCCTTTCGTGATTGCAAGATTATGCACTCACGGTCTTCAAGACAATATAAAAGATCCAATATCTGAAATCAGCATCATTGGTCCGATAAGGACTAATGTTTAAAGAAGCAAGATGCTATTATACATAAGTAATGTAATGCAATTTCGTAAACTCGAATCCCGGGGATAACATTGTTCTAGGGTTTGGATACTGGAAATGGTTTTTTTAGAATGTGTTGTCCTTTTAGATAAGTTTCATACTTGTGTTTATTATTAAGGTTTGTGAGTGTGTGTGAAACAATATGTAATTATAATACCATAAAACGATGTGATACATATAAATGTGAAATGCTACTCAACTACTTATATAAGAATTGTTTATCTTCAAATTTTACTTTACAAGTAATGGAATTTATAAGGAACTTAAGTGTTTACAATTCTAAGTATGCAAGTAAAGTATAAAGTAATGTGATTACGATTAATTGTTATCTGTTGACTAAAGTGGCAAAAAGAATAACATTTGAAGAAAAGACTCCTGTTCTAGGGTCTAAACAATCTTTGTGGTTAATCAGATGTGGTCGATGTTGTTTGTGCTTGATTGAATAGTTTGGACTTGAGATGCTTTACGACTTAATTATAATAGACCAAAGTTAACTATAAAACACGTAATAAGGTCTTTAGCATTATACTTAAAGCTTTGCAGACTCGAGTTAACTTTAAAAACATAGATGAACTTAGGTTGTAATGCTTATGATATTTGTATTCTGTTCACTTCATAATGTTTCCTTAAAGTTATTTAAGCATGGCATTACTTCTATTTGAGTAGTGGTTTCCTAACATTATAATGGAATAGAATCATTTTCCTTTTTATAGATGAGTGGTTATAGTTTGTAAACAAGGAAGTAATATTACTTAAACTACTAATGGATTCACTATAGTGTTTTGGTATGTTTGTGAACTTGTGGTTGAGTAATGAAAAAGATTTGATTTAGTCACAAATTATTCTTGAAGATTTTATATTGGATAAGAATCTTTTTAGAAAATAATCTACACTTATGGTTGAATGATAATTCAATAAAATTGCATTTAAAATCTGTTGAACCATTTTGACTTCATATTATTAGTATTTAAGACTAATAATATTTATTTGACTCAATTGGCTAATTTATAGAAATATTAGCAAATTTTATTTACCCTAATATGAATTATCAATTAAGGAAATAAGTTTAAATTCAAGTTATTAAAGTATTTAAATGTTTACTTAACTTAAAAGTGGAATATTATATTCTTAACATGTAGGTATTATTTTTGTGATCATTTTGGTATATTACATTTATTTTTGTGATTTATAAATAATAAGATATGATTTTTATAAGATTTATTACTTTATAAATACTTAATAAATAATAAATATTTAATTAAGTGAAATAATAATGCATGATTATAGTTTTAATTACATTTCTTTTTTCTAAGATTTTGGGTATTTTATTTATATTTTTAAAATTTATTAATATTAAAATATGAATTTTCAAAGTATTATTACTTATAAAATCTTTATTAAATAATAATTATTTAAATTGTTAACATAATAATGTTTGGTAATAGTTTTAAGTTGTAGATTTTATTTTTGCTGAAAATTTTCATATATTATACATATTTTTCTGAATTATAAAACAAAAGTTATTCAATTTTTAAGATTGAATCATTTTATAATTAAATTGTAAATAACATTACAAACAGAGGATTACTTTTCTCACCCAGACCTAACCTACCCTAGTCACTGACATGTGGGGTACTGGCCACGTTGGAGGACACCTAGGAAGTGGACTAGTCAACAGTGGACCTCGTCAAGGATGATGTATGAGTGATGTCACGATGACCTCAGCATAGATCAATGTTTTTTTACACCCCTAACTAACCTAGCCAGAGAGACCGACAGATGGGCCCGTGGCCCCGTTGACTGCCACGTGGGCTCACCGGAGTCTCGCCGGAATCGCATACGGAACAACGACAGAGGGGGTTCTGGGAAGCGCGGCTAGGGTTTCCCGATGCAGGAGAGTTCGCTGAGCATAGTTGTGGCGGCGCCGCTCCTATTTGGTCATCGGAAATATCTCAACGGCGAGCAACTACGGCGGCGCTCGTTGGCCTCATGACGAACTCTCACTAGAAGCTATGCTAGGAAGCGTAGTTAGGGTTGTTCGATGCAGAAACTCACCCCCGACATGATGAAGTGGTCGACGATGTAAATGATGACCGGAGGCGAGCACATGGTCGTCGATTCTGGCCGGCGGCTTCAGAGGAAATTGATGAAATTCGCTCGATTTTGTACTCCACTTGATTCCATGATGTGCTCAGATTATCAACACGCGGTGGCGCTTCTCCTCGACCCGTCCACCCATGTCAAGGTGGACTACAACGACGGCTAGCCGAAGCTCGTCGGCGGCGGCGTTGGTGTTATTGGGGAAACACAGAGTTTAAGGGGGAATTGAGGAGAGAGGAAGGTAGCCGAGGCTCGAGCGATCCTTATCCCGCTTTTTATACGGTAAGGCGAGCTCGGACGCGGCGGCACGGTGGCGATGACGACCGAGATGCGGCAGCGCTACTGAATCTTAAGGTGGGTGCGAATCACTGTGCAAATCCACTTGGCGGACACCAAACAAGATGGGGCGAGGTTCTGAGACGGTCAACCGTGTTTGGACGGTCTAGAATTGCGGCGACGACGTGGCTCACCGGCGGCGTGTCGAGCAGGCAGAGGAAGACAAAGACGATGGTTCTCTCCTCAAGTGGGTCCCGCTTGCCAGTGAGACAGTGAAGGGGTATCCCGACTGGGCCGCTATTGGGGTCGCTGTTGGGCTGCTACTAGGTGCACCAGGCAGTGAATAAGAGAGGAGAACTCCTGGGCCGGCCTGTTGCTCGGGCCTAGTTCTTTTTCTTCTTATTGTATTCCTTTTCTAATTTCTGTCTCATTTTTATATTTTGTTTTGTATTTTACTTTTAGATTTGTATATTACTTATTTGTTTGAAATTTTTATAGAATTTTATCTGCTAGATAAGTGCAGCAATACTAAATGTACTAAGTATTATTTTGGTGAATTTTTATTGTGTAATATCATTATTTCTTTATTTTCTTTATATACATACCTTTCCATTTAGTATTTGTAAGGGCTTTAGATATAAATTTAATTTATCTAATATCCATAAACTTATTTAAAAATGTATTACTATTAATCCATAAGTTTTGGTTTTTATTGCTTTATAATATTAAAGAAACTTTTATATATATTGATCCTTCATTATTATTTGATACATAAAGTTTTGAGTAATTAGTATGGTTAATATTATTCTCATAAATTTAGGAAATAGCAATGTATAAATTTTATTATAACTAACATAGAAGTTAGGGTTTAAATTGCAATTGCTTACCCTAGGTTTTAGGGTTTTTAATATACTTATATTCTTTTGTTGATGTGAATAAAGATTAATGGCTAAACATATTGTCTTTATGTTTGTGATCTTTAATGGTATCACCTTTAAAATAGAAAGTTATTTTCTGGAAGATCTTATGGAAAATAATTCATCAAGATAACTCCTAAGCACATATTGGAAATGATAAAGATGTGTTTATGTGATTTGCTACAGGAAAATATTCCTATAAAGTGATATGGAGATAATATGATGGATCAATAACATGAAATGGATATTATGTTTGGTTTAAGATTTAAAGTTGAGTGTTTACCAAGAATTCCTATCTTCCATAATTCACAATCCTGGACTTATGATTAAGGAATTCCTTTCCTAGATATTCTACTTCTTCCTATCCATCATCATGTGTTAACATGATGAGCTTTACTTCACATGAATATTCTTATCCAACTTTATTCTTTTAAACCCATTTATAAATCCAATGAGCTTGGCATTAAAGCTTTTCATAATCTTCTCATATCCATACCTGGTTATATCCACTACTCTAGTGTTCATAACCTCCAATCCAACAAGTAGTTACTTATAACTCCTCTCATACTCTTCCTTAATCATCCACCACTAATATTACTCCAGTAGATGTATAGATCAAACTACTTCCCTTAAAACCTTACTATTCTTTAAGAGGAATAACACTACTTATATAACTCCCTGCTACACTAGCTTTAGTTTAATCATACTATCTTACATTTACTTTACTCTAATAACTCATACTCCAACCTCACATTATATTAATGTGACTTGTAATGACTACTCTAGGATAACTTATCTAAACTAGGGTTTTAATCATGTTCTACCCACCAATGTCACTTATACATGATATAAGTATTCAATCTTGGTGAGTAAGGCATGATCATTATAATCCTTTAATCATTTATGGCTTGGGTTTTCAGTTGGCTAATCAAGGCTTCATCAATACAACTTTACAATTGTATTGAAATTATCTTCTTAGTATCTCTTATTGGATTAAGGGCTGTTATTCATGGACTATGCCTGCTTGATCCAATAGGATTACTACTGGTAACTATCTTCAGGATTCATCACTGTAATCTTCTTTACCACCATATAATTCTATATTCCAATAACTCTTCTATCATTTCAGGAGTGAGTTAATTCCATAAATTATCACATTGATCTTATTCTCTTCCAACTCTCCCATCCCATAAATGATATTCAAATCTAGCATTACTATTTACCTCTTCTTACTTCTTTCTTTATAGGCCTTAAGTGAATGTTGTAATAAGGACAAGAGTTGATAGGTCAAGAATTGATAGATTAAGAATTGGTGAATCAATAGTTGATTACTCAACATTGATGAACAACAAATATAAGGATAGTATTCCATAAAGATTGATATGGAAAGAAAGGTATATGGTGAATGATCTTGACTTGGTTTCTTTCCTACTCAATCTCACTAAAGAGTTAAGGTTAGGTATTACCATGATATTCATGGTATACGCAGATGAGATTAAGATAGATCAAGAATTAGTTGTTACATTCCTATTACTTAAGTTATGTTTATAACTTGGTATTCATGAGTTGTGTAATGAATACTAGGATATGATTACTTAAGGATCAAATATAAACCCTTAAGCAATGTTTTAGGGTTTAATTTTTATTACATTGAACTACCCTTAGATCATATCATCATTACCCAAAATAATGTTTTTAGCAAAGTTCATATTGAAACTTATCGCAGTCAACTTCAATTCCATCAAGTTGAGAGAAACTTCAATCACTTTGACAAGTTTTGTTCAAAAGCGCGAAAATTATTCGGATATTCTATGCATGAATGCAATGCACACATCTGTGTTCAGCTTATTTCTAAGCTCTAATGCTGGTACGTTACACTTTCAGAATACCTAATGCCACCTTTATAACCACCCAGTTATGGAAGTGGTGTTTAATGTAATCAAAGCATTCATCCGGTGATGGTGATTAACATGATCTCATGGTCGAAGGATTAAGTTATTATGTATTTAAAAGCTTGTAGCAAACAAACTATAAATGACTTGATCTTATGCTACGCTTACTATAGGAGTGTGTCCATCATATCATTCTCCTAATGACATGATCTTGTTATTAATAACATCTAATGTCCATGATCAGGAAACCATGATCATCTATTAATCAACGAGCTAGTTCAATAAGAGGCTTACTAGGGACTTCTTTTATGTTTACAAAACACACAAGTATGAATGTTTCCGGTTAATACGATTATAGCATGAGATGTAAACATTTATCATAAACACAAAGATATAGTAATAACCATTTTATTATTGCCTGTTGGGCATATCTCCAACACTTTCAGCTTTTATTTCTCTAGAAACGCGTTGAAGTTGAACAAAGTCTCTCACTTAGACATCTACAAATATCTGCAAGTACTTAGTTTGGACTATGTTCATGATAATTACTTCAAGTAAATCAAATTACCAAGTGAACCCTTACTAAACTCAACATTTCTCAAGTTGCTTAGTGTCACATGATCCAAATTCACTAGCACACGCACGATCTTCACGTGAGTTGGAGTAGTTCTAACGGTGAACACAAACATGTTGATCATATCATTCATATGACTATGCATCAAGTTTAACCTTTCCATTCTATGTGTTAGGTCATGTCTATACATGCTAGGCTCTTGGAGACAATAGCTCCACAACTAATTACACGGCTGTACATTCATATTGTCATCAGCTACTAGAGCCCATAAAACCATAGGTGATAGTAGTCTTGTGGTACAACCGTCATATCAGAAACCACGTGTTATAATGATTATTAAGAAAAACAGACCAAAGCATTAAGATCGATGATGTTATTGTTGATTCCAAGCAGATCACTAAGTGAATATCGTACTCCCGCATGTTGTCACTAAGGTTTCGCGTGTCAGACGGCGTTCTCCACTCATCTTACCTCACACCTTGATCAATTCGTAGGGGCTAAAGTACCTACGATTCCTCAAATTGAGGTAGAGACAAAGATACCCCCTCTGTTTGGGATTACTAGTCCGGAGAGGGTTTTTCAGATATTTTGAGATTATAGGATGGGGCATTAATTTTCATTAATTCCTCTGCTCATTAATTCCTGTTTACAGTTGATTCTTCTTAATTCCCATGCGAGTTAATTCCTGTGCGAGTGGAGCATGTAGAGGACGACCAATACATGCCTTTTCTTCTAGCGATAGATTGGTGAGTGAATGCTCTTGCCTATCGTCTTCCCTTTCAGCCTGATTTGGTGGAGAGATTTAAGGTGCAATTAATAGAAATTTATAATGTTCCACGAGGTAACTCCTGTTTTGCAATCCCACATCTTGGTATTGCCAACTTGGTTCTTAGTCCTAATAATCTCAAACAGAGAGAGTACAAGATAACAAAGCTCATATTGAATCACTACACAATATTACCATAAGATTATATGCGTATAGACGCTCCGAGACTTCATCCCAACCTTCATCCCACAAGGAATACTAACTCACAATAACAAGATCAACAATATGAATCATTAGCAACCCTAAAAAATACAAATCATTAGCAAAACACTTAGATTGAAATCAAATATCTTACAATGGTCACCAATTCTCAAGAAGATCTCTATTACTAGATAATGACTATGCTATGAAGGAGGTAGGAGATTGATGTGATGAACTACGATGGTGTGGATATCCTTTGCTGTTTGATGGATGATATATGAATGACGAATGTGTTTTGTGATGGCTGGAGGATGCGTCTCCCCTCGAATGGTTTTGCTTTCTTCATATAAGTAGTTGTGTTTGACTTAAGGGAGGGACTCGCCTGCACCGATGCTCGTTAACCTTCTGGAATTGCCTTTTCGACCCTGGTTGATTTGGTTGTGTTGGTAACGACATATTTTTCAGTAATTGCTCTTGATCTCGTTATAAAGGCATAATTTTTTGCACAACACAAATCAATTTAAGAATTTGCACATCTTTCTAAAAATTAGTCAGTAGTAGCAAGGCTAGAGAGTTATTTAGTAAAAAAAATTAACTTAAAACAAGATTTAAACATGAATAAAGATGACTATGTTTCATAACCGTCACCTTATTTTTAAGTTACACCTTATTTTTAAGTTACATAACTTTTAGTGTTTAGATATATCTGAATCTAAACAAATCTAATCTATTTTTTGTATCGAATGAAGTACGAAAAGTCCGTAATTTGACGGTTCCTTCTTGTTGTTCATTTAGAACTTTGCCATTTTTGCCTAAACTACATAGTTTCGGGTTTTGGTATGTAAAAAATCGCACACATACATACGATGCTATCTCTACATGAAAATATTTATTTCTAATATTTTTCACTTCGTTTACTACGTTTTTTATTTTATTACTATTCACCGCATGTTCATGTGCCCTAATTCCACGCCGTAATTCCTTGTATCTTTTGAGTTTTTCCATGGGCTACGCTAATATCCTAGTCCTACTAGAGATGGCTGGTGAGACATTGACATTGACGCGGGTTAAAGGCTGCCAGGTGCGTACGACCGGTTGGGACTGGTCATTGGACTGATTAAAAGCCATTGACTATATACGGAACGGAACGGGCTAATGTCTGAAAGGTCGTGGCAGCAATCATGGTTCGCCTCTTCATTTGCCATCTTGCACCGTTGCACGCACAATTCAAACAGGTAGTATTATCTGAGCCGCATTTGTATTGGACGCAGGCACATTCTAATCGATGCTCGTGATGAGAGAACGATGATTGAAGAAGCTCAAAGCAGCAACTGAGATATCCTTTGGGCGGAATAATTATGAGATTCTTGTTTGAGAGAATTTTTTTAAGAGATAATTTGTTTGGCTAGTACGTACTGTACGTATTTGGTTGTTGTTATGGATCAATCATGGTCGCATTTTTTTTTGGAAGCCCAAGCCCCTGCTGCCGGCAGCATGCATGAACTGGAACGGAGTATTATTTCTGCATGCATAACGACGGAGTCAACAAAGCAATTGGTACTACTGGTAGAACAAGGGAATCTACTAAAAGTCCATTTGCAGGGATGAAACTGCAAAAGCGAGGAGGGTGCCCGCAAACTCCACAGGATCTGAATTCCATCCAGCTTTTACCATCATCACGCATACCCCGCTCGATGCTCACTCATCAACAGCCCAGCAGCGAGCATGCAAAGCAAGCAGTCAATGCCGACGTAGATCGGTACACACTACACAAGGCTTAGTATTTTAATCAGCTATCACTACGAGTAGCACGTACTACACTGCTGCAGCGACTAGGTAGCCCCAGTGTGGTGCAGTGCAAGTTGAATGGTGCCTCTATTTTCAAACACGTGCAGAGCGCCTTTATTCAGAGGCCACAATGGCAGTGCCCTCCATTGAAAAACGGAGTAAAGAAAACCAACCCCCACACACATCCCATCCATGGATGGACGCGCAAGTCCAAAAAGACGCCAAGCAGGTACGTCGTGTACGTACTATACTCTCCATGAGCTAGCTAGCATAGAGCACAACTCAATACTCCGTGGATTACTGGACCATCACCTACCAAATTGACCCGTTTCCCATCCCTCTGCACAGGGCACCGTGCACGCACGCACGATGGATCGGTGAGCTGACCGGTCACGACGAGATGTGAACCTGTTTCTCGCCGGTTTCCATCCCCGCTTTTTCCACCCCGAAAACGTCGGCCATCGGAGACCGTGTTGGTGCATCGCCAGTACACCATGGCACCATGGGTCGTCCAATATGGTCGTAGTTTCCGGCTGGCATCTGAGTGGTGTCGCAAATCACGACGAGTTAAGCTAGGCAGGCAGGCGGGCGGGCGAAGGGCTCGAGCAACCTGCTGCCGCGACCGGCGAGACGATCCACGAGCTGCCTGTCGCGCGCGCCAGCTGCCTGCTCGGGTTTCATGGGCTAAAACGGGGTAGATTAATTGTGGAGGACGGGACGTGCAAGTGCAAGTGGGGCAGTATTTCTTTACCGGGAACGAGCCCAAAGCTTCTCCGCGAGCGCAGGGCCGGGCCGGCCAATAGGAGCGCTTTATCAGCAGCAAGCTTGCGTGCGTTAAACCCTTGAAAGATTCGCCTATTCGCACCGTACTACCACAGCTGAGAGCCTGAGACGAGTGAAGATTAATTTACTCCACAGTACTTGGTGGCAACGACGATCGTGAGCCATCCCGCGGGGCGTCGCAATTTGCGGCCTGTGCGATGCCATGTGAGCGCGAGGAGCATCGCGATCGTGTGGTTGGCTCCTCGCGTTCACGATCACGATCACAATCCCAACCCACGGCCTCTCCGCGCCAAAGAAGAAGAAACACGCCGCGCGCGGGCACGGGCACACACCGCGAACGGCACCACTAGTTTCTCGCGCTCACTTTCGCCTTTCGTCTCGCCCGTGCGCGCGTGCTATGCTCGACGGGAGGGAGGGAATCACACCATTTTCTTCCTCCTCGCCTCCGCCGCTCGGTTCCCACGCAACCACCGAGCACCGTATTGATTTTGAGTACTATTGACCGTGATCTCTCCCCGTAACCCGTGGGACAAAAATCTCTGGGCGACATCGTGGGTCCGATCGACGTGGCACCTGTGCCTGCCTCCCTCCCTCTCCCACTCTCTCAGCTGCCAGCGCGCGGCCGTGGCATCGGGACGGACGTGCATTGAGTAACGGCGACAGCCAAACGTTAACACACCCCTGCACAATTCGTCCAAGGCAGACCAAACAGGCCATGATAATGACCACCGCAAGGACTCCCTGGAATCGGCGTTGCCAGCAAGTTCAAACAATGGCACCCCCATTAATCTCTCTGCCTGGCCAGTAGTACTAACCCGTTTACAATACCAGTCAAAATGGGCAATGCATCTCTGATCATCTAGTACTACTAGTAGTATCGTTGAACCCTAGTAGTGGTTCTTCACCGGTAATTACTCCGCTGATCGTCGTCCAAGACTCCAATTATCCAAGGCATGCATGGAGTAGTAGCATGGGCTCAGGCTAGTCATAGTGGGAGCAACATAGATAGTAACATGTATCTATATGCAGTGCCAACTAGGCAATTTGTTGATGTTGCATGTCATTAAACGATGAAAGAGAGTCTTGTGGTAACTAGCTACTCCCAAGATAAGATGAGCTACATGCTAATAAATAAGACCTTGCATGAGTACTAAACATAAGTTACTACTACCCACTATGGAGATACTAACATAGACTAATAACTTATTCATGTTACTAGGTTATGTTACTCTTCAACTGTGACCAGACTCAGGTAACTTTCGCCATGCATCTTTTTCGTCTGACAAATCACAACGAGAGGAGTCTCATGGCGCAAGCAAATGGCACGTGGAAAAAGGAGTACTAGTAAAGGCCAAGGCCGTAAGGTACCTGTCGCAAATCTTAGACAACGTAAGCGTACACCCCCGTATGTACCGAAGCATGGTACGGCCGGTGTTAAGCACGCCAGCAGGGTACAAATAGTGCCGTCGTGGTGAACTGTCTGAGTGAGAAGTGAGAGTGATGTGGCTACAGAAGCATGTGATGTGAAGGTGCCCATGCCATGTCTCCTCACCTTGTGGATTCTTTGCTTCGAGACGACGATGACTTGTCGTGTCATTAACAGGAGGATCTATCACCGGTGAGATGGCGAGTACCTGTAAACAACATATACTCTCACCAATCAGCACCGTCTTTCGACATGAGATCACACGCCGTGCATGCCCACATGAACGTATACAGTTCCGTGAGAAAACTATTTCCCCTTCCTCACTCCCGCTTTGTTTTCTCTAGAGCGAGGGAAAGCTAAAGTGGGCCTGCTCATGATAGGATGTTTAGCGTATGGTCATAGAGTAATACAAAATCGTGCTACCAACAGAAAACCAACACGCGCACAGGAACCTATAGGTGACGCTACCTTACAATATCACAAGCTTAAAGCGACACGCAGCTGGATAATGTAGTAAACTTCTCTGCCCTTTGTGAATTGCATCATGGCCTTATCATAGCTGCCAACCAAGGGCATCTGTTGGTTGCTAAAGATATCTTCTTGGACAGAAACTTAACACCGTTTCATAGAGTGGCTAATGTCAGGATGAGAAAAAAACACTATGTATTCTCTAAACATAATGATATTCTCTAAATATAATGATATTTTAATTCAGGGGACCTCTGATTTCCTGGATCATGCATCTGAATACTACAAAAATCTTCTTGGTCATATGGAGGGGAATTTGAGGAGTCTTAATTCATCAATTTGGAATGAAAATGAGAAATTATCTCAACGGGATAATGGAATTTCTAGATTAGACTTTCTTAGAGGAAGTAAAAAAGGCGTTGGGCCACATGGTTAGGAATAAAGCTTCTAGATCTCATGGGATTCCTGTTAAATTCTATCAGGCATGTTAACATGATATTATGTCCTTGTTTCTTGATTTACATTCTGGTACACTTGACTTGTACACAATAAACTTTGGAATGATTATTTTACTTGATGCTGATATTATTTCAAAATATAGACTCATTTGTTTGTTGCAAGTGCTTTACAAGCTGATTGCAAAAGTAGCCACTATTAGAGTTGAGTCTTATATGGATAAGGTGATTTCTAGCTATCAAACAACTTTCATTAAAGGGAGAAATATAATTGGTGGGGTAATATCATTACATGAAAATTTTACATGAAGCTAGAAGGAGAAAACATGAAGGCCATGTTCTGAAAATTGATTTTCAAAAATTAAGTTGATTAGGGTTACCTGTTAAAATATGTAGCTCAAAAAGGGTTTACTGAACTCTGGTGTAATCTGGTTGGTGTAATTGTCAAGAAAGGTACCTTGTGTGTCAAGATTGGTAATAAAAGAGGGAAAGATTTTGGCAGCCATAGAGGGTTGAGACACGGAGATCCTTACTCTCCTTTACTTGGTTGTTGAAAGGTTGGCTAATTGGTTTCTCAGGCTTAGGAAAATAATTTGGTGTCTAGAATGGTACCCCATGCACATCTTATTGAATAAGGGGTGGCTATTCTATAGTATGTTTATGACACAATCTTACTGGTCCATGATGATATTGAACAGGTGGTTCATCTCAACTTTAATCTATATATGTCTCAGGCAATGTCTGGTCTTAAAATCAACTTTAATAAAAGTGAAACCATGATGGGAATGGAGGATAATGAGAAGGGGCTGGGATATGTAGATATGCTTGGTTGTCAGTTGACCTGTTGGCCCATTAAATAACTTGGAGTCCCTGTATGTGGATCCACGTTGCATCTGGGAGATATGTTACCTCTTTCAAATAAACTCAAGAATAAACTTGATGGATGGGTAGGAAACTCATCATCTATTGGAGGGAGGTTTACCCTTAAATCCTCTTTGAGTAGTTTGCTCATCTATCATATGTCCATGTATCTGATGGAGGCTGACAAAATTCTGGAGAGTTTCACTAAAATAATTAGGAACTTCTTTGGGGAGGGGACCAATAACAAAAGGAAATACTATATGGTGAAATGGGTTTTTATCTATAGACCTAGGAAAAAAGATGGCTTGGGTATAAAAAACCTAAAACTCGTTAACATATGTCTCATGGGTAAGTGGTGGTGGAAACTAGAAAATGATCATAGCCTTTGGCCAAATCTACTTAAAGCAAAGAATCAACCATGGCATCTAGAGAATGAAAAATAAGCAAAATGATTCTGCTAGATGGAAAAATCTGATGAAAATCAGATAAATTTATTTGGGTGAGAGAACTATGATGGTTGGCGAAGGCAAAGAAACTGATTTCTGGCATGATGAGTGGTGCGGTAATTTTCCCTATGTGGGAAATTCCCATTACTATATGAGATATGTCACCAACAAATTGGTATAGTTAGAGAATTTTCAGACCTCGGGGTGGAATTTGACCTCCAGAAGATGGCTCAATCCTCACTTGCAGAATCAACGGTAAATAATTAAGAAATATTCTCCTCGTTATGGCTCTTAATAATGATCAGGATAAACCTAAATGGAAATACAAAAAATCTGGAAAATTCTCAGTCAAACCTCTTTATAATATGCTGTGTGATGTGAGCCATGATAGATCTTTTAAACAATTACGGAAGGACAAAAATCCTCTCAGAATCAAATTTTTGCTTTTGGTGCTAGGACTAGACCAACTTGTTTCACTCAGTATTTCTAGAGGATTGCCACTTCACTTTGGATTAATCTTTCATATTGTGTGTATTGTTGCTCTATGTTGGTCCATGTGGAAGTCTAGAAACCATGCTTGTTTTGAAGAAAAAGTAATTTCATCCCCTGCGGGATTGATCTATTACATGTGTGCGTTCTTACAGAATGAGATGAACAGGGAGGCGAGACGACTAAAGGAGCAGATAGGATACATCACATGTCTTCTCAAGTGCATGAAATGGCAAGGAGAGCTTTGATGCTAAGGGTTGTAAATGGCGAAAAAGATGATGATGATGATATCACTGACTAGCCGGGGTTTGTGAGCTTCGTGAAGAAAATAAGCCGATGGGTAGTTTCCTCAAAAACAATCTGACCTCGCATTCTTTGACTGTAATAAATAAAAAGTAGTGCTTGTTCCCAAAACCTTAGAGTTCCGCTGGGATGGTGGCTGCTTGTCTGGTGCTCAGTGCTCGGTGACCTTGGTTGTGGTCATCTTCCTCTCGTTTCTTTTGTTTAGGTGAGATTTTTCCTTCCTTGTTTTATGCTTTGTAAGACATTGTTCTGTTGTCCTACAATAATGGAACCCGGCTTCATTGTGATGCTATGGGAAAAAAAGAAACATAGCACCGTATCTATATGAACCATAAATCCAGTGGTTTCAACTACATCTCAAGGATATCTTAAAAAACAACAAAGAAAAAAAAGGGAAACTATCTTTGTCAACCGACAAATTAAGTAAAGTCGTGGGCCAATTTGTTAGACTCCCACCTGCCCACCATGTGTTCTGGCCCATTCTTCCGATCTTTTCTCTATTTCAACTAGTTCCCTGACTTCTGCACTTGTTTGCTACATTCTCAATGGTTGACAGCAGAGTTTGTTGACATAGCCTCAGTGATGGATCTTAGAATAGTTCGATACTGGAGTCCACGGTTCCAGCGGGCTAAGAATTATCCAAGGAAAAATATATATCTCGCAACAAATTATGTTGCATCGATTATAATGGAGTGCAGACGATGGCTTACCGATTTCCCCATACCATCCTTTTGGACACGGTGAAGCACGGAGGCCCGATGAAAGGCACATGTCTTTTTTTTTTGAGAGAGAATGGAAGGCACATGTCGACTTCGAGTGCAAGGCACCGGCGACCCAAAAGAGAACATGAATACATCATCATCAGATGAAGGGAAATGATGAAGGGGGAATCGGCTCACAATTGGCACCATGATGATGATGATTATTAGTGTTTTTGTCAACGGTGGCAGTGGCACTATGGATGGGTGCGTCGAATTCCATCCTGTCTCATCCGCGCTTTATTAAGCGTTGCCTCCTAAACAATCCCCCACCGTCTCAGCCTGTACTAGTACTATATATAGTGGTACAGTTAAACTAACTATGCATGATCAGAAATTCAGAATCATCGCGGGCGTGTGCTGCGTTGCGTGCACGCGGGCGTACGTGTCTGATGATCCGGTGCGCCCCCACCCTACTTCACCTGCGCTAGCGCACACACCAGCGGCAGCGGCGCGCGTACGTCTATTTGCTGACGCCGCAACAGCAGCACATGCCGCCCAATTGCCCAGGCATCATCACGTCTATCTCATCTCATCACCCTGGCACTGTATCTTCTGACCAACGCGCGGCGCCACACGAACTTCCAGGCAGAGAGCTCATTTACACCAAACAAGTGTGATCTGGGAAGGATTGGAAACAGCAGCAGCCATGATGAAGTTTCAGGAATTGAATGTGTTCTCTTGTCTTGGAGCATATTCCGACGAACCAAGTTACAGTACTACTCTAACCAGAGCACTTGCCTCTTTCGGTGGATTTATTTATGTGGACTGCACGCCTGCACCTAGGGTACCGTATTTTTTGCCAAATCTGCCTAAATTTGAAAAGTTCAACCAAGTTTGACCCTTCTTCGAAACTAATTTCGAATCTAACCCCTGGGATCGGCATCATTTTAAATGACGCCAAAGTTGTACAGGTCGGCGCCAAGATGAAGCAGCTGAGAGGCAAACTAGGGAGGTCGGTGCCGTTTTAAACGGAGCCGACGTCGGCGCCATTTTAAACGGAGCCGACCTCCTTCAGGTCGGTTTTCTGTTTTGTGTGCGCCGAACTGTACAACTTCGGCGCCATTTTAAACGGCGCCGATCCCAGGGGTCAGATTCCGAATTAGTTTCAAAAAAGAGTCAGACTTAATTGAACTTTTCAAACTTGGACAGATTTGCAAAAAATACTAGGGTACCTGCATTGCACTGCCGACACAGCACAGATGCAGGACTGTGCGTCCCTGACAACTTGCGGCCTGTGAGATGCCATGTGAGCGCGAGCATCGCGAATTCGCGATCGTGTTGTTGGCTCCTCGTTTGTCCTCACGATCACAATCCCAAACCAACAATGCTACACATACGGATGGTTTCTTACGGAAACTCACTTACGGAATTACGTGTAGGGACGCGGAGTAACCACTTTTCTAAAATCACGGGATGTAGAATAAATTGAACCAACCAATTGCTGCCACATCATCCCGTAAGTTTACCCCGTAAACATCATCCCAAACCAACAACCCACGGCCTCCGCGCGCCAAAGAAGAAGAGACACGCCGCGCGCGGGCACGGGCACGGCACCACTCGTTCCTCGCGCTCGCTTTCGCCTTCCGTCTCGCTGTGCGCGCGTGCTATGCTCGACGGGAGGGAATCCCACCATTTTCTTCTTCGCCGCCGGCGTCAGTGTCGCTCAGAGCAAGAACAATAATACAGCTAACAAGCTACTCACTTCGTCTTAGAGTGTAAGTCACAACCTCATTTTCAGATTGTCCCGCATATAAAACAAATAAGGCACAATTTTATATTAATTGGAGTTAATTAGCACATACAGCCCGCAACTTTCTCTCCTTCACATGCATCGGTTTGGTACGTCCATCATGCATGTAGTAATTATGAGTTGTTTTTATTGGCTGTACCAGATACGAAGCATCCCAGTCCGGCCTAATTAGTCACAATTTCAGCCTCAATCACATTAAGCCTTGGATTAAGATATTAGAGGATTGTGACTTACACTCTAAGACGGAGGAAGTAGCTATATAAGGCTGCCATGTCATCAAAAGCTAGCTTATACAATAGTATTGGCTATAAGCTTGGCTATTAGAATAGTACTAGTTGCTATCTTCTCTATTTCTCTTTCCTCTCATTTAATGTTTTTGTCTAGGTGCAAGTGTAGAGCTGACTCTTGCATAAGAGCCAACAACTTACATTTTTGTTTATCTAATCTCTCTTCTCCACATAGATAAAAATACCTAGTCAGCAGGCTTATAGCCCACTATTGTACTTGCTCTTACGCCGCTCGGTTCCCACGCAGCCACGAAACCATATCGATTTTTGAGTATTGACTGTGATCTCTGTTTCCTCCCTGTCACCCGTCGGACAAAATCTTTGGGCGACATCGTGGGTCCGACGTGGCCCCTGCCTGCCTCCCTCTCTAAATGTGGCATCAGGACAAACGATGAGATGCACGCATCCCATGTCATAACGGCGACCCACAAACTTAAATAGCAAGTTTAATAATATAACCGATTGCTAGAAGACACTGCCATGTTATCTTTGGTTAACACTATAACCAATATATATAATAACTAGTTATAAAAATGGTCTATAGTACTTTAATTCTTTTTTGCATAAGAGCTCACTTTCTTTCTTTGTTATATTCTCTCTCTCTATTAAGTCTGCGCAAATATACCACTCACTCTGTCTTAAAATATATGTTTTAGATTTATCAAAATTTAGATTAATCTATATACTAAATAGTGTTTAGATTTATCTAATTTTAACAAATCTGAGACATCTATTTCAGGACGAATGAAATATTTTAATTTTTATAACCAGTTGACTTAGCCTTATTGTACTCGCTCTAACCCACCCCTCTGTAATTCGTTCGGGCAGACCGAGCAGGCCAGATCCCCGGTCCACCCAATCCCGCTTTTGCCACACGGTAGCAAATAACGGTTCGGCGTAGCAAAAACAAAGCCAATTTGCGAGGAGGGATAGGTCACGTGCAGGGCGGTGCTGTGAGGACAACGGAGGGCGACCGTGGCGTCGATCTCCTCACGCGGCGCCGGAGTTGAGCCATCTTCGCTCCTCCATATTGTACCCCCTTCTGGCCATTCTCATAACCTAAAACCGCCGCCAATCGTTGCTTCGAGCGGTGGATCGAATCCTATCACGCGACAGCGCCATGACTCCGATTCGGTGAACGCCGATGCCTCCAAGCCGTTGTAGCAACCGAATAGAGCCCAGCACGCGAATCCCCTCGTGTTTTTCAATCAAGATCCTGAGGTTGAAGCTCCAGCTCTATCGGTGAGCACTCCCCTCTCCCTAAATTTCCTTCTTAGGGTTTCCACCATTGTTGCTTCAGATGGTGCTACTAGGTAGCAGAAAAACTAAAAATTATAGCAAGTATAGTAGTGAATCATTGTTGCTTCAGATGGTACATTGTAGCAAATTAGGTTTTCCACCATTGTTGCTTCAGATGGTGCTACTAGGTAGCAGAAAAAACTAAAAATTATAGCAAGTATAGTAGTGAATCATTGTTGCTTCAGATGGTACATTGTAGAAAAATAGAAAATTGTAACACCGAGGAAGCAAAAAGTATGTAGCAAAAGTAAAAATCGAGGAAGCAAAAAGTATGCAGCATAATAAGTAGAACATGTGTTTATTTCTTATAGAACATGTGTTGTATTGTACTGTAGCGGTAGTCTTGCTACCACTAATATTGCTTCATGTTGATATGTTACACAATTATGCTTTGACCTGAACTTTTGCTATTTGAATTGCAGTGGTTTGTTGCTGATAGTATACTTGGAGGATTCAACCTCAACCAACCCGCTGATGGATACGGTCCTGAAGGATATGCCGCTGAAGGATTTGCTCCACCACAATCTGCTTCTGAAGGGTATTCTGCCGCAGGAAACTATGGACAAAAATTTGCTACAAGAGCAGAACGTGCAACAAGTAGCAATGCTTCTTTTGCTGCTAAAGAAGCCGGTGAATAGATTTGCTTACAGTCTCATGTTCCTTATGTTGGAATGACATTTGATGACCTCGAAGTTGCGAAACAAATATACAATGACTATGCTTTCAAGCTTGGGTTTGGAACACGGATTGGTAACACCAAGTATAACACAACAAGAGGTGCATCAAAAGATGCAATTCTTAGTAGGGTTTTTGAGTGTGTCCATGCTGGAAAACCAGTTGATGAAGCGAAAAATGCTACTAAGGATAGTTCTAATTTTGCTACAACTAGAGAAGGAGGTACCATAGATATGAGCAATTTCAGTGCACAAAAGTCGAGCAAACAATCTGGCCTAAAGATGGATATAGCAGACTTGAGGCAGAAGAATAGGGTGTTGCGACATGATTGTAAAGCTAGAATGCTTGTTGGAAAGAAAAATGGGATATGAACCATCACGGTCTTCCATGGAGAGCACACACACCCGATGGTGAAGCAAATTGGGAGAAGATGGTACTACCGGTCTCATAGGAAGGTGAGTGAGGAGGACTTTTAGTTCATCCAAACTTTACACAACCAGAACATAAGCACAGCTCAGATGATGGGATGCCTCGAAAGTGTGCATGGAGGCGGCCCGAGGTGCCTTGATTTTGTGAAGCGTGATGTGTCCAACATAAGTACTATGCTACGTGAGGAAGTGTCGCAGCGAGATATGTCCATGAATATTGAATAATTTTAAAGGAGACAAGCATAAATCCCAACATTCTTCTTTGATAAGCAAGTGGACGAAAACAACGCAGTGAGAGCTCTCTTTTGGGTGGATGTCAGGAAAATGGCCTTGTACCCCAAGTACAAGGACTCGGTATTTTTCACACTACATTTTGTACAAACAAATACAACATGCCCTTTTCTCCACTTGCGGACATCAACAACCACACACACACAATTCTGTTGGGTTGTGCTCTGCTACCTGATGAAACAACCGAAACATTCAGCTGGGTATTGAGCAAACTTAAGGAAGCAATGACCGGTTTGGCACTATACCATATCATGACAGACCAAGACCAAGCGATGGCTGCAGCAATTTCGAACGTATATCCTGATTCAATTCATAGATGCTTCATCTTCCATCTGCTACGATTAGCAAGAACAGAGCTTGGTCCTCACTTGAGAGAAGGTAGCCCTTTTGCTACAGCATTCTACTCATGAATTTATAGCACGAACACCGTAACAGAATTTGAGATCTGCTGGCAGCATATGTTGGAAACTTTTGCTATGGCTGAGAACACGCATTTGCAGAATACGTGGAAGAGCGGAAACATGTGGGCGCCTATGTAGTTCAGACAAAGCTTCTTTCCCTTTACAAGCACAACAGAAGATCTGAAGGCCTCAACTTGTACTTTAAAACTTTAATTCTCCAAAGTGGATCAGTTTGGAACTTCGTGCAGCAATATGAGTTGTTCCAAAACCTGATGCTAGACTAAGAAGACAATGCAGCATTCACCATGAATACAACAACAGCACCACAATGGGCAGGGCCGGCCCATAGGGCAGGGCAGAGGTGCGCTTGCCCTTGCCCCAAGGAGTTAGTGGCCCCTGTCTAATATTTATACGTGTATCTATATTTGTCTTTTACTCTTGAAATCCAATATGATGAAATATTTTAGAAAATATAGATGGTCCAAGTTTAAGTTCACTATGTCTCTACTCCGACTTCTCTTTTCTGGAAAAAATAATCCAAAATTTTGTATATAAAATACGAAAGCGCAGGTTTCTAGTTCTGAAATCCATAGAGATACATCATTCAGTTTTGATTGTGAGAAACAACATCAGCATCGCTCTAGCAAATACTCTAATATTTTTGATTATTTTTCTCAATGCCACCATTTTTGTAGCCTCGCCAAATGTACAGAACAATACAAGACCTCATGTGTCGCTTCAAAGTTGTGAGTATTCGTTAGTGGATACTAACTACACAATCTCATAACTATATCATTCCGCCAACATGTCTCTTTCGATTCCTAAAGGTTCTACTTGTCCAGATTATCCATGTTATAGAGACTATTTCATCCATAGTTTTAAAAACCGGGCCGGTGATCGAACCAGTGAGGCTATTGGTTCAGGTTTTTACTGGTCGGACCAGTGGTTCATTTGGTTCAATGGCAACAAAAAACCGTTCTTTTTCATTAAAATTTAAGCAAAAATCAAAATAGAATGATAATCAAATATATATTAAGCGTATATTTCGATGTGTAATCACAAAACATGGTGTGTTCAAGTGGTATTGGGCCTTATGTGGTGCTATTTCTATCTAGGATAAGGTATTGAGTTTGATTCCTCTTTGCAACTTCTTTTTTTCCTGGTTTTTTACTATTTGGACCAGTGTCTCTTAAAAAACCGGCGAGGTCATTAGTTCAGGTTTTTTCCGGTTAAACCACCAAACCGGTCCGGTTTTTAAAACTATGATTTCATCCTCTTATTAATTCAGTGTCTAATATGTTTACTCTTCTACTCATTCTTTGGGACATGCATATGAATTTATTACTTTCATAATTTTGTTCTGTGATTAATTCTAGAGGTACATATGTATATACACATGTACACTACAAGAAATTGATAGGAATAAGTATCATGGTAAATAGTTTGCTTGATCAATAGAAGTGAGTAGTTTCAATTGTCTCCACCAAGATTCCAAAGATCATGGATCTAATAAGTGTACGAATTATATAATTATTTAGAGGCCTAATAATGCTAGTTATGCTTAATACTATTTTCTAGCATAATACTAAAGATATAATTAAGCATTTTCTTTTGAAATAGGGAGGCCATTGCCCCCTACCATTGACTTAGTGAAACTTTGCCACTTTAAACTATAGGATTTTAGTGTCATGTTGCCGAGTGGTTAGCATAAAACTACCACTTTACATGTCAATTTTTCCAGATGGTACCAGTCGACCTCCAAATCACAAAAAACTACCAGATCGGAACCAAGTTTTCGATAAAAACTACCACTTTGCATGGTTGTGGAGGAATTGCTAGACCGAATCCTTTCGTTTGCGTGGTTGTGGAATTAGAACCTATAAATGAGAAACGATTCCAAGCCGTGACCACGCCCTTGCCCGCTCGCCCTCGCGAGTTTCTGAGCTGAGAGGCTCGAAAAGGCACGGAATCGCTCACGCGCACCTACAGCTTCGCATGCGTGCGAGCTCGTGAGAGCATATCTAGTGGATCACTTATCCGCCAAACCTTATAAACACGAATATGGGGTGAGTTTTTTCTTTTTTTTTTGCTCTGAGAGATCGACGTGCAGAACAAAAATAGCAGAACAAAACCTTTAAACAATAAAATTGAAACTTTAGCGGGAGGTTTCACATAGTTCGTCCATAGTTCACGGCGATCATACATACAAAACGCATCAAATTGCTACTATGAGGGGATCTACCATCGTCGCCGCCGTAACCCTAACCCTATACACAAAATTAGGCTCACCACAGGATGTGGCGGCGATGCTTCCGGCAGCGGGCTTCCGTCACTGTTAGAGACGAGGTCGACAAATGATACGTCCAAAACGTATCTACTTTTCCGAACACTTTTGCTATTGTTTCTCCTCTAAACTTATGTGATTTGGATACAGCTAACACAGATTGACGTTGTTTTCAGCAGAATTACTTTGGTGTCTAGTTTTGTGCAAAAAATCAACTTTTAGAAAAAATCCTGAAAAATATGCCAAAAATTATATTTTACAATAAGACTCACGGAGCCAGAAGACGAGACGGAGGAGGGCCAGAAGGGGCCCACAACCCCTGGTCGCGCCTGGAGGGTGTGTGGCCACCTCGGGCACCCCCTCGACCTCCCTCTTCGCCTACATAAAGCCTTCTAACCTAAAAAATCAGGGGGGGTCGACATTTTTCCAGAGAGACTTCCACTGCGCCGCCACCACCAGAAACTCCGTTCTGGCACCCTGCCAGGATGGGGACTTAGAGGAGATCATCGCCATCATCATCACAAACTCCTCTTCATCAACCATCCATGTTCCCCCATCCATGAGTGAGTAATCTCCCACTGTAGGCTATGGGGATGGTAGGGATTGGATGAGTTCTATCATGTAACTGAATAAGATTGTTAGGGCATGGTGCCTAGTATCTTTATTAGTGCTATTTGACTTTGTTGCAACTTGTTGTGCTTAATGCATGTCACTAAGGCCCGAGTGCCATGATCTCAGATCTGAACTTATTATTGATTCATGATGATAGTATTGTTTGTGTTCTTATCTGCAAGTTGTGTACACATATCATTGTCTGAAACCAAAGGCCCCGAAGTGACAGAAATTGGGATAGCCGGAGGGATGGGTGTGATATGAGGATCACATGTGTTCACGGAGTGTTAATGCTTTGATTCGATACTCTATTAAAAGGAGTACCTTAATTGCCAGTAGATTCCCTTGAGGCCCCGCTGCAACGGGTTGACAGGACAAAAGATATTGTGCAAGTTCTCATTGTAAGCACGTATGGCTATATATAGAACACATGCCTATGATTGTTTAGTACTTGGATCCTTTATCATATTTATCTGCAATTGCCCTAGATCTTAAAGTTACATAAATAGTCTTGTCCATGCAACGCCCGTCTATCCATCTCTATGCCTACCGCACTCATATCCTACTGTTTGCTACTATTGTTACTATTGCTTTTGTTTTACTGCTGCTGTTACTTTGCTATTGCTACTATAAAAATATTGCTACTGATAAGCTTCTATGAGCAAGACTATTTTTAAGTGCAGCTGAATTGACAACTCAGTTGTTAAGGCTTATAAGTATTCTTTGGCTCCCCTTGTGTCGAATCAATAAATTAGGTGATACTACCCTCAAAGATTGTTGCGATCCCCTATACTTGTGGGTCATCAACAAACGTCGACGATTGCAGCTAGCGCTCAAGGCGCCATATTTCAGGCGTTGGTCGCGCTTGACGACCAGGCCATGTTCGAGGAAGATCTCATTGAGTTCCTTGTCCCACCATGCATGTTGTCGGTTCTCCTCCTCCTCGGTCGTGCCTCGCTGTAGAAATGGCGGTCATCCGCTCGAGCGACGCGTCGTCGATGTAGTCTTCCTCGACGATGACGTAGTCGTACGCCGTTGGGTCGTCGTCCTCGATCTCCTCCAACTCTCGCTTCGGTTGTGGCAGATGAGCGCGGGAATCTTCGGATGAGCTCCCCTCCCAAACCGGCACCGACGGTCGAACTCTTCCGCCTAGCGATGGAGGAGTTTGTGCAGGACCGACGCATGGTGGTATATGTAGTGGAGCAAGGCGTGCTTCCGCGAACCATGTGAGCGCACACAGAGATGGCCCTCCTCCTCCGAGTCAGAGCCGACATCAAGACAACGGTCGCGCGATGAAGAAGCCACGGAATGGCACACCGACAAACCCATATCTGCATGCCCGATCTTCCCCGATGGTATATCATGGTGGTGCGATGTTGGATCTGCTAAGTGGCGAGCCTAATTTCTCAATGGCGGAATCGGATTTAAGCGGCAGTGTGCGACGGGAGAGTGGAGGCGAGGGGTAAATGTGACGGATCGAGATACTTATCCACCCCCACCAATTCATAGATATAATGGCCCGGGGGGTGGTTTTTTGCACCCCTAAAAAATAAGTGTCTGACGGCGTATACGGGGTCTGTTCAGGAAAAAAATACGACCCAACTCTTATACTCGCCCAAATTATAAAGGCTCGCTCTTAAGCAGAGGCGTCCTGCTTGCTCCTCTATGCCCGCGTCCAGGAGGCATCCGGCGGTGACTCCGGTGAGTCCTGTCCTACTCTCCCTATCTTCGTCCCGTTCCATTCCCTCTCTGTCACATCCACGCCCAGGCGCCAAAACGCTAGATAGTCTGGCCAGGATGGGCAGCGATGGCGGTCTTCTTGGGAATATGCCCTAGAGGCAATCATGTATGATGATATTCTTCATGGTATTCATAAATTTATTAAGTTGTCCTTGTATGAACATCTAATATATACATCATCAAATATGTGATTCGGTTGTGGAACTATATATTCATGTTGTTCATACTAGATGTTCTTTGTCATTGAGGTTATGCTGGACACACAACTTAGACTAATGTGAAAGTTGTATGATGACTCGGTTCCACTTGTCATGGGCATGGTGATGTCATTCCAACTTACACGGACTCGGCTAAAGATTTTAGCAAGTCGGATTGACCCCAATTGAGATGCAATGAGCATGTTGTCATTTGCAGTCTCAAGCAATGGAATCCTTTGACCTGAGCTGATCGCATGATTCGAGTTGTGGATCGCCAGCTTAAGTTCTATCAAACGTTGTTCCATAAATGGGCAGTTATAAAGGTAGAGTTCAGGTTGGTTGTGAATCAAGCCACGTGATATGGATTACCAAGATGTGATTTGCCCTTCCGTAATGGAAAGATATTCTCTAGGTCCTCTCGTGTGATATGATTCGGAAGCATGGCCATACACAACTCAGTTAAGCGTTAACTAAGAAGTTGGACTAAGTGTTAGTCCAATGAATCACATATTAGGAACGAGAATAAAGTTAAGCTATTAAAGGGATGGATACTTCTCGCCTATAGCTTGACAAGGTATATCATGAGGCAAAGGGGCTTGGACGAAAGTCACAATGAAGGTTGTCTTCCAGACTTTACGGTACTTGGGAGTTAGCATGTCTTGCTAGAGGCCGCTAACATCTATCGACTTGAGACCAAGTGTTCATGTGAGTGAGTTGGACTCATAGTCATGACGGTATACTTGAAAGAGTATCCCATGTCGTGTCCAGATGTACGTTAATCTACATGGTCACACACTTAAGGGTAAGGATCCCATGTGGATTAGATCCATGTGGTAATTGGGGTACATCCTAGATAAGCCTCAAGAGTTGAGCCCAACTAGGGATGCATATAAGTGGAGAGACAACGGATAGTCCCTGATCTAACCATCACTTTCTCCACTCCCAAATCGGGTTAGACGGGATCTAGTAATCCTTTGTCCGTTCTCCTTCATGTACGTGTGGATACTAGTAGAGGCGTTTCACGTGCGGCGCTGAAGGCAAAGTAGTTCGTGGGGGATACGGAGGAGCTCTTCGTGAGATCTATCTGGTTCTATAAAGTCAAATAGCACTAGACACAAAGGCAAAGTAGTTCGTGGGGGATACAGAGTTGCAATAAAGTCAAATAGCACTAGACAGAGTTTCTGGTTTCGAATCGCACTTTCTGGTGGTGGCGGAGCAGCGGAACTCTTTCTGGAAAAACGTCACCCCCCCTGAATTTTTAGGTCAGAAGGCAACTTATAGGTGAAGAGGGAGGCCGAGGGGGTGCCTGAGGCGGCCACACCCCCTCCAGGCACGGCCAGGCTTGGCCTGCGCGGCAGGGGTGTGTGGGCCCGTGAGGCCCCTACCCCGTCTCGTGTTCTGGCTCCGTGAGTCTTCTAGTGAAATAGGATTTTTGGCATATTTTCCGGAATTTTTCCTAATATTTGATTTTCTGCACAAAAAATTAGACACCAAGGTAATTTTGCTGAAAACAGCGTTAGTCCAAGTTAGTTGTATCCAAATTACACAAGTTTAGAGGAGAAACAATAGCAAAAAGTGTTCGGAAAAGTAGATACGTTTTGGACGTATCATCTGCCCATGGCCCAACAGGCCGACGACGGTGGCTAATGGTGGTAGGGGAAACAGCCATGGGAGGAGATCGATGGCGGCACCCCGACTCTCCCCATGTTGTTCTCCCCTCTCCCTTCTATACCCCTTATTCTAGAAGATTTATTCATTGTTTTGTTGCCTGATGTTTGAGTTGATTCAGGTACAGATTTTGAGGATAATTAGTAGCACCTGAGTCTAATTGAAGCTACCTCTTAGTCTAGCAGATTTTAGTTTTTTTTGGAAAAGAGTATATATTAATATCACAGTGATACCAATTACACCCAGTCTCTGCAATAACGTATTCCCTAGCGGCCCTACGAATGCACACAGTCCAGAAAAAAGGAAGAAGAATTACAAAAAGAAAATTCCCGCTATAGAGAACTAATCCTCAAAGTAATGACAATGACATCATCAGAACAACACCAGTAGTCCTCCACTCCAATAACAACGCCTTCAAGAAGGAAACAGTGCCCAAGCGCCGTCGTTGCCCGATCAAAGATCATAGGTTTTCACCCTGAAGAAAGTCTTTGCTCACAAAACAATGCCTTCAACAAGGTCATTGTTGTGTTGCCTACTTTGTTGTGTGCATATGAATTTGTCATATATGCATGTGTTGTTGTTTCATCTGAAATGTCAAAGTTGAATATGAAATATACACACATAATATTTTATACATTAGACAAATTTATATTGTCCAAAATCAACAAAATGGACAATTCCATGGTTTATACAACCAAAGAGGAATTTGAAATGCGTGCTAGAAACAACATCTTGGATTTACTTTCAATAGCAAACTTTATGCACATACAAACAACAGAAATAGAATTGTAGTCCATTTACTTTTCATCTTGGATTCAGAATTTTCTTGTCCAATTCAATACCGAGATAAAATTCCGACATCCAAACTCAGTATATAACAAAAAAAAAGGAAACCGGTCTTTGTCAACCGATAAATTAAGTAAACTCATGGGCCGATTAGCTAGACTCCCACTTGTCCAGCATGTGTTCTGGCCCATTCTTCCGATCTTTTTTTTATTTCAACTAGTTCCATTTTTTTTAAAGGAGCATATACTAATATCGCGATGATACCAATTACATCCAGCCTATGCAATAACACATTACCCTATTGATATTATTGATGCACACAACCAAAAAAGAAGAAGAATTACAAAAAAGAAAAGTCCCTATGTAGCGATAAGATCCTTAGTAACAGCGACACTAACCCCACCAGAACACCACAAGAAGTCCAACATCTCCAATAGCGATGCCTTCAAGAAGGAAACAGAGCACAAGCACCATCGTCGTCCGATCAAAGAACATAGGTGTTCACCCTGGAGAAAGTCCCCGCTTACAAAACAATGCCTTCAACAAGGTCATTGCCAGGCACAACCAATTAAGGCCAGACCTTGGATTTTCACCCTGCAAGATAAGACTGTGAACTCCTCATGTGCTGCCGCCCCACCTTCCGATGTCGCTGCTACAATTCACGAATCACCAAGCCAATTCATCATCACCACCAGGACTCGATCCATCATAGCTAGTCCACAAATCTTGACTTTCATGACATTCTCTGCATACTGACTTCACCATGGAACTAAAGACATGTTCCACGATGGTAACAGACTATAGAGCTTCGCCTCGCTTCCTCTTAAACCAAACGGTCAGAAAAACACCGGTTGCGCGCGACCGAATCCCATCTGTTTCAGCAATCTCCAGGCATGAATCGCCCATGGGAGTTCGTCGGCGACCGGAACACGACATTGCCACCAGATCCATGGAAACAGGCTGAAGGTAGATCTTCGTCTTCGCGCGAGAGAAACCCTAGGGCTGCGCCCCTGGCAGCAGATACGACCCGCACCGCCATCCGCCGAAGGAGAACCTCCATCAAAGCCCGAGGCCGCCGCCCCGGCTTCCAAACCCCGCCGACATCAGATCGCCGTCGGGGCGACAACCTTCGAGCGCCCAAGGGGATCCCTAGGGGGAGAGACCACCACGAGAGGATGCAGCCCCGTTGCCACCGCCAGCCGGCCGGACTTTGCCCGCCGGTGTTCTCCGGTGGCAGCGGGGGAGAGGTGGATGGAGGATTCGGCGGCGGCGGCGGCTGAGGGTTCCGCCCATGCCGCCTCCCCCGAGAGGCAGCACGTGCGTACCTGTTCGATCGGATGTGTTTTTCGTCTTCAACTAGTTCCATGACCTCTGGACTTGCTTGCTAGATTCTCAATGGTTCACAGCAGAGTTTGTTGACATAACCTCACGGAGGGATCTACTAGAATAATCTCGATCCTAGAGTCCACACGGCTAAGAATTATATATCTCGCAACAAGTTATGTTGCATCGATCGTAATGCAATCCACACGATCGCCTACCAATCTGCCCATACCATCCGTTTGGTCACGTTGAAGCACGGAGGCCTCATGGAAGGCACATGTCGACTTCGAGTGCAAGGCACCAGCGGCCTAAAAGAGGACATGAATACATCATCAATGGCATGATTACTTCTCTATGGGGAAATGATGAAGGGGAATCAGCTCACAATTGGCACCATGATGATGATCATTAGTGTTTTTGTCAACGGAGGCGGTGCACGATGGATGGGTGCGTCGAATTCCATCCTATCTCATCCGTGCTTTAAGCGTTGCCTCCAAAACAATTCCCCACCGTCTCGGCCTGTACTAGTACTCCCCCGGTCCATATTAATTACTAAATTTGTCTAAATTTAAATAAATCTAGACATATTTAGTATATAGGTTCATTTAAATTTTGACAAATCAAAGTCAATTAATATGGACCGGAGGGAGTACTATATAGTGGTACAGTTAAACTATGCATGATCAGAAATTCAGAATCACGCCTTGTTTTGGAGACAAAAGAGAACCATGTTTCTGAAAGAGAAAAGTTCAAAACGAACCTTTAACTCGTAGATCTCAGCGAAATCACACCCTAAACTCACAATCCCCGTAATCGGCACACCAAACTTACAAATCCCAGTTCGATTAGAACCTTAAACCGTTTTAGGCTAGAAAACGTTGGGATTTTTACCAGAGGTGGGCCATCCATCGCGCTCAGGATAAGTGAACGGGGTCGTGGGTTGAATTGGGGAAAGAAATTAGGGTTCTTGGCTATTGGTTGACGGCGGCGGCGCGAGGAAGGGGCGAAGGCGGCGCTCTGAGAATGTCGTGGTCGTGTGGTGCGTCTTCTGCTCCTGGCTTTCGTCGAGCTGCTGGAAGAAGGAGGGGAGCTGAGAGTAGGTCGCCGGTGGTATATCGGGAGAACCCGATGGCGTACGAGCCCGCGAAGATGTGCAATTGCAATCCGCCAAGGAAAGTGCCGAGATGGATTTCGTGGAGCTCCATGAACCCAGGCAGGAGGTACTACGCATGCGTCGACGCCCTGGTAAGTTGCTCTGCATTTTCAGGCTTGTTCGATGTACTCCTCCTCTCTCTCTCCTTTCTGATTCGATTTGTTCCATCATTTTGACAGAACGGACGGGGATGTGGTTATGTGGAATGGGAGGATGGGCCATTGCCTCGGTTTTTTAGTGACCTGATTGGAGATATGCGTGATGAAATTTGGAGGCTACGGGGGGATGAACAAATGCCACACACTGACACTGATGTAGTTGATGAACAAGCAGCAACTGAATCAACTTTGAAGGCTCTTCAAGATCAGCTACAGCAGAAGAATGAGAAATTGGTGCAATGAAGGGAAAATTTGAGAGTGCAATGTACCTTTTTGTTGTGTTTGTGTTAGGTGTAGTGGCTGGGAAGTTTGTTAGTCAGTAAATTAGTGTCAGTTTAGCCACTGTGGTGAAGTTTGTATCCAATGTACTATGTGACTATTTCAGTGCAATGCAATCATCAGTATTTGTATCAGCTTTTAAAATGAACAACAACAACAATATTTCAGTGCAATGCAATAATCATTATTTGTATCCAATGTACTATGTGACTTTTTCAGCCCAATTCAAAATGAACAACAACAATAGAAC
Source organism: Avena insularis (assembly GCA_023614405.1). Taxonomy (NCBI): domain Eukaryota; kingdom Viridiplantae; phylum Streptophyta; class Magnoliopsida; order Poales; family Poaceae; genus Avena; species Avena insularis. Next base: position 382,441,995 of record CM042687.1, on the reverse strand, counting down.
TAAGTTGCATTATCAGCAAAATAAGTTGGAGCCACAGTACATAGCTTGATCATCAGCAAAATAAGTTGGAGCCACAATACATAAACTTGATAAAAACTCATCCACTCTATAACTTTCTTTAGAACATGAGCAAAAGATATGACACATAGTTTGTCATAGAGACTACTCAAACTTGATATGACACACAGTTTGTCATAGAGATATGCTATTACAACTCAGTAATTGCCACTGCAAGTAAAGTAAGAGAAAGATGGAATTGAAGATGCTGCTTTGCCCCTTTTCTTCCCTTTCTTTGCCCCAGGAATAGCACTTGTAGATGAACTAGGATGAGTTGATGATGCAGTTCCAGCAGGAGTATTGTGCCTTGGTGGCTTGAATTGGTTTGCAGTCTTCTTCACAGGAACAGATCCTGGCCTTGCTCTTGGAGCTTTTGCTGGAGCTGTTGATGGAGCAGCCTGTGCCCTAGCAGCTGGATCTGTTGATGGAGCAGCCTGTGCCCTAGCAGCTGGAGCTGTTCATGGAGCAGGCTATGAGCTTCCTGCTCTAGCTTCCTATTTGCATGCAACTAAAGGTGAGACAAACATGCATAATTTCCTAAGTGAACAAACATGCAACTAAAGGTGAGACAAACATGCATAATTTCCTAAGTGAACAAACATTATTCATTCCAGACATCAATCTATCCATAACCAGCTTCTTTGCATGCTTGCACTTTGATGTGGAAACATCAGCAAACATATCTTGCAGCACAGTTGCTTTCATACTCTCAATCTTCCACATTGGATTTGCTAGTATGAAGTGTTCATACCTCTGTGCAATCACCTTAGCAGTCACTAGTTTGTTATCTCTATTTTGAGCACAATGATGAACATCATTAAGTGTGATAATCTGGAATCTGCTACTTCTTGAGGTTTTGGCTGCATAAAGAAGCCAAGGGCAGTTAGGCCAGCCACACTTCACCCTGACTCTATCTACCTCTGATTTAATGAATGAGATACTGTTGGAGATATTCCCTAGAGCCAATAATAAAAGAAGTTATTATTATATCTTTGTGTTTATGATAAATGTTTATATTCATGCTATAATAGTATTAACAAGGAAACATTAATACTTGTGTGATTTGTAAACTTAATTTGAAGTCCCTAGTAAAGCCTCTATATAATACTAGCTTGTTGGTTAATAGATGATTGTGGTTTCCCTATCATGAACATTGAGATGTTATTAACAACAAGATCATATCGTTAGGAGAATGATATGATGGACATACTCCTATAGATAAGCGTAGCATAAAGATCAAGTCATTTTAATAGTTCAATTGCTATATGCTTTCTGATACATAGTAATCTAATTCCTTCGACCATGAGATCATGCATATCACCTTTACCGGATGGATGCTTTGATGACATCAAACACCACACCGTAACTGGGTGGCTATAAAGGTGGCATTGAGTGTTCGGAAAGTATTGGTTGAAACACATGGATCAAGAGTGGGATTTGTCCATCCATATGACAGATAGATATACTCTGGGCCCTCTCGGTGAAATGTCATCCAATTATCTTGCAAGCATGTGACTGGCTCACAAGGGATCACATATCACGGGAACGAGAAAAGAGTACTTATCGGTAACGAGGTTGAACTAGGTATGCAGAGATACCGACGATCATAACCTCGGATAAGTAAACTATCGTGAGACAAAGGGAAATTGATATCGTATGTAAGTGGTTCATTCGATCGCAAAGTAACCGTAGAAATATGTGGGAGCCATATGAATTTCCAGATTCCTCTATTGGTTATTGTTCGGAGAAGTGTCTCGATCATGTCTGCATAATTCACGAACCGTAGGGAGACACACTTAAGGATTCGACGTTGTTTTGAGTAGTTATGGAATGATGAGAAAGAGACCGAATGTTGTTCGGAGTCCCGGATAGGATCCAGGATATCACGAGGAGATCCAAAATGGTCCGGGGAATAAGATTCATATAAGGAAAGTCCCGTTTCGGAGTTGGGAAATGGTTCCGGTGTTTTCATCGGGAATGTTCTAGAATGTTCCGGAATGTCCGGCACTCCGGAGGGGAAGGGTACATGGATGTGTTGTATCAAGTTGGTATGATTGCATCATGTACTAAGTGTCATCGCTGTACCAAATAAAGGATTAATTCAAATCCTAGTTTGAAAAGTCAAATAGCTAGTTTGAAAAGTCAAACGGCTAAATTTGGAAAGAGGAAAAGAGGAGGAAGGGAAACCGAGTTGGGAGGAGTTCCTCTTCCAACCGGCTACCACCTCCAAGCCGAGTTGGGGAGGAATCCTCCTCCTTGGCCCGCCCCTCCACCTATATAAGGAGGGCAGGGCTCCTCCTAGAGACACACAAGACCTCTCCTCCAAACCCTAGCCCCAAGCCGCCGCCGCCTCCATAGCCGCCACGCCCTAGGAGAACCACGCCGCCGCCTAGCTAAACCCTAGCCACCGGCTTGCCCCCTCCTTGGTGTGTCTAAACCCTAGAACACCGAGGGACTCTCTCATACTCCACCATACTCGCTCCGGCTTAAGGCGAATCCCTGCGAGATCTCCCCTCTACTTCCGGTACCACGCCGTTGTGCTGCCGGAATCGCAAGGAGAGTGCTACAACCTCCGCTGCCTGTTGGAACAAGGGAGAGGAAGGTCTTCGTCGAAAATTTACCGAACGGTGACCGATTACGGAGCGCTTAACGCAGCCACGGAAGGATCGTCTACGCGATCTTGAGATCGGAAAGAGTACGACTACATCACCCACGAGAATCCGCTCTCGTTAAACACTTTGGAATCTTCGAGGGTGAGTTATTCTATCGACTCGTTGCTACAATCTAGTAGATAGATCTTGGCTTGTTTGTTTGTATGCGGTAGAAAAATTTTGTTTTCCATGCAACGAAACCCTATAGTGGTATCAGAGCCGTGTCTATATGTAGATCTGTTGCACGAGTAGAACACAATGGTCATTGTGGGCGTTGATGCTTTTATTGTCGATTGCTTCTTGTGTACTTTGCATCTTGCGGGATGTTGGGATGAAGCGGCCGCTAACCTTACATGACATCGTTCATGAGACTTGCTCCACGCTTGACATGCAACTTGTATTGCATAAGTGGCTTTGCGGGTGCCTGTTTCTCCTAGCATAGTTAAGATCCAATTTACAACGGGTGATTAACAATACTAGTATCAATGTTGTGGTTCTTGTTCGTAAGTTAGAACGACACTTATTGAAAGCCCCAAACCACGTAAAACATGCAAAGAAAGTAGAGGCGTCTAACTTTGTTTTGCGGGGTGTCTTTGTGATGTGATATGGCCATGATTGTGATTATATTTGATGTATGCAATGTTCCTTATTGTAAGTTGGCAACCGGCAGGAGCCATATGGTTGTCTTTAATTTATGTTAAGACCCGCGTGTCTATCCAAAGTAGTTGTAATAGTTGAAGCCGGTGGACGACAACCATGGAGAAGCGTCATTGACCTTGATGCAATGCCGGTGATGATGGAGATCATGTTCGTGCTAGAAGATGGAGATCGGAAGCACAAAGAAGAAAGGCCATATCATATCACATATTATGAATTGCATGTGATGTTAATCCTTTATGCATCTTGTATTGCTTAGTAGACAACGGTAGCATTATAAGATGATCCTCATGCACATGAATTTCAAGTCATAAAGTGTTCACCCTTAGTTAGCACCGTTGCTAAAGCTTGTTGTTTCGAAGCACCACGTGATGATCGGGTGTGTTAGATTCCGCAAGTGTATACAACGTGAGCAAGCCAGATTTGCTCATGCGGAAACTAAGGTTTGATCTTGACGAGCCTAGCATATGCATATGGTCTCGGAACACGGATCACCGAAGATAAAGCATGAATCATATAGTAGATATGATGAACATGTCGATTGTTCGCCATTGAAACTATATCAACTCTCGTGATGATCGGTGTTGATGTGGTGGATTTGGTTCGTGTGATCACTAAAACAATGTGAGGGATATTGTTTTGAGTGGGAGTTCACCTAGATTAAATTTATTAATTTGAACTCAATTTGTCATAAACTTAGTCTAAACTATTGCAAATATGTTGTAGATCAATGGCAACCCCTACCATCAATTTTAATGCGTTCCTAGAGAAAGAAAAGTTGAAAAACAATGGAAGCAACTTCGCGGATTGGTTCCGCAATTTGAGGATTGTCCTCACAGCTGGTAATTTGACCTATGTGCTGGATGCACCGCTGGGTGACCCACCTGCAGCTACTGCTTCCGATGAAGTAAAGAATGTTTACCTCACTCGGAAGACTCAAGATCCACAGCTCAGGTGCTATCTTGTATGGTTTAGAATCGGAGCTTCAGAAAAGGTTTGAGAATTCAGACCCATATGATATTGTTGAGGATCTCAAATTAATCTTTGAGACTCATGCGGCAATTGAAAGCTATGAGGCTTCTGAAAAGTTCTTTAACTGCAAGATGGAAGAGGGCAGTCGTGGCGAGCATGTGCTTAAGATGTCACGCAAACAAACTTCAAAGCTTGGGTATAGTGATTCCCAATGCTTTGGGGATTTACCGTGTCCTCCAATCACTGCCACCAAGTTACAAGAACTTTGTGATGAACTACAACATGCAAAACATGAACAAGACGTTGCCAGAACTCTTTGCCATGTTGAAGTCTGCAGAAGTGGAGATCAAGAAAGAGCACCAACTGTTGTTGGTCAATAAGACCACCAAATTCAAGAAAGGCAGGTCTAAGCAGAAGGGACACTTCAAGAAGGGTGGTAAGAAAGTTACCACGCCGACAAAGAAGACCAAGGCTGGACCTAAGCGATATCGAGTGCTTTACTACAAGGGAGAAGGTCCTTTGAAGCGGAATTGCCCAAAGTACTTGGCGGATTTGAAGAACGGCAACATCAAGAAGAAAGGTATATCGATATACATGTTATTGATGTGTATCTCACTAGTACTGTAGTAGTGCTCGGTATTTGATCTGGTTCGGTTGCTCATATTTGTAACTCAAAAGGTCTTGAGAATAAACGGAAGCTAGCGAAGAACGAGGTGACGATGCGCGTTGGAAATGGATCAAAGGTTGATGTGATCGCGGCACGCTACCCCTTCATCTACCATCGGGATTAGTTTTATACTTAAATAATTGTTATTTGGTGCCTGCGTTAAGCATGAACATTATATCGGGATCTTGTTTATTGCGAGACGGTTACTTGTTTAAGTCCGAGAATAATGGTTGTTCGATTTATATGAGTAATATGTTTTATGCACATGCACCTTTGATAGATGGTCTATTCTTATTGAATCTCGATAGTGGAAATACACATATTAATAACATTGAGGCTAAACGTTTGAAATCGAGCGATAACTCGACCTATATGTGGCACCTTGCCTTGGTCACATTGAGTGAAGCGTATGAAGAAACTCCATTCGATGGACTTCTTGAATCACTTGATTTCAATCACTTGAAAGATGCGAAGCATGTCGATGGGTAAAATGACTAAGACTCCATTTTCTGGTATGATGGAGCGAGCTACGGACTTGTTGGAAATCATACATACCGATGTGTGTGGTCCAATGAGTGTAGCATCGCGCGGTGGTTATCGTTATGTTCTTACCTTCACGGATGACTTGAGTAGATATGGGTATATCTATTTCATGTAACATAAGTCCAAACTTTCGAGAAGTTTAAGGAATTTCAAAGTGAGGTAGAGAATCAACGTAACAAGAAGATTAAATTTCTACGCTCGATCGTGGAGGTGAATATCTAAGTTACGAGTTTGGAGAGCATTTGAAGAAATGCGGAATACTTTCTATATTGACACCGCCGGAAACACCACAGCGTAATGGTGTGTCCGAACGTCGTAATCGAACTCTCTTAGATATGGTTCGCTCTATGATGTCACTTACAGATTTACCGCTATCATTTTGGGGTTATGCATTAGAAACAGCATTCACTTTAAATAGGGCACCGCCTAAATCCGCTGAAACGACACCGTATGAATTATGGTTTGGGAAGAAACCTAGATTGTCGCTCCTTAAAGTTTGGGGGTGCGGCCTATGTAAAGAAGTTACAGGACAAGCTTGAACCCAAAGCGGAAAAATGCGTCTTCATAGGATACCCGAAGGAAACTATTGGGTATACCTTCTATCATAGATCCGAGGCAAAATCTTCGTTGCCAAGAATGGATCCTTTCTAGAGAAGGAATTTCTCTCGAAAGAAGTGACTGAAGGAAAGTAGAACTCGACGAGGTTGCCGAACCTTCTCGAAATTGCGAGTAGCGCAGCACCGAAGAAGTTCCTGTGGTGCTCGCAATAAGAGAGGAAGCTAATGATGATGATCATGAAACTTGGTTGAAGTTGCTACAGAGCCTCGCAGTCAACGAGAACTCGTACCACTCCAGTTGGTATGATCCCGTTATGAGTGTCATGTTGGTGGACAACACCGATGACCCCGAGACATATGAGGCGATGATGAGCCGAGATTCCAATAAATGGCAAGAAGCCATGAAATCCGAGATTGATCCATGTACGAAAACCAAGTATGGACTTTGGTGGACTTACCGGATGGTAGGAAGGTCACGAGAACAAATGGATCTTCAAGAAAAACAGATGCTGATGGTAATGTTCGTTTATAAAGCTCGACTTGTCGCAAAAGGGTTTCGACAAATTCAAGGAGTTGACTACGATGAGACTTTCTCACCAAGAGCGAAGCTAAAGTCTGTGAGGATTATGTTAGCAATCGCGCATATTACGATTATGAGATATGGCAGATGGATGTCAAAACAGCATTCCTCAATGGAGACATTGATGAAGAGTTGTATATGATGCAACCCAAAGGTTTTGTTGATCCTAAAGATGCTAACAAGGTATGCAAACTTCAACGGTCCATCTATGGATTGAAGCAAGCATCCGGTTGGAATCAACGCTTTGATAAGGTGATCAAAAGTTTTGGTTTTATACAAACTTATGGAGAAGCTTGTATTTACAAGAAAGTGAGGGAGCTCAGAGCATTCTTAATACTATATGTGGATGACATATTATTAATTGGGAATGATGTAGACCTTCTTAATAGTGTCAAGGAATATTTGAATAATAGTTTTTCAATGAAGGATCTTGGCGAAGCAGCTTACATATTAGGCATAAAGATTTATAGAGATAGATCGAAACGCCAAATATCATTGTCACAGAGTACATATTTGGACAAAGTTCTAAAGAGGTTTGGAATGGAAGATAGCAAGAAAGGGTTCTTGCCCATGTTGCCCAATACGACCTTGAGTAAAACTCAAAGTCCGACATCAGCAGAAGATAGAGAAAGGATGAGTAAGACTCCCTATGCCTCAGCCATAGGATCTCTAATGTATGCTATGCTATGTACTAGACCCGACATTGCATATGTTGTTAGTTTAACTAGCAGATATCAAAGTGATCCAGGAGTGGATCATTGGACAGCGGTCAAAAACATCCTTAAGTACTTGAGAAGAACTAAGGATATGGTTCTTTCTTATGGAGGTGATGAACAGCTCGTTGTTAATGGTTACACCGATCCGGATGATTCTAAATCACAATCTGGATACGTATTTATTTTGAATGGTGCAGCAGTTAGCTGGAGGAGTGCAAATCAAAGCATTGTGGCGAGATCTTCAACTGAATCGAATACATGGTCGCTTCGGAGGCTTCACAAGAAGCGATATGGATGAAAGAGTTCATTATAGAGCTGGGTGTGGTTCCTAGTGCGCTGGACCCAATGTCTATCTACTGTGATAACATGGGCGCCATAGCCAATGCGCAAGAACCAAGGTCACACAAGAAGCTGAAGTATATCAAGCTACGTTTTCACGCTATTCGAGAACATATCCAAGATGGGGATATAAAGATTTGCAAAGTACACACAGATCTGAATGTGGCAGATCCGTTGACTAAACCTCTCCTGAGGGCAAAACATGACCAGCACCAAACTTACATGTGTGTTCTGTATATTACCATTTAATCTAGATTAGATGACTCTAGTGCAAGTGGGAGACTGTTGGAGATATGCCCTAGAGGCAATAATAAAAGAAGTTATTATTATATCTTTGTGTTTATGATAAATGTTTACATTCATGCTATAATAGTATTAACAAGGAAACATTAATACTTGTGTGATTTGTAAACTTAATTTGAAGTCCCTAGTAAAGCCTCTATATAATACTAGCTTGTTGGTTAATAGATGATTGTGGTTTCCCTATCATGAACATTGAGATGTTATTAACAACAAGATCATATCGTTAGGAGAATGATATGATGGACATACTCCTATAGATAAGCGTAGCATAAAGATCAAGTCATTTTTAATAGTTCAATTGCTATATGCTTTCTGATACATAGTAATCTAATTCCTTCGACCATGAGATCATGCACATCACCTTTACCGGATGGATGCTTTGATGACATCAAACACCACACCGTAACTGGGTGGCTATAAAGGTGGCATTGAGTGTTCGGAAAGTATTGGTTGAAACACATGGATCAAGAGTGGGATTTGTCCATCCATATGACGGATAGATATACTCTGGGCCCTCTCGGTGAAATGTCATCCAATTATCTTGCAAGCATGTGACTGGCTCACAAGGGATCACATATCACAGGAACGAGAAAAGAGTACTTATCGGTAACGAGGTTGAACTAGGTATGCAGAGATACCGACGATCATAACCTCGGATAAGTAAACTATCGTGAGACAAAGGGAAATTGATATCGTATGTAAGTGGTTCATTCGATCGCAAAGTAATCGTAGAAATATGTGGGAGCCATATGAATTTCCAGATTCCTCTATTGGTTATTGTTCGGAGAAGTGTCTCGATCATGTCTGCATAATTCACGAACCGTAGGGAGACACACTTAAGGTTTCGACGTTGTTTTGAGTAGTTATGGAATGATGAGAAAGAGACCGAATGTTGTTCGGAGTCCCGGATGGGATCCAGGATATAACGAGGAGATCCGGAATGGTCCGGGGAATAAGATTCATATAAGGAAAGTCCCGTTTCGGAGTTGGGGAATGGTTCCGGTGTTTTCATCGGGAATGTTCTAGAATATTCCTAATGTTCTAAGACTCCGGGGAAGGGTACATGGATGTGTTGTATCAAGTTGGTATGATTGCATCATGTACTAAGTGTCATCGCTGTACCAAATAAAGGATTAATTCAAATCCTAGTTTGAAAAGTCAAATAGCTAGTTTGAAAAGTCAAACGGCTAAATTTGGAAAGAGGAAAAGAGGAGGAAGGGGGAAACCGAGTTGGGGAGTTCCTCCTCCAACCGGCCCACCTCCAAGCCGAGTTGGGGAGGACTCCTCTCCTCCCTTGGTCGGCCGGCCCTCCACCTATATAAGGAGGCAGGGCTCCCTCCTAGAGACACACAAGACCTCTCCTCCAAACCCTAGCCCCAAGCCGCCGCCCATAGCCGCCTCCCTAGGCCGCCGGCCACGCCTAGCTAAACCCTAGCCGCCGGCTTGCCCCCCTCCTTGGTGTGTCTAAACCCTAGAACACCGAGGGACTCTCTCATACTCCACCATACTCGCTCCGGCTTAAGGCGAAGCCCTGCGAGATCTCCCCTCTACTTCCGGTACCACGTCGTTGTGCTGCCGGAATCGCGAGGAGAGTGCTACAACCTCCACTGCCTGCTGGAACAAGGGAGAGGAAGGTCTTCGTCGAAATTTAACGATGTGACCGATCAAGGGAGGGCGCTTAACGCAGCGCCGGAAGGATCTTCTACGCGATCTTGAGATCGGAAAGAGTACGACTACATCACCCACGAGAATCCGCTCTCGTTAAACACTTTGGAATCTTCGAGGGTGAGTTATTCTATCGACTGGTTGCTACAATCTAGTAGATAGATCTTGGCTTGTTTGTTTGTATGCGGTAGAATTTTTTTGTTTTCCATGCTACAAAACCCTACAGATACTCCTTTTTGTAGCTAGTCCATATCTCCTGATTGCTTTGCACAACTGATTCTTGCTTCTAAACACCATAGTCAAGGTGAAATGGGGAATTTCTGTGTCATTGCTGAATCTTGGGTAACTACTCTTCCTCTTCACCATCTTGCCATCTGAATCTTCATCATAAGAATAGTCTTCATCTGATGAATCATAGGTCCAGTCCTTCTCTTCTTCCCCTAAGAGGTCCTCAACATTAGCAACTAAATCAATTGGAACTGCAGCTGTTGCATCTATCCCCATCCAACTCTTTGTGTCTCTCATCCTTTTCTTAAATTTTCTGGCATGTTGTCTTAACTCTTTCATCTCTGAATCTTCACCACTGTCATCAGTGTGTGCTACATACTCACTGTCCTCTGAATCTTCACTGTCAGCAGCAGCATTTTCAGCAAAATTCAGTAGGTTTTGGACTGGTCCAGGAGCAGCATTTGACTAATTAACTACCTCTGTTGGGACTTGACTTGGATCACAAACCTAAGACCATGATTTCTGAGAGGTTGCCACTACATCTGGATCAATGAGAACTATTCTTGATCCACCAGTTGCCTTCACTGGACTGTTAATTATGTGTGAAATGGCCCTCTTTTTATCAGTAACAAGCACCTGACTAATGACCACATCATCTTCTTCACTATCAGCAGGTTCTGCACTTATCACTTGGTCAGGTTCATCATCACTTCCATCTATATCAACAATTTCATCTTCAAAATCACTACCAGTACTACTGTGCTCACTATCCTCCTCCCCATGGTACTCAACATAAATGTCTGCTACCCCTCCCACATCACAATACTCTGCCATCTGCATACACAGTAAGGCTGAGAAACATCACCATCATCTAGTGCTTTGCCAGAATCGAAAGTAAAGCTTCATCGAATGCTTGAAATTCATATGATCTTTCAGTGCCCTATCACCTCTGCAATGACAACTTGTCCCTTTCAATTTCTGAAATCTCCTCATCTCCACCCACATAGTCCATAGTCCACCTGCGGATGAACTCTCCTCCCATATGAAATCGAACATTCAAAATCTCCGGATCCATGATTAAACTGAAATAAAAATCAAATAAATCACTATGCTACATCCGCATGGTATCAATGGAAAAACCTACCAAATCAAGCAAAATCGATCTTTACCACCACCAAAAAGCCCCAATTATTCCGCCAAACCCTAACCCTAATGACTAGGAGAGGACAAACTTCGCCACCCAAGGAGAAGAAGATGAGGATCGATACTGCTGCGTCATTGCCGTCGTCGTCGTCGATGCTTGCTGCCTCCGACCGATCACCCGCCATCGCCATTGTGCCGCAGAGCAGGGAAGCGAGAAGACCAGGAGACGCCACCGCAAATGAAATAAAGTGGGCCGTCGCAGCGGGCCGGGCTAAATTACCGCTAGGCGCTCCTTCTCACACGCCAATCCCAGCCACGTTGGCAATCCCTGTTTGGCTTCGAACCCAGGGTTCTAATCGAACTGGGATTTGTAAGTTTGGTGTGCCGATTACGGGGATTGTGAGTTCAGGGTGTGATTTCGCTGAGATCTACGAGTTAAAGGTTCGTTTTGAACTTTTCTCTTTCTGAAAGTCCGAATCCGATAAAACGCACCTGTCTGAATTTTATAGCACGACTAAACATGTACTAAACGGATGCGGTTCGCGCGCGCGCGAGGCGTGTGCTGCGTTGCGTGCACGCGGGCGTGTCTGATGATCCGGTGCGCCCGCCCCCACCCTACCTCACCTGCACTAGCGCACAGCCGCACACACCAGCGGCAGCGGCGCGCGTACGTCTATTTGCTGATGCCGCAACAGCATCGCATGCCGCCCAATTGCCCCGGCATCATCACTCTATCTCATCACCCTGGCACTGTATCTCCTGACCAACGCGCGCTGCACACGATGCCCTGCTTAATAACTCTGCAGGAAACTGCAGGCAGAGAGCTGCATGTGTATGTGATCTCCGAAGGATTTGAAACAACAGGCCATGATGAAGTTCCAGGAATTGAATGTGTTCGCTTGTCTCGGAGACAATTGGGACAAGTGGGATACCACTTTTACATTACTAGATTAACTCAAAACTTAGTGGGGTAAGTGGGATAAACTAGATTTGACATATCCCGCTTATTCCACTTATCCCACCTAAATTAGAGTTAGTCTAGTTGTCTAAAGTTGTCTAAAAGTGGTATCCCATTGTCCCAATTGTTAATATACTGCGAACCTAGGTACTACTGCCACTACTCTACCCAGAGCACTTGCCTCTTTCAGTGGATTTATTTATGTGGGCAGCACAGCAGTCCGTAGGCCGCACGCCTGCACCTTGCTAGGGTACTTGCGTTGCACTGGCGACACAGCAAAAATGCAGGACTGTGCGTCCCTGACAACAGGATTCATGGAGTTCCTTACGGTACTCTACAATACCGTCGAGAATACGGTACGAGCAGCTACCCAGTCATAACATCTAGAGTTAACATTTGCACGTCGCATGATCATAACATCGTTTTGTCTTCAGAGGTTTCGTGGAACACGAGCAACTAATGGCTTTGGTTACAAAAGATCTCATCTTAGTAACTACTCAGCCTCGTCTACTTCCATCGCTCCATCTTGCACCATGACACAAGGTCTTGACTCTTGGCACCCTTTCTGCTTTTCTCACCGGCCGAGGCGATCTTCACACAAGGTCTTTCAACAAAAGCTTCTTCTCGCTATCCTGTTACATAAACCGAGTTTTTTTTTTGAACCAGTTACATAAACCGAGTTAACAGCGCGGGAAGGCATACTGTCAAAGAAGTGCGCTATGCTTCAGAACGTGGTAAAAAAGGGTGGCACTCACAGTTTTGCTAGGATCAGTGCATTCAGAAGAGATCTCATGGCACCCAACTTCTTCGAGACTGCAAGGGCAAAAGATACTGTACCTGCAATCAACAACAGTGTCTATCCAAATCTTGTTTTTTTTTAGAACTAAAATAACGACGTAGAGCCATCAGCTTAGATGCAGCAATTTACCCCCTTCCGAGGATGATCCGGCTACGCCTCCAGATTCGCCCAGCGGAATGTTCCCAGGTCCACCAAGGAGCCCAATACACTGCAGCAATTGGGGATAACTCAAGAAAAAGAGCCAAGTTGACGAAACAACGCGTTTTGCTGAAACCGACGATATAATGTATTTCGACTGACACCCTACACATCCTCTCTTCTTTTTTGCCTAATAGATTGCAAAACTACACTTCCTGTCTACCTAAGAACTAACCATTCAAACGCCATGAAGGAGACAATAGATGCGAAAGTCTGAAGAGTTACTTAGGGTTATCGTACGTTAAGGTAAAGAAGTTAATCTAGTGAGAGAGATGTCTTTGGCCCCCTTTCTACATGAGAGAGATGTCTTTGGCCCCCTCGAGTGATCGGATCCAGAAATATATGACCGTGCTACTTAAGGTAAAGGAGTTAATCTAGTAAGGGGGTTCAATTCATGGGAGCAAGATAGAGTGGTCGAGCTTGTCTGGATATCGTGTGGCAAATGGAATGGAATGTACATAACATTGTGATGGTTTGTTTGATACGATCTTTATGTGTGTGTAGAAGTTTTCACGTCTTGACAAAGGGTGCTACCAACCATTGATCGAGTAGGACTTCTTTGTCGCCTTAGCATAGAATTCTAATGGGCCTTAAGGTAGAAGCCCGTTAGGGACGTCTATCTAAAAGAGAGTGGGCTGCACGAACTCAATCCGTCACACTTTCAACCACAACCCTCGTCTCTTCCACGCCCTAGCCATCCGCACGTACCTAGTAGTTCGGCGTGTGACATTTCCTCCTCGTATGTGTGGACATCTTGAAAGCGCTGCATTTGTAGCGCTGGAATGAGCCATATGAGAGGGAACCAGCGGGCGTGGCGACAAAGACGAGGAAGTATTAGGACTACACTTCCTGACACGCTACAACGAATTCCGCACCCACACGCCTAGTGGCAATCTTGTGATTTATAACTTCATTAATCCTAGTTTACACTGTAAAAAATTTCTAGTTTGCGCTAGTATAGAGAAACCATATCCCAGAAATGAATGGGTTGTGAAAACCCAAAAGGCAAGCACTTAAACTGACCTTTTGAGATAAATGAAGGGCACCATCTTCGACGACTTTCTTGCATATCGGATGGTGGTCAGAACAAGTCTTTGCTCTCGTGGACAACGTGATCCAGGGGTAATTGTGAAAGGTTTTCATAATTCGGGGTTGCAGGTTGAACCAAGTAGGAGTTTAGGGTTGTACAAACTGAACTTTCAGACAAATTTAGGGGGGTAATATGGACTTCTCTCTTGAAACAACTGCCAATCTTTGGAGTGTGCAAGAATTGAATGTGTTGTCAAGAGAGCATGTTCTGACGAAGCAAAGTTGCTGTGAACCTGGCCTACCGTCCGGCCAGTACTCTAGGAAAGAACAGTTGCCTCTTTCAGTGATTTCATTTATGTGAGCAATCATACACTGCGAGCTTGCACCTAGGGGTACTTGTATTGTACTGCTGACACGCACAAATGCAGGATTGATGGAGTTCCTTACTGTACTCCACAATCCTGTTAGCTTACGGAATACGGTACACGCAGCTTGCCATATAGAAAAAGGACGTTTACGGTACAAACAGCTAGCCATACAGGATTACAGGTATCTACCATTAACATCCCATCTAACATGCCTTCAGCATCCGATTGTTCCGTTTTCAGAGGTTTCGCATAACATGGACGACTAATAATGGCTTAATTACAAAAGCACTGCGTGGAACTAGGAATATCATCTTGGTAGTGGAACACCTAATACATACGGAATTAAGTTAGCAATCCAGAAGGATCCTACCGCATAAACCGATCAACTAGGGTTTCTCAGCTTAATCTGCCTCCACTGCCCCATCTTGTGCCATGAGCATTCTGTACACTCTTCTCGAGCATACTGGTCCCACCTTCCTGTTTTCCTCGCCAACGCAATCTTCACACATCAGGTCTTGAAGCAAGACCTCCTTCTCGCGATCCTGTTACATAGACAAAGTTAAGAGTGTCCGAAGGCATTGCTGTCAAACTACTGCACTGTACGTACTTCAGAAAGTGGTAGAAAGGTGGCACTCACAGTTTTACTGGGATCCATATATACATTGAGAAGAGATCTCATGGTACCGTACTTCTTCCAGATTGCAAGGGCAAATCTTGGCTGGACTTTAGGGATAGCTAGTAGGGACATGAACCTGTCACAGATGAGAAGAATTAGCATAGGATATACTGCAAACATGTTGCTTGGATCTGAAATTTGGAAATTTGAAACTGACGAGTTAACAAGTACAATCGAACTATGGTTGGATGAACAGTTGGAAGTAAGGGCATGCTTATTTTTGATGCTTAATATTACAACTAGCCTAAGCAAATTATGGGGGCCATAAAATGGCCATCACACCATGATTGTGGCAAATTTTAACAGGAAATTGCGTCCATGACATGTGAACATATGGCTAACAAAGTGTGGAAAGCCAAAGTTGTGGCAAAAAAAAACAAGCGAATTCCTAAGAAACTATGTCAGAGCTATGGTTACTCTTCGCAACCTTAGGCCACAAACCAAACATGCCTTAGAACTATTGGTGATACGAGAAAACACCATCGAGTTGCAAACATTGAAAGAAAGCACAGGTTCAAAATATGCAGTTCCTGTGTCCTAAATAGATATATAGCTCCGTGATGGGTTCTTTAATATTATTAAGCAGTATATGTGATAAAAAAACCGCAACCCCACAACCATTATAGCAACTAATTTTGTAGGTCTGATAACTCCGCCATATGATTGAAGATTCATTGTATTTATTTATAATCTTGTTTATTATCATTTATTGTATGAAACTTTAACTGATTTTTTATATTAGTTTAGAACTTCAAACAAAATTTCAATTCCACAGAAGGAAAGCAAAGGTAAGGACAAAACTACAGGTAAACTCATGCAGAAAGCAAACATAGTAGAAATGTGCTGCTTATAACCAAAAAAGGAACTGCTTCCAATTTAGTAGAGAACAAACTACACAGAGAACATTAAATGGAAAAACAATTCAATATATACTTCGAAGCTCAACTTACCAAGGATCTTTGCCAAGCTTAGCTTTATCCACAAAACCGTTTGGGATTATCACACCTTTAGCATGCACAGATAACCATGTCAACGGTTTCCTGCAAAACAGACAAAGGGAACATTAATAAAAATGGAACTGCTTTGAAATTCATAGAACCACATACCTGCATCAAATGGCCATGAAGGTTATATCTGAATGGAACTACATGAATGACACCAATTTATACTATATTTCAAATTTGAAGGTACTAGCTAAGTGCCTGTGTGGTTGCTGAAGGTCTAAAACACAAGCCGTTCTCAACTAATTCTTTTACTCTGCCGTGCTATTCTCGCTATTTTATCAACAGTAACAGGACAAGGCTACATGGAGTGAATGCTATGAGCTGGAGCTGTTCGCCGCGACAAGACTGGAGCACCGACTTGGCATGCTCTTGTTGGACTGACGACAGCAGCCTCTCCGTTCGAACGTGGTATGCTCTGGCAACATTCGGCTGTTGTGGCCTGCTCTGGCGCTGCGGCATAGCATGTTCTGGCCAGGTTATAGGACGGCAGCCTGCTTCCCCACGATCTTTCATCACTATCTCGTAATCGTCAGTGCAATTGCTCAGACTTTTCTTTGGCCAACAGAATCTTCGTACGTAGTGTATCATAACAGCAAGTCCTCCAGCAGCAGCTCCTCGCCATGGCCACGAGTGCACGCTTCATAGCCTCCTCGACAGACCGGCCGTCATGTCGCCGACTTCGTCCATGGCAATACTCTGCCTTGTCCATGTCGCCCTCTTGTCCTCGCCACAGCTCTGTGAACGTGGCCAGAGCAGGAAAAAGAAGGCCAGTAGCGACCACGTTTGTCCTAATTCCGGTACCCTATCTGCTAAAGATCACGAGAGGTGGAAATGTTGAGAGAGAATAGGAAGGGAAAGAATTGGTGCGGCACAAGATATTAAGGAAGTGGACAGGATCAATTCGGAGGAAACAGATTCACACAGCGACTCAGTAATCTATTCGGATGATATCTCGCATCTGGGAGACTGGATTTAATCTGGAGAGAGCGAACGACGCGTGTTCAGTAAGGGATTTGATTTGGCAAGTTAAGAGGTACATGTTCTATAATTTTCTACTTTTCAGGGAGAGCGACCATTTCGTCACAATCTGCCTGCTACATCAAACATCCAGATCATAATGGATGAGTTTTACTATGATAACAGAAGTCAGAGCCTGAGGAACTGTGTTTTTGTGTCTTTCTGCAGAAAGTTTAGTGTTAAAGGTGTGACTTAAGTATATACACGAATCTTGACAAATTTATGCCCTGATTTTGTCAACAGAAGGACTAGCCACTAGAAAAGTAGCACATGAATTGGAAATTGGTGAAACTGAAGTCAAATAATTTATGCACCAAACCGTTACTAATATAAGCTGCACCAATGTACGATTTAAAATCATGAAATGCCAGTGGTAAAATAAAAGTTAGGATGTATTTAAAGTAGCTAACTTTAACTTATACGGATAAAACCAGAATCTAATACATAGTGGTATATCCTAACTATGATAGAGTTGGTCTGACATAGAAATTTTTTAATAGCAATGACCACATTCCCCTAAAGAATGCACCGACTGCACAAGGAAATCAAACCATAGTGAAGCCAAAATAAAAACAGATGCAACTTGCCTGAATTGGCAGTTTGCAAGACTAATTGTCAAGCCAACAAGATGTTCTGCCACTTCAGCTTCGTCTGTGCATTGCTTTGAGTGAACTCCATCGTAGTGTGTTACTAACTTGCACAGAACCTAAAATACAAATTCGTTAAATATTTTAGGGAGAGAAGTTCAGGAAAATTCTAAAAACAGACCTGTTCCACTGGTGGATGTTTACAGCCATTAGAAGCGGATGAATTCTTATACTGACTTTGCTCACTGAAATGTAAAAATAAAAGATAGGAAATTTTAGCAGGATTAAGTTAGGGAACATGGTTTTTTATAGAGGAAATATTCAGTAATGACATGCAAAACAACCATGGAAGTCAGTTTTCTTTCTTTCCTGGCCATTCTTGTGTACGTGTGATGTTGGTCATGGTTCATAGAATGAATAGCACAAAAGAACATTACAGTGCAAATTATCATTAGCATGTAAGTAACAGCAGAATGGAACTCCATACTGTAAAAAACCAAGATAAACACAAACCAATGACAAGTAGGAAAAAAAAAGAATGCTGAAGCTACAAGTAATGTTGTCAACTACATTCTGTCGGTGCATTAAGATAACTATGAAGCCAAAGAAATAAAACATGCATAAGAAACAAAAAAACAGTTGAAAATGGTAATTCAGACTTAGAAGAACCAACCTGTCCTTTATGTATTTCATTAACTTATTAGTGAGATAGCAAATAGTGAATGTTGGATAGCGACTTTTAACTTCTACAACATGATCCCAGAACGCTCCGCTGTTTATACGATTACAGAATTCCTCAGCTTGGAGCACAAATAGAATATATGGCACTTCTGACACTGAATCTGGGGGCTGCATAAAGACATGTCACTCTTAGGATATATAACCTTAAGTGTAAAAACTTGTGCTAATATTGTAAAACATGCGCACAAATATAGAAGTACAATGGAGTTATAAACCCTGATTGAACAGGGTCAATTTCACATGTTGTGCATTGAAATCTCGGGTTAATTGAAGTATAAATTGAGGCTGGGCTAGCAGAATTGACTGCTGAGCTACATGACTAGCACTATCTCAATCAAAGTTAATCTAATACAGAGTCAATCATACATTACATTTCCAGTAAAAGAGCAAAGTTTTTTTTTCCAAGGGCAAGTTTTGCCAACTTAGAAAGACATGTCGTTTTAGCAACAACAAAGTTATAGCCTAAAAAAGATTGAGGTCACTGAGCCAAAACTACTCGTACAAAAATTTGGGGTGTGGAACGGGGTCAAAGAAACATGCATCACTACATGTCAGCTACCATATGTCTCATAAGCACCTGATCATTTTTTCGGACCATCTTCCACAAAATCGATCCCCTCATTGGATTACGCTCAACTTGATAGTGAAGTTTCTTCTCTGAAAACCTTGTCAGAAGAGGACCTGGTTGCAAAGGTCCAGTTATCTCAACAGTAGAGAAAGAGAAAGACAATGCACAATAACTGACACTAAATGGTATTTTGATATGACTAATTTGATTTGTCAGGGTTTAATATACCTCCTATTGAGCCGGTTTCGATGATTGCTGAGTCAATTTCGGCGATAATAGATTCTAAAGCATGTTTTCCTGAATCCCAGTCTGCATTTTGTTTGTCCAACTTCTTCTTCTCTGCTTGTTGAACTTTATTGGCTTCTTTTTGCATCTTTCTTTCCTGCAAGTAAACAACACCCTCTCATATTCTTTGGTCTCTGTCATGCACCACAACATGATGTTCTTCTATATAAAATACTTTACAAGCCAAACCTCTTGCTGTCGGTTTTTCTCTTCAATCATTTTGTCTTTCTCCTCCTTACTGAGTCTCTTCCGTTCCTATATAATGCACAAAAAATATATAATTCAAGTTGCATCTTTGTGAAACTGAATTAGTAAGTTACAAGCTAAATCAGCCACACCTGCTTTTTCTTTGTTTGTTTGATTGGCTGAGCGTTGTTCTCTTCCATGTTGTGATTCTCCTCTTCATGCGGAGTAGAATTTTCGCAAGGCGAAATGAACTCGGCAAACGGCTCACTCGACCCAAATATTTCCTGCTCATCATCACTGTCCAGAGGTATCGGACAAGAAGCTCCTGTAAGGCAGATGTAAGAGTAACTCAGTCACTCGTACAGAACTAGACACGAGAACAATCCATGCGATTGCACAGGACATCTCCCACATAAGAAAGGGAGAAAACAAAACAAAAGCGTTCTAAGAGCTAGGAGCTGAAATTCTTGAATTGGGTGTAAATATGTTTATCTCTGAAGACATCTAACAAAAAACAATATATCAATGAGCAGCTTGATATACAGGGTAAGTCATTATAACATGTTATCCAGAAGCCTATTATAATAGAGATGAAGTTGGCTATGGTTGAGAATTCATTTTATTCTCCACATCAGTGTAATCCGACATACTCAACAGTCGACAGTTTCATCAGTGGTATAATGTTCCATTATTTAAATGCCTGCCTCTCTTGACAAGGAGAGCGAAATGACTTGCTCACTTGCCCCATGCACCATCAAGCATGTCCGGAACTAAGTTCCATCTATCTAGCAGCATAGCAACTTCCGCAGGTAAAGCCAGTATGCTCAGCGCTGAGCCGATGACCGCTCAATAAGTTGATAATTAACTCATTCTTCAATACTCGCGTCTAAAGAAGGCTAAGTAAAGAAACTTCACCAGACGATGTAGGCACGCGGCCAGTAGAAGCGAAGGGCGGGACAGTGGAAGAAGGCCCAGCGGGGCGCGGGGTGGTGAAGCCCAGCGTCTCAGCAGCAACATTGTCGGGGATCTCCGGAACGTACGGCGAGGTAGGGGTGTCGTCGTCGAGGAGGATCGGCGTCGCGGACAGGCGCCGCTTTGGCAGGGGAGGGGTGTCGTCGTCGTCGTCCAGGGGGATCGGGGTCACGGAGACCCGCTGCTTCCACGGCCGTATCGGGGAAGGGCAGAAGGCGTCGAGGCAGTCCGGAGAGGACGGAGCGGGTGGGCTAGGGGAGAAGGCGTCGAGGAAGTCCGGAGGAGCGCTGGCCGCGGTCGAGGGAGTGGTACGGGAACGCTTGCGGGGTAGGACCGGAGTGGAAGCGGCCACGTCATCGTCGTCGTCGTCGATGATCACGAAAGGGGCCTTGGATCCCATCGTCTCGGCGGGCTTGCCCTGGACGAAGGCGCTTCCCGGTGTACTGGTCGTCGGATTTGGGGAATTTTTTGGGGTTCGGCTAGGGTTTCTGCTGAGATGGTGGGGAATTTTTTTGATTTTTGGATTTCGCGGTTCAGTGGGTTTCTTTGCCGCGGCGCGGCCGTGGAAAATATTTCGGTCCTCGTAGTCGTAGGCAGGAGCAAACCTTGCCAACGGGCCGTGCCTGGACGGGCCAGCCCGTGGGCCCGCTTAAAAAGCCCGGCACAGGCCCGGCCCGTGGCGTGCCAGGTCCGTGTCGGCCCGTGAAGCACCGGGGCCGTGCCCGTGCCGCGGCCTCAGGCACGCGGGCCGGCCCGGCACGGCCCGCCAAGCCTACCAAAAATTAGATATATGTGCAAAATAAGAGGGATGGGGGGATCAAACTCGCAACCTATTGATCTCTCAGTGAGCACTCAACCAACAGACCATGCCAGCATTTGTGATTCTGTACCTATTCGGCCTTTTTATAGGATAAATCGGACGGGCCACTCTAACAGGCCCGCGTGCTTAATGGACTAAACGTGCCACGGGCCGGCCCGTTAAGCGCCGGTGCCGTGCCTGGGCCTAGAGGCCAGGCCCGGGGCCGGCCCGGCACGTGAGCTAGGCGGGCCACGACGGGCCATGCCGCGTGCCGGCCCGTTTGGCACGTGTCAGGCCTGGGCCGTGCCGGGCCAGCCCGTTGGCTAGGAGAGGAGCCACAGGAATCTCTTTTTTTTCGAGGGCATCTCTAGACCCACTTTGTTGTTCCTGTGTATTCCAGCTTTTTCGGATTCAATGTACTCTAGTTATTTCCTCACTAGAAACATAATTGGTACAGTAGATCTTTCGAAACCTCAGTACTAGTTTTTTCTTTGAGATAGAAACCTTAGTAGTCAACAAAACTGTTATCTTGCTTGATACAGTACACATAACTTAACATACACTGATATGGTAGCTGGCTATTTTGCTACAATATGTATACAATACAATATCTAGCATGTGCCACAGCATACAATTTGTTCCGTTTTGACATAGGTCTCAGAGAACACAATAAGCATTGTCGTGGAACATAGCAAGCAATAAGCATCATTACAACAAGGGAGTTGAAATTTCAGCTTGGTGGTGAAACTAAATACATATGCACTACAACTTTGACAAGTCCGAAAGGATCCTACTTGGACTAGCCAGCCACTAAGATTACTCGGCAGCATCTGCTTCCGCTCCTCCGGCTTGTGCCATGAGAGTTTTGTACACTCTTTTAGAGCACACTGGTCCCACCCTTCTGCTTTCCTCGCCTACGCGATCTTCACACTTCAGATCCTGAAGCAAAAGCTCCTTCTCGCGATCCTGTTATCATGCACAGGTAAGAGTGCCCGAAGGAAGACCCGTCAAGCTATTGTACTATACTTAAGTTTTTTTTTTTTGAGATCCTATACTAAAGAATTTGTAAAGGGGAAGAACTCACAGTTTTAGTGGGATCCATATATACATTCAGAAGAGATCTCATGGTGTCGTACTTCTTCCAGATTGCGAGGGCAAACCTCGGCTGGACTTTGGGTATAGCTATTAGAGCCTTCATCCTGTCATGAATAATTTACTTGCAGAGTTAGATAGGATAAGTGTAGGATAAAGGACAGTAGCTCTTATCTGAATGTTGGTTAAAAAATAACGATCTATGCGTGTATGCATAATTGGATGCTAAAAATGACAGATTTGGCTAGAAAAGATATAATATATTATAATTAGCATCACCATGGCCAACACTTTAAGGGCAGCTGTGATACTTCAATCCTGTTGCTCAGATTTAGTTAAGCATCATGATCATTTATCAGGTGGTTTCTCTTCATCCAGTTAGCACAAAAATCAAAACCAAGTTGGTCAGTGGCATAATGTACGACACTTGAACCAAAATATAGAATTCCAACTACCAATTCCATACAATTCAACTTGCTCATTTTGACAGAGAGAACTACACCACAATACTTAATCGAGTTTATAATTCCGGTACCGAGACAGGCAACACCTACACTAGACAGCAGAGAAGGAACCTCATTATAGTGTAGAACAAGCAAGTCGTTCTTTACTAGTCTGGAACTGGTGTAAATTCAGTTCCACAGAAGGAGAAAGGCAAAAACCAGAGTGCAAAAGTGCGAATGGCCTTATGCAAAAAATGATATACTGGAAATGTGCAGCTTATAATATATGAAAAAGAGGAACACTTTTCAATTTAGCACACTAGAATAATAGAAGAGGAGAGCACTGAACAGAATCTGGTTCAGTATATAGCTCTAAGCACAACTTACCAGGTATCTTTCTTAGCCAGATCTTTATCAATGAAATTTTTAGGAATTACTGCACCATTAGCATGCACAGATAACCATGACAGTGGTTTCCTGCACAACAGTCAATAGGGAACATTAATGAAACATAGAGCTGCTTCCAAATTCAGTAAAACTAGATATGTGCAGGTGAAACAAAGGGGCATCAAAATCATATCATTGAATGGAACAATACACAATATGAAGACATTAGGAGTTAGATACTCCATAATTTACCTTGGAGGGAAATCAACACCAAGTACAAATTGGCTATTAAACTTCATAATGGAAGAGTATCGGAGGTCACAGGTATTGTATTTTTGTGTCTTCCCGCAGAAAGTTTTCTACAGGAAGCTTAGCATTGCTCATCCGGTTTTGTGAATGTGGAAGACTAATGCGACACTTATACCCACTAGAAAACTAACACGTAACAGAAATATTTTCAAATACCTTTACTTGCTCAGTTATTTTTAAATAAATCAGAAAACAATACATTGTTCCACAAGCTAGGGCAAATGTATATGTTTATACCCTCACTATGATAGAAATTGTCAAATGTCTGAGTAGCAATGACGGCACAGAGTAATTAGAGTACATGGGAATGAAACAAAAAAAATAGAGATGAACTATAGAAAAGAAAGCTCAAACCATCATGAAGTTAATCATTCTGATCTATCAAATATAGCTAGCTTACCTGAATCTGCAATTTGCAAGACTAGATGTAAGGCCAACAACATGCTCTGCTACTTCAGCTTCATCTACGCATTGCCTTGAGCGAACTCTAACATAGTGTGTTACTAGTTTGCAGAAAACCTACAAAATAAATCCATTACACATTCTAGAAAAAAGTTCATAAAAAATGATATAGTTGAGAACAGACCTCTTCCACTGGTGGACGCTGCCAACTATTAGAACAGGATGGGTTCCTATACTGAGTTCGCTCACTGACATTCCAAAAAAAAGATAGGACATTTTAGCATTCTTAAATAGCAAGATGTGATTACATTTCTACTACTAAGGAGTATTTCAAACTGTTACTCAGAACTACCATGTTTCCAGGTCTTATGTGCTGGTTATGGTTTATATAATAAACAGGGCAAAAGAACATCATAATGAGTAATGAAGCAATGAGTGGAATGTAACAGCAGTCAGAAACTCTGCTGTGCAAGTCTTAGGTGAACTTAAAACAATGAAGTGTAGGAAAAATTATTATGCCAAAGCTACTTATAGTGTTCTCAGCTACTTATAAGTAATGCATCAAGAACAAGGACTTTCATAGACAGTGAACATAAGACATACAGATCAACAAAAAATAGCATAACAAGGAAACTAAGATTCAAGGAACAAACCATTTATTTATGTAGTTCATCAATTTATTAGTGACATAGCAAATAGTGAATGTTGGATAGCGACTTTGAACTTCATGAACATGATCGAAGAAGGATCCACTGCTGATGAGATCACAGAATTCCTCAGCTTGGAGCACAAACAGAATATACGGCACTTCAGTAACTGAAGCTGGATCCTGCATAAGTATGTCACTTGGGAATTAGAATAAATGACAAGTTGATGCTGCTGCTGACTATGCAGAAAGCTATGCTACTTTAGGATATTTATGACATCATTACAGATTAACAGTGATGACTTTTCTATGACACTGTACCTTTGATCTATATCTAATGTAATTTTGTGCCATAAGGAAACATTTTTCAATTCATGGAACATTAACAGAGATGACACACCTGAAAAGTGTTTTAACTTAAATTCTACTTTTGCATGGCGGAGAATGTGTACAGATCTATCTTTTACATTACGGAAACTTCCATTTTATATAAGATTAAACAAGCCCCAATTGTGTGTTCTTCCTATTCCTGCTTCCCAAGAGGGCCTATGTTGATAATGTATAATACAATATGAGATCTTGACTGAAACCGATTATTTTCTGCAATTTATGGTTCACCAGAACACAACAAAATCTATTTTGCAAGAATTACTTCTTTGCTCCAGTAAAATGCTTGCAGGGCAGTTCCTTTTTGACAAGTATGTAAATTCCTTTCATTATCTTCCAGACTTCCACCAGAGAGCTTCTCGGATGATTATAATTTTACAAAGTGGGTGGGCACTTTTATTCTAAGAGAAGCTCATCTTCTATGTAAAAAAATCTTATGTCTGCAATTAAGAAAAATAATTCAAATTCATTTAGTTTCAAGTTTGGATCTATGTGTAATCACCCGTTCTGATTTTGGAAAATACTCCTACAAATATCAATTTATTAACTTGTGAGCTTTGTCGGATAATTATAAATTTACAAAATGTGTAGGCATTTTATTCTAAGAGAAAAACATCTTCTCTGTACAGAAATCTTATTTGTTCCAAATCCATATAGTTTCAAGTCTAGATCCATGTGTAATCACCCTTTCTGGTTGTGGAAAACACTCCTACAGATATCATTATGAGCTTGTGAATGAAAATAATTCGAATCTATATAGTTTCAACTTTCAAGCTTGGATCCATGTGTGATCACCCACTCTGATTGTTGAAAACACTCATACAAATATCAATTTATGTAAATGAACCAACGTATGAATTGGGCCTGGGCAGTGGAATTAACTGCTGAGCTACCGCACGAGTACTATTAGAGCATAATCATGTATATTTTCACAGGTCTGTTAGAAACTTAGGATAGATGTAATCACTTAATCAAGAATAAATTGAAGTTTTATTTCCAATATAGGTTTTATCTACTTAAGAGAGACATGTACCTTTAGCATTATCTAAGTTTTAGATTGAGATCATTAAGGCAAAACTAGTCATAGAAAATTGGAGAAGTGGTGGAAGGGCACACATTTCTAAAGGGTAAAAGTAAAGAGAGGAAGCATGCATGGCCATATGACAGCTAGTTATTACCAACGAGCTGACCTGGCCAATTTGAGGAACCTCCATCTTCCACAAAATGGATCCCCTGATTGGATTAACCTGAACTCGATACTTTAGGCCCTTCTCCGCAAACCTTGTAAGAAGAGTACCTATTTGCAAAGATCCAGATATCTCAGCAATAGAGAAAGAGGAAGACAAATTCACGATAAATATGACCAATTTGATACTTTGGCGTAACTAACTAAATTGGTCAGGGTTTATAATACCTCCGACTGAGCCACTTTCAATGATTGTTGAATCAATCTCCGCAACAACAGATTTTAAAGCATGTTTTCCTGATTCCCAGTCTGCTTTTTCTTTGGCACACTTCTTCTGCTCTGCCTTTTGAGCTTTACTAGCTTCTTTCAGGAGCTTATTTTCCTGCAAATGAACAACACCTTCTTACGTATCCATTCTATGTCCTGTGCTACACTAAACATTTGTTTACAGGCCAGACCTCTCGCTGTCGTTTCTTCTCTTCAACCAATTTTGCTTTCCCTTCCTTTATTATTTTTCTCTTTTCCTAAATAATGCAAGAAAGGTTTATTGCTTAAGTTGCGCCAATCGTGAAATTTAAACTGAAACGTGTCTTCTTTGACATGCTTACTCAGCCTACCTGTTTTGTCTTTCTTTCTTCTGCATTGTTGTTTTTATCTTCTTCCTGCAAAGTAGGATCTTCACAGGGTAAAGTCAACTTGTCCAATGGCTCTTTGTAGCCAAAGTAATCCAGATCATCACAGTCCAGAGTTATCGGAGAAGAAGGTTCTGTACAGCACAGCTAGAGTTAGTCAGTCACTTCTAATGCGATGACATAGGTCACCTCCAACATAAGAAGCGGGGAATGCAAAATTAACAAAATAAACAGTATACTGATATTAGCTATAGGCTTATCGCTGAAGAAATCTAAGAATACACAGTATATTAGCTATATACAGTGAAAGTAGTATCTACGAACAGAATGTATTCCATGCTTATCAACTTCAACCAATAAGTTAGCAAGAAATTTGCACCTAGTTAGTCTGCATACAACGTATGCCAAAAGAATCATCATGTGGCAAAAAATCCATGGAGAGAACCACGCATATCTTGTAAGTCTTGCTTGGGAACTACTGCTATCACCACCAGTATTAGCTCTCACAAATCACAAGTGTTATATGATGTACTCAACATATTCAGCAATATAATAGTCAACTATTTACTCTTGACGCAAATCTAAGACACAAAACTAAGAAGAAGAGCTAAATGTCTTGCAAACTAAATCAGGACTAGAACCAAATCCATTTCTCTTGCATTGGAGCAGCTTCAACAGATGAAGCCAGTGTACTCAGTGCTCACAGCTCAACAAGATGACCACTTTCCAATTATATGGAGTCTAAGAGAGAAAACAGCTACAGGCCAACAAGTAAAGAAAATTCACCGAGAATAAGCGCATGGGGCAGCAGAAGAGAAACCTGGCAAATTGGAGGGTCCGGCCACATCGAAGGGCGAGGAAGTGAACAAACGTGTCTCAGTAACGACGAGGTTAGGGTTGACAGAGCTGGGGAATGTCGGCTCAGGGATCCCCAAATCAGCAGCAGCAGCAGCAGCATCAAAGTCGGTCTCGAACGAGCGCGGGAGAACAGAATAAGGCATATCAGGAACAGTGCCGCGGGATTGGGGGTCAAGCGAACACGGGACAAATGACTGGGGAGTCTCGTTTACGATTGGGGCACTGGAAGGCCGCAATGTGGTGGCATCTGGTGTATCCAGGACAATAATGTCAGGATCGATAGAGGCAGGGAAAGCCGGCCCAGGGATCCCCAAATCAGCAGCATAGAGGTCAAGGCTGAACGAGTGCGGGATAACAGAATCAGGCAGATTGGTAGCGGCGTCGCGAGGTCGGGGGTCAAGCGAGCACGGGACGAACGACTGGGGAGTCTCAGGTACGAATTGGACACTGGACGACCCGGTCGGGCGCAAGGTGGTGAAGTCTGGTGTCTCCAGGACAATGTCGGGGTCGACGGACCGAGGGAAAGCCGACCCAGGGATATCCAGATCGGGAGAATCGAAAGCGAAGCGGGACGAGCTCCGAAGAACAGAATCGGGCGTATCGGGAGTAGCTGCCCGGGATCGGGGGGACGAGCACGGGACGTCCCACTGGGGAGTCTCGGGCACCACGGAACCCGGGGCTACGGAGGGGCGCCGCTTCGCCGCGGGAGGGGTGTCGTCTTCGATGAGGATGGGGGACTCGGGGGTCCGACGCTTCGGGACGGCCGGGGACGAGGAGAATGCATCGGGGAAAGATGGAGTTGTCGCGGAGGCAATGGCAACGGCACGGGAGCGGAGGGCGGCGGGCGTGGAGGCGGCTGTGTCGTCGTCGTCCTCGACGTCGACGACGACGATGTGGGCGGCGGAGACCCGGGAGGCCATCGTCGGGGCTAGGGCGCTCTCTCCTGGGGCTTCCTCCATCGATTTGGTTGGAATGGGGAATGGGGAATCGAGGGTTTCGGCCGGAGAAGGGAGGGTTTCCGTTTGCGAGGGTTCGAATTTCAAGGCTCCGCCGCGTGGTGGCCGATGCGGAACGGGCCGGTCGATCCATTCCACGGGACAGGAGGTCCGGCCATTTCAGCCCGTTGTTTGAAAGAAAAGTTAAATACAGCAGCGGGCGTCTGTATTTATCCGAATGGATCAATTTACTTTCTATATTTGGAATTTGCACAATCTAACTCGTATACTTGTTCATTGAAGTTGATTTAGCCTAAAATTATGTTTGCGGTCGAATTTGAGCACACCTAGATGTGGACGCGGGTCCCACATCTATGAGAGCAGCTAGTCCGAAAACTTGCAGGAGCCCCCCTCGTACATTTAGAATATACATTTCTGCTTGTAGATATTTGCACATATCCCCTTCATATAATCCATAAGTCAGCGCACCATATCGTTGCAGTGCTCTTCAGTTTGAGATTGTCCGTATGCCCTCAGATGTTGGACGATCTAGGGCTAGTGCTTTCAAGTATATAAAGAAGAGAAAAAAGCACCGGTGGTCATAGAACTTATCTGAGATGAGTGATTTGGCCACACAACTCGCAAAACGTGAAAACCCATCGCTTAACTTTAGTTGGATGAGTGATTTGGTCATGAACCGACTCGTTTCAGGTTTTTTGATCCGGTTCATGGGTTCATGACCAAACCACACTCATACAACGTAAGTTAAGTGTTGGGTTTTCACGTTTTGCAAGTTGTGTGACCAAATCACTCATCTCAGATAAGTTCTATGATCACTGGTGTTTTTCTCTTTTTTCTGTCAAAATAGAACATCAATTTGATCACGATTTCTGCTGGGGTTTTTTTGTTTCATGTCAAATTATATGTTTTTAAATTATTAGTCTTTAAAAAGAGAAATAAATATATTTTGTTTCTATATCAGTCTTTTTTCAGAGAAAATAATGTAACAGTGTTTCGCCAACATTTAACTCTAGCCGAACAAGTTGCTGCTAAGATTTTGATGATAGAAACAATATGATGGGACATGATTTTTTATGGCTATATGTAAACCATAATAAAGTTCGGACTCCAATTAATTTGGAGGGTGCGAAGAAATAAACTTGAAAATAAAAATAGTGGCCAGCATTGAAATATCGCCATTCACTAAGACTTTGTATTTTATAGACCTCCAAATGACTGACTTTGAAAATGTGACCCATATTATTTGACTTGATTTATTATTTTAAAACTTTGACTACGAGTATATTTTTTATTTCAAAGAGTGATAACAAAACTTATTTGAGATGAGTGATTTGGTCACACAACTCACAAAACATGGAAACATATCACTTAACTTATGTTGGATGAGTGGTTTGGTCATCAACCGACTTGAAAAACCGGTTCCGAGCCGGTTCATGACCAGTTCACTCATCCAACGTAAGTTAAGTGAGGGGTTTTCACGTTTTGCGAGTTGCATGACAAAATCACTCGTCTCAGATAAGTTCTGTGACCACTCGTGCTTTTTTCTCTATAAAGAACATGATTTGGAGTAGAATCGAACATGATTTGGAGTAGAATTCAAGGATGGATGAATAGATTGTTATCAGCCGGGAGATGTTCTTATCACGTCTTTTGCCAGGCAATTCCTATTTTCTCCATGGCATGCTTTTGACTATCAAGAGTTTTATGCATCCATATAAATGCATTGTTGAGGAAGTTCTATTGGGGAAGTCGAGAGGGAGAAAGAAAAACTTGTTGGGTCTCATGGAGGGAGATGTGCAAAACCAAAGGTATGGGAGGTTTAGGGTCTAGGGACAAACTTTTCAACCTTGTTTTACTCGCATGGCAAGGATGGTGAATCTTGCAAAATCTAGAGTCTCTAAGTGTGAGGATTCTGGAGGCACGATACTACCATATTTCGGACTTGCTTGCAACTGAGGTTGGGAGTGGATCTTCTCAGATTTGGCGAGCAATTCATGAAGGCGTACATGTCATTAAACAAGGGTCGATGAGTAAATCAGGATAGGGGAGACAACGCACCCATGGAATGATCAATAGATTCCAAGAGAAGGTATATTGCAGCCGATTTGGCCATGTTTAACTGATCCACCACGACGTGTTGTAAACTTTCTCGACATAAGAACCAACAGGTGGAGGGAGGACAAACTGCGGTATTGTTTTATGTCGATGGATGTCGAAGCTATTCTGGAGATGTCGATCGGCAACAATAGGCTATAGGACTTTTGGGCCTGGCATTATGATCGGATGGGTGTGTTCTCCGCTAGGTATGCTTACAAGGAGCTGAATACTACGAGGGTGAAAAGGGAGGTGTGGCTAAAAGGTAGTGCTACAAGCTCGGAAAATGCTCATCTCGAGAAACAGTGGACTTCTCTCTCTAGCACGTGCAGGTTCCATCGAAGGTGCGGATGTTTCTTTGGAGACTATTGAAGCAGTCGCTACCCACCAACGATGTACGACGCCATAGGCATATGTCGGAGCAGGACAACTGTCAATTTTGTGTAGCCCAAGATTCATGGAGACATGTACTTATTGACTACAACATGTCGATGTGTGTGTGTGTGATTTGGAAGATGAGGAGATTACAGAGCATTTAAACATCTCTCAAAGGAAGGGGATGCAAGAGAATGGCTAGCAACGATGATTGCCATGTTGAAGAAGGAGGATCAAGAGAGTTTTTTTGTTACCCTATAGGACATCCATGAGGATGTGTACCAGAGCCCTCTCTCGGTACACAATTTTGTTTAGAGCTTCGTCGCGGAGTTACAGTAGGAGACCAGGGTGAACAAGCATATGTTGGCCACACTGAATGCAGGCTCATTGGGTGGATCCCACCTCCCCAGGGAATGACTACAATCAATGTTGATATGGTAGTGGGAAAGAATATTGGATGTGGTTCAGTTGCAGCTGTTGCAAGTTATGATGTCGGACATTCCTTGGGAGATCCAATGGTCGTCTTACATGGAAAAACTTTTGCCGAGACCATGGAGGCTTTTGCATGTCGCGAGGCAACGGCCCTCAGATGAGACATCAATGAGCACCGAGTCCGGGTCGTGGGTGACTGTAGAAACATGATTAAGATCTTGGAAGAAGGATCAATGGGTGTCTACGTCTAGATCATATGGGAGATCAGTGAGGATAAGCAAGATTTTAAGGTGCTTGCCTTCTGCCCTGAGGGCAAAAGTTCAAAAAAAGAAGCCCACAAGCTAGCTAGGAATGTAGTGTTAGATGATCATGACCGCCGAGTTTGGTTTTTTGTGCCACGAGATGGTGTTTATATCCCCATGGTTTTGTTGTTTTAAATAAATGGCGATTAACCCTACAAAGTTAGCGCAAGGCCACTATTAAAACAAAAGCGAACGTGGTGGTTTGGGAATAATTACCCAGAGGGCTTCATGTTGATGATCATACTTTTATATGGGGACCAAGTTGGCTATAATCATCTATATGGGACCAAGTCGCTGCAAAACTATCTAGAGGGACTTTCGGGGTGAATGTGATCACCTATACGGGACCAACTCGCTATGGTTAGGCGAACGCCTCCCTACCCATCCTAAACTGTCACAACTCTTACTGTGGTAATGTGTGCTCTTCTTTGTTTTTCTACTAACATTAGTACCCCTAACTTGTTATTACTTCTTTCACATAACATGAGCAAAGGTGTTATCATCAATAGTATAGTGAGTGTCACGTAGGCAGTATAGACGTGTTTGGTTGCTCGTTTCCCTGTTTCTGGCATGATAAGGGAAGAAATAAGGGCATTTGGTTCCGCACGTACAGAGAAATATTTGTATCGCACGAGTTTTAAAGCGCCCCTCAGCCTGGCCCTGGAGGAACGCCCAAATCGGGCGTTTCCACGGAGCCAAGTTCTCATGCTCGGGAGAGAAGAACCTGCACGCGCCCGTGCGAGCGACGAATGGCGGGAGCTCGCAAATTCCGGTGGGAGAAATTCGGGTTACCACCCGCCGATTCGCATTGAATGTTCACACCACCTCTCCTCCGCCTCCCAAATCCCCACCACCATTTCCCCCAAATTCGACCTCTCCCTCTAAATCCTCTTCTTCATCGATGAGTAGGTAAGCGGTGCCTCCTATTTCAGTGGATCTAGCTCATCTCTGACAAGTCTTCTTCCTCGGCTATGTCCGACATGTTTTCCTCATCGGTCGAAATTGAGATAATGGTAAGAGACACCTAACCCTAACTCTCATAGCTTAGATCTATTACCATGTTATCGCTCGTAGGAGAAGATTGCGTCCCCTGATCTATCAGACAACCTTTGTGCTGCCTCTATGTTATGTGTTGATGGATGATGTGGTGTGCAATAAGAAGTTGACCATGTCATGGCCAGATTCTCTGTCCACCTTCGTCTTGAATAGGGTCTGCCAGTTGATCTAGAGAGGGGGTTCGGTTGTTCGGGGATTCAGAGAGGCGAACATGCGCTTGATTGCAGACGATGTCTTCAAGTTTTGTGACCGGACAATCACTTCGAACCAGATGTACAACCACATGAGGCACTAAAGAGTTAGGTGGATTCAGGTGCCGAGGATCAAAAGTCTTGAGAATGTGCGTTGGGTTTAGGCGACCTCTGTTATCATGATGGACGATGACCATTACTATGCGCACATCAAGGTTTGATATATTTGCACTTGCATCGTACCTTGACTAGTTGTAAACCTCACATATGAACTACACGTTTTGAACTAATTGTGATTCTCATACAGACTCATCCGAAGGACACCGGGTTGATCAACAAGCCCATTAAGAACTATGCTCAAATGAAGATGATCTACGGTGCTCGTATTCCCGTTGTGCCCGTCTCTCCGACTGCAATACACAGTGCTCTTATCCACCTGATAGAGCACAATGGACGGGTGACAAGGTATCTTGCCATGACCCCTGGTCACATGATGAGCTGGTTCATGGCCTTCCCGAACAAGCACTACCCCTAAGCAGCGGACTGTGTTGTTCAAGGAGGCACTGGTTGCGGTGTTGATTTTGATTGTGATGTATATTTTAG
Organism: Avena insularis; assembly: GCA_023614405.1. Lineage (NCBI taxonomy): Eukaryota > Viridiplantae > Streptophyta > Magnoliopsida > Poales > Poaceae > Avena > Avena insularis. Next base: position 382,408,379 of record CM042687.1, on the reverse strand, counting down.
AGTATCTAGGCTGATAAACTATGGTTGCGGTGACCTCTAAACTTTGGTCTGTATACCTTGAGAGGTGTGATGACCCACAAGTGTAGGGGATCACAACAGTCTTCGCGGATAGTATTACCCAATTTATTGATTCGACACAAGGGGAGCCAAAGAATACTTGCAAGCCTTAACAACTGAGTTGTCAATTCAGCTACACCTAGAAATAGTTCTTGCTCACAGAAGTTTATCAGTAGCAATAGTTTGGTACTAGCAACAGTAAAACAATAGCAATAACAACAGCAACAACAGGAGCAATATTAACAGTAACGGTAACCGTGGGATTCGAGTGCGGTAGGCATAGGGATGGATGGACGGGCGTTGCATGGACGAGTCTAAACATGTAACTTCAAGATCTAGGGCATTGCAGATAAATAATAATAAGCATCCAAGTACTAAACAATCCTAGGCATGTGCTCCAAATATAGCCATACATGCTCGCAATGAGAACTTGCACAACATCTTCTGTCCAGCCAGCCCGTGGCAGCGGGGCCTCTAGGGAACTACTGGCAATTAAGGTGCTCCCTTTAATAGAGCACCGGAGCAAATAATTAACACTCCGTGAACACATGTGATCCTCACACCATGGCCAGCCCCTCTGGTTGTGCCAATTATTGTCACTTTGGGGCCTTTGGATCCGGACACTGATATGTGTACACAACTTGCAGGTAAGATCACAAACACTACTATCATAATGATTAAATAATAGGTTCAGATCTGAGATCATGGCACTCGGGCCCTAGTGACAAGCATTAAGCACAACAAGTTGCAAGAAAGTCAAATAGTACTAATAGAGATACTCAAATAGTACTAATAGAGATACTCAAATAGTACTAATAGAGATACTCGAACCCCGTCGGTGTTTAGGTCAAAAGACAACTTATAGGCGCAAAGGGAGGTCGAGGGGGTGCCTGGGTGGCTGCACCCCCTCCAGGAGCGGCTAGTGGTGGGCCCATGCCTGGGGTGGGTGTGGGCCCCCCAGCCCTCCTCTCCGTCTCCTCTTCTGGCTCCGTGCATCTTCTGGTGAAATATAGTTTTTGGCATATTTTCCGGAATTTTTCCTGATAGTTGATTTTCTGCACAAAAACAAGACACCAAGGTAATTCTGCTGAAAATAGCGTCAGTCCGTATTAGTTATATCCAAATCACTCAAGTTTAAAGAAGAAACAATAGCAAAGTATTCGAGAAAGTAGATACGTTTTCGATGTATCAACTCCCCCCAAGCTTAGCTTATTGCTTGTCCTCAAGCAATTCAGTTGAAAATTGAGTGCGATAAAAGAACTTTCACGAACACTTTGCTTCATATGATGTATATATTCTCAGCACAGGAGTAGATGCTTAGACAATTCATAATAAGGAGTATGAAACTAAGTCTACTCAATATTCATTGCAAGCTATGAAGATAAACCAACTCAGTAATAATAAATAGCATGAAACATAAACATAAGCAAAATTGCAATGCTCATAATAAGGTATGATAGAGTGGTATCTCGCTTGCCTTTGTTTGTAGAGCACAATATGAATGCCAAGGCACCTAAAGTTCAAGTGAAGACTAGAGGTAAAGATATCAGAGATACAAGCATCAAAGTCATGACATAATTAACCAAGTTTTGGAACAAACACAAGAATGACAACTATGCTCTCAAGAAGGTGCTCATAGAATAAGTGGTGACTCATCCTGCCATAAATTTTGAAAGACACAGAGGGCTTGAACATGTTGTTAGTAAAGGAGAAACTCTCCATAAATGTTTTAGTAAGCAAAGCATATTGTGCACTCTCATCCTGCATGAAACTTGTTAGACCAGCCCTTTGAATCAAAGTCATAAAATCGTTAAGAATCCCAGCAGCTTGCAAGAAAGTTTGGCAAGGAAAGGTGGAGGGGTGCGCATCCCCTTCATCTCCCTCGTCACCAAATCGCGGAGTGATGAGATCCTCATTGTATGAGGGTCTAGTACTGGTAGATGACCTTGGAAGCCTTGCCCTTCTAGGTGCATCACTCTCAAATATATCACCAAATGTATGGTGGTCCATGACTTCACTTTTCTGAAATTTTAAACAACCATCAAACCAAGTGATTTCTAAGTTGATAAATAATGAGCAACTACTAAAGGAACTTGCTAGAGGACTACACATGCATCAAAACAAAGTTTCTAAGCATAGAATAATCATGCAAGCTCAAACAACCTGTCACCTATAGCAGCAAAATACTCAAGATACAATCTACCAAACACAAATCTAATTGGACAAGTGGAGGAGGCACATACCAAGGAGCAAACCCTCCAAAAATCAGCACTTGAGATGGGATGAACAAGGAGATCGAAAATCATGAGCAAGAACAGCAAGAATTCAAGCTTGATAAAGTTTTCCGATGTTTTTCGGGAGAGAGAAAGAAGGTGGCTTTGAGGAGGCAACCTGGAGGGGCCCGGGTGGGCCAGACCTCCTCTAGGTGCCACCCCCTGGTAGGTCGCGCCTACCATGGGTGTGGTGGCCTGGGGTGGCCCCCTAGGTCACCTCTGGTGCCTCTCTGCCCCTTTTTTCGAGGAAAATTTTATTTTGTTTTTTTTGGAATTTTTCGGGAAACTTTATTTTTGGCCAATTTTCAGGGTATGAAAATTGATTTTCTCGCAGAAACAGTTTTTTCAGAGGAAGCAAAAGCAAACCAAAAGCCAAAATACAGGAGCTCTAAAAAACTCAAACAAGCAAACAACTAACAAAACTAAAGCTAGCAAAATAAAAGGCAAAGACTAGGAAGGAGAAAAGTAAAAAGAAAGCAAGTACAACCATAGTGGAAACATTATTTTGTTCATTAAAATCCTTTTGTTAACAAGGTTGATCAAGTCTTGTTACCAAAACAATCTTATATGAAACAAAAATTTGCATTCCACAAGGTGATTATGTTACCTCATACTTGATAGCAATGGTCCCAATCATAATAGTTTCAAAAATTTCTTGTGGAATGGGACAATATATTTCTCCAATATTGATGCTCTCAATATTTTCAATGGAATTCAGGCAATAGCTTCTAACAACCTTCTAGGGGAAATAGACAGTGTGCTCTTTGTCATTAACATTGAATGTTACTCAGGTCCGGTCCTGAGATTTCGGAGGCCCGGGGCGAAACTAAAATTTTGGGCCCCTCTTACTATAATTTTTTTCGTATGTATAAGATGATGAAAAATAAATACTTTAAGTATACCTAACTACAATATTCATATAAAATAATAATGTTTAGATGATACCTTCAAATTTTCTCCGCCAATTCCTAAAAGTAAAGTCAATGACGATGGAATCAATATCAATCTCGTCCACTAACTTCTTCTCGGTGCATAGAGTTGTCAAACCATTTAACCTCTCTTGAGACATTATAGATCTCAAATAGTTTTTGAATAATTTCTCCCAATGAGTATTGGACAAAGACTTTAGAGTTAAACCTTCCACGTGGTCAAGCAACACTTTTCATCTTCTGATAGACCCAGAGAATAAAACATAGATCCGTTGCATGATACCAAAGAAAAAAATTGCCTTACCACAAGATTTAGCCATATCACAAAGACTAAGATTAAGATCATGGCAAGCACACAGTATATACAAAGCCCTTGGATTTACCTTAATTGACATGTTCTGCACTCCTTTGTTCTTTCCTTTCATATTAGAACCATTATCATAACCTTGACCCTAATATTATCAATAAGAAGACCATATGACTTGATTGATTCAACCAATAAATTGAAAAGCCCTTCACCGGATGTATCATTCACCACCAAAGCAAAAAAGTACTTCTCAACTTAGGGTTCATCATCAACACTGGGAGATTTATCATGATGATCACTCGCATTGTCACTATCCGTGTTAACGTGAACGCCATCCTCTGTACCAACATCATCTTTTACATAAACATTCTTATGTTCTCCCACAACAACTAGTGCCAACTCATCTGGATTGCTCGAAGTGCTCGTGTTGCTCTTCAAAATTTAAACATAGAACCTCTCTGTGATTCTATTAATTTTTGTTCTTGCTATCTTCTTTTTGTTTTCTTAGCACTAGATTCAAGCGCCATAATCAGTTAACCCCTCTTCTACAAATAAGAACAATAACTACTAATCAAAATTTAGAACATGAATTAGGGCATAGAGTAGAATGCCAAGATAACTAAGGCGAGCGTTCTTACCTTCTATTGCCTGATTGGGGACTGCGGCGGCCGGGCAGTAGCCATTAGATCGTCGTGAATCGTGATCGGTGAGAGAGAGAGAGGACATGGACGCCTAGGCGATAGCCACAACCCGTGAGAGGAGAGTTGGAGAGGTCGGGACGTCGCCGCATCGGGCGATCTGGCAAATCGGTCGATTGTATCATTCATATCGATCAAAGTAGATCGGCGAGTGGCCACGTTTCGTACAATTGCAAGCATGTATGGTCGTATGGATCGATTGGCACAGAGTGAAGTCTGGCCGGCCGGATCGAAAAACAAAAGGAAAAAGCATATCTAAAATGTTAAACTGTTTTATATAGAAAATATGGGCCCCTAATTTTTTTGGGCCCGGGGCGGCCACCCCTCTAGACCCCCCTAGGGCCAGCCCTGATGCTACTTTTCCTTGATTGCAATTGATGACAACACCTGCAGTATTAAGAAGGTCTCCCAAGTATAATAGACATATTATCATCTTCACGCATTTTAAGCACAACAAAATCAGTTAAAACCAAGCAATTATGAGCCACTTGAACAGGAACATCCTCATATATACCAACAGGAATAGTAGTTGACTTATCAGCCATTTGCAAATATATATCAGTTGGTATCAACTTCTCTAGCTGGAGTCTCTTGTAGAGAGAAAAAAGCACAACACTAACTCTAGCTCCCAAATCACATAAAGCAGTTCTAACATAATTTTTCTTAATATAGCAAGGAATAGTTGGTATACCTGGATCACCAAGTTTCTTTGGAACCTTACCATTGAAGGAGTAATTAGCAAGCAAAGTAGAAATCTCCTCATTAGGAATGTTCCTTTTTTAAGAGACAATATCCTTCATATACTTTGAATAAGGAGGCAACTTAATAGCATCAGTCAAAGGAATTTGCAAAAATAAACGCTTCATCCACTCACAAAACTTGTTATAGTGTTCCTCCTCCTTTGACTTGTGTTTTCTTACCTGGAAAAGGCATAGGTTTCTGCACCCAAGGTTCTCTCTCTTTACCATGTTTATTAGCAATAAAATCTTCCTTTGTGTACCTAGTGTTTTTAGTGTGCTTCTCAGGTTCTTCCTCACCTTCCTCCTTATCAGGAGACTCATTATTATTAACACTCTCAGTTTCAGCATCAGAGACATGAAGGGTTTCGCGGCATAGTAAATCAAAATTTTCTACGGATGCGAACAGAGGAAAGCCAAGATCTAATCTAGGAGATGCAAACAACGAGAGGGATTAGATGAGATCTTCATACCCTTGAAGATTCGCACAGCGGAACGTTAAATCGGGCGTGGGTGATGTAGTCGTACTCGCTTCTCCTCCTCGCGATCTGATCCGATCTAACACCGCAAGTGGCGATGCCTCCGAGAGATGCACACGTGCGGCACCTCGACGTCTCCTCCTTCCTCCGTCCAGCAAGTATGGTGGAGAGATGGATTGGATCTACAACGCGACGGCGCGGTGCAAGTGGTGGATAGTTTCTGCAGCAGGGTTTCGCCTACACGCAGTCGGGAGGGAGAGAGAGAGGAGGGCAGCAGGGCGGCTAGGGTTGAGGAGGAGGTGTAGGGGGGGGTGCGCCCCAGCCCTCTATATATAGAGGGGTGGGCGCCTGCCCTAACCCCTCCCCCAAGCCCTAGGCCGGCGGCCAAGGAGGGAGGAGTGGGGGGCAAGTAATCCCCCCCTTCTAGAAGCTCCAAACTAGGGTTTCCCCTTGTTTGGCCGGCTGGGCCCTATGGGGCCTTGTGCCCCTGGCCCAATGCGGCCAGGGCACTCCCTCATAGGCCCATGCCCCCTCCCGACAGGTGGGACCACGTTGGTCCCTCCGAAGGTTCTAGAAGCTTCGTACAATACCGATTAACCCAACAATTCGAACTCCAAAACTGCACCGCCTTATATGAATCTTATTCTCCTGGACCATTCCTAACCTCTCGTGATGTCCCGGATCCCATCCGAGACCAACAAAACTCATAAACCAATTATCCAATCTATCCTAGCCGAGACACGTTATGTGTGACCTTCGTTCGAGAACATGCAGACATGATCTTATATCAATAATCAACAGCGGGGTCTGGAACCCATATTGACTCCCACACATTCATCGATGATTATATCGGATGAACCACGATGCCAGGATTCAATCAATCCCATATTTATATTCCCTTCGTCTCACGATATTTTACTTGCCCGAGATTTGATCGTCGGTACCGTCATACCTAGTTCAATCTCGTTCACAGCAAGTACTTTACTCGTTCCGTAATCCGATATCACTTTGTGATTAACTCCTTAACCACATGCTTGCAAGCGGTGTTGATATCGATTAAGTGGGCCAAGTATATCTCTCCGACTTGGGAGGGACAAATCCCATCTCGATACATACAACCCAACAGGTACTTTCCGATCACCTGAGAGACACCTTTATGATCACCCTCTCATAGGATGACGTTTGATGACCTCAAAGCTCTCTTTCGATACCAGGGAGTTGTATTATCTCATGGTCTAAGGAATACAATATTTGACATAAGAAAAGCTTCGCAAAGATGAACACGGTGACACGATCTAATTGCTTCGCTTAATTTGGGTCTGTCCATCATATCATTCTCCCAATGATATGATCTCATTATTAATCGACAACTCATGTCTATGGTTAGGAAACCTTAACCATCATTAATCAATGGGCTAGTCCATAGAGGCGTACTAGGGACACGGTGTTGTTCACAAACCACACAAGTATTAAAGTTTCCGCTTAATACAATTCTAGCATGGAATATAAACTTTATCATGAACAAGAATTATAATAATAACATCTTTATTATTGCCTCTAGGGCATAATTCCAACAGTCTCCCACTTGCACTAGAGTCAATAATCTAGTTTACATTTGGCAACAATCTCACACCCATGGCACTAAGGTGCTGATCATGTTTTGCATGTGGAAGAGGTTTAGTAAATGGATCTGCGACATTCAGATCTGTCTGTACTTTGCTAATCTTCAGATCTCCATCTGCTATATAATCTCGGATTATATGAAACTTGCGGTTGATATGCTTGGTCTTTGGATGATATCTTGGTTCCTTAGCGAGTGCTATGGCGCCAGTGTTGTCACACAATATCTCCAGTGGGTCCAATGCACTTGGAACCACGCCAAGCTCAGTGATGAAGTTTCTGATCCAAACTCCTTCACTTGACGCTTCTGCAGCAGCCATGTATTCCACTTCTACTGTAGATCCCGCGATCATGCTTTGCTTGCAGCTTCTCCAGCTCACAGCTCCTCCATTCAAAATATAAACGTATCCTGTCTGAGATTTAGAATCATCCTTGTCGGTGTCGAAACTAGCGTCGACGTAACCTTTTATGACAAGCTGTTCATCACCTCCATAGACGAAGAACATTTCTTTAGTCCTATTCAGGTACTTTAGGATGTTCTTCACGGCTGTCCAGTGTTCCACTCCTGGATCACTTTGGTACCTGCTCGTCAAACTAAGAGCATTGGACACACCCGGTCTAGTACACAGCATGGCATACATGATAGAACCTATGGCCGAGGCATAAGGCACTTTGCTCATAGCTTCTCTATCATTTACTATAGCTGGACACTGAGCCTTGCTCAATGTCTTACCTGACAACATAGGCACTGAACCTTTCTTTGCCTTATCCATTCTGAACCTTTTCAGAACTTTGTCTAGGTATGTACTCTGGCTTAAAGCTATCAGACGTCTTTGCCTATCTCTATAGATTTTGATGCCCAATATATAAGCAGCTTCCCCTAGGTCTTTCATTGAAAAACATTTGTTCAAATAACTCTTCACATCGTTAAGCATGTTAATGTCATTTCCAATAATCAATATGTCATCCACATATAGTACCAGAAGTGTCACCGAGCTCCCACTCACTTTCTTGTAGATACAAGCTTCGTAGCAATTTGGAACAAATCCAAAGCTCTTGATCACTTGATCAAAACGAAGGTTCCAACTCCGAGATGCTTGCTTCAGTCCATAAATGGAACACTCAAGCTTGCATACTTTATCAGCATCCTTAGGATCGACAAAACCTTCGGGTTGCATCATATACAACTCTTCATCAATGTTGCCATTGAGGAACGCAGTCTTGACATCCATCTGCCATATTTCATAATCATGAAACGCAGCAATTGCTAATAAAATCCGAATGGACTTAAACATCGCTATGGGAGAGAAAGTCTCATCGTAGTCAACACCTTGAACTTGTCGAAAATCTTTCGCGACAAGCCGTGCTTTATAGACGGTAACATTACCATCCGCGTCCGTTTCCTTCTTGAAAATCCATTTGCACTCAACGGCCTTTCGGTCGCTAGGAGGGTCCACCAAAGTCCATACTTGGTTTTCGCTCATGGATCCCAATTCGGATTTCATGGCCTCTAGCCATTTCTCAGAGTCTGGGCTCATCATCGCTTCCTCATAGTTCGCAGGCTCACTGTCATCTACTAACAAGACAGTTAAGACAGGGTTGCCGTACCACTCAGGAGGGGCACGCAACCTTGTCGACCTGCGACGTTCAGTAGCAGCATCGTCCGAAGCTTCATGATCCTTATCATTAGCTTCCTCTATTATTGGTGCGGTGCATCGAACAATTTCAGGTGCTGTGCTACTCTCAAATTCAAGAGAAGGTTCAACAACCTCGTCTAGCTCTACTTTCCTCCCACTCACTTCTTTCGAGAGAAACTCCTTCTCAAGAAAGGAACCGTTCTTTGCGACAAACACTTTGCCTTCGGTTCTGTGATAGAAGGTATACCCAATAGTTTACTTAGGGTATCCTATGAAGACGCATTTCTCCGCTTTGGGTTCGAGCTTGTCCGGCATCAACTTCTTGACGTAAGCTTCGCATCCCCAAACTTTAAGAAACGACAACTTAGGTTTAGCGCCAAACCACAGTTCATACGGTGTCGTCTCAACGGATTTAGATGGTGCCCTATTTAAAGTGAATGCAGCAGTTTCTAATGCATAACCCCAAAATGATAACGGCAAATCAGTAAGAGACATCATCGATTGGACCATATCTAATAGGGTTCGATTAAGCGTTCGGACACACCATTGCTTTGTGGTGTTCGGGTGGCGTGAGTTGCGAAACGATTCCGCTTGCTTTAAGATGCGTGAGAAAATCATAACTCAAATATTCACCTCCACGATCGGATCGTAGAAACTTAATTTTTCTATTACAATGGTTCTCCACTTCATTCTGAAAGTCCTTGAACTTTTCAAATGTTTCAGATTTATGCTTCATCAAATAGATATACCCATATCTACTTAAGTCATCGGTAAAAGTGAGAAAATAGCGATATCCACCGCGCGTCGAAACACTCATCGGTCCGCATACATCGGTATATATGATTTCCAACAAGTCCGTTGCTCGCTCCATCATACCGGAGAACGGGGTTTTGATCATCTTGCCCATGAGGCATGGTTCGCATGTGTCAAATGATTCAAAATCAAGAGACTCCAAAAGTCCATCAGAATGGAGTTTCTTCATGCGCTTTACACCAATATGACCTAGACGACAGTGCCACAAATAAGTAGTATTATCACTATCTACTTTGCATCTCTTAGCCTCAATGTTATGGATGTGTGTTTCATCCCTTTCGAGATTTAGAAGAAATAAACCATTCATAGCAGGTGCATGACCATAAAAGATGTTACTCATATAAATAGAACAACCATTATTCTCCGATTTAAATGAATAACCGTCTTGCAATAAACACGATCCAAAAATAATGTTCATACTCAACGCAGGCACATAATAACATTTATTATGGTTTAAAACTAATCCCGAAGGTAAAACTAAGGAGAGCGTGCCGACGGCCATCACATCAACTCTTGATCCGTTGCCAACGCGCATCATCACCTCATCCCTCGCAAGCCGCCGTCTATTTCGTAGCTCCTGTTTCGAGTTGCAAATATTAGCAACTAAACCAGTATCAAATACCTAGGCACTACAACGAGGGCTAGTAAGGAAAACATCAATAACATGTATATCAAATATACCTTTGATGGTGCCAGCCTTCTTGTCCGCTAAGTACTTTGGACAGTTGCGCTTCCAATGACCCTTGTCCTTGCAATAGAAGCACTCAGTGTCCGGCTTGGGTCCAGACTTGAGCTTCTTCTCAGCAGGGGCAACGCGCTTGCCGCCGCCTTTCTTGAAGGGCTTCTTTGCACCCTTATCTTTCTTGAAGGTGGGCTTATTGACCATCAACACATGATTATCCTTTTTGATGTCCACCTCCGCAGCCTTCAGCTTTGCGAAGAGCTCGGTGATCGTATCAGTGGAACCAATCTGATTATGAGTCACTATAAAACTTTTGTAGCTGGGAGGGACTGATTGCAGAACCCTGTCAATCTTGAGCTCCTCTGTAATCTTGCTGTCCAGTTGCTCAAGGCGTTGAGTGTAGCCCGACATCTTTATGGCGTGCTTACTAACGGAACTCCCTTCCTCCATCTTGCAGTTAAAGAACTTCTCAGAGATCTCATATCTCTCAGAACAGGCCTGAGTCTGAAACATGGTTTTCAGCTCCTCAAGAATCTCAAAGGGCCCGAGATAGTCTTCAAAACGATTTTGAAGGTCCGATTCCATAGCAAACAACATGGTGCTCTTAATCACACCATAATCATCTTCGCGCGACTGATAAACAACTTTCTCATCAGCCGGCGCATTTACAGCAGGGGCGTCACCTAGCGCACTTTCAAGGACATAGTCCTTTTGACCGCCAAAGAGAATGATTCTCAGATTGCGAAACCAATTGGTTAAGTTAGACCCATTGTTTCTAAGCTTTTCCTTCTCAGCAAAAACGTTGAAGTTGAAGTTGGACTTAGCCATTTGATCTACAATATTTGCAAGTACAAATTAGACTATGTTCATGATAACTATTTCAACTTTTAATCAAATTACTAGATGAACTCCCACTAAATTCAACATCCCTCGAGTTGTTTAGTGACCACGATCCAAATTCACCACATCTAATTCGATCTTCACGAGAAGAGATGTGGCTTCAATGGTGGACAACGAAGTGTCGATCATATCATTCATATGACTCGTGCTTAACCTTTCGGTTCTTGTGTTCCGAGGCCATGTCTGTACATGCTAGGCTCGTCAAGTCAAACCCAAGTATTTCCGTGTGTGCAAAACTGGCTTGCACCCGTTGTATGTGAGCGTAGAGTCTATAGCACCCGATCATCACGTGATGCTTGGACACGACAAACTTTCGCAACGGTGCATACATGGGGAGAACACAGTTTTATCTTGATCTTTAAGTGAGGAATCATCTTATAATGCTACCGTCGCGATCTAAGCATAATAAGATACATAAAAGGATAAACATCACATGCATATAACTTTATGTGACATGGTATAGCCATTCTTCGCGCAATGATCTCCATCTTGTGCGTGCCGGCATGATCTCTATCACTCCACCATGATTGCCTCCACCACGAATAGCAACTACAACTATTGCTAACTACTTAGCGATAAAGTGAAACTATTACATGGCGTATAAGAAGTTGACACACAGGTCATACACAATTATAAAGACAGCCATATGGCTCCTGCCGGTTGTGTACTCATCGACATGCAAGTCGTGAAACATTACAAAACATGATCATTGCATACAACATACACATCACATCTTGGGTCATACCATATCATAGAAAACACTCCCTGCAAAAACAAGTTAGACGCCTCTACTTTGTTGTTGCATGTTTTACGTGGCTTATGGGAGTAGCAAGCTAAGAACGATTCTTACCTACGGAAAGCCACAATGGTGATATTATGGTTGCCAAACTCCGGTGTAAATCCCATGACAACTATAGTGAGAGAAACAGGCATCCACCAGCCGCATGTGTGGAACAAGCCACACGTCAAGTGTGGAGCCGGTCTCGCGAACGACGTCACGTAAGGTAGGCCTGGACCGCTTCAATCTCACTATCCCGCGTCATAAGAAGAACACAAACAAGAGGCTTGCAACAGAAAACATCAACGCCCGCAACAACCATGTTGCGTTCTACTCGTGAAACACATCTACGCATAGATCTAGCTCTGATACCACTGAAGGGTTTCGCGGCATAGTAAATCAAAAAAATTCTACGGATGCGAACAGAGGAAAGCCAAGATCTAATCTAGGAGATGCAAACAACGAGAGGGATTAGATGAGATCTTCATACCCTTGAAGATTTGCACATCGGAACGTTCGTCGGAACGTGGGTGATGTAGTCGTACTCGCTTCTCCTCCTCGCGATCCGATCCGATCTAACACCGCAAGTGGCGATGCCTCCGAGAGATGAACACGTGCGGCACCTCGACGTCTCCTCCTTCCTCGGTCCAGCAAGTATGGTGGAGAGACGGATTGGATCTACAACGCGACAGCGTGGTGCAAGTGGTGGAGAGTTTTTGCAGCAGGGCTTCGCCTACACGCAGTCGGGAGGGAGAGAGAGAGGAGGGCAGCAGGGCGGATAGGGTTGAGGAGGAGGTGTAGGGGGTGGTGCGCCCCAGCCCTCTATATATAGAGGGGTGGGCGCCTGCCCTAACCCCTCCCCCAAGCCCTAGGCCAAGGAGGAGTGGGGGGCAAGTAATCCCCCCTTCTAGAAGCTCCAAACTAGGGTTTCCCCTTGTTTGGCCGGCTGGGCCCTATGGGGCCTTGTGCCACTGGCCCAATGCGGCCAAGGCACTCCCTCATAGGCCCATGCTCCCTTCTGACAGGTGGGACCACGTTGGTCCCCCTCCGGAAGGTTCTAGACTTTAGAGTATTGGACAAAGACTTTAGAGTTAAACCTTCCACGTGGTCAAGCAACACTTTTCATCTTCTGATAGACCCAGAGAATAAAACATAGATCCGTTGCATGATACCAAAGAAAAAACAGCCTTACCACAAGATTTAGCCATATCACAAAGACTAAGATTAAGATCATGGCAAGCACACAGTATATACAAAGCCCTTGAATTTACCTTAATCGACATGTTCTGCACTCCTTTGTTCTTTCCTTTCATATTAGAACCATTATCATAACCTTGACCCTAATATTATCAATAAGAAGACCATATGACTTGATTGATTCAACCAATAAATTGAATAGCCCTTCACCGGATGTATCATTCACCACCAAAGCAAAAAAGTACTTCTCAACTTAGGGTTCATCATCAACACTAGGAGATTTATCATGATGATCACTCGCATTGTCACTATCCGTGTTAACGCGAACGCCATCCTCTGTACCAACATCATCTTTTACATAAACATTCTTATGTTCTCCCACAACAACTAGTGCCAACTCATCTGGATTGCTCGAAGTGCTCGGTGTTGCTCTTCAAAATTTAAACATAGAACCTCTCTGTGATTCTATTAATTTTTGTTCTTGCTATCTTCTTTTTGTTTTCTTAGCACTAGATTCAAGCGCCATAGTCAGTTAACCCCTCTTCTACAAATAAGAACAATAACTACTAATCAAAATTCAGAACATGAATTAGGGCATAGAGTAGAATGCCAAGATAACTAAGGCGAGCGTTCTTACCTTCTATTGCCTGATTGGGGACTGCGGCGGCCGGGCAGTAGCCATTAGATCGTCGTGAATCGTGATCGGTGAGAGAGAGAGAGGACATGGACGCCTAGGCGATAGCCACAACCCGTGAGAGGAGAGTTGGAGAGGTCGGGACGTCGCCGCATCGGGCGATCTGGCAAATCGGTCGATTGTATCGTCATATCGATCAGGCGAGACTGGCGAGTGGCCACGTTTCGTACAATTGCAAGCATGTATGGTCGTATGGATCGATTGGCACAGAGTGAAGTCTGGCCGGCCGGATCGAAAACCAAAAGTAAAAAGCATATCTAAAATGTTAAACTGTTTTATATAGAAAATATGGGCCCCTAATTTTTTTGGGCCCGGGGCGGCCACCCCTCTAGACCCCCCTAGGGCCAGCCCTGATGCTACTTTTCCTTGATTGCAATTGATGACAACACCTGCAGTATTAAGAAGGTCTCCCAAGTATAATAGACATATTATCATCTTCACGCATTTTAAGCACAACAAAATCAGTTAAAACCAAGCAATTATGAGCCACTTGAACAGGAACATCCTCATATATACCAACAGGAATAGTAGTTGACTTATCAGCCATTTGCAAATATATATCAGTTGGTATCAACTTCTCTAGCTGGAGTCTCTTGTAGAGAGAAAAAAGCACAACACTAACTCTAGCTCCCAAATCACATAAAGCAGTTCTAACATAATTTTTCTTAATAGAGCAAGGAATAGTTGGTATACCTGGATCACCAAGTTTCTTTGGAACCTTACCATTGAAGGAGTAATTAGCAAGCAAAGTAGAAATCTCCTCATTAGGAATGTTCCTTTTTTAAGAGACAATATCCTTCATATACTTTGAATAAGGAGGCAACTTAATAGCATCAGTCAAAGGAATTTGCAAAAATAAACGCTTCATCCACTCACAAAACTTGTTATAGTGTTCCTCCTCCTTTGACTTGTGTTTCTTACCTGGAAAAGGCATAGGTTTCTGCACCCAAGGTTCTCTCTCTTTACCATGTTTATTAGCAATAAAATATTCCTTTGTGTACCTAGTGTTTTTAGTGTGCTTCTCAGGTTCTTCCTCACCTTCCTCCTTATCAGGAGACTCATTATTATTAACACTCTCAGTTTCAGCATCAGAGACATGAAGGGTTTCGCGGCATAGTAAATCAAAATTTTCTACGGATGCGAACAGAGGAAAGCCAAGATCTAATCTAGGAGATGCAAACAACGAGAGGGATTAGATGAGATCTTCATACCCTTGAAGATTACAATGACGCTCGCGTTAACGTGGGTGATGTAGTCGTACTCGCTTCTCCTCCTCGCGATCCGATCCGATCTAACACCGCAAGTGGCAATGCCTCCGAGAGATGCACACGTGCGGCACCTCGACGTCTCCTCCTTCCTCCGTCCAGCAAGTATGGTGGAGAGATGGATTGGATCTACAACATGATGGCGCGGTGCAAGTGGTGGAGAGTTTCTGCCTCAGGGCTTCGCCTACACGCAGTCGGGAGGGAGAGAGAGAGGAGGGCAGCAGGGCGGCTAGGGTTGAGGAGGAGGTGTAGGGGGGGGTGCGCCCCAGCCCTCTATATATAGAGGGGTGGGCGCCTGCCCTAAACCCTCCCCCAAGCCCTAGGCCGGCGGCCAAGGAGGGAGAAGTGGGGGGCAAGTAATCCCCCCCCCTTCTAGAAGCTCCAAACTAGGGTTTCCCCTTGTTTGGTCGGCTGGGCCCTTTGGGGCCTTGTGCCCCTGGCCCAATGCGGCCAGGGCACTCCCTCATAGGCCCATGCCCCCTCCCGACAGGTGGGACCACGTTGGTCCCCCTCCGGAAGGTTCTAGAAGCTTTCGGTACAATATCGACAACTTTAACAATTCCGAACTCCAAAAACTGCACTGCCTTATATGAATCTTATTCTCCGGACCATTCCGGAACCCCTCGTGATGTCCCGGATCCCATCCAAGACTCCGAACAAAAACTCATAAACCAATTATCCAATCTATCCTAGCGTCGAGACACGTTAAGTGTGTGACCCTTCGGGTTCGAGAACATGCAGACATGATCTTATATCAATAATCAACAGCGGGGTCTGGAAACCCATATTCACTCCCACACATTCATCGATGATAATATCGGATGAACCATGATGCCAGGATTCAATCAATCCCATATTTATATTCCCTTCGTCTCGCGATATTTTACTTGCCCGGCATTTGATCGTCGGTACCGTCATACCAAGTTCAATCTCATTCACAGCAAGTACTTTACTCGTTCCATAATCCGATATCACTTTGTGATTAACTCCTTAACCACATGCTTGCAAGCGGTGTTGATATCGATTACCGAGTGGGCCCGAAGTATATCTCTCCGACTTGGGAGGGACAAATCCCATCTCGATACATACAACCCAACAGGTACTTTCCGATCACCTGAGAGACACCTTTATGATCACCCTCTCATAGGATGACGTTTGATGACCTCAAAGCTCTCTTCCAATACCAGGGAGTTGTATTATCTCATGGTCTAAGGAATACAATATTTGACATAAGAAAAGCTTCGCAAAGATGAACACGGTGACACGATCTAATTGCTTCGCTTAATTTGGGTCTGTCCATCATATCATTCTCCCAATGATATGATCTCATTATTAATCGACAACTCATGTCTCTGGTTAGGAAACCTTAACCATCATTAATCAATGAGCTAGTCCATAGAGGCATACTAGGGACATGGTGTTGTTCACAAACCACACAAGTATTAAAGTTTCCGCTTAATACAATTCTAGCATGGAATATAAACTTTATCATGAACAAGAATTATAATAATAACATCTTTATTATTGCCTCTAGGGCATAATTCCAACAAGACAGATATACTATTAGGATCTACAGTAGGTTCAAGTGGTTCCTCAACTATCTTATGTTTATTTTTCTTCCTCTTACGAGGACTACCACTATATTCACCTTGTCGGGAATCCTGCTCTATTCTTTTAGGGTGTCCTTCAGGATATAAGGGATCTTGAGTAGCTATACCACTCCTAGTTCTAATTCCATAAGCATGTTTATTTCCTGAGGCATTAACTAGCATATCCTTTTGTACCTTAGCAAGTTGATCAAGTTGGGTTTGAACCATTTGAAAATGTTTACAAAGCATTTTAATACTATTAGAAGTTCTTTCCACAATATCTTTCAACTCATGGATAGCTCTAGAGTTTTCCAACAAATGATTCTGAACTTGTTTATTAAAATACCCTTCCTTAACAATAAATGTGTCAAGTTCCTCTAAACATTGATCAGGAGGCTTACCATAAGGAATATCACCTTCATCAAAGTGTTGGGGAGAGTGTACCTCAATAGTAGATGAGTGGGGAATTGGCTTACATAATTCTTCTATAGGAGGTAGATTCTTCACATATTGAGCTCTAATACCTTTCTCCTTTAGACACTTCTTAGCTTCCTTCATCACTTCATCATTTAATGCAATAACTCCCCTCTTCTTTGTTGTTGGTGCTGGAATTGGTTTAGGAACAACTAGTTCAGGAGTAATAGGCTCAGGTGCATTTAGCTCAGTTGAAGTCCAATCATTATAATTCTTGCTTATTTTGGTCATTAATTCTTCAGCATCCGTAGGAGTCCTTTCCGTGAAAACACAATCAGCAAAGCTATCTAGGTATGTCCTAGAATCATCAGTTAATCCATTATAATAAATATCAAGAAGCTCATTCTTAGATAATGGACATCCAAGATGTGCATGAATCAAGGCACAAAACCTTGTCCGTGACTCAGACATTTTCTCTTCTTCTCCCTGTTTAAAATCAAAAAGTCTCTGCGAAGCAGCATGTCTAGCACTAGGAGGAAAATATTTCTTTAAGAAAGAAGCAATCAAGC
The DNA here is from genome assembly GCA_023614405.1 of Avena insularis. NCBI lineage: Eukaryota > Viridiplantae > Streptophyta > Magnoliopsida > Poales > Poaceae > Avena > Avena insularis. Next base: position 382,390,741 of record CM042687.1, on the reverse strand, counting down.
AATCAGGGCTATCCATGGAACCATGAGGTAATCTATTAAACCAAGCCCTAGCTTCTCCTTTTAGTGAAAAAGGGAAGATCTTAGCAACAAAGTACTTGCGCATTTTAAAATCGTCAGAGAACAAAGCACTCGTAGTAGAAAGCTCATTCATATGAGCCACAACACTCTCATTTTCAGTCCCACAAAAAGGTTCTTTCTCAACAATATCCAAATAAGATAAATCAAGAGAGAAATCATAATATTTATCTTTAATATCTATGGGAGAAGCGGCAAACTTAGGATCAGAGGACAACTTAGGCATGATAGTACGTCTAGCAAGGAGACTCTTAATAGCACTAGTACCATGTGTATTTTGGCACTCTTCAACAAAATCATCAGTGAACTCAATGTAACCATCATTAATATCATAACTCTCACTAGCCTCAGGTGAGCTAACAGGTGTAACAGTGGCTTCACTAGGAATTTTGGTATTTCCTAGACTAGCCATAGTAGCATATAGAAAAGGACCTAGTGAACCACTCGCATCAAACACAGTAGAAGTAACATCATGAGCATCAAAAGCAGTTTCAGATTCAGCAGTAGTACCAGTTTGTGTAGCATGAGTATGTGGTGGTGGTGTGACAAGCTTACTTATAACAGACGGTGAATCAAGAGCAACAGAGGTGTTTAGGACTGTACCTCTTGATGACCCACAAGTGTAGGGGATCACAACAGTCTTCGCGGGTAATATTACCCAATTTATTGATTCGATACAAGGGGATCCAAAGTATACTTGCAAGCCTTAACAACCGAGTTGTCACCAAGACTGAAATAGTTCTTGCTCACGTAAGTTTATCAAGAGCAACATTGGTAGTAGCAACAACAAAGCAACAGGCAAAGAATAACGTAAACAGAGCAATAGTAACAAGAATATGATAGAGGATTCGAGTGCGGTTGGCATAGGGATGGATGGACGGGCGTTGCATGGACGAGTCTAAACATGTAACTTCAAGATCTAGGGCATTGCAGATAAATAATACCAAGCATCCAAGTACTAAACAATCCTAGGCATGTGCTCCAAATATAGTCATACGTGCTCGCAATGAGAACTTGCACAACATCTTCTGTCTAGCCAGCCCGTGGTAGTGGGGCCTCTAGGGAACTACTGGCAATTAAGGTACTCCTTTTAATAGAGCACCGGAGCAAAGCATTAACACTCCGTGAACACATGTGATTCTCACACCACAGCCATCCCCTCCGGTTGTCCCAATTATTGTCACTTTGGGGCCTGGATCCGGACAATGATATGTGTACACAACTTGCAGATAAGATCACAAACAATACTATCATAATGATTCAATAATAAGTTTAGATCTGAGATCATGGCACTCGGGCCCTAGTGACAAGCATGAAGCACAACAAGTTGCAACAAAGTCAAATAGCACTAATAGAGATACTAGGCACTATGCCCTAACAGATCTTATTCGATTACATGATAGAACTCGTCCAATCCCTACCATCCCCAAGCCTACGGTGGGGGATTACGCACTCATGGACGAGGGAAACATCGGTGGTTGATGGAGATGCGTTGGTGATGACGATGGTGATGATCCTCTCCAAATTCCCCATCCCGGAAGGGTGCCAGAACGGAGTTTCTCGATCCGAATCTTGGTTTCTGGTGGCGGCGGCGGAGCGAAACCCTTTCTAGAAACTATCAAACCCCCCTCGGTTTTTAGGTTGAAAGGCAACTTATAGGCGCAGAGGGAGCTGAGGAGCTGCCTGGGGTGGCCGCACCCCCCCCCAGGCGCGGGGTCGGGTGGGCCCGCGCCTGGGGTGGGTCTGGGCCTCCTAGGTCTCCCCTCTGTCTCCCCCTCTGGCTCTGTGGATCTTCTGGTGAAAATAGTTTTTGGCATATTTTCCGGGATTTTTCCTGATAGTTGATTTTCTGCACAAAACAAGACACCAAGGTAATTATGCTAAAAACAGCGTGAGTCTGTGTTAGCTGTATCCAAATCACACAAGTTTAGAGGAGAAACAATAGCAAAGTGTTCGAGAAAGTAGATACATTTTGGATGTATCAACTCCCCCTAATCTTATCTTATTGCATGTCCTCAAGAAATTCAGTTGAAAACTGAGTGCGATAAAAGAACTTTCACGAACACTTTGCTTCATATGATGTATATATTCTCAGCACATGAGTAGATGCTTAGACAATTCATAATAAGAAGTATGCAACTAAGTCTACTCAATAGTCATTGCAAGCTATGAAGAGAAACCAACTCAATAATAATAAGTAGCATGGAACATAAACATAAACAACATTGCAATGCTCATAATAAGGTATGATAGAGTGGTATCTCGCTTGCCTTTGTTTGTAGAGCACAATATGAATGCCAAGGCACCTCTGAAGTTCAAGTGAAGACTAGAGGTAAAGATATCAGAGATACAAGCATCAAAGTCATGACATAATTAACCAAGTTTTGGAACAAACACAAGAATGACAACTATGCTCTCAAGAAGGTGCTCATAGAATAAGTGGTGATTCAACAAAGTTGTGAAAACGGTTTTGTGAAGGTTTAAAAGGCTTCCCAATGCTGAAAGGAAGGTACTCATTAGCTTTGAACTCTCATTGCCCCTATCATAGGCATCTTCATGTGGTTAAGGTGAAAGTGATGTCCACTCTGAATCATATGCTTGACAGATAATAAACTGGAAATCCCAAGTCCCTTGAGTACGAGGGTCGCTCCGCATGCTACTCAACTTTGGTCACCTAAAAGTTCTTGTCATTGTAAATACATGCATATCATCGAGAACCTCCATCGGGGTACCCCTTGCACATGGTACAGGAGCTTTCCCATAACCAAAATGACAAGGCAAGCAGACAATGAGCATCCCAGCAATCTTTTTATTTACCATATGCATAGCTTTTTATTGAGGATGCTTCATAAATGCTCATTATGGTGATGTTGCAAGTTTCCACCATGATTAGGCATGGCTTAGGCTAGCGGCCCATGCGTTTGTCTAACATAATGTATAAACTCCATGAACTCACAAGCTCCCCTTTTATTTCACATCATCGACATCCGTAAACAAAAGAGCAAAGTATCAACCGGATAGGATATCCAAAAGGTGTTGAAAGCGTTCCCCGTGACAACACGGTTTTGCTGACTTCCAGCATATAATAAGCAAGCATATAACTTTCATGGACTAGTCACAATGTTTCAGGATTATTAAGCGCAAGGAATAAAGTGTGCCATCAATTTCGTGAGAGCTTTACTAACTAACTTTCTCAAAACAGACAAACATTTTATTTTGAAAGAAAACACGACATATAGAATATGCGCTGAAGTAGCAAATGATGCTAATGGGTAGGTATGGTGGACACAGCCGGTAATATTGGTTTGGGGGAGTTGGAAGCACAGGTAGAGCACATATTCAGTGCAAGTGAAGGCCAGCAAGAGAGAGGGAACGACAAATGAGAGAGCAATAACTGTCATAATCATGCTTGCAACAAAACATGACTAATTATGGTTTGAAAGTGATACAAGAACTCTGAGGCAAAATAAATCATCGAGGCTTACTGACTATTGATTAGTTATATGCATGTGTGATCATGTGCCAAGTCGATTCACATGAACAGTTAGAGGAGGATACCACAATGTCATACCAAAGTATGAATAAAACAATGCAAGCAAACATTCATATGACATGCTACAAACTATTAGTAAGCTGGAGCTAATCATAGACAAGCAAGAACTACTAAGCATCCATAATGACATACACCTTACACAAACAGGCTAAGCATGCTCACAGTGATGAGTATATGTACAAAAGTGAAACAAATAGAGTTCATTACCAGCCTCTTACCACACCTCGAGTTGTCTTAATCTTAATTATTGCCCTTCACTTGTATGACTTGAATATTAACATGAAACCAAAATCCACTGAGGACGGCTGAACCCTGCAAAGTACTCACAAAACCAAAGAAGAACAACAATTTTTTTTTGGTGTTTTCGATTTTTTAGAAACAAGCAAACAAAGAAAAACCAAACAAAAACAAAGCAAACCAAATCAAGCAAAATCTTTTTGGATATTTCTTTTAAGGCAAACCAAAGCAAAGAAACAAACTAAGAGAAACAATGAAAATATTTTTGGTATTTTTGTGTTTTTTGAGAAAGAAGCAACAAGAACCAAAAAGAAAGCAAAACAATGGATATACAAAGAACCGGCCGAATATGATATATATATGAGTGTGATGTCGGTATACCTACCCCCAAGCTTAGCCTTTTGGCCTAAGCGGGGCTCAATCCCATGGTGCCCAAGTAGATGCACCTCCGTAGTATGTCGAGGAAGCTCCCTCATCCTGGTACGAGCTCGAGGCCTCCCATGTGTAGTGTACCGCGGGGTCATATGAGGGCGCTTCCTCCTGATAGTGCCCGTGGAAGTTGAGAGAGCGCAGCTTGTCATCCATCTCCGCCTTTGTGCGTGACCAAGGTCCCTGAGAAATACTGAACAAAGTGGTTTGGGGTAGAGGGATCTCTCTCTCTTCCCCGTGAGTAAACAAAATTCTATAAACCAAGTTCTCAAGAGTAGAGCTAGTGGTGACAAAATGGTGCGCCTTCATGGCATCAAGATCAAGCCTCAAAGGAGCCAAAACTGTATCATGTGGATCAACAACAATGCCCAAGGTAGCAACAATACGAGTAGCAATAATTCCCCCATAAATGGGTCCCTTAGCAGCTAAACGACGAGCAATGAGGGAACCAAGATTATACTTATCCTCACCATAGAGCGCAGCAGCTAAGAAGTCCAATTGATAGTTGGAGATATTACTAGTGTTCTCCCTACCAAGAACACTAGTGGTAAGATAGTAGGCAAAGTACCTGATGGCTGGAAGTTTAATATTCTTTATCTTCCCTCGTTGAGCTCTGCGGTCATCATCAATGGTTATTCCTCGGTAAAGCTCCAACAAATCAGCGGGAAGAGCTGGAATCTTCTTTGATGACCCAGTTGTACCAAGTCCCAGGGCCTTGCAAAATTTCTTCATAGACATAGAATAAGCCCTGTCATAAATTTTGAAAGACACAGAGGGCTTGAAAATGCTATTAGTAAAGGAGAAACTCTCCACAAATGTTTTAGTAAGCACATCATATTGTGCACTCTCATCCTGCATGAAACTTGTTATACCATACCTCTCAATCAAAGTCATGAAATCGTTAAGAATCCCAGCAGCTTGCAAGAAAGCTTGGCAAGGAAAGGTGGAGGGGTGCGCATCCTCTTCATCTCCCTCGTCACCAAATCGCGAAGTGATGAGATCCTCTTTGTATGAGGGTCTAGTACTGGTAGATGACCTTGGAAGCCTTGCCCGTCTAGGTGCATCACTCTCAAATATATCACCAAATGTGTGGTGGTCCATGACTTCACTTTGCTAAAAAATTTAGACAACCATCAAACCAAGTGATTTCTAAGTTGATAAATGATGATAAACTACTATAGGAACTTGCTAGAAGACTACACATGCATTAAAACAAAGTTTCTAAGCATAGAACAAGCATGTCTCAAACAACATGTCACCTATAGCAGAAAAATACTCAAGATACAACCTACCAATCACAAATCTAATTGGACAAGTGGAGGAGGCACATACCAAGGAAGAAACCCTCCAAAAATCAGCACTTGAGATGGGTTGAACAAGGAGATCGAAAATAGCGAGCAAGAACAACAAGAACTTGAGCTTGAGAAAGTTTTCCGATGTTTTTTGGGAGAGAGAAAGAAGGTGGCTTTAAGGAGGCAACCTAGAGGGGCCCAAGTGGGCCAGACCCCCCCCCTAGGCACCACCAGTGGTGGGCCCACGCCTACCACATGTGTGGTGGCCTGGGGTGGCCCCCTGGGTCACCTCTGGTGCCTCTCTGCCCCTTTTTTTAGGAAAAAATTATTTTAAATTTTCTGGGATTTTTCGGAAAACTTTATTTTTGGCCAATTTTTAGGGTATGAAAATTGATTTTCTCGCAGAAACAGTTTTTTTCAGAAGAAGCAAAAGCAAACCAAAAGCCAAACTGCAGGAGCTCTAAGAAACTCAAACAAACAAACTACTAGCAAAACTAAAGCCAAAGCAAAGACTAAGAAGGAAAAAAGTAAAAGAAAGCAAGTATAACCATAGTGGAAACATTATTTTGTTCATTAAAATCCTTTTGTTAACAAGGTTGGTCAAGTCTTGCTACCAAAACAATCTTATATGAAACAAAACTTTGCATTACACAAGGTGATTATGTTACCTCATACTTGATAGCAATGGTCCCAATCATAATAGTTTCAAAATTTTCTTGTGGAATGGGACAATATATTTCTCCAACCTTGATGCTCTCAATATTTTCAATGGAATTCAGGCAATAGCTTCTAACAACCTTCTTGGGGAAATAAACAGTGTGCTCTTTGTCATCAATATTGAATATTACTTTTCCTTGATTACAATTAATGACAACACCTGCAGTATTAAGAAAATGTCTCCCAAGAATAATAGACATATTATCATCTTCACGCATTTCAAGCACCACAAAATCAGTTAAAACCATGCAATTATGAGCAACTTGAACATGAACATCCTCACATATATACCAATAGGAATAGTAGTTGACTTATCAGCCATTTGCAAAGATATATCAGTTGGTATTAACTTTTCTAGCTGGAGTCTCTTGTAGAGAGAAAAAAGGCATAACACTAACTCCAGCTCAAAAATCACATAAAGCACTTCTAACATAATTATTCTTGATGGATCAAGGAATAGTTGGTATACCAGGATCACCAAGTTTCTTTGAAACCTTACCATTGACAGAATAATTAGCAAGCAAAGTAGAAATCTCCTCATTATGAATCTTCCTTTTATTAGAGACAATATCCTTCATACACTTTGAATAAGGAGGCAATTTAATAGCATCAGTCAAAGAAATTTGCAAAAATAAAGGTTTCATCCACACACAAAACTTGTTGTAGTGTTCTTCCTCCTTTGACTTGTGTTTCTTACCTGAAAAAGGCATAGGTTTCTGCACCCAAGGTTCTCTCTCTTTACCATGTTTATTAGCAATAAAATTTTCCTTTATGTACCTAGTGTTCTTAGTGTGTTTCTCAGGTTCTTCCTCAACTTACTCCTTTTCAGGAGCATCATTATTATTACCACTCTCAGTTTCAACATCAGAGATAGATATACTATTAGGACCTACAGCAGGTTCAAGTGGTTCCTCAACTATCTTATGTTTCTTTTTCTTCCTCTTACGAGGACTACCACTATCTTCACCTTGCTGGGAATCCTGCTCTATTCTTTTAGGGTGTCCTTCAGGATATAAAGGATCTTGAGTAGCTATACCACTCCTAGTTCTAATTCCATAAGCATGTTTATCTCCTGAAGCATTAACTAGCATATCCTTTTGTACCTTAGCAAGTTGATCAAGTTGGGTTTGAACCATTTGAAAGTGTTTACAAAGCATTTTAATATCATTAGAAGTTCTTTCCACAATATCTTTTAAGCATGGATAGCTCTAGAGTTTTCCAATAAATGATTCTGAACTTGTTTATTAAAATTACCTTGTTTAACAATAAATGTGTCAAGTTCCTCTAAGCATTGATCAGGATGCTTACCATAAGGAATATCACCCTCATTAAATTGGAGAGAGTGTACCTCAATAGTAGATGAGTGGTGAATTGGCTTACATAATTCTTCTATAGGAGGTAGATTCTTCACATCTTCAGCTCTAATACTTTTCTCCTTTAGACACTTCTTAGCTTCCTTCATCACTTCATTATTTAATGCAATAACTCCCCTCTTCTTTATTGTTGGTAATGGAATTGGTTCAGGAGTAATAGTCTTAGGTGTATTTAGCTCAGTTGAAGTCCAACCATCATAATTCTTGCTTATCTTGGTCATTAATTCTTCAGCATCTTTAGGAGTCCTTTTCCTGAAAACACAATCAGCAAAGCTATCTAGGTATTTCCTAGAATCATCAGTTAGTCCATTATAATAAATATCAAGAAGCTCATTCTTAGGTAATGGACATCCAAGATGTGCATGAATCAAGGCACAAAACCTTGTCCATGACTCAGGCAATTTCTCTTATTCTCCCTGTTTAAAATCAAAAAGTCTCTGCAAATCAGCATGTCTAGTACTGGAAGGAAAATATTTATAAAAGAAAGAAGCAATCAAGCAATCAGGGCTATCAATGGAACCATGAGGTAATCTATTAAACCAAGCTCTAGCTTCTCCTTTTAGTGAAAAAGGGAAGATCTTAGTAACAAAGTACGTGCGCATCTTAAAATCGTCAGAGAACAAAGCACTCATAGTAGAAAGCTCATTCATATGAGCCACAACACTTTCATTTTCAGTCCCACAAAAAGGTTCTTTCTCAACAATATCCAAATAAGATAAATCAAGAGAGAAATCATAATCTTCATCTTTAATATATATGGGAGAGGTGGCAAACTTAGGATCAGAGAACAACTTAGGTATAATACTACGTCTAGCAAGGAGACTCTTAATAGCACTAGTACCATGTGTACTTCGGCACTCTTCAACAAAATCATCAGTGAACTCAATGTAACCATCATTAATATCATAACTCTCACTAGCCTCAGGTGAGCTAACAGGTGTAACAGTGGCTTCACTAGGATTTTCGGTATTTCCTAGACTAACCATAGTAGAGTCTAGAAAAGGACCTAATGAACCACTCGCATCAAGCACAGTAGAAGTAACATCAGGAGCATCAAAAGCGGTTTCAGACTCAGCAGCAGTAGCAGTGTGTGTGGCATGTGTATGTGGTGATGGTGTGACAAGCTTACTTATAACAAACGGTGAATCAAGAGCAACAAAGGTGTTTAGGACTGTACCTCCTTTTGTAGTGGATGGTAAAATAGGGAACTTTCCATCACGAGACTTCCCCATGATGAAAGGAGTAGCAGTGAACAATAATAGATCCAAGTGAACTTACAAATAAAGTTATGCTCCCCGACATCGACGCCAGAAAATAGTCTTGATGACCCACAAGTGTAGGGGATCGCAACAGTCTTCGCGGGTAGTATTACCCAATTTATTGATTCGACACAAGGGGAGCCAAAGTATACTTGCAAGCCTTAATAACTGAGTTGTCAGTTCAGTTGCACCTGAAAATAGTTCTTGCTCACAGAAGTTTATCAGTAGCAATAGTTTGGTAGTAGCAACAACAAAGCAATAGCAGCAGAATGTAAACAAAGGAAACAGAACAATAGTAACAAAGAATTAACCGTAGGATTCGAAAAAAGGTAGGCATAGGGATGGATGAACGGTCGTTGCATGGATGAGTCTAAACATGTAACTTAAAGATTTAGGGCATTGCAGATAAATAATAACAAGCATCCAAGTACTAAACAATCCTATGCATGTGCTCTAAATATAGTCATACGTGCTCGCAATGAGAACTTGCACAACATCTTCTGTCCAGCCAGCCCGTGGCAGCGGGTCCTCTAGGGAACTACTGGCAATTAAGGTGCTCCTTTTAATAGAGCACCGGAGCAAAGCATTAACACTCCATGAACACATGTGATCCTCACACCATGGCCATCCCCTCCGGTTGTCCCAATTATTGTCACTTTGGGGCCTTTGGATCCGAACAATGATATGTGTACACAACTTGCAGATAAGATCACACACAATACGATCATAATGATTCAATAATAAGTTAAGATCTGAGATCATGGCACTCGGGCCCTAGTGACAAGCATTAAGCACAACAAGTTGCAACAAAGTCAAATAGCACTAATAGAGATACTAGGCACTATGCTCTAACAGATCTTATTCGATTACATGACAGAACTCATCCAATCCCTACCATCCCTAGGCCTCCAGCGGGGTATTACTCACTCATGGACGAGGGAAAATATCGGTGGTTGATGGAGATGCGTTGGTGATGACGATGGCGATGATCCTCTCCAAATTCCCCGTCCCGGCAAGGTGCCAGAACGGAGTTTCTGGATCCGAATCTTGGTTTCTGGCGGCGGCGATGGAGCGGAATTCTTTCTGGAAAACTATCGACCCCCCTAGTTTTTTAGGTCGAAAGGCAACTTATAGGCGCAGAGGGAGGCTGAGGAGCTGCCTGGGGGTGCGCACTCCGCACGCTGGGTTAGGTGGGCCCAGCGTGGCGTGGTTCTGGTCCCCCAGCCTCCCTCCCTCTCCCTTACATCTTTGTGGATCTTCTGGTGAAAAATAGTTTTTGGCATATTTTTCGGGATTTTTCCTGATAGTTGATTTTCTGCAAAAAAAAACAAGACACCAAGGTAATTGTGCTAAAAACAGCGTTAGTCCGTGTTAGTTGTATCCAAATCACACAAGTTTAGAGGAGAAACAATAACAAAGTGTTCGAGAAAGTAGATACGTTTTGGACGTATCACCTCTTCTTGTAGTGGATGGTAAAATAGGGAATTTTCCATCACGAGACTTACCCATGATGAAAGGAGTAGCAGTGAACAATAATAGATCCAAGTGAACTTACAAATAAAGCTATGCTCCCTGGCAACGACGTCAGAAAATAGTCTTGATGATCCACAAGTGTAGGGGATCGCAACAGTCTTCGCGAGTAGTATTACCCAGTTTATTGATTCGACACAAGGGGAGCCAAAGAATACTTTCAAGCCTTAAAACTGAGTTGTCAATTCAGCTGCACCTAGAAATAGTTCTTGCTCATAGAAGTTTATCAGTAGCAACAGTTTGGTAGTAGCAACAGTAAAGCAACAACAACAAGAGCAATAGTAATAGTAACGATAACAGTGGGATTCGAGTGCGGTAGGCATAGTGATGGACGGACGGGTGTTGCATGGATGAGTCTAAACATGTAACTTCAAGATGTAGAGCATTACAGATAAATAATAATAAGTATACAAGTACTAAACAATCCTAGACATGTGCTCCAAATATAGTCATAGGTGCTCGCAATGAGACCTTGCACAACATCTTCTCATTCCCAAATTGCGGCAGGGGCCTCTAGGGAACTACTGGCAATTAAGGTGCTCCTTTTAATAGAGCACCGGAGCAAAGCATTAACACTCCGTGAACACATGTGATCCTCACACCACAGCCATCCCCTCCGGTTGTCCCAATTATTGTCACTTTGGGGCCTTTGGATCCGAATAATGATATGTGTACACAACTTGCAGGTAAGATCACAAACAATACTATCATAATGATTCAATAATAGGTTCAGATCTGAAATCATGGCACTCGGGCCCTAGTGACAAGCATTAAGCGCAACAAGTTGCAAGAAAGTCAAATAGTACTAATAGAGATACTAGGCACCATGCCCTAACAGATCTTATTCGATTACATGATAAAACTCATCTAATCCCTACCATCCCCAAGCCTACAACGGGAGATTACTCACTCATGGATGAGGGAGACATCAGTGGTTGATGGGGATGCGTTGGTGATGACGATGGCGATGATCATCTCCAAATTCCCCGTCCCAGCAGGGTGCCAGAACAAAGTTTCTGGATCCGAATCTTAGTTTCTGGTGGCGGCGGCGGAGCGGAACTCTTTCTGAAAAACTATCGACCCCCCCTCGGTTTTTAGGCCGAAAGGCAACTTATAGGCGCAGAGTGAGGCCGAGGGGGTGCCTGGGGTGGCTGCACCCCCTCCAGGCGCGACCAATGGTGGGCCCGCGCTTGGGGTGGGTGTGGGCCCCCCAGGCCTCCTCTCCGTCTCCTCTTCTGGCTCCGTGGATCTTCTGGTGAAATATAGTTTTTGGCATATTTTCCGGGATTTTTCCTGATAGTTGATTTTCTGCACACAAAAAAAACACCAAGGTAATTCTGCTGAAAACAACGTCAGTCCGTGTTAGTTGTATCCAAATCACTCAAGTTTAGAGAAGAAACAATAGCAAAATGTTCAAAAAAGTAGATACGTTTTGGACGTATGAAGGTGATATTCAGTTATAATCCCTTCTTTTGTGACAATCTTGTGTTGCATCACTGGCAGTTGTTCGTGATCTCGTGGTGCAGTACACATGTCCTGACTGATTATGTGGATGCGGTATTAAGCTAGCTGTTATCTAAATTGCGATTGTCTGAACTCTGTTTTTTGCCTTGCTGATGTTGGGTAAGCCCACCTCAACAACCGAGAGGTAAGGCTATTAGGAAGGTAAGGCTATTAGGAACAATGCAACTAGCCAAACAAATACTGATTTGCTGAAAACCAAGAATACATGGGACCAAACGACTGGGGCTTGGCTTCTCAACCCATAGAGAAATGAAAATACACGGAACCAAACGAATAGTGTTTTAGACACGATAGATTGTATTGCCGTACGCAGCTTCCGTGGAGTCATGATCTCTAGGTGTGACTAAAGAGGACGAGCAACCAAATACGCCATACGTGATCGCGCGTTAGGCCTGCCCTATCCCAGTTGGCAGGGGCACGACGCTAGTCAGATAGGCAATATGCTATCGAGCATACCGCTGACGTGTTTGGCACTATCGAAAAAAGAAGTATTATTTTAATTTGTTGAGAGCCATGGCATAGCCGGGATGGTATGCACGAGCTGATGCGTGTCTGCCTGCCTGAGTTCAAGCCTCCGCGCTCGCAATATCATGGCATACTCACGAATGCATCTTTAAAACAATGCCGAGGGGATTCTTCCCCCTCCGGTCTAATTTTTTTATTTAAATTTGTTTCAGTCTTTGGAATATTTGTCCATTTTCACACGCTTCTGTTCCCATTTAAGACAAATCGTCCTCACCCACAACTTCACAATATTTTGGGTGGTCTGAATTAAGTTTGTCTCTTGTGTCTTTCCTTAGGGAAGTTTAGTTTCATTTGTCATTTTTTTTCTGAACTCTACCTAAATTAATGACAAACTAGAATGATGAAGTTGGCAATGCCATCTTTGTTAGAGCATACACTGCACTCGCCGCGCATCCGCTCGTGATTTTCGCCCATAACATTCCGTCCGTCTACGCACGGTTTCATGCAAAGTGTCCCAGCAGCACGCAAGTGCGCGGCGTCGCAGTCAGCACGCAGCGCGCCATTTTATAAAACTGTGCACACGGCAGTCGGCAGCGGCACTCACAAGGCAAGCAAAGCAACAGAACACAATTGGCTCGGAGAGAAGAATCCAAGGCGCGCGTACCTACCTCCGCAGTAGGCAGTAGCGCAGGCGCGCGCATAAGAAGGCAGGAACAGCTTTAATTTGCTCGGGCGCAGGAGCCATGGCCGAGACAGACAGACAATGTGGAACAGAAAGAGAAAAGTCTTGTGCGCGCCCGTGGCCCGTGTGGATCGAAGCCAAACCCAAAATGCCAAAGGCGTAGCATAGCATGCATGCACGCTCGTCCAGGCTTTTACGTACGGTTAAAATAACTGCGTGTCACGGCTTTCCACAGGTCTCGGCGATGGACGTGCGACCGACCCATTGGTCTTCGGCTCCGCCTCGTTTCGAAGAACCCAAGATATGCCAACGAGCAGGCAGGTAGTGTGGGATTTTTGTGGACTACGGCGGGCAGTTCAGCCGTCACCGATTTTTAGGCGGTGCCAATAGCGTCCTCGAGTAGTTTGATCAACAAATTAAGGAGGAACATTTTTTGAGAACATTGTTTCAGAGTTATCTACACTCACTGCCCCCGGTCAGGGAACAGTTTTTGCTTGGATATTGGATGCCAAAACTTCTGACAAAGGAACAGCGCCTCTCATCGAGCACCACAACGGCTCCCTACTCTATCGGTCCTCGGACTCTGAACGACTGACAAAGAGCGCAGAAGAAAGGTTTGAAGAACAACAATGCAAGACTTTAATCTTCACTAGAGCTAGTATTCCAAGGAATGGTGCGAGCACTACTCCGATTCAGAAATTTAATCCCAAGTCAGAGCAGAAGAACGCAGTTGATTCCTGAGCACCAAGAAATAATCTTGGAAAAACTAGCAAAACCGAACAGAGCATCCAGAAGACAGATAGAGAGCTGAGGAACCAGAAGAGAATAATGGATCAATTCATGTTCTACTTCTAGCTAGGAGCTAGCTAACATACTCTGTCGCATACGTACTACAAAAGATGTTTGCTACTCCGACGGCTACGAACTAGGAAGAGAAGAAGCGCGTGGTGAAGTTGGAGGACGACGAAGAGGCCCGGTTGGCGTCAGTAGTAACCGTCCCGGGCCACAGCGTCACCGGCGGCTGGCCATCGTAGAAACCCACGGCCGGCGGCGGGCACGCCAGCACGCCCAATGCCGGCAGCTTCCTCATCATGGGCAGCGGCGGCGAGAACGCCCCCTCTTCCTCTGTAATCCCACTCGGGGACGGCGAGGCTTCCGGCGTGTCGAACGGCGTGTCCTCGTACCCGCCGCCGCTGGCCGTGGCGCCCCGCTCGTACACGGGGTTGGAGATGCGCAGGAAGCCGTCGCTGTACGCGGAGGAAGACGAGACGCGGGCGGTGTGATCAGACCGCGACGGCGAAGAGCGGCGCCCGGGCGACCACCGCCACACGGCGGCCTCCAGCCTGGGGATGGCGAGGAGGAGGTCCTTGCGGCTGGGCGGCGCGCACATGACGCCGTGCGCGTAGTAGAATGGCGGGGTGCTGGAGAGCGCCTCGTGCGTCGCCGTGGTGGTGGTGGTGGTGGCCACCGACGCGTCGTCGGCCGCGCCGGCGGCGTGCGGCGGGGACGACTCCGGGCGCCATTTGTGCGGCATCGCGGCCTCGGCGCGGAGTCGGCGGCGGCGGAGGTGGGAGCAGAAGAGGTCGGCGAGGAGGAGGATGACGATGGTGAGGAAGACGGCGATGCTGAGCGCCACCATGACGCTGACACCAACGGTCAGCCTCGACATGCCGTCGGTGAACATCGCGGCCCTCAGCTCGCTGGCCGCGCCGCGCTCCCCCCCTGAACTCAGCCTGAGTGGTCAGGTCAGGTGTGTGTGGAGCTGCGCGGAGAGGCGAGTGCGTGTGCTGTACTAGTTGCAACAAGTGTAGTGGTCACTGGTCAGTTCAGTTCCGGTGGCAACAAAACAGAATACTGTCTCGTTAAAAGTACAGCAGCTAGCTAACTAGGTTGCCTAATCTAGAATAGTATCTAGTCTAATCTACCTGTTTGCCTCGTGACGGTCAACTGCCGTCGCCGTCACCGAGGCGGGTTAGTACTTCCAAAAGCTAGAGCCTAGTACACTTAGCGCCATAGACATGATGTTCCCCTCTTCAGAAACCACGAGGTACAGTCAAGTTACCGAGCCCTTTCGGTGAGAAAGGGTCCCGCGTGAGATGTGGCCATGTGGGGTATACTTGTCACCGGGAACGGAGGTGTTTCAGCGAGGTGAGCTGCGCAAAGCGTAGTGGCTCTGTTAATCCGTGCTTGATCAATTGATCATCATCACCCATCGGTTGTGGAGAAAGGGAAATGGGTGGTTTTGGCGGGAAGTCGTCGATCTGCGGCTTAATTGCAGGTGCCAATCCAAAGATTCGGCGGTTTCTGCTCTGACCACACGACCACGAGTCGCTTCTTCATCATTAGAGGGGCTGTAACCATTGACGGTCGTCGTGTCCCGACCGGCTTACCGCATGACTCGTAAAGTCATAGCGTGTCATCTCAGTTCAAAACTTCAAATAAGGAAATGCATAGTCAATCTTCAAACATGCAACCTTTCGTACTTTTCAGATGTCTAAACTTTTGTGACATACCCATAGGGATACGGCGTGTTTGGTAGCCCATGGCAACCCACATATTCTCTTCTCGTCCCACCTTTTTCTGTTTGTTAGGTCGGCTCGGCTCTCTCGGGCACTGCCGATGTCGTGCGAAAACCGTCTCTCGGCCCTGCCCGGATGGGAAGCTCGATTCGAGCTTCACAACTGGGCACTGCCCAATCCATCCCGAAAAAAGGGTCCACCGCGAGGGGTCAGCGCCTCGGCACCACCAAGCGGCCTCATTTCCTGCGTCACCACCTCCACCCCATCGCCTGGACAGCCGGCAGATCAGAGCGTGAGTTGGCTCATCATCGTCGGCTGGCCTCGCCCGGCGACAACAGACAAGCGCTCGGCCTTGTCCTGACGACGGCGCGTGGCTCGGGAAGAGCTCGACTGCGACCAACGGCGGTTGAGGAAGCTCGACCGCGACCAGGCGCTCGACCGTGACGGCGCGCGTCCGCGACCGGAAGCTCATCCGCGACCATCGCTCAACCGTGGTGGCGGGCGGCGGGCGGTGGCTTGTAGCAACCAAGAGCTTGACCGCGACCAGACACTCGACCACGGCGGCGCGCGTCCGCGACCAGCGCTCGACCGCTCTGGCGCGACGACGACTCGTAGGGACAGGAGCTCGTCTGTGACCAGAAGATCGACCGCGACGGCTGAAATGGATCGTATGGGCACCTAGAGGGAGGGGGTGAATAGGTGCTAACCAATTTTTAATACTTTTTCAATTTTAGGCTTGACATAAAGTAAATTCTCTAGATATGCAACTACGAGAATTTTCCTATATGTAACCCTAACTACTAAGCACGTAAAAGAGGAGTGAGGAAACCGTAGTGGAGCACGCGGAGACACAGGGATTTGTTTTACCACAGTTCCTTCCTTGTTAAGGGAAGTACATCTGCGTTGGAGGGGTGGGCGGTTCTAAGACCACCACGCCACAATAGGCCTCACCCTATTCTCCGATGGATCTCGCCACGAGAGGCCTGATCCACCTTCTCCACTATTGGATCCCTTCGAGGCGGGAACCGGTGCCTTTTACAACTCTATCGGGGCACACACCCACAACCGAATTGGGGGCTCCCGAGATGACAACAAGCTGCCACAAGAACAAGGTTTATCAATATAAACAAAAACGAGGATCTAGATATTTGCAAGAAATACTAGATCGAAGGTTCTCCAAATGAATGGAGAGGAGATGAAGCGCTTGATTGCTGATGATGAAGATCGAGTTCTCCTTTGATTCCCAAAGGGATGGGGCCTTTGGATGGATCTAGGTGGAGCACTCTTGGATGAAGCTTTCAGATCTGATCTGGTCTTTTTCGAGGTGAATCAAGAGTTCTGGCAGGAGGGGAAGGCTGGCTTAAATATCCCCTTCCCAGATCTGACCGTTGCACAACTTTGGGGGCGGATTATCCGCCCCCCACTTGGGGCGAATTATCCGCCCCCTGGGAAAACTCCGCCCCAAAAGCGGATTCTCCGGGGGAAACTCCGCCCCCTCTCTGGGGCATGCGCCTTGGTGAAGCTTGGTGAAGATCTTGGGGGGCGGATAATACGACCCCCCTGAGGGGCGGATTATCCGGCCAGGCCGGAAAGTCCGGCCAAAACTCCGCCCCCTCTCTAGGGCTTGCGCCTTGGCGAAGAGCAGGGGGGCGGATTTTCCGGCCTGGGGGCGGATAATCCGCCCCCCAAAAACAGAATTCTTTCCCTTTTTCTCATAGGTAGCTGCAACACTTCAACACACATTAAATAATCCTTGATACTGTTATCTAACACACAAAACACTAGGGATTATAAAATGTTCTTTCAATCTCCCCCTTTTTGGTGTTAGATGACAATATTAGGATTTGCAATAAAATCGGCAAATGCCACCTAATAAAAGAGACGCTCCCCCTAGATGTGTGCATATTTAAGATTTGCATTTGAATACAAATACACACACTAGAGAGAACACTACTTCCATAACCAAGATAATTGGAACATGGTGGTTTGGGAAACAAGGTCATAACAAGGTCATACCACCGGGATGAGAATATAGCCGAAGCATACATAGATAATTCCATGAATCCATAAGCCATCAAATATGCTCCATAATTCCAGAATTCCATAAGGTCCATAATAGATAAATCCAGAATTCCATGAATACCAAACATAGTGGAGTACGACATAGTCTTATATAGACAAACACAAATAGCAAAAGAGTTCACGCTAGAAAAGGCACAAGCAAGCAAATAAAAACAACTAAAATCGAAAAGCTTGTGCCCGACCCTTGCAAATCCACGAGACCTAATAGAACTACTTCTCCCCCTTTGGCATCGAAACGCCAAAAAGGAAGAAGAGCGATGCTAACGCCCCTGGAGATCACTCCTCATCATCCTCGTCGTAGTCATCCCTGTCCCCTTCCTCTTCATCATACTCATTATCATCATCATCACCGGAGGAGGTGCCCCTGGAGGAGGGAAGAGGCAACTCTCGAGCTCGCCATAGTTGATCCCCGAGGTGTTCCAATCGAGCATACGGATCCGGAGCGGTGGGAGGAGGTGGATGGCCGGGCACCGAGACATGGTGGAGAATAAGTCACGCGTGTGATCCCTCTCATGATCTCTGCGGTACGCCTCATACTGGCCCTTGTGAATGTCAATGCCCATGCAAAGAATGTTCCGCTGGAACCAATTGAGCTGCTTAACCTCGCGTGCCATTGGGGACACCGTGGAACGACAGCCACTAGCCCGAGCATCACGCATGAAGGACTCCGGGGCAGTGGAAGGGTGATGGGTCTTCTGAGCCTTGTTGTAGATTTTCTTGGGCTTATGAACACCATCCAGAGCAGTACCAAAATCCTCATGTGGCAACATATGCTTGACGAGCATCATTATGAACGGAGCATAAGGAATAGAGAGCCTGTTGATCATAGCATCCGTCATCTCATGATAAATATAGTCCATGACATCCAGTTTGTAACCTGTGGCTGATCCAGAGTTAGTGGCACACTCGTGAGCAAACGCAAGAAGTGGAACCAGGTGGCCACGAATCCTGTCATTGTTGCCACCACTAGGAGCGATGCAGTCCCTAAAAATGCCAACAAGGGCTGCATACACGGGAGAGAGACCAGCGAAAGTACCAGCGACTCCATCAGGGGAAAGGCAAGGAGCAAGTGCAGTATCCTTGGAGGGCTTCAGAGGAGAAATGATGCGGTGGCCCGAAGGAGTGTCGCGGCCATGGAAAGCATAACCAAGAACCTGCCCAAAGGTGCGAAAGTCCGACTGAATCATGGTTGTCCCTGTCATCCACTTCATAGTGCGGCGCTCATCACCGCAAATCACCAGAGTTGAGAAGAACTACCGCACCACAGAGGAATCATAGTTGCATTGGATGGTCATGAGGTGGTGCAGCCCCATCTTGTTGGTCACATCAAGTGCCTCAATGAGCCTTGTCTTGGATTGAGCCTCAGACAAATTGATGGGACGCATGGGGCGAATCTTGAGAGTAGCATAGACATCATCATGAATAGCCCGAAAGTAAGCATTCCAAAACATTTCGTCCTCGGGGGGACCATTGCTGTCAGCCTCATCATAATAATCAGTCTGACGAATGGTGGCGTACTGAAGACTGTCCATAGCCTTGTAATTGGGCCGAGACTGTTTGCCCTTGCGAGATGCGGTCCTTTTAGTTTTCTTACTTGCCTCTGCCATCCGTGCAGCCTCTCTTGCTGCTCTGCTAACCTCGGTCTCGTCAATGAATCTCCCGTCTGCAGTGGGCTTGAGATAACGGGGACGGGGACGACGGGCGAAGGTCTTGGTCGGCTTGGAACCACCTGTGAAAAGCATTAGAGGGATAGCATGGAGATAAGTATACACACAAGTCCAGGAGAAAAACATGAAGAAAGAGTAGCGGTGCAACCCCATAACCAATGAAGTGCATTGGCAGAAGCAGAACCAACACAGACAAAAATTTGCTCTCCAGGCCGTATTACGCAGAAAATTTCTGGATTGGCTTAGATCTACCATGGCAAAGCAGATCGGGTACTAGGGTTGCAAGTCTACTGATTCTAGCATGAAAGGAACAACACCAAGAACCTTCTACAACGAGATTTCCACCAAATAAAATACATCCCATACAAAAGGGGAGAGATGAGGGAGTTACCCTCACTCATTGGAGGAAAATCACGGAGGAGAAGATACCCGGAGGCGAGGAGAAGAAGATCCGGGGAGAGCCCGGAGAATCCGGTGGTCGAATCGACTCTGGGGGAGGCGAAGGCTCCGGCGGTGGCTGGGGGGCAGAGGTAGGGTTGGGGGAGGACTGGCTGCTCTGTGTGAGCCTGCCCTCCCCGACCCAACCTATAAGGGGCTGATTTCGCCTGGGGCGGATAATCCGCCCCCCACTTAAGGCGGATAATCCGCCCCTCCCCCCAGAAATTCTGTAAAATGCAGAATCAGGCCAGAGCAACCTAGCAAACCTCACGATGGTGTTTTAGAGGACTTGTGTGAGATAATATATGGTTCAAGGAGGGAGAGAAAGGCTTGGGTTGAGAGCATCAAACGGAGATGGTACTACACACCCAAATTTGCAAGAATCAAATCAATCAAAAGCCAAATGTGAGTGTGTTTTCCATAAGAACAAGAGATATGCAAGAAAAGCCAACGGGACCCATGAAAAACCAACTCTTCTCAAGGAAGAGGGCGGTGGCCGAAGCCACCATGTTGGAGCGCATGGCATGACACTGCAAAGATGTATCTTGAGTTCAAAACCAATGCTCATCGATGACCCACATATCACAAAATGATATTAAGGGAAATGATTTTACTTGCTTTCGGCATTATGGGAGGAGGGTTGGCCCAATCAATTAGGACCACACTCCCCCTATGTCTATGCCCGCATCTAAACCAAATACATGAAAAAGCGCAAGTGAGTGTGAAAGGGTAGTCAAGCCAAGCTCCTTGAATCTATGATATTTAACTCATTCCTCAAATAACAGAATCTTGCTTCATCAAGAGGCTTCGTGAAGATATCAGCAAGTTGGTTCTTCGTGCTTACAAAGGATAGAGCAATATCTCCACGAGCAACATGATCCCGAATAAAGTGGTTGCGAATCTCTATATGGTTTGTTCTTGTATGCTGCACAGGATTGTAAGCAATTTTGATAGCACTTTCATTGTCGCATAAAAGAGGCACTTTGTCACAATTGACACCATATTCCTTTACAGTTTGCCTCATCCACAACAATTGAGTACACGCACTTGCAGCAGCAACATATTCAGCTTCGGCGGTTGAGAGTGAAATACAATTCTATTTTTTTGATGACCAACACACTAGAGACCTGCCCAAAAATTGACATGCACCAGAGGTTGATTTCCTATCATCTTTGTCACCAGCCCAATCTGAATCAGTGTAGCCACATAGAGAGAAACTTGAACCCTTGGGATACCATAACCCAAAATTTGGGGAATGAACCAAATATCGGAAGATTCGCTTGACCGCCACTAAGTGGCTTTCTTTAGGAGCGGCTTGGTACCTTGCACACACTCCTACACTTAACACGATATCGGTCCTAGATGCGCAAAGGTAAAGGAGAGACCCGATCATGGATCGGTATACCTTTTGATCCACGTCTTTACCCTTGGGATTGAGCTCGAGATGACACTTGGTTTGCATTGGGGTAGCAACGCCATTGAGATCCGTCATCTTGAACCTTTTGAGCATGTCTTGGATGTACTTGGCTTGATTAATAAAGGTTCCCTCTCTAAGTTGTTTGATCTCAAATCCAAGAAAGAACCTGAGTTCACCCATCATGGACATCTCAAACCTGTCAGTCATAAGCTTTGAAAATTCATCGTTAAAAGCTTGGTTAGTAGAGCCAAAAATAATGTCATCTACATAAAGTTGGCATACAAAAAGCTCCCCATTAACCTTCTTAGTAAAAAGAGTGGGATCGATTTGCCCAACTTCGAATCCACGGTCTAGCAAAAGCTCTTTAAGGTGCTCATACCACGCACGTGGGGCTTGTTTAAGGCCATAGAGCGCCTTATCGAGTCTGTAGACATGGTTCGGAAATTTGGGGTCCTCAAACCCCGAGGGCTGCTTGACGTATACTAACTCATGTAGAGGACCATTAAGGAAAGCGCTCTTAACATCCATTTGTTGTAATTTAAAATTATGATGGGCTGCATATGCAAGAAGGATACGGATGGACTCAAGACGAGCCACATGAGCGTAAGTCTCGCCAAAGTCAATTCCTTCCACTTGAGAGAATCCTTGAGCCACGAGTCGTGCTTTATTCCTCACAACAATGTCATTTTCATCCTGTTTGTTCTTGAAGATCCACTTGGTGCCGATAACATTGCGGCAATCCTTTGGCTTTTCTACGAGCTTCCAAACTTTGTTGCGTTCGAAGTTATTTAATTCTTCATGCATTGCAACAACCCAATCGGGATCTTCAAGAGCATCAAAAACCTTCTTCGGTTCAACCATGGAAATGTGAGCTTGATGATCACAGAAGCTTGCAAGTTCTCTTCTAGTGGATACTCTTCGTCGTAGATCACCAACAACCTTGTCAAGAGTGTGACCTCTTAGTTCAAGGTTCCGATCAGCACGATCCTTGCGACGAGCCTCAATGTCTTTATTGTTTCTAGAAGGAGTTGGTTCAGTATTAGTATCCTTGTCTTGATTACTGCCTTGCCTTTGATCTTGGTCACCGTTACTGCCAGAAGATTGTTGCTGAAAATTTTTTCAGTTCGGATAATCCGCCTGGAGGGGCCAGACTATCCGACCGGGAGGTGAAGAACCAGCCATCTTCCCGAGAGGTCCTGATGAGAGTTGGAGACCTGTAGGATAATCCGCTTCCGAGGCCGGAGAATCCGCCCGAGCTTCAGAGTTGCTGACATCTCCTTCGATCCTCCGAATGAGTTGGAGTGCAGGGCGGATTGTCCGCCTTGGAGAAAGCGGATAGTCCGGCCTGGGACTACCAACTTGTCCAGGGGACAATTGATCTTCAGCAGATTGCGGTGTTGATGCAGGATTTTCTCCAACAGTAGGATCTTGTTGATCTTGTGTAGATGAGGGCTCCACATGTGTGGAGCATTGTCCTTCCCGATCCGCCACAAGGGGTTCCTCAATGGGGCGGAAAAATCCCACGCCCATTCTTCTTATGGCATCTTGGGGTATTTCAACATCTGCATCACAAACATCAACTTGCCCTACAAAGGAGCCGTTATTTTCATCGAACTCCACACTACAAGATTCTACAACAATCCCAGTGAGCTTGTTATAGACTCTATAAGTGTGGGATTCGGCACCGTAACCAACAAAAGTACCTTCTAAAGCCTTGGACTCAAATTTTGACGAACGGACACCTTTAATAAGAAAGAAACACTTACACCCGAATACCCTGAAGTATGAAATGTTAGGCTTGTTACCGGTAAGTATTTCATATGGAGTCTTGTCCAAAATCTTCCGAAGGTAGAGCCGGTTTGATGAGTGACAAGCAGTGGATATGGCTTCAGCCCAAAAATTGTACGGAGACTTGAATTCAGCTAGCATAGATCTCGCCATATCCATCAAAGTCCGGTTCTTCCTCTCGGCTACACCATTTTGTTCAGGGGTGTACGCAGCGGAATATTGGTGTCTAATCCCCTCTTCGCTAAGAAACTCGTTTAAAGTGTAGTTCTTGAATTCTGAGCCGTTGTCACTTCTAATTGCCAAGATAGGAACATTGTGTTGACGACGTTGAACTTCATTGGCAATGTCAATGATAGTTTGTTGAGTCTCACTTTACAGCTTGAAGAAATATACCCATGTATATCTTGAGTAGTCATCGACAATGACCAAGCAATATTTCTTCCCACCAAGACTTGCATGAGAAGGAGGTCCAAATAAATCCACATGAAGTAATTCCAAGATCCTCTTTGATGACACAATAGTCTTCCTCTTGTGGGGAGAGTCATGCATTTTTCCTTCAACACAAGCCCTGCAAACACGATCTTTGGCAAAAGAGACATTGTCTTTTAGTCCAAGGATGTGGCCACCCTTCTGGAGACTTTGCAAAGTTCTCATGTTGACATGGGCTAAACGGCGATGCCATAGCCAGCCCACGTCGGCCTTTCCGAGTAGACACATCGGACCCAAAGTGGTTTTCCCCGAGAAGTCCACCACATACAGGTCATTTTCGACGTATCCAACGAAAGCGACCTTTAGAGACTTGCTCCACAAGAGTACCACCAAATCATCATCGATAAAAACAGCAAAACCCATCTTGCCAAGGGCACGAACAGAAAGAAGGTTGTAACCAAGGGTCTCAACAAGCATGACGTCCACGAGAGAGATATCGTGGGCAACCACGACCTTGCCAAGACCCAATACCTGAGATCTAGACTTATCACCATAGGAGACTGTGATATTATCATGATTTGGACGCATCTCCATGATGATCTCCTTGCTTCCGGTCATATGACTAGTGCAGCCACTATCCAGCACCCATTTTGACCCACCGGAAGCATAGCCCTGCAAGATAATTACTTCTTGGTTTTAGGTACCCATTTTTCAATGGGTCCTTTCATGTTAGTAACAAGGATCTTTGGGACCCAAATAGACCAAGCAATATATTCATCAAAAGGACCAACATAATAAGCATAAACATCGCCATAGTCATCACAAAAGAGTTCATAATTTGGATTGTGAGACCCTGCAAAACCAATATCATTAGTCTTGTCTTTTGTGACAATCTTCTCAGCAGTGCTTGTCTTTAATTGCACATTCTTGGTCTTATTCTTCTTGGTTTTCTTCCTCTTGTACTTGGTGACATACCCAAGTCCCTCTTTACCATGATTTGACCTTTGCTTGCCAAGGACTTCATCAAGCACACCTTTGTCCTTTGTAGTGATGTCCTTGATCACTTCTTTTTCAACACTAGCATTTTTCTTGTTGCTATATGTTGAGTTGGACGAGTTAGGAGTATCATATTTGGCCAATCGACTTTGAAGCTGATCATGTGACTCATTGAGAATAGAGAAATCGTTTTTCAACGCCTTGTGAGCATTGTCAAGTTTCTCCAATTCCTCGGAGAGTCTATCATGAGCAGCCCCAAAGTCAATCCTTTCCTTCTTTAACTTCTTTGCTTTGATGACAGCATGGTCACGTTCCTTAAAAAGTTTAGTCACAATTTCTTCATGTGACTCTTCCATAGACTCGAGCTTCTCTTCAAGAGAGACCCGAGCTTCTTCTTCTTCTTCAAGAGCATTTTTTAGAGATGCAATTTCCATTGCATCCTCCCTTTCAATTCTGCCCTTTTCTTCGAGAAGTGCTTCGTTTTGGGCCAGCTGATCCATGAGAGCTTCAAACCAAACTTTGTGCTCACCTTGCAAGTTAGTGTAAAAATAATCCAAAGTAATAATCTCTTCTTTAACCTTAAGACTAGTAGGATCATCCATGTCTATCATAGTCTTGGGAAAAGAAGAGTTAGAAGTTACCTCGGAGCTTCGTGCCATGAGGCAAGTAGCATTCTTGTTGATGATGTTTTCGTTCGGAGAGTCGAAGAGAGATGTTGATGTAGATGTGGTGGCTATAGCAGCCACCTCTTGAGAGTTATCGTCCTCGTCCTCATCTTCACTCCCCGATGAATATTCTTCTTGAGCCACTAGAACAATCTTCGGTTGCTTCTTGAAAGGAGCATTCTTCTTTACAAACTGTTTCTTACGTGGAGCTTTTGATTTGTCCTTGAAAATGAGTCTTCCTCCATTATCCTCTCTACTTTGATAGGGACACTCAGCTACGAAGTGCAGCCGGTTACCACAACTAAAGCATGTTCTCAGTTTGGGACCATTTTCTTTTCTTCCATAGGCTCCACTCTTGCGATCTAGTTCAGCTTTAGCCTTGGCTGGATCTTTCCAAAAGTTTCTTGCATAAAGAGCCAAGTATTGTCCGTGGATCCTTTTTATATCCTCGGGACAGTCCAGACCTTCTACCGCATATTCATCATGATCAACCACACTAGTCTTCAAGGCCATGTTGACCCCCTTTTGCATTCCCATAGCTCGAGCGCGAGCATCTTTGGCATTCTTGGCAACCACCTTGAAAGCGGCCATTTCTTGCATAACCTCATTGGATGACATGAGGTGATAATTATGCCTTCCTTGGAGACTTTTCAAATCTGTGGGCTCAAATGGCATAAGAGCACTGACATACTTGCGCTTGATCCAAGCATCATCAACATGAGCTGCACCGTGGTTTCTGAAGGTTGTGGCTATTTCCTTGAGCCTCCTATACATGTCCTCGTGGTCTTCTCCATCCAGCATATAAAATCCTTCAGCTTCATTGCTCAAGGCATCATATCTATTCCTTCTCATACTTTCATTTCCGATGAAGAGCTCGGAGAGGGCATCCCAAGCTTCTTTAAATGCTAAGATCTTTGAATGTGTGCATGTCTTTGTCACCCACATCAAGCTGTATCATGTGTAGAGCTGTAGCGTTGAGTTGGCTATCGACCACTTCTCTTCTTATGAGATTGTTGGGATTTCCAACATGAAGACCATTTTCGATGATCTTCCACAACTCTATGGAGGAACTGCACACATGAGATTTCATCAAAAATTGCCATTGAGAGAAAGTAGATGCTGAAAGTTTGGGTGGATCACCCCTATTATGTATATGAGCGTGAGGGATAGGCGGATCAGGGGAATACACATGAGAAACCTCATTGTATCCATCCTTACCGCTATCCTTTTTCGAGGAGGAGCTCTTACTAGTATCATCACCGACCACTTCCTTATCTTTGGAAACAGTTTTACCCGTTTCCTTGGATTGCGGAGTGGTATCCTCCGAGTTAGATGGAGGTGATGCTACGGATGTGGAGAGACGCATTATCAATTGACGCATCTCTTCCATCTTAGCCTCCATTGAACTCACCAAGGTTGTTTCCAACGTCTTGAGATCGTTCATGGTGTCTACCTCCGAAGCATCATCCCCATCTACCTTGGAACCCATACTTCTCTTAGGCGGTTAAGCCCAAAATAAGAGCCGAGGCTCTAAAACCAACTGAAATGGATCGTATGGGCACCTATAGGGGGGGGAATAGGTGCTAACCAATTTTTAATACTTTTTCAATTTTAGGCTTGACACAAAGTAAATTCTCTAGATATGCAACTACGAGAATTTCCCTATATGTAAGCCTAACTACTAAGCACGTAAAAGAGGAGTGAGGAAACCGTAGTGGAGCACGCGGAGACACAGGGATTTGTTTTACCGCAGTTCCTTCCTTGTTAAGGGAAGTACATCTGCGTTGGAGGGGTGGGCGGTTCTAAGACCACCACGCCACAATAGGCCTCACCCAATTCTCCGATGGATCTCGCCACGAGAGGCCTGATCCACCTTCTCCACTATTGGATCCCTTCGAGGCGGGAACCGGTGCCTTTTACAACTCTATCGGGGCACACACCCACAACAATTGGGGCTCTGAGATGACAACAAGCTGCCACAAGAACAAGGTTTATCAATATAAATAAAAGCGAGGATCTAGATATTTGCAAGAAATACTAGACCAAGGTTCTCAAATGAATGGAGAGGAGATGAAGCGCTTGATTGCTGATGATGAAGATCGAGTTCTCCTCCTTGATTCCCAAGGGATGGGGCCTTTGGGTGGATCTAGGTGGAGCACTCTTGGATGAAGCTTTCAGATCTGATCCTGGTCTTTTCGAGGTGAATCAAGAGTTGGCAGGAGGGAAGGCTGGCTTAAATACCCCCTCCCCAGATCTGACCGTTGCACAACTTTAGGGGCAGATTATCCGCCCCCCACTTGGGGCGGATTATCCGCTGAAAACTCCGCAAGAGCGGATTCTCGGGAAACTCCGCCTCTCAGGGCATGCGCCTTGGTGAAGCTTGGTGAAGATCTTGGGGGCGGATAATCCGCCCCCGAGGCGGATTATCCGCCAGCCGGAAGTCCGGCCAAAACTCCGCCCTCTCTAGGGCTTGCGCCTTGGCGAAGAGCGAGGCGGACTATCCCCGCCTGAGGCGGATTATCGGCGGCCGGAAAATCCGCCAAAATTTCCCCCTTTGGGGCTTGCGCCTTCTTGGGAAGAGGGAGGCGGATTATCCGCCCCAAAATGTAATTCTTTCCCTTTTTCTCATAGGTAGCTGCAACACTTCAACACACATTAAATAATCCTTGATATTGTTATCTAACACACAAAACACTAGGGATTATAAAATGTTCTTTCAACGGCGAGTGGCAAGCTCGTCCGTGTGGCAGGCTCGTCCGCGGTGGCGTGTGCTCTCAGGGGACCGATTGCTTTTCTATTTTGTTTCTAGGGACCCGATTGATTTTCTATTTTGTATTTAGGGACCCGATTGCTTTTTATTTTTATGTGGCTCAGCTCAACTCAACTGACCTACCAAACATGATCTCAACTCAACTCAGTTCGGATCACCCGACCTACCAAACAAAACACAATAGTACACACTTGTATCAAGTCCACAAAGCTGGACTCAGCTTGTATGAGGTAAGAAAGGCTACCCGACCTACCAAACACACCCATAGTGTTAGAGCATCCAAACTCGTTGGGCCTTCGTATGGCAAAATCTGGACCAAACTTTGGTCGTACGAAACACATTTTCGGTCCGGGAACAACGAGTTCCCCACTCGCGTTTCCAGGTCGAGTTTCCAGGACGCCCTTTTTTGCTAAGATTCGGTTCAAATTCGTCCAGATTTCGGCATAGTTCGGCATAATATGAATACAGAACATTGTTCGGCCTAGTTCGACATACATTCGACCACAGTTCAGCGAAATTTTAAACATAGTTCGGCGTAAATTTAAACATAGTTTAGCCCACAGTGAAAATACAACATATTTCAGCCTAGTTTGGCCAGTTCATGCTCGGCATCTACGTGTTGCCCCTGCGTATCCATAGGTGCTCAACAAGATCATCATGCAGCTGTTGATGCACCGCCGGATCTCGGATCTCCTGACGCATGGCGATGAAGGCAGCCTAGGTTGGAGGCACCTGATGACAAGGCTCGACAAGAGGTCCCTGTCTATGGCTCGTTCTGCTCGGGCAAACTCACTGGATTCTTCCTATCATCCTCAATGATCATGTTATGCAAGACCACACAACAGTTCATCGCTTTCCACATCTGATCTTTCGACCAGGTCATAGCAGGGAACCAGACAACTGCAAACCTCTGCTCGAGCACAACAAAATACCTGCTCCATGTCCTTCCTGCAAGCTTCTTGTTCCTTGGCAAACTGAGAATACTTGGAGAGTATTGGGCTTGAGATAGTCTTCACAAATGTTGGCCATCTTGGATAGATGTCATCTGCTAAATAGTATCCCTTGTTATAGTGGTGCCGTTGATCTCAAATTTCACAGAGGGAGCATGACCCTCAACAAGCTTGGCAAAGACATTTGAGGAGTTGAGGACGTTGATGTCGTTGTTCGATCCTGCCATGCCAAAAAGGAGTGCCAGATCCAAAGATCATGTGTAGCAACTGCCTCAAGTATCACAGTGCAACCTCTTTTGTGGACTTTCTATATTCCCTGCCATGCAAATGGACAGTTCTTCCACTGACAATGCATGCAGTCTATGCTTCCAAGCATACCAGAAAATCCTCTACTTTCATTAACTGCGAGGATCCGAGCAGTGTCTTCAACGGTGGGTGATCTCAAGTACTATTTCCCGAACACTGCAATCACTGCCCTGCAGAACCTGTACAAGCAATCGATGACGGTGGACTCGGCCATGCGGAAATAGTCATCGGCACTATCACCCAGCACTCCATATGCAAGCAACCTCATCGCCACGGTGCACTTCTACAGTGAGAAAACCCAACCATGTCGGTGCATTCCTTCTTGCAAACGAAATAGGGGTCGAACTCCCGGATGGCATGCACGATCTTGAGGAAGAGCTTCCGGCTCATCCAGAAACGGCGTCAAAACACGTCTTCTCCATGGAGCGGCTCGTCGGCGAAGTAGTCGGCGTACAACAAGCAGTAGCCCTCTATCCTTTGTCTCGCCTTGCACTTCCGGTGACCCGGCACCGAACCACCGTGCTTCGGCTTCGCCATCTGCATGTACAGTTGGGCGAGGGAGGCGAGGATCTCCATGTGCTCTGCATCTTCGGCGACCTCGGCGTTCTCCTCCTCCAACAGTACGGCGAGTGTCTGCTCATCGTCGGAGTCCATGGCCGAACCGGCCAAATGTCGAACACTTGGCGGGCGTGGTGGTGGGAGCTCGCAACGAATCCGTGCTACGACGAAGTTCGGGCGGCGGAAGCGGCGGCGGAACGGGTGGCAGAATGGGCGGCGACTATGACGAGCATATTTAGAGGCGTAGGCATGTCTCAGCGTGGAGGAGCTCCGCCGGCGAAGTCATGGCGACAGAGGCGCTGGGAGCTCTTCGCCGCAGTCTAGGCGAGTGGAGTAGGGGGGATAGGACTGTCTCGCCGACAGAGCTGGCACACGCCCGTTTTCGCTTCGTTCGGCGTTCCCAGGGCGTTCCCGGGATCCTGGGAATGGCCAGGGAAATCCAGACCAAAGTTCGTCCGAATCCGGACGAAAAGAGGTTCCTGGGAACGCGACTGGACCAATTTTTGACGTCTAGACCTATTTTCGACGTCCGGATCGGCGTCCTGGGAATGCTAGTGGAGAGCATCTTAAGTCGGAGCCCAAAAGGGGTAGGAGCATGTGGAATGTATAAAAAATCCTAGTGCTAAGGAAATCTTTTGGATGCTAGACTTGAGTCTAAACGATGGGGATGGTGAATCCAGCTAAGAAAGTCTTAGGGTTCGTTTGGCTCCCATTATTTTATTAAGCAGAAATTAAATTAAATGAAATCCCTATATTATTTCATTTGCCTGAATTGAAATGACATGGGTACTAACTAGAGATGAGGTTAGAAATAGGATGAAATTGCTAATTAAGTTTCTTATTAGAATAGCCAAACACACCGCTCTTTTCCAATATGCAATATGCAACAAGATAAAGCCCAAGAGGAATGAAGCATCCTCATTGGCCGACATTGACGCATCCATTGAAAAGATGATAGAGTCCTTCTCCTCCAACCATAAAGAGAGGAATGATCGGAGCGATGCAATATAGTTTATAGTTTTCGCTCTTGTACTCTCCTTTTCTTACCTAAGGATTTAAGTTTTTTAATGAGCATCAATTAATAGAACTTACTTTGATGCCACATGACACCTTGCCTCATATTACTAGTAACTTTTTAGCTTTTCCATTTATTTTCCTGATTTTAAGGCATTTCTCGACTGTAGTCGAAATCAGGCAAAACGGGCCAAACTCGGCCCCGCGTGCCTAACGTGCCACAGACCATCCCACCTAGGATCTGTGTCGTGCTAGGCTTGCAAGCGGGACATGGGCCGGAAGTTAAATGGGCTTTCCCTAAGGCGTGCTGGGTCCGGCCTGTTGGCCAGGTTTCTAGGGAGTCCGAGGTGTGTCATGTATGGGTTGAAAACTTTTTTGTCTGTTTTCGAAGAAAAATAAAACTGAGAGCTAAAAAAAAAACGAAAACGGTATTTTACGAAAACGGAATATTTTAAACAAAAACGGAAAAGGAAACGAGGAACCATTTTGGATGAAAACGAAAACAGTAAGAAAATTTCGGATAAATAAATAAAGAAACTTTCCAAAAATATAACCATCCAGACCCATATATGAAATAATACTTTGTGCCAATGATTTCCCATGTTCTTGTCGGGCCATAGAATATATGCAGGGTTTACGTAATACATGCAACCGGCCCAGACTACATACTAATCAAGTAAGTGTCTTAGTGTTTATATGAAACTATTTATGTGAACTTATGTGCTGGTCGAAGCGTTGAATTTCTGTGTTACTTTATGTTCAATTGTTGTTTGTCGAAGTTGTGAAATATTCTTTGACTATTATATGTTTTTTGTGAAGAGACTATGATATTATGTCATTATTATATTTCAACAAATGTTCATATTCGTCTCGTATCCTTTCTATTTCCGTCTTCGATGATTTTGATTCCGTGTTCATTTTCTATTTTCTTTCTGATTCTGGTGACTCAAGAGGACAAACCGTTTTCGTTCTGTTTTCAACCCTGGTGTCACGCTCAGGACACGGGCTTTCCCTAAGACGTGTTGGGCCAGCCCGTTGGCCAGGTTTCCCGGGAAACCGCGGTGGGGAGGTGATATTTTGGCGCCTTTAGCGGCACAAGTGTCAGGCATCGCGTACCCTCCCCCCGTGATAGTGGGATCGACCCATATTTGACTGCTGATGCTAAACCTATTGCCCGGTGCCTCGGCCTGCATCGAGTGAGTCTACCCGGAATAAACCAAGGCGTCACGCATGCTAGGCCTTTTTTTTGGGATCAAACATAGATTTTTTGATTAGAAGGTTGTATTACAATCCTTCGACAAGACATTCTCTAAGAAGGGTGGCTTATAATTTATCCACAAACATCTTCTCCTATAGTCCTATTGCTAGAAGCATTCTTAGCACAAAGATGAGCTACCTCATTTGCTAATCTACCCACAAACTTAAACTTAATGCTAGCAACAAACTTACTTAGCTCCTTGATTTCTTGGCAAGTACACGACATAAGTACGAGTGCGTGCTTGATGACCCTAATTACTGCAACATCTTTTTTTCCCGTTTACACACATTGTACAATTGAAATAATGATAAACATAAAAATATTTTTGCAACGAGTGGAAAATCTTTGTCATAGTATAGATAAAATGGATAAGATTTCTCTAAGTGAAATGTTGTTAACCGTAAATAACGTGAACATTTTTTAAAAAGCACGAAAATTTTAAAAGTTCTAAACATATTTTTAAAATCATGAACAATTTTTAGAAAGTCATGAACAATTTTTTAGAAAATCATAAATCAATTTTGAAAGACATGAACCATTTTTTAAAATCATGAACATTTTAAAAACTGAACCATTTTTGAAAATCATGAACAATTTTTCACAAAATAATAAATTAATTTGGAAAAATCATGAACAAATTTTTAGAAAGTCACGAGCCAATTTTAAAAGACATGGACGAATTTTAAAAAAAAATCATGAACCAATTTTAAAAATTCATGAACAATTTTTTGGAAAATCATGAACATTTTAACATACTAAACCATTTTCCAAAGCCATGAACAAATTTTCGCCAAATGATAAACCAATTGCAAAATCATGAACCAATTTCGGAATCATGAACCAAATTTCAAAAAATTATGAACCAAATTCATAAACCAATATTTGTAATATTATTAACTAATTTCAAAAACATATACCAATTTTTTTAAAACTTGATTTTTTTCAAACATAGAAAATTAAAATCAAAAGGAAAGAAAAATGAAAAGAAAATATAAAAAGAAACCGAAAAAGAAGACAGAAAAGGAAACAGAAAATGAAAAAGAAAAAAAACGAAAAAGCAGTACTGCTGCAAAATGGGCCGGCCCGCACAGCGGCGCGAGCCGGACGCGCTGCACCGAGCGGCCATTAGCATTTGGCACCGAGGTGTGTCACGCTGAGGACGCTAAGTCGCAAACTAAACAGGCCTTTTCTCCCGGAGACGACCGAAAACCCCAGCAAACAAAACATGTTCAGCCTTCGAATCCAGTCCGTCGAGTTACCCGACGCTTTCGCCGCCCTCACCACCGCCGACGCCGACGAAGTTGGTGCCAGCAGCTCCGTCGCCGGCGGCGCGAACGCATCCGATCCCATCTCCCCGCGCTCCGGCAACCTTCTCCCCTCCACCACCTCCGCAACAACACCTCTCGAGCTGCCCGGAGTAAGCTCCGCCGCGTCCACACGAAACCCTAGGATCCAGCACACCCGCGGCATCCTCCACCTCTACCGCTCCTCCTCTTCCCCGCCTGCTTCATCCTACGCCTCCGCCGTCGCCGCCACCCCCTCCTCCTCGTCCTCCGGGCCCGCCGCTCCTGCGCTCGCTTGTGACTCTCTACTCCCGGTAACAATTCCGCCTCGATTACTTACTAATCTGCTCATTTCCCCGCGCCTCATTTCATGCCCCTTGCAGTCGTGGCGTGGCACACGCCTCCTGGTGCTCGCCGTCCCAACCCGCCTCTCGCCAGACGACTTCGTCCGCTTTTGCGGCCCCTATGTCGAGCACGCCTCTGAGATCCGTGTCATCCGGTGAATTCCTGAACGCATACAGAATCGATTGCATTTGATTATGTGCACATAACGCTTATATGCTGCGTCATAATCGTAGCGATGATGGGGTGGAGGACCGGTACAGCGTGCTTGTGGAGTTTGAGGATCAGAAGAGTGCCGACGGATTCTACCTGGACCTCAATGGCTGGAGGTTCTCATCGTCAGAGGTTATAAGATTGTCAATTTGGTTTTTGTTGGTTTATTGATCTCGCGTATTGCTGCTGCTAAATTTGGGAAATGTGCTTGTTGCTCCATGGTGCAGGTGGAGGTATGCCATGCTCTCTTTATAGTTGCTGTGCAATACACATCATCCACTGAGATCACGGTTATCCCACCAGTTGGATCTACTGAGCTTCCGACATGTCCTGTTTGCATAGGTGAGTTATTTTCATTCCATGTTTCTCATTTCTAGGCATACACACGAGCTAGTGTAACAATGGATTTTAGTTTTTGTACAAAGTGAGCTGGATATGTAGTTATCTCCCCATTAGCTGGAGCAAATACCAACTGGAGCGATCTAACAGGAAAGATCATGCACTTATGTTATTAGAAATTTCACTTCTGAGGTAGATAGGCTGTACAAGCATCAAATATCTGTCTTCCTGAGTTTTAGCCTCGCAAAACCCACATCACCACAAGGGAAATATTATGCATATACATTTTAGTTTTGTCGCTCTTACGTCCACGTTATGGATGCAACATTTTAAGCTACTAGGACTACTCCCCATGTGGACACGCCATCAATTTGCAGAACTATGTCTGTTAAGTAAAAAATGTTTATATATATGAACTCCTGTTGTTTTACAATATCCCATACACAAATGCACACTCTGTTTACCAGGACCAATTTCCCATCTCCTTTGCTATTCTCAACATTTGGAATTTTTTGGTTATTGCTTTAGTTATCTATATCTGCGGTAATGTATGAAATGACAAGTCTGTTCCTTACTGTATTTTATGTGTGATGAATCAGAAAGGTTGGATCAAGACATCAGTGGAATTGTGGCAACCAACTGTGATCATTCTTTCCAGTGTTCATGCGTTTCAATGTGGGTCAGTTCATCTTGTCCGGTAAGGAACACTCTTTTTAATCAATGTTCCAATTCCAATACATATTCAAAGGTTAAAATAACAATCATTTTGTCTTGTCTGAAAGTAACTGTTTCTTGTTTTGATTTTTACACTGCACCATTGACCATGGGAAATACCCGTTCTGTTATAGTTCTTTTCTTGTGCCCACTTTTCACTTTGAATAGTCTTCTGTAGGACTGTTCAATGAATTAGTTCAATAGCATTATCCAATATAGAGTCATCTAATGACTGAGATCACATGCTTGACTTTATTTGAAGACTTGGATCAGGGTTATTTGCAGACTACTAAATATTAAACATTGTGCTTGGTGCTCATATGAATTAATTGCACCTCGGTGTAAAGATGAATGTTCATGGAAGCTGTTTGAATCTAATTACGTTACGTGACATTATTTGCTCTCACTTTAATTAACTGGATCATAAATGTGCAAATGCTGGTCTCAGACATTTACGTATTCATTTCAGCACTATTACTGCATGTAAGTATAGAGTTAAATTGCCAGTGCATTACCTATTGGGTTCCTTCATAGTTTGCCTTTACTCATAGTTTGTTTTCATGTCAGGTTTGTCAGTTCTGTCAGAAGCAGTCTGAAACTCCTACAAATCCTACATGTTCTGTTTGTCAGACCTCTGAAAACCTCTGGATCTGTGTGATATGTGGTTTTGTTGGATGCGGAAGGTATGTTAACACCAGCTGACTGAAAATGTATCTGCCATGACTTGAAAGTCGTCCCAGTATCTCAGGAATTAAGCATGTCACACTTATTTATTGTGTTCTGTTGCACTCAATACAAATGAGGATGAAAGGGAGCCTACATTAGAGCTTAGCTATATCATCACTTCTACTTCTCCTGGACTCCCTAATGCATCTTTTTTATGGAGTAAAAGTTTTTTCCTTCTGAACATTTTCATCTGAACTCACGCACAAAGCCGAGCTCCATTGCAATTGGTTCATCTCTATAAATAAACAGTAATTACTACAAAATTTATGAATAATTTCCAAAAAGCATTTTGTGTTGGCACTTGATGCCATTGCCAATGCTTTTGCTCTGTCCTTGTCTGAACTCGTGGTTGCTCTGCTATGTGCTATGTTAAAGCGTTTGCCATGATTATTTAATGCACGTGGTAGAAGATACAATTGAAGGAAAACTACATTGGAGGTTAAATATATGAGTTTTACTTCTGTCAATCATGGCCAATCAACCTCCCCTTTATCTGTTTGCTTGTTATATATAGGTATAAAGAAGGGCACTCAATTAGGCACTGGAAAGGAACCCAGCACTGCTATTCTCTTGATTTGGAAACTCAACGTGTTTGGGATTATGTCGGTGACAGTTATGTTCATCGGCTTAATCACTCGAAAAGTGATGCAAAACATGCTAAGTTCAGGTCAAAGTGTGAATATTCTGGGGACAATTGTGACTCGGATATGGGTGGAGTTATGTTTAGCAGCAAAACAGACACAGTAAGAGTTTTAAGTTTCTTTGTGTTGATTCTATGTAACACCATTTTTGTAATCTTGTTCTCAAAATCATGTGACGCTGCTCTTCTTAACAGATCGTGGATGAATATAACCGTCTTCTTGCAAGCCAACTTGAAACTCAGAGAGAGGTGCAATTCTCTCTCCTTTGTACTATTTTTGCAGTCACTGTCTAAAGTGTTGTTTTAAAGCTTAGCATATAGTTTTTTCTTGAAAATAGCGTTTGTTATATAGTGTACAACGTAGTATATATCTGATACATTTATATGCCTATGTTCGTATTTACAGTATTACGAGGCTCTTCTGTCAGACGCTAAGAAAGAAAGGGAACAACACATTTCTGTTGCTGTGGATAAAGCTATAAATGATAAGCTTCAAGAGATGCACCTTAAGCTTGAAAATATTATGTTGGAGAAAAAGAAAGTTGCAGAAGTGAGCGTCTTCAGAGCGTGTATATTTCAGTTATTAAGAGCAACCAGCTTGGGTCTTTGCATAACTGATGTCTTTGCCTTATCCTGTAGATGAATGAAAAACTCACGAAGAGCCAGGATATATGGTGCAAGACAGTAAAAGGAATAGAGGAAAGGTATGTTTGTTTATTCCACCAGAAAATACTAGCAGCTCACTACATTCAAGATTTGTAATGTGAAAAGAAGTCAAATAATGCTATTTTTTTGGGGCGGCATCGTGGACATAGATTGCAGTCATTTGGTTAACTGCATAAATTCCATGTATCAGTATCATATATAGGATGTTCAAGTATCCTTTCATACGAATTCCATTCTAAAATAACACAAGCTTCATGTATCTATTTTTTCTGATAAATCTGCACTCACAGGGAGAAGGCGCAGTTGAGGCTGAAAGACGATATGATTCTTGACCTGGAAGAACAGGTGCTTATAACTTTCATTACAGTTTATTATAAAAGCTCTACCTTAGAGGAATTTCTGCACAAGGGGCTTTCGTTAACATGCCATATGCAATTCCTTGCAGATAAAAGACTTTAAGTACTCCATTAAGCTGCAAAAATCGATACAGAAGAGTGCACACGCCGATGATCTAAAAGGAGGTATGCTGGTGCCACTGGCCATGGAATCAGATTCTGGAAAGGGTAAAAGATCATCAAGAAGCAAGCGGAAGAATTAGCAGAGCCATGAATCTCCAGTATTTGCTGTACATGCAACTTGCCTGTTTGTTAACTAGCAGACATTTGTGATTTTGTGAGATGAGAAGCGATGGTCGTTCCGTACTGGTAATATTTCCCACTGCTACTGATGAGGGACAGTAGTGAGAATAAAACGTACTAGTTTCTACACACTTCTACTATATTCTAGGTATTTTGGTCCTTTAGTCATATTTGTTGTAGTAGTTTCTGGAGTGTTCTACTGTGAGTTGTAACCATGTTGTTTGTGTTTGCTTCCTAGTTTTAAGTAGTATTCTCTAGAGCCTTCTAGCTAGCTATAAGTAGAACTAAGAGGTGGAGGCTCAAGGCTCATGAGGCCTATAAATAGGCGTCCTCAGTACCTATCAAATAAATAGAACCTTGTGTTCTTGTTTTAGATCTTGGATTAGATCTAGTATGTTGAGAGTTTTTGGATTAAACTCTTGACAGCCCTCGCCCCTAGAGCGATATCTAGCTCACGTCCCTAGAGCGATATCTAGCGCAGCACGTTGGAGTGGTTCCTTCAACATTTGTGCTGTCTTTATTATAGCAGCAAGGTGGAGTTGTTCCTCCACAACCCTTGTGCTGCATCAGGTGGTATCAGAGCCTTGCTGATCCATTACAGTTCTTGGTGTTCTATTGGAGAAAAAGCTGCAGCCAACAATGGAAGGATTGGAAAAGAGAATGGATGCTGCAGAACAACAGAGCCAAGCGTCGCGTGAAGATCCAACACATTCAATGTGACAGACTTAGCTCTTCAACATCCATAACAAGCACTCTATGAAGATAACTCGAGGTCGAGTTCTAAACAACCAGGGGAGGATGATGAGGGACAGTAGTGAGAATAAAACAGAAATAAAATCTAGTACTAGTTTCTACACACTTCTACTATATTCTAGGTACTTTGGTTCTTTAGTCATATTTGTTGTAGTAGTTTCTGGAGTGTTCTACTGTGAGTTGTAACCATGTTTGTGTTTGCTTCCTAGTTTTAAGTAGTATTCTCTAGAGCCTTCTAGCTATAAGTAGAACTAAGAGGTGGAGGCTCATGAGGCCTATAAATAGGCGTCATCACCTCTAGCTATGAAATCGGACTATGTACCCACTACCTATCAAATAAATAGAACCTTGTGTTCTTGTTTTAGATCTTGGATTAGATCTAGTATGTTGAGAGTTTTTGGATTAAACTCTTGACAGCCCCGCCCCTAGAGCGATATCTAGCTCACGCCCCTAGAGCGATATCTAGCGCAGCACGTTGGAGTGGTTCCTTCAACATTTGTGCTGTCTTTATTATAGCAGCAAGGTGGAGTTGTTCCTCCACAACCCTTGTGCTGCATCAGCTACACTCTGATGCATTCTCGGTATAAGAAATTACAATCTGATAGTACAGAGCACTTGAAAAAATATGCAAAGTTGGATATTGTGTAGAAAAGTTAACCGAACCAAATCTAGTTTATACTGTATTACATACCCAGTGAAGTTCCAGGAAGTTATGTCAATGTACAGTTACTGATAAATTTACAACCTGATACCATAGAACACTTAGAAAATGTGGAGTTTGGTCATTATGTCATTATGTGTACTCCCTCATCCTAAAATAAGTGACGAAAGTTTGTTTAGATTTGCATGTATCTAGACACTAAAACGCGTCTAGATACATGTGTATCCGGACAAAGCTGCGTCACTTATTTGGGACGGAGAGAGTAGAAAATATAACCAAACAATCCATAGTTTACATTACACACCCATGGTATTTCTCCATCCAACATGTTTGCAGATAGGTCAATGCCAGTCATCAAAGCGAAGAAACTGTGGCCATATGTGTAGAGATTGCCTTTGGTACCAAAGGTGAAGCCTCTTACATCATATGTAGTGCTGTAGGGGTAATATCTAAAGTTCTAAACCCATCGACTGGTTGAAAAATTTCATCATTTGCGTCACCTTTGAAAGAGATGTTACCGATACATGATGGTAACGAACCTGAAAGCTTGCTGTGTAACAAGTCAATTATCCTCAAGAACATGAGTTTGCACAGGATTGGAGTAATCTGCCCTTGAAAGTTATTTCTGCCGAAAGAAAGTATCTTAATGTTTCCAAGATAACTTAGCCAATGTGGATTTCCCGTGAACTGATTCTGTCTGATATGCAAAGCAAACAGACTTGTTTTGTTGAAAAGGGAACGAGGGAAATCACCAGACAAGGAGTTCACACACAGATCGAGAAAATTGAGTAAAGCAAAGCTACAGTTTGGTATAGACCCTGTAAGGTTGTTGCTTGATAGATCTAATAGGTGAATTCCTGCGACGCCACAAATATTTGGATGAATATTTCCGGTCGTACTGTTGCCTGCAAAGATTCAGGACTTTCAAAGATGATACAACCCAAAGTGAAGTGTTAAGTCTTCTAGACAACTCGTTATCATGCAAATCCATGACAGTGCAGATCACCTGACAGATCATGGGGTATTTCTCCTTCAAATTTATTCCTATCCATGTACAGTTCTGCAACATTAATCTTACTATTGACCCCACACAAAACCAGACCACCAAGCTTGTTATTTGAGACCTTCAATATGTCTAGATCATGATATCTAGAGAATACACTTTGTGAGATTTCCGCGCGAAAAGAAAGATGATCTACCACTCAATTTGTTTTGGGAAATCCGAAGACTCGTAAGTGTTAGATTTAGCCTAACCTTGGTAGATGCTCTGTAGTAGTTGAACATGTAGATCTGAGAGGGAGAGAGAGAGTACCTGCGCCTTGACAAGGTGAACCGGAGGGGTTCCGGAGCAGGCCGAGCTAGACCATGCGTTGGCCATGGAAAAGGCGGCGGCATGAGCGTGGTGGTTGAGAGCGGTGTGGCGAAGCTTCCGTCGGCCTAGTGCGAACCCTAATCGGTGGGTGTGTTGGTGGGGGCTGCGGACGGTGAACCTCGTCTGCAGTGTCTGCCCCCACCTCTTTATATACGCAGCGGGCCCACAACCATGGATAGGGTTGGGCGCCCCCGATTAGGGCGCGATGAGGGACTCCGTTCGGGCCGTTGGGCCTGAACGTGGGAGAGATCTATCCAACATTCTCCCCCTAGATCTCGACTTTACTTTTAACTTTGTACTTTACTTATTTCATCACAGAATGATACCTAGAGCATGTTTTATCGTCTCAGCTCAATTGCCGATAGAATCAGACAACCACTATATACCTTCATGTTCTGAAACAAGTTCTGTTACTTTTGGGCCTCTATAGTCCAGGAATCATAGGCTTCCCGTTAAACCCATGCCGGCTATGTGCTCCTTGAACACATTGGGTGGTAAGCCTTTCTTTAGCGGATCCGCAAGCATATCCTTTGTCCTTATATGCTCGAGACTTATAGTTTGATCCTGGACTTTGTCCTTCACAACATAATACTTTATATCTATAGACTTTGAAGCATTACTTGACTTGTTGTTGTGAGCATAGAATACTGCGGGCTCGTTGTCGCAGTACATCTTTAGTGGCTTCTTGTGCATCGACCACTTTCAAGTCGGGTAAGAATTTCTTTAACCATAACGCCTGTCCCATGGCCTCATAACATGCTATAAATTCTGCATACATCGTAGATGATGCGACTATCGACTGTTTGGCGCTTCTCCACGAAATAGCACCTCCTGCGAGAGTAAAGACATACCCTGTCGTGGACTTTCGGTCGTCTTTATCTCCCGCAAAATCTGCATCTGAATACCCTTTTATCTCTAGGGAATCAGATCTTCTGTATGTTAGCATGAGGCCTTTTGTGCCTTGCACATAGCGCAAAGCTTTCTTTACCATCTTCCAGTGCTCTATGCCTGGATTCTCTTGATATCTACCGAGTACCCCGGTGATAAATGCTAAGTCAGGGCGAGTGCACACTTGTGCATACTGTAAGCTTCCAACAGCCGAAGCATATGGTACTGACTTCATTTGATCGATCTCATATTGATTCTTTGGACATTTGGATTTCCCAAAACTATCGCCCTTGACTATGGGAGCAGGTGTTGAATTACTCGCATGCATATTGTATTTCTTTAAAATCTTTTCACAATACGCTTTCTGCGACAGTCCTAACACTCCATTCTTTCTGTCTCGGTGAATTTCTATGCCCAAAACATAAGAAGCTTCACCAAGGTCTTTCATGTCAAAGTTTGATGACAAGAACTTCTTTGTTTCTAGTAGTAGACTAACATCACTGCTAGCAAGCAGAATGTCATCCACATATAGAATTAGGAAAATATATTTCCCACTTTTGAACTTTGCATAAATGCAGTTGTCCTCAACATTTTCTTTGAATCCAAATCTTTTAATGGTATCATTAAACTTTAAATACCACTGCCTAGAGGCTTGCTTTAACCCATAAATGGATTTCTTTAGGCGGCATCCCATATGTTCCTTCCCCTTCATGAAAAAACCCTTGGATTGTTTCATGTAAACATTTTCTTCTAAATCTCCATTTAGAAATGCTGTCTTGACATCCATTTGATGCAACTCTAGATCAAAATGTGCAACTAGTGCCATGATGATTCTGAAGGAGTCCTTACATGAGACCGGAGAAAAAGTCTCATTGTAATCTACGCCTTCTCTTTGCGTAAAGCCTTTTGCCACGAGTCTAGCTTTGTACTTTTCTACATTCCCATTGGAGTCATACTTTGTTTTGTAGACCCACTTGCATCCTACTGTTTTGGCTCCTTTGGGAATTTCCTCTAAGTCCCAAACATTGTTGGAACTCATCGATTTCATTTCATCTTCCATTGCCTCTACCCACTTGGCTGAGTGAGGGCTACTCATGGCTTCTTCATATGAGGTAGGATCGCCCTCCATATGAACTACATTGTAAACTTTGTAGATTTCTTTGGAAATGGCTGGTCTTCGTTCTCTTTTAGACCGTCTGAGTTCATCAGACTCTTGCTCATTTCTTGCCTCGGGTTCAGGCACATTTACAGTAGGTGGCTGTTCTGGCTCCCTTTCGTGCTCAACAGTGGGTTCAGGTGGCTCCTGATGGACAGGTTCCGAACTTTCGCCCATTGTTGTCACGTGTGGAGTTACAACAGTCTTGGCACCACAACCTCAGGGGTTGTAGATGGTGGCACAACAGGTAGCGAGAAAAATGGCTCCTGAGTCATCGGATTAGGTGCATGCACCCTCTTCTCCTCAAGATCAATTTTCCTAGCTACCGTGCTCCCCCTCATCAAATCGTCCTCCAAGAAGACTGCATGTCTCGTTTCTACAAACTTCGTGTATGTGTCGGGACAGTAGAAACGATAGCCTTTGGACTTATCTGGGTAGCCAATAAAATAGCAAGATACTATTTTGGGGTCTAACTTTGCAATGTTTGGATTGAAAACTTTTGCCTCAGCTGGGCTCCCCCAGACCCTCAAGTGGTGTAGAGAGGGGACTCTGCCTGTCCACAATTCATACGGTGTTTTGGGCACCGACTTACTTGGTACTCTGTTGAGAATGTGAATGGCGGTTTTAAGCGCCTCCATCCACAATCCCAATGGGAGGGTGGAATAGCTCATCATGCTGCGCACCATATCCATAATGCAGTTGCACCTTTCATACTCCATTTTCTTTGAGGTTACGACATAGAATACTGGGCGACTATTCCATTTTCTTGCAGGAACCTTGCAAAGGGTCCTGGTACTTGACCATATGGAGTATGCCGACCGTAGTACTCCCCCCCACGATTAGACCGAACTATTTTAATTCTTTTATCGTGCTGATTTTCTACTTCAGCTTTGAAAAATTTAAATTTATCCAATGCTTCAGATCTTTCTTTAATTGGATAAATATAACCATACCGGGAGTGATCATCTGTGAATGTTATGAATGAATCATAGCCA
Source organism: Avena insularis (assembly GCA_023614405.1). Classification (NCBI taxonomy): domain Eukaryota; kingdom Viridiplantae; phylum Streptophyta; class Magnoliopsida; order Poales; family Poaceae; genus Avena; species Avena insularis. Next base: position 382,347,362 of record CM042687.1, on the reverse strand, counting down.
TCCACACTTTTCACCGGAAACGGTCCACAAATATCCGTGTGGATTATTTCTAGTGTAGCTATGCTTCGGTTTGCACCCTTTTTAATTTGTTTGACATACTTTCCTTTAATGCAATCTATGCATTGTTCTATGTCGGAGAACTCTAGCGGAGGAAGAATGTCATTTTTAACGAGGTTTTCTATTCTTCCCCTCGAAATATGGCCTAGTCTACAGTGCCATAGTTTCGATGAGTCAAGAGTTCGCTTTCTTTTCTTTTGTTCTTTGTTCGACAAGGAAACTTTTTCATTCACATCACACACAGAAAGAACTTTCTCATGGAGGGATAACAAAAATAACTTATCAAATAATGTAGCAACTGTAACTACCTCGGTGAATTACGCTCCTAGTTACAAGCTTGGACGAGTGGAAATGGTTAAAATAGTACGGTGGGGCCCAAATGCCACTCACAGGTAGACCTTTCGGCCGTCCTAACCATTTCCAAACATCGGGACAAGAACGGGCGGTGTAATCGGCAGGCGAAGGGATCAACTACATACACAAATGAGTATGTATGCAAGCCACCATACAATAGTTCTCAGAGCCATTCCATCTAAAAGAAATAGAAATATTGCAGCATATATGGCAAGATCCAAATATCCTAGATAGATATAATAGTTTAGGATATCTCCTCATACATCAAACATCGAGTATCGGTGAGCGGAAGACAAGATCCGAGTACGGATAAGAAGCAAATCGGCATAAGATGCCCCATAAATAAACACATCCCACCCACAGATCTCACGGATCCCCGTTCCCGGAATCTCTACACCGAATGATCATTGCCCACATCGTCCGTCTCCTCCACCCAGTATCTATCTTGCGAGCTTACCTGTTCATCTGAATCAAACAATTTATCGTGTGAGACCCTAGGGGTACTCAGCAAGTCTTTATGCCTCTAAAGGGGACACAACCTGGGGTGACGCAATTGCAGCAAAAGATAAACCCTAACAATTCTATAGAGACTCGCTAACCATCCGCCTAACCAGAGATAGACGGATGTTCGTGAATTAATAACAACAGTTACAACGGTAATATTAACAGATCCATCCTCCTCCTCGCTTACCGACGAGGAAGCGGACGAACAACCCCCATCCGTTGGCAGTTTTATTAACCATTCCATGAGTGTCGCACTATTTACTAGTCAGGTACTTAGGCAAATTAAAGACGGTACTTTAGTTATACTTGTCTATGATCGAGAAACTGTGCTCCAAGTCGTCCATAACCGCGGACACGGCTTTCAGAAAGTTTTACCCTGCAGGGGTGCACAAATAGCAACACACACTCGATCAACCTTGGAAAAACCAAATCAAAACCCAACGAGGCGATCCACGACAAGCGATCACAGATTGAGAAATATTTGAGGCCACCCCATTAAGCTACCATAGCGAAGTTAGCCGACTCGAGACGGACTCAAGGTTTTGCGTGGCTGTTGGGAAACGGCGAACCCGAAGTGTGGTGGGCTTGTCGATACCGCAAAACACTCCGCTTCCCTAAATAAAGACAAAAAGTCCTACAATTTTAAATTAAGCGATGAAAAGCATGGCATAAGTACAAGATAGTAATAAAGCCCCAAACTACTTTGTGGCCCCAAGAAATAAGAATGAATCAAGCTCGGCTCGGGGGTTCATAAGCCTCCGGATGTGGATAGCGAATATTCAAGGAACAGGAATCAAATACTCGGGGTCCTACGGGACACAAGTGAGCATGAAAAACCAAATAGCAGATATTGCTCACCGATGCCACTTTCATTAGTTATCCCATTACTACTCAGGTTAAGTTGTTTAGGTACCTCGTTATCCAACAGACACTCACAAACCCTACATCTTTGTTCTCGACTCGCATGGCTCAGACAACTCCTGTAGTAATGGCTCATGGGATGGAGGAACAAGCTTCGGTGGGGTTTAAAAGTAAAGGCTATGCAATACTTGGGATTCAGCTTAATGCAATCGCGACTCAATGATGCAAGAATAAGATAGAGGCAATAGGTACTATATGTATGCAAGCATGTGGTAGTGCTTGCCTGGCAGCTCAGTTGAAGCGAGAGAAGGATATGGGTAGTGCTCCTGGGTATCTTGATATATCCCCGCCGTAGTCTATTCGAAGAAGAACCAAACAAACAAGGGCCAACATAAATAAAGTGCACAAGCATATGAATAAAATGCATCAAGCAAACAATCATGCCATGATGAATGATGCACAATTTGCATGGCAATGAAGTAGCATGGCATGGGTGAGGTGTGGAATACAAGAAATAAGCATTTTATTAAGTTTTAGTCACCTTTTAACCTCATATAAGTTGCTGTATACTTTATATTTACATGATGCATGCTGCAAAACAGAACATGGAATGCATAAACAGAAAGGTCTCGTCGAGCTAATCATTTTAGACATATTATTTGTCAAATTTGGAGTTATAAAACAAAAGTTATTAATTAATTAAGGTAACAAGGCATTTTATTGTAATTTTAATCAACTTGAAATTTAAAGTGTCCAAAATATATTTTGAAGGCCATATTTGAAATCCTCACATTTTTCTGATTTCAAAACATATATTACATGTTTAATTTGGGTTTATATTTTAAAAGTTATTTGAAAACAGATTTGAAATTTGAATTTAAATTAATTTGGAAAAGTTTGAATAAAACAGAAATGCAGAAATACTTTTTCTACTCAGTTTAAGTTAGCCACAGACAATGACAGGTGGGCCACTGGCTGACTGGGACCAAACGCGCACAGAGAAGGGTTTCCTCACCGCGAGCTAATCTAGCCTCAGCGAATGACAGGTGGGGCCACAGCACTTGAGGGCTACAGCAGGCGCGCCAATGGGACGACACGTGGGAGATCCAGGGTACTGGGTTGAGGCTGGAAGAACCAGGGGTCCATCTCGCAAAACAGGCGTTGAGGCTGACGCCAAGGGCTGGTCCGCAGAGTTAAGCGTAAAAGATGCGGGGCTATCGCAAAACGAGCGCCGTCTTGTGGATCTTCTCCGCGTCAGAGGACCGATCGGTGCGCCGAAAGGACAGATGAGGCGCTGGGCGGGCTCAACACGCGACTGGGCGCACAGAGGGCGAGCCATGCGGTGGCCTGGGTTTGGTGTTAGAAGGTGGACGCCTTGAGCTAGAAGAGGCCGGGCGCGGCGGGAGGTTGCAGACAACAAATAAACCGACGCCCGACGGTGTTCGAAAAAGAACGCTGCGCTAAGGGCGGATCGCCGAGGGGGTTGTCTAGGAGGTGGGTCACTCACCGTGAGTTGGTTGGTGTGGTTGGATCCGCCGAGGCGCAGGGATCGGCGACGACGCAGACGGACCGGAGGCTAGGGTTTGGCGCCGGGCCTGTCGGTGAACCTCGGCTCAGTCCTTCTTCCTCCGTGATGGTACCGCGGCCTCCTAGAATCTCTCGATCTTCCTCGACACCCAGGCGCCACGCCACCTACCGGGTAAGAGGAGGAAGGTGGAGGCCGACGGTGGGCGGCGATGGTGTAGACGGTGGTAGGGGTAGACGGAGAGGGAGGGGCGGCCTGGGGAGATCTGGGAGAGGCGAGAAGGCGAGTGGGAGGAGGGAAAGGTGAGGGAGAGGCATGGGTGCCGTGTGGGAGCAGGTTGGAGATAAAGGTGGCTTCGGCCACCTTTTCTCCTCCTCTCCTTCACGTGCTCGGGCTGGCTCGGCCAGGGCAGGGGCAGGTGATCAGGGACGTCCAGGTGGGACCAAGGTGAGGTCAAGGAGGTCAGGCTCGGTGTAGGACACGCTTGGCAGAGAGAAAGAAAGGAGAGAGGAGAGGGGAGGCTCGGGCTCGGGTGAGCTAGGCTCGGTTAGGTTTGGCTAGGAGGAAGGGTAGATGGGTGGCTAGGTGGGGCCTGCTGGCAGGGAGAGGGAGGGTGAGAGAGGGAAGGGCATGTGGTTAGCTAGAGAGGGGGCTCGGGTTAGGTTTGGTTTAGGGTTTGGGATAGATCATGGCGATGGTGGCTCGGGCTAGAGAGAGGAGAGATGAGGTCTTAGGGTTTAGAGAGAGAGATTAGGTGGAGTGGTTTTCTTTTGGCAAGATCAAGCAAGAACATGCCAAGCTCAAACAAGATCTAGACAAGAAAAAGAGAGGGTGAGAAAAAGGTGGTGAGGGTATGGATGGAGATGGTTATAGGGTTTTAGATGCTTGCATGCATCAAGCAAGATCAAGCATAAGAGGGGTAGAGAGAGATATGGGGAAGATCCACTCAAAGATTCAAATAAAAACCAAAAGGCTAGAATGTGGTGGTTCTTGCATGGCCCATGCAAAACAATTAATGCCATGCTTATTCTTGTGAAAACAATAATATTTACATGGCATTATTCCTATGCATTCCCAAAAGTGGAATTAAGCCAAGCAAAAGAATTTAAAGGAAAGTTCCAGATGGAGTAGATGGAGATGATCACATTTGATTATAATTGGGACTTGCTAGTGTGTTTATTCCACTAGATGTTTAATAGTCCCAAAAATACCCCAACATGAGCATAAATCCATGATAATCCATATGAAAGCTAGGAAAAAGGCCACTACTCATACTGCATGCAAAGGTGGCTCCACATATCAATAATGTGAAAACAACATGATGCTAAGATGAGAGCATGTGGAAAAAGAATTGGATCCATCCCAACCCACACGAGCTAGAGGTAAAACCCATAAAGTGCAAAGCTCATACTTAGTTGGATGGTGGAATTATAAGGTGGTGAAAGAAAGGTGGTGGAGTGGAATAAAAGATATGCCCCCAACTCAACTTGGGCATTTAAACAATATATCAAGAACCAAATACAATATCAAGAGGCAAATACAATTAATAATGCATATGAGAGAAGAACCAAAGAAAGAGGGTTTTATATGATGCTCAAATGCAAGGTGGCATGATGACATGAGCATGATATAATTATGATGCAACAATTATATATATGAAGTAGCCATTATATTACTAGACCAAGTAGCATTACAATTGTTAGACAATTGGGATGCTACAACTCTCTCCCACTAAACAGGAATCTCGCCCCGAGATTCTAGGAAGAAGAAGAAGACTCAAAGAGGGTAGGATACTTGGCACGGAGCTCATCTTCATGTTCCCAAGTGGCTTCATCAACAGAATGGTGCGACCACTGCACCTTGCAGAACTTGATGGACTTGTTGCGAGTCCTTCTTTCTGCGATCTCAAGGATTTTTGTGGGGTGTTCTTGATAAGACATGTCTTCTTGGAGATTGATAAGCTCATGGTCCACGGTCCTGTCGGGATCCTTGAAGCACTTCTTGAGTTGAGAGATGTGGAAAACATCATGGACCTTGAGTTTTTCCGGGAGCTCAAGAGCATAAGCAACTTCTCCTCTTCTTCCACGAATTTTGAATGGACCGATGTATCTAGGAGCCAGCTTTCCTTTGATACCAAAGCGGTGCGTGCCTCTCATGGGAGTGACACGAAGGTAAACGAGATCACCAGGGACATACTCCATGTCCGTGCTTCATCATAATTGCTCTTCTGGCGACTTTGAGCAATCTTCAGGTTTTCAAGAATGATGTGCACTTTCTCCTCCGCTTGAGTTACAATGTCAGGGCCAAACAATGTTCTTTCTCCTGCACCCGACCAACCAATCAGAGTTCTGCATTTGCGACCATAGAGAGCCTCAAATGGTGCCATCTTTAGACTTTTCTGGAAGCTGTTGTTGTAAGAGAATTCAGCATAAGGAAGACATTCTTCCCACTTCATGCCAAAAGAGATGACGCAAGCACGGAGCATATCCTCTAGAATCTGATTGATCCTTTCAACTTGTCCTTGCGACTGAGGGTGGTAAGCTATGCTAAAGTTCAATTTTGTTCCCAAAGCATTTTGGAAACTTTCCCAGAACTTGGAAGTGAAGATGCTTCCACGGTCTGAACTGATCTCAAGCGGAACCCCATACAGAGACAATTGCTGATATAGAGCTCACCAACTGAATTGCGTAAATTGTTTCCTTGACGGGGAAGAAGTGAGCCACTTTAGAAAGCCTGTCAATGACAACAAAGATTGCATTGTTGCCCTTCTGCGACCTGGGAAAACCAGTGATGAAGTCCATCTCTACTTTCTCCCATTTCCATTCCGGGGGTTTCAATGGCTGTAGAAGACCGGAAGGTTTCTGATGGACAGCTTTAACTCATGCGACATCACACTCGAGACATACTTGGCACAATATCTTTTCAAACCCGCCACCAATATTGTGTTTTCAAGTACATGTACATCTTTGTGCCGCCAGGATGGATAGAAAGAACAATCATGCGCCTTGAGAACTTGCTCTCTTAAACCGGGTAGTTCGGAACAAACATCCGTGTTCAAAGAAAAGCGTGCCTTGGTCATCGACGTGGAAGGACTCATACTTGAAGCTGAAGTCGGAGATGATCTTTCGTGTACGGATCACCAAGCTAAAGGCGAACCTTCTCTTCCAAGAGAGGAGTTGCGGAAGGTTCAGGAGATACCCTTGTTCCACAATTTCAAGGTTGGTGTGAATTCCCCGCACAAGAGAGGTTGTTGTTCTTCCATCATGAGGTTGTTGACATAAGCTTTATGGCTGAGAGCATCGGCCATGACATTAGCTTTGCCGGAGTGTAGTTGATGGTCCAATCAAAATCATTGATTGCTTCAATCCATCTCCTCTGCCGAAGGTTGAGATCAGGCTGAGTGAAGATATACTTCAAACTCTTGTGATCAGAAAAGATTTCACAACGGTTGCCCAGCAAGTAATGTCTCCATACTTTCAAAGCAAAGACAACTGCTGCGAGCTCGAGGTCATGTGTAGGATAGTTGATCTCATGCGTCTTCAACTGTCGAGAGGCATAAGCAACAACTTGTTTTTCTTGCATAAGGACCGCACCCAATCCTTGCAAAGAGGCGTCACAGAATATCTGGAAAGGCTTGGATGTATCCGGAGGAACCAAGTCTGGTGTGGAAGTGAGCTTCTCTTTGAGTGTCTCAAAGCTTGCTTGACATGCAGGAGTCCAAAGGTATTTCTTGCCTTTCTTGAGGAGATCGGTAAGAGGCTTCACTATCTTCGAAAAGTTCTGAACGGCGGCAATAACTAGCCAAACCAAGGAAACTCCGCACTTCTTTGACATTTACAGGAGGAAGCCATTCGACAATTGTCTTTACAGTTTCCGGATTGACTGCAATGCCCTTGGCAGAGATGACGTGGCCAAGATAGGTTACTTGAGGCAGCCAAAACTCACATTTGGAGAACTTTGCATACAAGCAGTTCTCACGAAGCTTGTTTAGGACACACCGAAGGTGTTCTTCATGTTCTTCCTTTGACTTAGAATAGACTAGGATGTCATCCAGATAGACCACAACGAACTTATCAAGATCTCCATGAAAACCGAGTTCATGAGCCTCGAGAAGGTGGCAAAAGGCGCAGTGAGACCGAAAGACATGACCGTGTACTCATACAGGCCATAGCGGGTGGTGAAAGCTATTTTAGGAACATCTTCCTTGCGAATCTTGATTTGGTGATAACCACTTCTCAAGTCAAGCTTAGAGAATACCACATCTCCAGCTAGCTGATCGAAGAGATCATTAATCCGCGGAAGGGGATATTTATTCTTGATGGTTTTAGCATTGAGAGCCCGATAGTCAACACAAAGTCTATCAGTCTTGTCTCGCTTCTTCACAAAGAGAGTTGGGCTACCCCAAGAAGAAGTACTGTGTTGAATGAAACTCAACTTCTCTTGTTCATCAAGTTGACGTTTGAGTTCAGACAACTCAGCAGGACCCATTTTATAAGGCCGCTTGGAGATAGGAGCGGTACCAGGTTCAAGCTCAATTACAAACTCAACCTCGCGATCCGGAGGCATACCTGGCAACTCTTCAGGAAAGACATCTGGGAACTCACAGACCACCGGAACACTCTGAATAGCTTCCATAGCATCATCATTCAGAGCCGCCAAAGAGAAAAGCTAGACAGCAGGAGTCAGACTTGGAGAATAGACTATATGGCCTTCAGGAATCTTCAGAGAAACCGAGCGTTCAGCACAATCAATCACAGCTACATTTGCTGTCAACCAATCCATGCCCAAGATGACATCAATGTCAGAATTGCCCAGAACAATTAATGACGCCGAGAACGAAGAACCACCAATCTCAATTTGATTGCCATGGCTGATTTTAGAAGCTGCCATCTTTGCTCCAGGAGAAAGGACCATTAACCGCTTAAGGAGAGGATCCAATGCTAACTCATTCTCATGTGCAAACTTGTGAGAAACAAAAGAATGCGATGCACCAGAATCAAACAAAACTCGCAGGACGAGTTAACGGAAGCATACCCATCACAACTCCAGTGCATGCTCAGCTTGAGCGGCGTTGATACGGTTAGCACGAGCAACGAGAGACCCGGCTTGGTGTTGATGTTGAGAGCCCGAGGTGGTGGTGCACGAACCATAGGAGAGCTTGCCGCGGGTCTTGGAGGTGGTGGAGGAAGAGCTTTGTTTTTATCGGACAGCCCAGATTGATGCCCAGTGTTTCCACAAGTGTAACAAGCACCGTGGGCGTGGAGCAACGTAGCTGGGACTCCGCCAGCGCCTGTGGTAGTGGTGGTTGTAGCCCCGGAGCAAAGTGAGGAAGTTTGGTGGCCTTGCCGTAGCTTGAAGGTCTTAGTGGAGCCGGAGCGACGGTGGGGTGTTAGAAACCCGCAGACGACGCTTAGAAGGAGCTGACATAGTCAAGAGCTTGCTGCATCACGGTTGTGTTTCTTTGACTCCTCAAACACTTGCCTACTTGCTTCTTCCTGCAGAGTATCAAGTTCCGGAAAAGACGCCGCCTTGCATGTGTGATTGCATATTTAATCGATGCATTGAGCCCTTGCGGAACCTCTTTTGCTTCTTCTTGTCATCGAGATCTCATCGCCACCATAACGAGAAAGGTTCATGAAGTTTCGATGTAGGTATTGACATTGTCATTTGCGCTTGAGGTTGAGAAACACTTCCTTCATCCTCTCCATGACAATTTCGACAGATCTTGCTCTTTGAAAGCTCCAAAGAACTCCCCAAGTAGGCTGAAAACCAAGTGTAGTTTGCCTTAAGGTAATTCTCCCACCACAGTGGCATCTCCTTCGAAGGTGAGTTGCACTTTACCCATTCTGCTCAGAACATCAGAATACCAAGAACCTTGACATCTCACGCAACCAATCATCAGCATCAAGTGGTTGATCGAAACATCAAATTGGCGTGGGTTGAACTTCGGAAGCTTTGATGTCTCCTCGCTTGGGAGGTGGAGGTAGCGGAACAAACTCATTCCTCCTGACACTTTCTTCAAAACGCTGCTGGTTCTGCTGCATTGCTGCCAAGGCATTGGCGATGCTTGACAACGCTGCCCCCAGTTCAGGTTGTATGTCCTCCTCAGAACGGCGTGGTGGTGCCATCCTGTGATTGATATAAAACACAAGTCAGTACTATGATGGAGAATAATAATAATCCAAAATAGTACCAAGATGGAATTAACCAAGATTAAAGGATACAATTTACTAAGATGATATTAAAATATCAACAAAGTTCAAAGCACCTAGAAGATATTAAGCATATACTTTACATTGAAAAGGAGTGTGGTACACAACTTAACAAAGAAAAATTTTCCGCAAATTTCGGCATTAAAATACCAATAGATGCGCAAAATCACTTAACGAATCAAGATTAGTGACTCTACCAATTCAATATACAAGAGCAATGATAAAAGTAGTGGTATGGTCGCGACTCCATCCCGCACTTAAATCATTACTCCGCACGTGAATAAGTAAAACACGTATCCCAACACCTTCTTCTCAAGATAACCTAAAGATTAGCAACTACGGAAACGAACACCCCAAACAAGATAACGTCGGATAACAAAGAGTAAGACAGATCGCGGCGGTATACAACGAATCAGATAGATCGCGTCGGCTTGCAAAAGCCTGTCGGTATGGAATGTACCAACAGTTGATAACCAAAAGCAGATTGTGATAACAACTGGATGCAACAGATAGACAAGGAATTACACACACGCACACACACACACACAACCTATGGTACTACGGAAACCCAGAACACGTGAATCCTAGTTTGAATTTTAAGAAAAGGATTGAAAACGTTACACTTCCTTACCAGAAAAGGGTGGGTGGGTAAGAAGAAAAGTGGAAGCAGTCCTACTCGCTTTTGTTTTTCCTAGTATACATAGCTACCAAAAATACTTGCTAGATGGACAACGACCATTTGGCTGAGACCACGAAGGGCGGATGGCTCGATACCAATTGTAACTACCTCGGTGAATTACGCTCCTAGTTACAAGCACAGACGACGGAAATGGTTAAAATAATGCAGGGGCCCAAATGCCACTCACAGGTAGACCTTTCGGCCGTCCTAACCATTTCCAAACATCGGGACAAGAACGGGCGGCGTAATCGGCAGGCGAAGGGATCAACTACATACACAAATGAGTATGTATGCAAGCCACCATACAATAGTTCTCAGAGCCATTCCATCTAAAAGAAATAGAAATATTGCAACGCCATACGGCAAGATCCAAATATCCTAGATAGATATAATAGTTTAGGATATCTCCTCATACATCAAACATCAGAGTATCAGGCGGAAGCGGAAGACAAGATCCGAGTACGGATAAGAAGCAAATCGGCATAAGATGCCCCATAAATAAACACATCCCGCCATCGATCTCACGGATCCCGTTCGGAATCTCTACACCGAATGATCGTTGCCACATCGTCCGTCTCCTCCACCCAGATATCTATCTTGCGACCTGCTCATCTGAATCAAACAATTTATCGTGTGAGACCCTAGGGGTACTCAGCAAGTCTTTATGCCTCTAAAGGGGACACAACCTGGGGTGACGCAATTGCAGCAAAAGATAAACCCTAACAATTCTATAGAGACTCGCTAACCATCCGCCTAACCAGAGATAGACGGATGTTCGTGAATTAATAACAACAGTTACAACGGTAATATTAACAGATCCATCCTCCTCCTCGCTTACCGACGAGGAAGCGGACGAACAACCCCCATCCGTTGGCAGTTTTATTAACCATTCCATGAGTGTCGCACTATTTACTAGTCAGGTACTTAGGCAAATTAAAGACGGTACTTTAGTTATACTTGTCTATGATCGAGAAACTGTGCTCCAAGTCGTCCATAAATCATGACACGGCTTTTTGAGAAAGTTTTACCCTGAGGGGTGCACAAATAGCAACACACACTCGATCAACCTTGAAAACCAAATCAAACCCAACGAGGCGATCACACAAAGCGATCACAGATTCAGAAATATTTCAGGGGCCACCCCATTAAGCTACCCAACGAAGTTAGCCGACTCGAGACGGACTCAAGGTTTGCGTCGATGGTCTGTAAACGATCGGGAACCCGAAAGTGTGACTGGCTTGTCGACATGAAAACACTCCGCTTCCTAAATAAGACAGTGCAGTCCTCGCACAATTTTAAATTAAGCAAAGAAAGCATGGCATAAATGCAAGATAGTAATAAAGCCCCAAACTACTTTGTGGCCCCAAGAAATAAGAATGAATCAAGCTCGCTCGGGGTTCATAAGCCTCCCGGATGTGGATAGCGCGAATATTCAAGGAACAGGAATCAAATACTCGGGGTCCTACGGGACACAAGTGAGCATGAAAAACCAAATAGCAGATATTGCTCACCGATGCCACTTTCATTAGTTATCCCATTACTACTCAGGTTAAGTTGTTTAGGTACCTCGTTATCCAACAGACACTCACAAACCCTACACATGCTGTTCTACGACTCGCATGGCTCAGACAACTCCTGTAGTAATGGCTCATGGGATGGAGGAACAAGCTTCGGTGGGGTTTAAAAGTAAAGGCTATGCAATACTTGGGATTCAGCTTAATGCAATCGCGACTCAATGATGCAAGAATAAGATAGAGGCAATAGGTACTATATGTATGCAAGCATGTGGTAGTGCTTGCCTGGCAGCTCAGTTGAAGCGAGAGAAGGATATGGGTAGTGCTCCTGGGTATCTTGATATATCCCCTGCTCAGAGTCTATTCGAAGAAGAACCAAACAAACAAGGGCCAACATAAATAAAGTGCACAAGCATATGAATAAAATGCATCAAGCAAACAATCATGCCATGATGAATGATGCACAATTTGCATGGCAATGAAGTAGCATGGCATGGGTGAGGTGTGGAATACAAGAAATAAGCATTTTATTAAGTTTTAGTCACCTTTTAACCTCATATAAGTTGCTGTATACTTTATATTTACATGATGCATGCTGCAAAACAGAACATGGAATGCATAAACAGAAAGGTCTCGTCGAGCTAATCATTTTAGACATATTATTTGTCAAATTTGGAGTTACAAAACAAAAGTTATTAATTAATTAAGGTAACAAGGCATTTTATTGTAATTTTAATCAACTTGAAATTTAAAGTGTCCAAAATATATTTTGAAGGCCATATTTGAAATCCTCACATTTTTCTGATTTCAAAACATATATTACATGTTTAATTTGGGTTTATATTTTAAAAGTTATTTGAAAACAGATTTGAAATTTGAATTTAAATTAATTTGGAAAAGTTTGAATAAAACAGAAATGCAGAAATACTTTTTCTACTCAGTTTAAGTTAGCCACAGACAATGACAGTGGGGGCCCATCTGGCCGGGACCAAACGCCAAGAAGAGAAGGGTTTCACATGAGCTAATCTAGCCTCGCCGATGCCAATGGGACGCGACACGTGGGAGATCCAGGGGTACTGCGGGTTGAGGCTGGAAGAACCAGGGGGTCTATCTGCAAAACGGGCGCTGAGGCTGACGGTGGGGCAGGCTGGTCCGCGGGTTAAGCAGAAAAAGATGCAGGGGGCTATCTGCAAAACGAGCGCCCGTACTGTGGATCTTCTCCGCGTGCAGAGGACCGATCGGTGCGCGACAAAGATGAGCGCCATGGGCTCGACGCGACTGGGCGCGGCAGAGGGCTGAGCACTGCGGTGGCCTGGTTTGGTGTTAGAATGTGGACCTTGAGCTAGAAGAGGGCTGGGCGCGGGGAGGCTGCAGACAACAGCGAAACCGACGCTCCGACGGTGTTCGACGAAAAGAACGGCTGCGCTAGGGCGGGATCGGCCAGAGGGGGTTGTCTAGGAGGTGGGTCAGCTCACCGTGAGTTGGTTGGTGTGGTTGGATCCGCTCGAGGCGCAGGGGATCGGCGACGACGCAGACGGACCGGAGGCTAGGGTTTGGCGCCGGGCTCGTCGGTGAACCTCGACTCCGGTCCTTCTCTTCCTCCGCGACAGGTACCGGCGGCCTCCTAGGAATCTCCTCGATCTTCCTCGACACCCAGAGCGCCACGCCACCGGCTGGTAAGAGGAGGGAAGGTGGAGGCCGACGGTGGGCGGCGATGGTGTAGACGGTGGTAGGGGTAGACGGAGAGGGAGGGGAGGCCTGGGGAGATCTGGGAGAGGCCAGAGAAGGCGAGTGGGAGGAGGGAAAGGTGAGGGAGAGGCATGGGTGCCGTGTGGGAGCAGGTTGGAGATAAAGGTGGCTTCGGCCACCTTTTCTCCTCCTCTCCTTCACGTGCTCGGGCTGGCTCGGCCAGGGCAGGGGCAGGTGATCAGGGACGTCCAGGTGGGACCAAGGTGAGGTCAAGGAGGTCAGGCTCGGTGTAGGACACGCTTGGCAGAGAGAAAGAAAGGAGAGAGGAGAGGGGAGGCTCGGGCTCGGGTGAGCTAGGCTCGGTTAGGTTTGGCTAGGAGGAAGGGTAGATGGGTGGCTAGGTGGGGCCTACTGGCAGGGAGAGGGAGGGTGAGAGAGGGAAGGGCATGTGGTTAGCTAGAGAGGGGGCTCGGGTTAGGTTTGGTTTAGGGTTTGGGATAGATCATGGCGATGGTGGCTCGGGCTAGAGAGAGGAGAGATGAGGTCTTAGGGTTTAGAGAGAGAGATTAGGTGGAGTGGTTTTCTTTTGGCAAGATCAAGCAAGAACATGCCAAGCTCAAACAAGATCTAGACAAGAAAAAGAGAGGGTGAGAAAAAGGTGCTGAGGGTATGGATGGAGATGGTTATAGGGTTTTAGATGCTTGCATGCATCAAGCAAGATCAAGCATAAGAGGGGTAGAGAGAGATATGGGGAAGATCCACTCAAAGATTCAAATAAAAACCAAAAGGCTAGAATGTGGTGGTTCTTGCATGGCCCATGCAAAACAATTAATGCCATGCTTATTCTTGTGAAAACAATAATATTTACATGGCATTATTCCTATGCATTCCCAAAAGTGGAATTAAGCCAAGCAAAAGAATTTAAAGGAAAGTTCCAGATGGAGTAGATGGAGATGATCACATTTGATTATAATTGGGACTTGCTAGTGTGTTTATTCCACTAGATGTTTAATAGTCCCAAAAATACCCCAACATGAGCATAAATCCATGATAATCCATATGAAAGCTAGGAAAAAGGCCACTACTCATACTGCATGCAAAGGTGGCTCCACATATCAATAATGTGAAAACAACATGATGCTAAGATGAGAGCATGTGGAAAAAGAATTGGATCCATCCCAACCCACATGAGCTAGAGGTAAAACCCATAAAGTGCAAAGCTCATACTTAGTTGGATGGTGGAATTATAAGGTGGTGAAAGAAAGGTGTTGGAGTGGAATAAAAGATATGCCCCCAACTCAACTTGGGCATTTAAACAATATATCAAGAACCAAATACAATATCAAGAGGCAAATACAATTAATAATGCATATGAGAGAAGAACCAAAGAAAGAGGGTTTTATATGATGCTCAAATGCAAGGTGGCATGATGACATGAGCATGATATAATTATGATGCAACAATTATATATATGAAGTAGCCATTATATTACTAGACCAAGTAGCATTACAATTGTTAGACAATTGGGATGCTACAGCAACACCCACACATTTGTCTTTCAACCAAATGGCACACTTGCCATTTCCGAAATAACATTCGTAAGAATCTTTGTCCAAATAGGAAACACTTATTAAATTTCTATGTAATGAGGGAACGAAAAGCACATCTTTGAGCAAAAGGAAAGAGCCATCAGCCAGCTCCAGAGGGACGTCACCAATGGCCTCCACTTCTGCTTCTATTCCATTCGCCACTTCAATGTGTCTTTCTCTTCTTAGAGTGGTCCTTGTCGAATGGAACCCCTGTAAAGAGTTGGCAACATGAACAGTTGCACCAGAATCAATCCATCAAGTGGATCTTGTAAACTTTTCATACAGAGATTCATTAACAAAAGAAACAATATCTTTACCATTTTTGGCCATGATGTACTTCAGCCAAATCGGGCAGTCTTTCTTGTAGTGGCCCGGCTTTTTGATGATGGCACTGATCCTTCTCCCAGGTGGACTGGTGATCTTTGGTCTTGGTGCTGCATTGGACCCTTGCAATGGGGCTTGGAGGTGAGCCACCATGGTTGCCTTTGTGAAGCCTCTGTTCCTATTGTCCTTCACGAAGTTCGGAGAACCGCCGTGAAGGGCTTTCATTTCCTCTTCTTGGGAGCACATCCCAATGGTCTTTCTATGTCCCACTTTTCGGGGACATATTATAGTTTATTACAAAGTTTTCAAAAGGCTGTGGAAGTGAGGCCATCACTAGGTGCACCAAGAGTGCTGGCTTTAGCTCGAGGTCCTCATCCATGGGCTTGAGCTTAGCTTCCATGTTTGACATCCTCAAGATGTGCTCTCTTATTCCGTGGGGTCCTCCCGTATACTTTTCAAGAACTGCTTAATTTGGGTGATATCATCTTTGAAGAGCGATGAACTGGCTCTTTATCTTGGCGAGATACTGCCCACGGTACACTCTCAATTGAGCCCACTATTGCGTTCTCAATTGTGTTCTTCTGAAGGCAGACACTTCTTGTTGGCGTTCACCCATTTCTGGTTATCAATCGAGTAGGCCAGCTCCAATGGAGCATGGTCCCTCTTCCTTTCTCAAAGTCGCACTTTCCTCAAGACCCCCACAGGGGTCATGGGCTTGACTGGTTGCTTGGTGTCAACCACCCAATCCACTTCGGCGCAAACGAACGCCAAATCAACTTTCTTCCTCCATTCGGAGTAGTTGTCCCCCCTTAGGAGCGGGATGTCCTTCAAACATGCCATGAGGTTGAGACCTCCTGAAAAGCACAAAAGATGTGAGATCATCAAGGAAAACAACTGTATGCGTTAATTCAACGTTGGTGTAAATTAAGCATGCAATCGTTTCGTGCTATTTAAAATTACATCACCGTTGGGCAGAAATAAATTTAAATGCACCTTTAATACTCAATGGAAAAGATTATGGTCATGTTTATTAATAACGTTGGTCAATTAATAGCATGAGACATAATCACTTTAATTACTTTATCACATCCTTTTAACAAAATTTAAACAAACTTTAATTGCATTGTTGCAATTTAAACCATACATTTGCAATTTAAAAAAGACTATTTGCAGCGGAAACCTTCAATAATGACTTTCATAAAACTAATACTTTGCAGGAAAAATTCTGCCTTTGTAGCTTTCTCTAGTCAAAATATACATAAAAGTAAGATGACTAGAGAAAACTATGCAAAAATTGCTTAAAACTAAGCAAAAACCATTAAAAATCAACTCTGTAAAATTAAAACAGAAAAAAAACTGTTTAAAAGACAGCTTTGGGCCTTCCACAGGGCGGCTAGCATCACTGGTCAGCCCGCTGTTTGCCTGGCCAATGTGCGCTGCGCCATACATGGCCTTCGCTGGCCAGCTGACCTGCCCAGCAAGAGCCTGGCCGCTCGATCTGAGCCGTTGATCCCGCCTACCCTAGATCCTACGGTCCCCCGCCGTTCTCGCTTGAATAAAAGGACCCGGCTGCCGACGCCCCCCTAAACCCTAAGCCACACTCTCCCCACTCCGCTCCCGCGTGGTCACCGCGTCCACCGCGGCGGCGCCGCGTCCCTCGGGCCGGCTGCCCTGCGTGGTCACCGCCTCCTCCCCGTGTCCCACGCCCCTCACCCGAGCGGTGCGTCTCCGCGGTGCCGAGGCGAGGCGGCCGCCTATGGCGAGCCCCTCCCTCTGGCTCCGGCGGCGCAGCCCGCGCTAAGCCGAGGCGAGGCGGCCGCCCTCCGGCGAGCCCCTCCCTCTGGCTGGGCTGTGGCGGCTGCCTGCGTGCGAGGCCGAGGCGAGGCGAGGTGGCCGCGCGGTGCGCCCTCTCAGATCTACATGTTCAACTACTACAGAGCATCTACCAAGGTTAGGCTAAATCTAACAGTAAGTGGCAAGGAAAGATTAGAAGATGGGTTTACTGGAATTATCCCTCCCTCTAAAAAAATTTGTTGAGAGATTAACCCGTTCAACACGTGGAAGTGAAAGCAAGAATGTTGGAATGCTTCTGCTGAATTGGTTGGAACTCAGACAACACTCGTAGGTCCCGTTGATTTTCAAGTCTTAATGTTTTAATGTCTCTGCTGAATTGGTTGGAATCCAAAGACAACACTCGTAGGTTCTGCAGTTTTCCAGATGCTGCAAACAAATGTATATCATGTAACAATTAGGAACCGTGTGAACATGAACTTTAATGAAATGCTTTTGCACCTCGCTCAGTCTGAAGAGATCCACACATGCTTTTGTACTTTGAAGATATAAACTTCAAGTGGAAGCGGTTCTGGAATCTGGAGTTAAGCCTGTGCATTATTTGGTTTGAAACCACCTAAACCGTGTACCCAGCCCGCACCGCACCACTAAAACAGTTTAGCACGACCGATAGGTATAAGCTGGGATAGCACAGCTATGAGATTTTCAACTTATCTACGAAACTTATATAATTGGATGATAGATCTAGATAGGGTTGTGAGAGGGATCCTGCGAGAGTCCCGTTCATTTGAAAATTTCTAGTTTAATTTTGTGGCCAAAAATTCGAATTAAAACTTTTCAAATGAATTAGAAGGAGGACTTTCGTGGGATCCCGCTCACAACCCTAAATCTAGGTACCCAAGCTCGTGGAGTACAGAAAACAACATCGAGTTTAAATACCAAGCATCTGAATCTGCTACCGAGGAAAGGTCGAGATGAGACACTCTGTTGAGTGCTATCGTTGCATTTCACACTCTCCCACGAGCAGCAGTCATCGCCATCCTTCCCCCATGAATCAGGCGCCCTAAGACCAAGAGAAGACACATGGAATTTAACAACATAAATAGTACTTACCAAAGACAATGGTCCCCATGGCAAGAAGCTACCCATCTGCAGATACACCGGTTGGGCAACCCTTGAGACAAGAACGGTGAGTGGTTTTAACGCTGCGGCAGGCGTGCTCTTAGCTTTTGTTAGTTATACGGAGTATATGATTAGGAACATGCGAGGAATACAACTGACTAG
Organism: Avena insularis; assembly: GCA_023614405.1. Lineage (NCBI taxonomy): Eukaryota > Viridiplantae > Streptophyta > Magnoliopsida > Poales > Poaceae > Avena > Avena insularis. The sequence goes on along the minus strand of CM042687.1, from coordinate 382,328,979 downwards.
GAAACCAACAAGCGCTGGGAATTAACTGGAGTCGAGGTAAAGTGCGTATTCTAGTGATGCAAGTGGGTCAATATTAAGGTATCCTCTATTCTCTTTAGTTTAACAAAAATGCTAACCTTTGTGATGATATCATCGTTCTAAAAAGGCTAGTTCATTTTTTTAACTAAAAGAGGATAAAGGGTACCCAAATGGTGACACACTTTGCATCTCTCATGCAGGTCATGCTAGAGGCGCGCCAGCTCCGGGGGCGCCGTCAACGACTGGGTCGTCTAAGCATGAGACGAACTACATAATCGTGGAGTGGCTATTGTGGTCTATCCCACCGGAGATGCTCTCCACCCTCGCCGTCAAGAATATATCAAAGGAGGCATGGGATATGGTGAAGACGATGCGACTCGGGGTGACCCGCGTATGCGGCGTGAAGGCGACGACGCTGAAGAAGTAGCTCGAAGCCATCAAGTTCAACGACGGTGAAGACATCGACGACTTCGACATGCACATGTCGTAGCTCGTGTCACAACTCGCTGTCCTCGGTGTGCAGATCGGCGAGATCGAGGTCGTCCGTAAGTTTCTCTCCATCGTCCCTCCCAAGTTCTCGCAGATGGCATGTTCCATCGAGACCTTTATTGACCTCGACACTCTCTCCATAGAGAAGATCATACGCTGGCTCAAGGTAGCCGATGAGCGCTACAAGCAGGATAAGCCGGAGGCCAAGCAAGACGGCAAGCCGCCCTTCTCCAAAGAGGACTGGGCCGCTCATATGAAGCCATGAGACGCTAAAGCATCATCCGGCCAAGTCGGATGCAGCGGCACCACATGGCCGCATGCGAGACAAAGGCAACTGGGGGGGGGGGGGGGGAGGGAAAGGTAGCACCGAAAACCACGACAAATGTCACTACCATGGAATCACCTGTCATTGCGCAAGTGATTGCCGCAAAAAGATGTTGGGAATATGCCCAAGAGGCAATAATAATGTTGTTATTATTATATTTCATGTTTATGGTAAGTTTTTATTTTCCATGCTATAATTATATGTATCGGAAAGTAAATAAATGTGTGGATATATAAACAACACCGTGTCCCTAGTTAGCCTCTTCTATACTAGTTCGTTAGTCAAGTGATGGTTAAGGTTTCCTAACGAGGTCATGAAATGTTACTTGATAACGAGGTCATGTCATTAGGAGAATGATATGATGGACAAACCCAAATAACAAGCGTAGCATTTGACCGTGTCACTTAGTTTGATTCTATAGCTTTCGCAAATGTCAAGTACTATTTTATTACACCATGAGATTATGTTACTCCCTGGTACCGGAAGAATCCCTTGTGGATACCAAATGCCACTTCATCATTGGGTGACTATAAAAGTGGATTTCATGTATATCTGATGGTGCTTGTTAGGTTGCAAGCGTCAAAACTAGATTTATACCTCCACGTGATTTAAAGATATCTCTGGGCCCTCTCGGTAATATAACATCCTAAAGCTTGCAACCATATGACTAATGTGTTTAGTCAAGGGGATCAGTGACAAGATTGAACTAGGTGACGAGATTGTGAGAACTACCGGTAACGAGATTGAACTAGGTATGGTGATACCGATCGAATCTCGAGCAAGTAATATATCACGAGGCAAAGGGAATTAAATACCAGATTAATTGAATACTAGACACATCATGGTTTAACCAAAAAAAGAACTTCATTTAATGTGTGGGAACCAATATGGACATCCATGGTCCTGATATTGGTTATTGATCAGAGAGGTGTCTCGATCATGTATACATGTTCTCGAGCCTGTAGGGTCACACAATTACCGCTTAGGTCGCTAGGGTTCACCGAGATAATACATTGTGTAATCAAATGTTGATTTTGGAGTCTTTTATGGGGCCATATATATCATGAGGAGATTCAGAATGGTCTAGAGGTGGAGAAAAATATATAGATGTTGGTTTTGGGTTCCAGGAAATGTTCGAGATATTTATCATAATTGTTCTAGACTATTTTAGAAGATTTTAGATGGGGTCCCACCTGTCCGAAAGGTTGCATGTGCCAAGTTGGGGGCACCCCGACCTACATGGGCCATGGCACCACGGCCCCTGAGGCCCATGCGCCCCATATTCCAAACCTAGCCGTGGGGGAGGGGGGGCTCCCCTTGGCCACCACTCCCTCTCTTGGAGGACGGGTAGGTCTGGCCAGCCCTCCCCCACCCCTATATAAGGAGGTACTGGGGTGGAGGCGCAAGCACCTCGCATCCAAGGAGCTTCCTCCCTCTATCTCTCTCCACTCCTCCCTCACATTAGACGCTTAACGAAGCACTGCTGCTCGCATACACCATATCGACTGCAACACCGTCGTGCTATCGGGATATCGCGAACTATTTGTTCCTCGCTTGCGGGATCAACGAGTCATCATCAAGCTGAATCATCCATGATCTCTAGATCATTAAACACTCGTGTTTCTTGGTGGTAAGTAGATCAAATATCCCTCGCTACTAGCATCTCATAGATCAGATCTTTGGGCTTTATTCCACAATCTCGTAGAAATTTTTGTTTTCCATGTAACAAACCCATCAGTGATATCCGAGCTTAGATCTATTCATAGATGTTGGTGTGATTACATCACAATGTTTTTATGGGCGTCTGATCTTATTTTTTCTACCCTCTTACTTTGAATTTTGCCGGATAGTGGGATGAAGCGGTCTGGACCAACTTTACTTGTCCATGCACAAGATACCAGTTCCTTGCTTGACATGCAAATTTTATTGCATAAGCGATTAACGGGTGTTAAACTATGATTTGGAAAGGCTATCTCGAAAAGGTTAAAAAGCAACCTGTAGATCAGTCGTTGTGGCTTCACGTAGTTACACCGGTTTTATCTTGTTACCCATTGAAGTCACATAAAACTTGCATAAACAGATTAGTGAACATGTAACTTATTTTTACAGGGTATGTGATATGGTATGGCCAAAACTATGATGTGATATAAGTGATGTATGAGATGATCCTGTTTTGTAATCTTTCACGATATGCATGTCAATGAGTACAACAATTGACATGAGCCATATGGTTGTCTCATAATTATTGTATGACCTCCAACTTGGATCGCATTATTATTGTATCATTAATGTTTAAATGCCATGTAATTGCTTTACTCTATTGCTAGTAGTATCAATAGTTGTAGTAGTGATAGTTGGTGGAGGCAACTATGTGTTAGCGACGTCATGCTGCTGGTGGTGAGATCATGCCGGTTCTTTGGATATGGAGATCAATGACACAAGAAGAAAAGGCTATACCATGTCTTATAAATTGCACGTGATGTTTATCCTTTTATGCACCTTATTTTGCTTTGATATGATCGTGAAAATAACATTATAAGATGATCTCTCACTTAATATCAAGATAATAAAGTGTTCTCCCTTAGTATGCACCGTAGCGAAAGTTCGTCGTTTGAAACACCTTGTGATGATTGGGTGTTATAAACTCTACATTCACATACAACATGTGTAAGCCAGATTTACACACGTGGAAATATTATGCTCCCCTTTATGATCTTAGCATGTATAGACTGAAGGGTATTCGCAGCAGAAAACCAAAATTTCTACGTTAGAATAACCCTAACGCCCAGATCTATCTATAAATTCATGCAGTTGCGTGATGAAGAGGTTCGGTTACATACCCTTATAGATCGAACGCGATTAACGTTACACAGGGAACATGACTGAAGTAGTTGAACTTGTATCTGACCTCAAGGCCGTGAAGCTCCTTGCACGTTACCTCCTAGTCCTTGCACGACATCCCTGGCGTCACTAATGGTAGCGCTATCTGAGGACTCGCACACATACAGTGTCCTACGATGACTCCCGCTCTCCTTGATCCATCCGGGATGAGGAAGTAGACCCTCTAGAACCGGGATCTAGTAGCATGACGACATGCCGGTGATGTCAACTCCTGTGTGTACTGTCCTTTCATGGGACCGGGCTAGCACAGGGGTCAACGAGAGAGAGAGAGAGAGAGAGAGAGAGAGGAATTCCCTAAGAAAAAGTCCTTAGGAAATCCCTTTTATAGGCCTTCTTATATAGGGGAAAGGGTAGGACTCCCTTCCCTCAAGTCCCCATGTGGGACTAAAGGAAAAAGGTGTTAGAGATATGCCCAAAAGGCAATAATAAAATGATTATTATTATATCTTTGTATTTATGATAAATGTTTGCATAACATGCTAATTGTATTAACCGGAAACATTAATACTTGTGTGTTTTGTAAACATAAAAGAGTCACTAGTAAGCCTCTTGTTGAACTAGCTTGTTGATTAATAGATGATCATGGTTTCCTGACCACGGACATTAGATATCATTAATAACAAGATCATGTCATTAGGAGAATGATATGATGGACACACTCCTATAGTAAGCGTAGCGTAAGATCAAGTCATTTAGAGTTCGTTTGCTACAAAGATTTCAAATACATAGTAACCTAATCCTTTGACCATGAGATCATGTTAATCACCATCACCAGATGAATACTTTGATAACATCAAACACCACTTCCGTAACTGGGTGGTTATAAAGGTGGCATTAGGTATTCTAAAAGTATGTGTTGAAGCACATGGATCAAGATTGGGATTTGTCCATCCATATGACAGGTAGATATACTCTGGGCCCTCTCGGTGGAATATCATCCAATTGGCTTGCAAGCATCTGACTAGGTCACGAGGGATGTCATATCACGGAACGAGTAAAGAGTATTTATCGGTAACAAGGTTGAACTAGGTATAGAGATACCGACGATTGAACCTCGGATAAGTAAAGTATCACGAGACAAAGGGAGTCGGTATCGTATGTAAATGGTTCATTCGATCATGAAGTCATCGTAGAAATATGTGGGAGCCATAATGGATTTCCAGATTCCTCTAAAGTTTATTAATCAGAGAGAAGTCTCGATCATGTCTGCATAGTTCACGAACCGTAGGGAGACACACTTAAGGATTCAATGTTGTTTAGTTGATATGGAATATGAGTTGGAGACCGAATGTTGTTCGGAGTCTCAGATTGGATCCATGACATCATAAGGAGATCCGGAATGGTTCGGAGAATAAGATTCATATAAGGAAAGTCAATTTCTAGGATTCAGAAATGCTTTTGGTGTTTTGACCGGAAGCTTCTAAAATGTTCTAGAAGGTCCACCACCCCGGTAAGGGGGTACTTGGGATGTGCTATACCAATGTGGAATGGTTGCATAATACCCTAGAATAACTGGGCAAAGGAAATAGGATGAGAAATTAAACTCTAGTTTGATTAGATCAAACAATTTGTTTGAAAAGTCAAATCCTAAATTGAGAAGTCAAAGCCTAGTGGAGGGAGGAGAGAATTCCCTCTCCCTCCCCAAGCCGCCGTCCACAAGGTGGAGTTGGGGAAGGACACGGCCTCCTAGGCCTCCTCCCCTCCACCCATATAAGGAGGGGAGGGGAGGGGGTGCCACCCCCTCCACACCTTGACCTAGGCCGCCGCCTCTCCAAGCCGTCGTCGCCCTAAACCCTAGAGCCACCAGCGCCTCCCTCTCCTTGGTGCCTACAACATAGATGCCGATGCCCTCTCTCCTCCATCATACCTGCTCTGTATTAGGCAAAGCCCTGCAGGATCTACTCCTCCATATCCACCACCACACCGTCGTGCTACTGGAATCAGGAGGAGATCTACAACCTCCGCTACCTGCTGGAACAAGGGAGAGGAAGGTCTTCATCAAGTACCGTATGTGTGATCGACTGCGGAAGCACTGCCGGTACATGGCTCCGGAAGGATTGTCTTCGCGATCTTGAGATTTTCAAGTGATCGAATACATCAACCACGGCAATCTAATCTCATTAAACGCTTTGGATATACAAGGGTTAGTTCTCTACAAACTCGTTGCACCGATCTCGTAGATTAGATCTTAGCTTTTGTGTGTTCCTGATACGTTACAAACGTATCTATAATTTTCGATACTCCATGCTTGTTTTGCATCAATTATATTATGTTTTGTCCACACTTTGTGGCATTTTTATGAATTTTCTGGAACTAACCTATTAACAAGTGCCACAGAGCCAGTTGCCTATTTTCTGATGTTTTTGGTTTTAGAAAATCTAGTAAAGAAATATTCTGGGAATTGGATGAAACAAAAGCTGAAGTTCCTATTTTTTCCGACACGACACGGAGCCCGAAGGAGAGGGGAGGCGAACCCTAGGGCGGCCACACCTGGTCCAGGCGCGGCCAGGGGGCGCGCCGCCCTAGGGTGTGGGCCCCTGGCGCTCCACCGACCTTGCCCCTTCGCCTATATAAACCCCTCGAGACAAAAACCCTGAGGACCAGATCAGAATTCCACGAAAAAGTCCATAGCCGCCGCCACCGCCGTCCCTAGATCAGGAGGGATCCGAAGCTCTTCCCAGCACCCTGCCAGAGAGGGGAGATCATCCTGGAGGCCTTATTCATCACCATGCCTGCCTCCGAAGTGATGTGTGAGTAGTTCATCCTTGGACTACGGGTCCATAGCAGTAGCTAGATGGTTGTTTCTCCTATTTTTGCCACCATGTTTAGATCTTGTGAGTTGCCTATCATGATCAAGATCATCTTATTGTAATGCTACATGTTGTATTTGCGAGGATATGTTGTATATTGAGTATTATGTCAGATTGATTATTGTTCTATCATGTCTATGTTATTTGTGATCTTGCATGCTCTCCGTTGCTAGTAGTTACTCTGGCCAAGTATTTGCTTGTGACACCAAAAGGGAGTATTTATGCTCGATAGTAGGTTCATGCCTCTAGTAATCTAGGAGAGTGACAGAAACTTCTAAGATTGTAGATGTGTTGTTGCTACTAGGGAGAAAACAACAATCCTTTGTCCAAGGGCAATTGTATTGTTTACATTACACACTTTGCTTAATGGAATTATCTGTTGCTTGCAACTTAATACCTAAGGGTTGTTCGGATGATATCCCGAAGGTGGATTATTAGTCATAGATGCAGTTCGATTACGGTCTATGTATCATGTTGTAATGCCCAAGTGAATCTCATAGTGATCATCATGTCATGTACATGCATTGTTATGCATTCTCTATTTGTCAATTGTCCTGCTGTAATTTGTTCACCCAGCATGTTATTTATCTTATGGAGAAAAGACCTCTAGTGAACCGTGGACCCCGGTCCATTCCTTCCCATTGATATTCTATCTACTGTTTACTGTTTACTTTCTGCAATTACCACAAGCAATTACTATCTTCCACACTATACGTTTAATCCTTTGTTTTTAGCAAAATCACTGAGCTTGACAACCTCATTGATAAGTTGGGGCAGAGTATTTTGGTTGTGTTGTGTGCAGGTTCCACGTTGCTAGCAATACCTTCGGAAGTGGTTTCTTTCTCCTACTGGTTCGATAACCTTGGTTCTATAACTGAGGGAAAACTTGCTGCTGTGCTCATCATACCTTTCTCTTGGGGTTACCAACGGGCTCTACATCAACTGAGCCAATATCAGTTCCCGCGATAGAAATTGTTTGTTTTCCATGCTACGAACCGTACAGTGGTATCAAAGCCGTATCTATGCGTAAATCTGTTGCACAAGTAGAACACAATGGTTTTGTGGGCGTTGATACTCTTGTTGTCGCTTGCTTTTCGTGTACTTTACATCTTGCATGATGGTGGGATGAAGCGGCCCGGGCTAAACTTACATGTCATCGTACATGAGACTGGATCCACACTCAATGTGCAACTTGCATTGCACAAGTGGATTTGCGGGTGTCTGTCTCTCCCACCATAGTGAAGATTGAATTTACAACGGGCACTTGACAATACTTGTATCAATGTTGTGGTTCATGTTCGTAAGTTAGAACAGTTTTTATTCGAAAGTCCCAACCACATAAAACATGCAAAGAAAATTAGAGGCGTCTAACTTGTTTTTGCAGGGCTTGTATTGTGATGTGATATGGCCATGATGTGATTGTGATTATAAATTGAAAGGGCATGTATGCCCCCATGTGTGGTTTTGGTAATTAATGACAATCTCTATGGACTAATGTGTAAATTGAGTTTCACTTGTAGGTTTGTCCATTGGCATCGCTTGGGCCATGTGTTGGTCTCAAGGTTGGAAGATGAAGAAATGTCCAAGGGCTTTGTGCCCATTGGAATCATGAAGAAAGAAGGAGCTTGAAGGTCGATCAAGGCATGTGCAAAGAATTGCATCAAGATGGATCAACCTCAAGTAGGGATGAAGAAGGGCGAGCTCAAGATGCGCCATCTCTAGAAGATCTCATGCTTGAAGCTTGCCATCCTCGTGCTCATGGAATGATGAAGACAAGTTCAAAGAAGAGGTTTCCCCATGGAGTATGGTGGAGCAATTTGCAAGTCTTCATCTTCATCAAGCAAGAGCATCCAAGAAAGGTGTTCCCACTATAGAAGAACAAGACGGTCTACATCAAGTTCAAGTGGGATGCTCAAGGCAAAGGTATGTTCTTGATAGGGCTTTTCTTTTGTCGGTCTCGTATTTGTTAGTTGGGAGACCGGGTTTAGGATAGATAGCCGTGCTATCAAGAGGGGCTCTCAAGCGGGTGTCTTGTCTGCATCGTTCGGAGAGAGCTCAAACCTTTGAATTCATAGCATCATCTTTCTTGGTTGTTATTTGGTTCTTGTCCATGAGAGGATCTAGAGCTTGTGGTTACCATCTTGTGGTCACCATCATGACAAGCTCTAGCTCATCATCTAAGGATTTCACTTGCATATCTTATTGCGGTTTTTGATCTTGCAAGTTTTCCGGCTCCACACCTTGGGGGATAGATCACATATATATTCATGATATTTTTGTTGGATTCTATTCGTCGTTATCTTTCCAACAAAATTGGTTTCATCCCGTTTGGAGTTCGGATGCAAAAGTTATTGCGTTTCTGGTTTTCTTGTTTCTGGAATTTCCCTGACCGGAAGTTCTGGCTTCCCACCGGAAGTTCCGCTAGGGCATCTTTGCCGAAAGTTCGGTGGAAGTTCCGGGTCTTCTTCCGCTCACGCTCAGTAACCTTCTGTTTTGAAGCGTTCTATTTGCCAGAACTTTGTCGGAACTTGATCGGAAGTTCACCGGAACTTCCGGTCTGTTTTGACCGGAACTTCCGGTTGCGCTTCTGGAGCGGGCGTCAACGGTCCGATGACCGTTGGAGCCAGGCTGGGCGGAACTTCCGCCCAGAGCCGGAAGTTCCGGCCATGATTCGTTTTTTCTGTTTCTCGCTCCGCAGTTTTCGACCGATGGCTGAGTTCCACCGGAACTTCCGGCCTCCCACCGGAAGTTCCGGCCAGGTGTCGCGAATGCCCATAACGGGCAGATCTGGGAGCCCTTTAAAAGGGGCTCCTCTTCCCCTTCGTGGGCACTAGCTTTTCTTCTTGGTTCTTGGCTTTCTCTCTCTCTCCTCCATTGTCAACCTTGAAGAAGCTTTCCCTCTCCCTTTCCCCTCCTATGATTCTTGCATCTTTTTGAGGGATTTGAGAGAGGAGATCTAGATCTACAATCCCCCCAAGTCAAATCCCTTCTTTGTGAAGGAATCATTGGGATCTAGATCTTGGAGAGTTTTGTGTTCTCCTCTTGTGTTCTTCCTCCCTTATTCCCCCAATAGCTTTTGTAGCTTTGTTGGAATTTGGGAGAGAAGGACTTGCCCTTGCATTTGGTGCATAGGTTTGAGTTCTACTCTTGTGTTCTTCCTCCCTTATTCCCCCAATAGCTTTTGTAGCTTTGTTGGAATTTGGGGGAGAAGGACTTGCCCTTGCATTTGGTGCATAGGTTTGAGTTCTCCTCGGAGATTCGGCGAGTTCAAGCTTGTGAGCTTGTTTCTCTTGGGTTCCTTGGAACCCTAGACGGTTGTGTGGTTGGATTGTTGACCTTTTGTGGTCTTGTTGACCTTTTGTGGTCTTGTAGACTTTTGTGGCATTGTTGGCCTTTTGTGGCTTTGTTGTTGGGAGCCTCCAATTGAGTTGTGGAGTTAGCCCCAATCTTGTACGGGTTCGGTGACCACCCTCAAGCGTCCCATAGTGGAGCAAGTGCCCGCCTTTTGTGGTGCGCACTTGGGAGAATAGGGTGAGCCTTTTGTGGCGTCGGTGAGTTGCGTGCTTCCGCATCCGGGGTGAGGCCTTGTGTGGCGTTGGGTGTGCATCGAGCCACCACACCTCGAGGTAAGCCATTTGTGGCGTTCGGAGAGCATTGCGCCATCGCACCTCTCCAACGGAGACGTAGCTTCTTTTGAAGTGAACTTTGGGAAACAAATCTTCGTCTCCGCGTCCATCAGTTATCTCTCAACCGAACCCTTTACTTATGCACCTTACATTGTGATAGCCATCGTGCTTAAAGTATTTATACCTTGCTATCACCTTGTTGCTTGTATTGCTTAGCATAGGTTGTTGGTGCACCTAGGTGAACTTAGTGGCTAGGTTTTGTGCTCAATAAATTAAATGTTAGTTTTATTCCGCATTTACTTGAGCCTAAACCGTAATAATTTTAAAAGCCTATTCACCCCCCTCTAGGCGACTTCCTTTGTACTTTCATAAATGATGTATGCAATGATCCTTATTGTAAGTTGGCAACTGGCAGGAGCCTTATGACTATCTTTAAATTTCGTTTAAGACCTGCGTGTCTATTCATAAAAGTAGTTGTAATAGTTGTTGTTGATGGAGGAAAACCATGAAGCGGCGCCATTGATCTTAACGCCACGCTGGTGATGATGGAGATCATGTTCATGCTTTGGAGATAAAGACCAAAGGCACAAGAAGAAAGGTCATATAATATCACATATTATGAATTGCATATGATGTTAATCCTTTTTATGCATCTTGTATTGCTTAGATCGCGACGGTAGCATTATAATATGATCCCTCTCACTAAATATCAAGTAACAAAGTGTTTGTCCTTAGTAGGCATCGTTGCTAAGACTCGTCGTTTCGAAGCATCACGTGATGACCGGGTGTGATAGATTCTACTCTCAAAGTGTCCCGGAGGCAGCAACAATGCTCATGGCTCACGTGCCTCAAAGGTTGTGGTGACGAAGTTCTAAGTTTCCATTGAACCAAGTAGGTCGGGTAAAACAATCAAATATTAAGATTTGAGAGTAAAACATTGTTGTTTGACAATGATGGACCAACTATATGCAAAGAAGCGATGATGGGCCCTAACTCCGTCAGATGACTTGAAGCCATAAAATCCGTGAATACACGAGAAATCAAGTTTTTGAATTTGGAAGACCCTCTAGAATGGTGTAAGACCTTACAGTCGTATTTGGATCTATAAATAAATATACATGGATGTTTCACATCTATGAAATAGTCAACATGTTGGGAAAGAGTTCACGACAATGTTCAAGGAGTTGACTATGACAAGATTTAATCTTTCATAGCGATATTTAGTCTGGACGGATTAATGTAGCAACCACTGCATATATTGGTATATGATAGTTGAACAAACAAATAAAGTTCTTCTAATAGAATGGTTACCTAGGACGTGTACATGGCACAATCCAAAGGTTTTTGTTAATTCAAGGAATGCTAAAAGCGTATGCAAACTTCAATGGTTGAAGTAAGCATCGCGGAGTTGGAATCTTTACCGTGATGAAACTATTGAACGGTTTAATTTTATCAGAGACGATGAAGATGCACTTGCAAGAAATTAAGTGAGAGCGCTAGGACATATTTCAAGCCATTATGTGAAAGACATATTGTTGATTGGAAATGATGTATCTTTTATTGACACAGGTTAAAAATTTCATCTTGATGAAAGACTTAGTCAAGACCCAAATATTGAGCATCAATGTCTATATGTATAGATTGAGACGATGATATGGTTGTGCCGAGAGTATATAGATGAGATAATAAAATAGTTCAATATAGAAACTACAAGAAAGGTTCTTGTCGCACAGAAAAGATTGAATCAAGATTCAAGTGTATTGACACTTAGTAAGTGAAAACGAGATTCAAGTGTTTTGAAACTTGGTGATTGAAATTACAAGAATATTTTGATTATTCATACCGTGATATCTACACATCCAGATATGTCCTATGCTCTAAATGTTATGAGCATATGCCAAAATGACTCATAACATGATCATTGGACGATAGTAAGGATATTCTTATGATCTTTGGAAGAACTAAGAATATGTTATTTTGTAGAGTTGACAAATAGATAGATAGTTCACTGTAAAGTATTACTTTGATACTAGTTTTATCACAAGGTACAAATTAAGTTTATCTCAATATAAAACTATGGGTGGCACAATGTAAAGGAAAGAAAGTTCCATAACGGAGTTGGATGAGTTCCAAAGTTAAGACAATATGACAGATACTACAATAAAAGGCTAAGTATATGACTGTTATGATAGCAGCTAAAGAGGGCATTTGTGTCAAGTAGTTTGTTATCAAACTAGGTGTGGTTCACAGCGGGCTAGTAATATGAAGATATATTGTAGGGCAATTGTACCAACATATTTTAACCCCAAAGAACTAAAGGTATCACCAAAGGATCAAATTTATACAATGCCATCTCATTGGAGAATGAAGTGATGCATATAGACACAAAAGACATGCAATTACACACGGACCTAAAATTGTCGGATCCGAAGATTAGTTAACCACTAGCAATCGTGTATATGACACCGGAAAGCCATAGGTGTTGAATGCACAAGTTTTTCAAAACTAGATTATTGACTATAGTGTAAGTGGGAGACTATTGGAGATATGACCAAAATACAATAATAAAATGGTTATTATTATATCTTTGCGTTTATGATAAATGTTTGCATAATATGCTATAATTGTATTAACCGGAAACATTAATACTTGTGTGTTTTATAAACATAAAAGAGTCCCTAGTAATCCTCTTGTTGAACTAGCTTGTTGATTAATAGATGATCATGGTTTCCTGATCATGGATATCATATGTCATTAATAACAAGATCATGTCATTAGGAGAATGATATGATGGACATACTCTTATAGTAAACGTAGCGTAAGATCAAGTCATTTAGAGTTCGTTTGCTACAAAGCTTTCAAATAAATGGTAACCTAATCCTACAAAAGGATAGGAGGAGGCAACAACCGACACCGTGGCTGTGGCCTAGTGGCTAAGCGGCTAAGCTGCCAGGTGGCCTGCCACCGCGGCCCGCCAACCGACCGCCCGCCAACGCTTGCGGGTGTGGTTTCATCTAAATGTTCTAGAAGGTTCCAATGGGTCCCACCTACCCTAGAGGGTCCACATGGACTTAAAAGGAGGCTCCCGAGCCCTACACCGACTAGGGTGCCACAACCTCCTTGGCTCATGCTGCCAAGGTAGGGGAAACCCTAGGCGCCCTATGGGGGTGCATTGGAGGATGAGTCCTCCCTTGGGTGCTAGCCATAGGCTTGGGGGCAAGCCTCCCCTCCCCCATGCCTATATAAAGTGAGGGTAGGCGTTGATCCCATCTTTTGTGCTGCTGGGCTAGATCCCATCTGCCTCTCCATATAATCTTGCTGGATCAATAAGAAGGATATGTCATCAAGACGCACGTGTGCTAATCTCGGAGGTGTCGTCCGTTGTAGTCCTGGATCAGATTGGATCATGAGGAAATCTACATCAATCAATGTTGTTAAATATTTTCTCTTGTGTTCTTCAAGGGTATGACGATCTGACTTAACTCGTTACTTGCATCTACCTAGATTAGATCATAGTTTTTGTATGCGCTCTTGAGAGAATTTTTTCTTTTTGATTGCACGTTCCCAACCAGTTCAAGCATATGAACACTTCAAGATGGCTCATCTTAAACTTGCACTTCATTTCTTGTTTCGTCATTATGTTGATGATGTCTTGAAGGTACATATGAGATCTCACTCAATCTTCTTCTTCAAGAAATTATTCCTATATGCTCAACTCCCACTTGACCTATCTTCAAATCAATCTTTGAATAACATCTTGGTCATCACTTGATATTCTTCACTTTATTCTTTCAATCTTGAAGCCAACATATGGTTCAAGCATTGCCTATGGAAAATCCCTACAAGTATAAATTAATGCAAATATTATTCCATATATAGATTGCCATTAATTACCAAAGCTACACATGGGGGAACACATGCTCATTCATCGACAAAGACGAGGAGGATCTTTACCCTGAAGATTGTCGGGCGGTTCGATGATGATGAAGGCATATGTAGAATGTGCATGAGGTTCTCTCTAAGAGTCTGCTAAACCGGATGAGTGTCCCCATTTCCCCTTGAGGGTGTCTTGGGGTATGCGATGTACCCTGTCCCTAGTTAATGGGGGTAATTTATACTTTTAGAGCATAAGGCCCTACTAACATTATATTCACCTGTTGTCGGGTTTGTAGGTGATGGGTGGCGGCTTCAGTTTTTTTATGCATGCACTTTGTAATACATTTGTTGAATAATATAATAAAAAGGCCATATGCATATTTTTTATGTACATTCCAGGGGTCTCATCGTCTATTTCAAAAAACAAGTTATGGTTTCTACCTCTGCTGTGCTACCTCACTACATATAGGTTAGGCGGTTTGCTAAATGGCTTAGTGACAAATTAAGAGGTCTTGTGCTTTTTACAACAGTACCATAGGGGAGCCCCTACGGTGTGGATTGTATATACTCCCTCCGTCTTTAAAAGGATGTCTCAAGTTTGTCTAAACTTGAATGTATCTAGACACTATTTAGTATATAGATACATCCAAATTTAAACAAACTTGAGACATCCTTTTTAGAATGGAGGGAGTATTAAAAAAAGGCATTGTACATAGACCTAGGACGAAGTCCTAGAAATAACAGAAAAATACATCAAGGTCTTGTGTTTAAAGAGCATGCACATGATTTTTTCCAACATCATGGCATTGTACTTAAGAAGATACTTTGTTTAATTACTTAATTCTAAACATGATAACAACCACCTTGCTTATGGAATATTAGCGAGGCGTGTTACATTATCTTGCCGCTAGTACATAACACTCATATGAATACTTATCAATGAGACATACATATAACATGCACACATGATAACTTCCATAAATAACTTATTTTGTGCCACCATATTTACGAGAGAATCAAGTGACCCCATGAACTAGTGTCCATTCTTAAGCATCATAAATAAATTTTACTTTACTTTACCTGCTATAAGAAATCGTACTAAAATTCCAAAAACTGTAAAAAGTGTACCACATGGTACTTTCACTATTTTAACATTGTTGCACCTGCTTGCGGTGGAGTTGGGGACAATAAGACAATTACTTTTAGTCTTGCTAGAACAATAGGCGAGATACTAGTGTTCCTTGTGTTGGATATTAAACCCCGAGTCATTCTTGTGGGGGAAAGAGTCGCTTGCTATTCGCGCTTAGAGTCCAAACTAATTGGTATATATAGTCTCTTGCCATCAGGTACCTACCCGTGGTGATGCCCTTAGAAGATATTTAAACTCCAACCTAGGCAACAACCACGAAAACATGCATGTCATGGATGCAAAAAGGAGCAGGATAAACCCTAATTAGAGGGACCATAATCATCACCATACACAAACTTGGTTCTAGGAGGGGAAATCATTACATGGACAAGCGAGACATGGCACATGAGCAAACTAATAGCTACGCCAGCGACAAACCCTACAGGGATCTGCCAATAACAACCAAGACCGATCCTGACCACAAGACTCGAGGAAAAACAACGAAACGTAGGATGATACCAGTTCAACAACAACTAAAGTCCCTCGGAATAGCCAAACCAGCTACCACCAAGGTTGAACCAGGGTGGTGGACCACCACCATGGAGCTGAGGTGAAACGAGAGAGGAGGCCATAATATGCCATCGAATCATTACAACCAACAATAATTCCTGAAGCCGAATCAGAACACTGAATCGCCAGTGGGTCGTGATGCGGGGAATCATGCTTTGGTAGCCAGGAGTGTGGGCATCTTCAGTAGTCGAACGTTAGCCACACCTGAGGTGAAGAAGACAGGTGACCCGTATGTGGGGGAAACTAAAAACACTGGTTCCACCAAGAGCTTTGGGATATTTAGCTTGCTGAAAATGAGATCCGACGGTAAAAGATCGTGAAAGAGTAGTTTGTGATATTGTGTGTGTGTGTGTGTGTGTGTGTGTGTGTGTGTGTGTGTGTGTGTGTGTGTGTGTGGTGGGTGGGGGGGGGGGCGTAAATATTTTATTAGCATGTTCGGATAGGAATTAATTTAGTGGCAACTATTGAGAATGTTTATGATGTTTTAGTGATTGTTGCTTCTACTTAGCATCTGCGCATTTATATCACTTGGTTGTTGACGACACTGGTGCATGAAGTGTTAAATAAATTTGCGGACTAATTATTTATAAGGTAGTGGTTGACTTGTTGTGAATCTTTATCACCAGCATCTTTGACTGTTCTCATCTATTTGGTCAGAGGAATAATATCACCTTATTAGACAATGATATATAGCCGTTTTTTGCATGTTAGTTAGAATAATTGTTTGCAGTTTTGATTGTTTAACTGATGCAGATGCAATTGACATATATGTGGACTAGTGAGCAGTTCTGGAATTGATTTGTGTGTGTTCGTGACCACGTGAATACTACAACAAGGAAAGGAATACAGGTAGATAGATGGACGGATGCACCCAGAGAATCTGAAATCCTGCAGGAAAAGTATAGCAAGGAGATATTCTGCCCGCACAAACAGGAAAAAGAAGAGAAAAGATGCATCCATGTGTGTGTGGTACTGGCTATAGCTAGAGGGATAGGCAATTGATGTGAAGGGGGAACAAGCAAAGTTGGCAGTGCGTGTCGACCATCCGTGCGGCCACACTTGTTGGCTAATTGCGGCTAAGGAAAATAATGTGGTTTATGCCCTGTTTTGATCATCATATCTAATCTGGATCTGTCAATGAAAAGAATACCAGATAGCTGTTCATGTAAAAGTCATTGTCCCCTTCATCTTTTTGTAAAGGAAATAAACGTGTGTATCCTCCATCACACAAAATTAGAAATTATTCCATCCATCCAGACAGAAAATCAGTTTGGAGCTCAGGCGAGACATGGAGCCTTTTATTTTTCAAATTTTGAAAATATAATTTTAACGTTTCAAAAGTTTCTGAAAAACAATTCTAGACGCAGATAATGATATACTCTCCCAACACACAAAGTCAAGAACCGAAATAACATATATTCTAGGTTCAACAAGAATGATAAAATTTGACAGAATTTGGTGGTTTTTATGGAGTCCAAAATACGGTTTATTTCGAGTCGAGATTTTTTCAGGTCGATAGATTGCATTATTTTCTACTTCTAGAATTTTGATCGGAATTTTCTGAAACTTCAAAATGCATTTTTTTTAATTGCTCAGAAAACAAGCTCCAAACGTACGTCGCGTCCACATCCAGATGCCTACTAGTAGTAGTTTTGATTTAATGACAATCTGCTCTCTTAGCCAGGTGCCTACCTGCCTGAGGCTGGGGTCACCATCGACCGTTGCAGAAATACACACCAACATATGTTAGCAGTTACCATGGACAAGTTCATGATAGAGCATGCATGTCTGTCCATAAATGTTGCCTAACAGAAACATGCAAGGGAAGAAGAGCATTTTCCAGGATACATCTAGACTGGAACCGGAAGAGGAGCGACATCGACATGCCTGCCTGGTTGCATTATTAGGGAGCAATGTAGCACACAGTTGACAACATTAGCCGGACATAAAAGGTATATGTAGGGACATACAAACATAGGATTCCACATCTTGCTGCTAGGCAAATGAGAACCAAAAACAAACAAGGTGGCAGCGCCAGAAAAGAGAAGAAAGAAAATGGAATCCCCGGCCGGTCTGGCCTGAAAGACACACTGGTCTCTTTAGAAATTGAATCAATCTTATCACGCATTTGTCACCATATCCATTCATGCTATTGCAATCCGTTAGTTGCACGTGATGGAATCGCCATTTGCCTAGCTAGCTCAATCCGTGGATCGATTGATTTCACTCAAAATTAAGGAGAGACATCTCGGTTACTAGATACTAAATTACAGCATAGGAGCACTATACTACTCAAAGCTGGCTAGCTAGCTAGCTAGATTACAAACATATAGTTGACCATCACTCCAAAGCTACGTAGTACGTGCTTTTGGTGGGAGAGCTAATTGCACTTAGCAATATATATTACATAGTACTCTCTCTAGTATATATATGGTCGACTAATTAATTGGTGGAAGCTGCTGCTTCTGCATTGGACAGATCATGGATGATTCAAGGTGCTGGGGCTGAACGGCACCTCTGGAGTGTGGACCTGTCCGGGACCTGCGCCGCCATCTCCAAACGAGCCTACATTTCATTCGTGCAAATACATGTTAAGCCAGCTAGCAGATTCGAGTAGTACGTGCGTAACGTAATCAAGTAAGTATAGGTAACTTTATACGTACGTGGAGGTCCTGCTCTCGCTTGATGAGCATGATGTTCTCCCTGCGCAGCTGCGCCAGCTCCAGCTCCAGCTCGTTGGTGTAGGCCTGCTTCCGCGCCCGCGACCGAGCCGCCGACTCCCGGTTCTTGATCATCCTCCTCTGCCTCCGGTCACCGCTCCCCGCCGCCGGCGCCTGCACAGGAGCAACTCTCCTACTAGTGTTACAGCTGGTGTTGCTGCGGGGGAAGGAGAAGGCGAAGGGGTCGACGGGCAGGTGGAGGGTGTCGTCCCCGGAGCTCGTGGAGTTGGACGGCGGTCCTTCTGCGCGTCCGGAACCGACACCGGAGGAGCCGAGGTAGGTGAACTCGAGGGAGAGCGCCGCATGAGGCGGCGGCGGCGTGCGGGGAGGCTGGAGGTAGTCCTGGTTGAGGTAGGCGGCGCGGTCACGGTAGGAGGCGGCGGCAGGGGAGTAGTACTGGAGCGCCACCGGAGTGGAGGCCAGGGACATGTCCTTCCACAGATCCTCCATGGATCCTAGCTAGCCTCTCAAAGATTTCCTGCCTAGGAGTAACAGTATAGCCGATAACCAGCTCAACGAGGTGCGTAGTGTAGCTAGGCAGGCGCACGCGTAACGCTACCACAGCTCTGCTCCATGTGTGCCACCCTCTCTTTATAGAGTGTCCGTCCATGGTGGATATGCAACTCGTGCAAACGACCGACGGCAAGAATAATTGAGAAACCGGCCGGAGGTGAAATTGTAGGAGGGATGGGGCCGGCCGGGGTCGGTATCGCTACAAACATATAGCATAGCATGCACACTCGCTCGCTGCTGCTGCCTAGCTGCTAGGTACACCGGTACTACTGTTGCTCAACAGTCAACAGCTCACCGCACGCTAGTCGTCCTTCCTCTACTATACCAACAGTCAATTGCAATGGCCGGCTCCTCCATCACCCCCACACATCATTACTCGTGACTTACATCTGTACCTCTTGGTTACTTTATTCATGTATGCTTTGAGTATTGTACCCTCTCTGCTGCAAATGCCTAAACATGTTTCGTCCATTATCTAAGAGAAACCACAGATTGCTTTGGTGTATAAAGCACCTATTTGCTTTTTTTTTTTACAAAAAAGGGGAGTGAGAGCACGGCCTCTGCACACACAACCATTATTAAAAAATACACCATCCAAAGTTATTACAAACTCAAGGGTCGCTCAAAGTTGACACATGAATCAACCAGCGAAAAATAAAAAAATATAGTGTGCTCAAGCAGCTAGTATGCATCGTGATGCACCACCATACGAATAACCTGCAAAAAGTTGAATTTTTGTTTCTGTTAAAAATAATATCACTCTTGTATCTTCATATAGACCAACATAAAACTGACGCACCAATTTGAATTCTAGCTTTAAAGTATTTGTCAACCCCATTCAACCAATTTCCAAACATATTTGTGATATTGGTTGCATGCGGTAAAACATATGTAAAGTTTAGTATATGCCATAGAAGGCTAGCAAAAGGACATGAGATAAAAGGTGCTCAACAATCTTGTGCCCCATAAAAGCAACACTTTGTACATCCCACCCAATTTTTTTTTGGCTAAGTTATCTTTTATAACTTTAACGTTAAGGAACCACATAAAAATTATTAGTTTTGGCTAAGTTATCTTTTACTAGTAAAACTTTAACGTTAAGGAACCGCATAAACATTTTTTTTAGGGAATTTTCAACTTCCATAGATATTTTCGAAGGAAAGGTGTGTGACCATTCGTGAGATCTTCACACATAGACTTCACTGAAAAGATTCCTAAAGTTGTTAATTTCCACAAAAAATTATGTTCGCTAGATAGTTGTAGCATCATTTGCTTTTGGCATAAGTGCAGCCAATCCAATCACTTATTACCTGTTATTACCCTTACTAATATTCAGTGGTACTTGTGTTAATGCATTTGCAATCAAAGCATTCTTTCGTTGCACAATCACTACAACACGGAGGGCAGGCCCTGACGCTTATAAATACCGAAGCGCACGTTTAATCGTCGCGCTTGCGCTGGCGCGGCAAAAAGAAAGTCGCTAGAGATAACTGTGTCGGAGAAAATGGATAAGCGACGCTTTTTGGATCTGCACATCGTCATTCGTCGAGCTAACGCTAGCACTTAATCAAACTGGATGCACCTTGGTACATTACAGAAGACATCATAATATTATACCGCCCAACGGTGAGGTGCGACACAAATTAATGTCGTGTTTAGTTCACCATTTAGTGGCACAAAAATTAATGACAATTAAGGGTAACAAAATTAGCTTCTCTAGTAGATTATTGTATAAAACATTAATTAATATATATAATATATACATACAAAACTTGTTACATTAAACTGTAACACCACTTCTAACGAGATTCATTTTGATCTCATTAATCCTTTGATACAGATCAAAGGGTCTGATTTTAATTTTTAGGGTAGCAACCCTATTGAACTCCTCTCTATTCAGCGCCCCTAGATCCTAAAAAAATATTGAAAAGAGGAAAAATCCTAACTAAGAGAAGACTCATTATGAGCATATCTCTGTTTAGTAGACTTTTGCATCACAACTGAGTGGAGGATCCCCGAGCGCCATTCTCGTGCACCATTGGTGGACATCATCACTGCGAAGCTCGGAGGTGTTGGCGGAGCCATAGGTACGCTGATGATGTGAATCTAAAAGAGAGATGGAGTGATACAAGAGAAAGAATCAAAAAAAATGCGAAACAAGTCGAAGCATGATGTGTAGAAAGGTTGACGAACAAACCTATAGCATGGGTGTACCAACGATTGGAGAAGTGCGAAGTTAGGCTAATAATTGAGAAGGGGAGTGTTGTGATCTATTGTTGGTTTTAACCGTGGAGATATAAAAGTCGGTAAGGGAGTTCTGAGATATATGGTTAGTTCTACTCATGGACATCTGGAACAGTTGGAAGTGGTTAGTGTGACGGCGTGAGGGACGAGGAGTGGCACTGGGATCTAGGGTTCTCTATTTTATAAAGAAAATTGCATGGTCCCTTTGAGAAAGTGCGGCCTAGCTATATGGACTGCAATTGCTAAAGGGTTCTTATTACTCCCTCTGTCCAAAAAAGGATGTCATAAATTTATCTAAATTTGAATAGATCTAGACATGTTTTAGTGTGTAGATACATCTAAATTTTAATAAAACTAAGACATTCTTTTTATGACCGAGGGAGTAGTGGACATTGGACACACATGTGTGCCTAGGATGAGTGGTGGCTGGATCAGGAGGATAAGTGCGTACTAGGGGATCAACGAGATACTTAAAACGCCTCTCTTGCATACCACCTAACACGACACCAAAATCAGCCGGTATCGAGTCCGGCATGGTTTATACGTGGCCGCCATGAAAAATTGGTGCCGGCAATACTCATTCGCCAGGTAAATAACCTTTGCATGTACTTGGGATATTTTTTTAGTGAATGTTATACAAGGATGGAAATTATTGTGATAAAGGTGTATCACCCATCCAAATGTCTTACCAAAAACTTTTAGAGGAGCCATCTCCAACTATAAAAATGACATTTGTTAAAAATATCACCTTTCAGACGCATAGGTCCCTTCCAAAAGGGACAATCAGTTGGTTTCTCCTGGACTTTAGATAATATCTTTTGAGTGAGGTACCTTGTTGTGTAAGAGCTCCTGCCACACCCCTTCCTCATTAAGAAATTTATAAAGATATTTGATCAATAAACACTTATTTTTTAGTTCAAGCACCTCAATGCCTAGACCACCTTGATCTTTGGATATACAAATTATATTCCATTTTGTTAATCTATATTTTTGTTTACTCTCATAACTTTACCAGAAAAAGGCGAGACCTATAGAAATCAAGTCTCTTCCTTACCCCCTTTGGGATCTCTAGAAAAGACAATATGAACATGAGTAATAAACTTGTTAAAACAACGTTGATCAGGACTAACCGATCATCATATGAAAGTAGCTTGCCCTTCCAATGTCCCAATTTCCTTGGTGTAGTAAAGTATCCAATATTTGCCACATTTTTTACAAGATAATCCACATCAATTAGACCCAGTCCTAAAGATAGGCGATAAACACAAATGTCACACCTTGCTACATATAAGAAAACTGTACCAGACTTTATTAATCACTACAATGTGGGGGCATTTTCCCAAAAAGGAATAATCTTGCCAAGAGTTTGGTTGCAAACCCAACTTGACTAAGGATGGTTAAAATATCTCTCGACTCGACATGCCCGTCCGTGTCATTTTAGCCACTTTGAGAAGTTGTGAAAACACTTGAAACAATCATGGAAGTCTACAATTCTGTAGCATGTAGAACTAAGAAAAGGTCCAAAATAGTGAAAATTGTATTCAAATATGCCAATTTGTTTGCTATCAAAAGTTACACAACAAATAATAACTTGCCACTCTATATCTCATAACAACAACAACACATCAATGGGTTATCACTGTCATGGCTACAAAGACCGGGGTTGTAGTGGAACCGGGAGCTTGCAAATTTGCCCATAATCAAACCAAGTTTCATCCCCAACCAAAAAGTTGTCTTTTGAAAAACATTAACCCTACCCGTAAGAAAGTTTACTGCATCATTGAAGGTGAAGCCGCTCAACTCAACATAGATAGCTCTTTGAGTGACGTGCTAACTAAGTTCGATAGTTTTTTTTTTTGAGGAAACCCAAAATTTGCCAATATTGGAGCTGGTTGTTCTAGGGACGCTTATTTCTAACAGTTATTTTTCCCTAAACCACCTAGATTGAGGTCTATTTAACAAGCTTCGCACACCTATAATGCCCCATTCTCTACTGGTGATAGCAAGCCTTTCAAAAAAAATGGTGATAGCACGTTGCTAAAAAGTAAAAACACATCTATGGAATGATAAACGACATCCATTATTCACTTCATTGCAGAAAAGTATCCTTGGTTTATTTAACGAAAGTCACAAAATTACTTTGTGTAGATCATGCATTTTACAAAAAATGAGCTTAGGCTAATCAATTATTCTACAGTAACTACCAATTAGTGTCTAACCGCAGATTATACCAACCAAGTGAGGTAGCGATAAAACATTTTGCTAGATTTGTTCATATCCGTTGATTTACTCTCTTTAATTTAACAAACCAAATTAACTTTTCTGATGACATCATCATTTTTAAAAAAATGTTAGTTTATTTTTTGAATAAAAAGGGTAAAGGCACCCTAAAATTGACCCACTTGCATCACTACATACACGCGAAGTATGTAAGAAAGTGACATATATTGTGCATTATGCATCCATCTGTAGGAACAGCCTAAATTTAGCAATTTTGAGGAAGCATTGATCGTCATAGTGCAAGGAAATGAACAGAGTGCAGGGAGGGTGGGCGCGCGCGCGAGCCTGTGAATGTGAAAGATCTGGGCATTGCACTTTTTGGTATGGACCATATATGGAGAAGCAACATATTTCACCTCGCAGTGTGCAGCGCTAGCTGGCGGGCCAATAACCTGAAGATGATGCGTGATAGTATATGGCATGCTGCATATTTCCATTTGCATATGGCGCCACATATATGGAAAGAGAATTATGCGTATAAATATTTCTGCTCCCTATCTGCGTACAGTGGACATATATTGCTTTATACTACTACTTGAAAAGAATGTACACTGCTAGTACTACAACTACACGTGTGTGTGGAGAAAGAGACACGGGTGTAGATGGGTAGATCTGCATAGATGCTCACTGGTCACGCACCCTTTATTGGTCACTGATGTGCTGCTTCAAGCTAGCCAGCCAAGTACAGTAGCCCCATATCGAGATGGTACACCGTAGCTACAGTGGAGAGAGTACAAGCTATGTTGCTATTGTAAATGAGGAGGAGGAGGGTGGCCATGGCCAGGGCAGGTGAAGCAAGCAAGAGAGAATCACTTCGGTCAGCAAAAGCAAGCAGAGGCGTTGCAGAGGGAGCATTGACGACCGTGCAACGTCGTCGTTCCTGCTTGGCTAGCTATGAGCAGTGCTAGCAGACTAGCAGTAGATGTACTTGCCTAGCTAACCATCTTTACTTGCTTGCTCGCTCTCGTCTCGCTGAGACGTTGCGTCCAGTAGACCAGTACGTATTCCACACTCTCGTTCTCTCTCTCGAGCTCGTTATCGTTCCTATGCAGTGCAAGAGGCCATGCCATCAGTAACAAAGTGTGGCAGCTGGCAAGTCACATTATTTTTTCATTGCACCAATGTATGTGTGGTCCACAGTAATGACATTCCATAGTGTTTTTTTTTTCGAAAGGAGAAACTATGGTATGCATGATCCATATGGCTATATTTTTTGATAAATGGTATTTTATCAGTTAAAGAGTTTTAAGCAATACGTCCGGACTCTGCATAGATAGGATGCACATGAACAAACCAAATATATAGTCCAAGTAACCAACAAAAAGTAAAAAATTGAATTACATATCAGAATGAGAAATTATAAAATGTCTATAAAGGTGGAAGGCCAATTCAGCAAAGACCAGATCCGGAGCAGACCGCCGGTCAGGCCTGCCGCCGGTACGCCGGGAGATAATCTGCAGGAGAGAATATTTTTTTATCTTTAAACACTTTATCATTTCTACATAGCCATAGCGACCAAATCAATGCAAATAGCTCCCACCCTAAGAAGAAGGAAAATGATACCGTACCCCCGGGGGATAATAGGAATCGATCCCCCGGGTCGTCGCTGCTAGCACGTACCTCCGGACGCACGACGCCTGCTGAAATAACGGCCTTATCTTCTACCTGCAGATCACGCCGCGCGCCTGTGCCCAGGATCCCTGCCGCTCGTGCGTTGTCCGCCCCGCAGCTCGCACCGCCACGCTCTCTCACCGGCGGTTGGCCATTGACGACGACGACTATCTTTCCATGGAAGCCTCCTGCTCCACTGTCTCCCATGGCACAAGCCCCTCTCCGCTTCTTCTCATGGTGTCCGCCCCCGATTCCTCTGGGACAAGAGCCCCAAGCCCCTCCGCACGTGCTCCGGCGCTAAAACTCCTCCGCCACGGTCGACGGCGACGACCATCACCTCATAGCATCTGCCTGCTCCACGACCAAGTTCACCAGTGCGGACACGGCGTCTTTTGCTACCTGTGACGAGTGTCATTGCTACTTGCGGCAAGCAACCTTGCTACCTTTGGCGAGTGACGTTGCTAGCTGCGGCCAAGGCCTCCGGCAGATATTTTTTGCTACAACTTCTTTTTGTTTTTGCTACAATAGCATATAGCTTTTGCTACATGATTTTTTGGGTCCCGGTGAAAGTCTCCGGCGATGTCTCTGATGAAGTCTCTTTTTTGCTACATGTGCTAATTTCTTTTGCTAATTCTGTTTAATGGTTTTGCTACAATATTGTAAATTTTTTGCTACAAGTTCTCCGGCGAGATATTCCGGCGAAAGTCTCCGGCGAGTCTCCGGCGACATCGGTTTTGCTACATTAGAACGAAACTTCTGCTACAAAGTCCCTGGCGAGGTCTCCGGCGAGTTCTCCGGCGAGGATGGTCTTTTTTGTTCTATTTTCTGGGCGAACCGTTTTTTGCTACAATGAAGCAAAAGCGGGACCAATGTAGCAAAAGCGGGACAAATGTAGCAAAAACGAGTAAAGGACGGAACGTGAAGATCTGGACCATCGATCTGCGCTGATCTAACGGCTGGGGACCCGGGGGATGGAAAGTTTCCATCCCCCGGGGGACGCCTAGCATTGCCCTAAGAAGAATCATATACTTGTGATCTATCCAATATAGCCAGTTTCCAAATATATTGGAAACACCAAGCCTAAAACTTTTTAGATGACAGACCATATAGAACAAACAAAATTGCATTGGAAAACACATGTCTTACTCCGGTGCCAATTCCTCCTAATAAGATTATCTTTACTAAGAATAACCCCCGACAAAGATACCAAGCAAAAAAATTGTTCTTTGACGGTTTCTTCGTCTTCCAAAGTTTCTTATTATTATCGACTGACAAGTCCGATCAAATCAACGCATTGTACATAGAAGAAACTAAAAATTCCCCATTCTCAAGTAGATTCCAACGGAGTTCATCATGCCCAGGTGTTAATTGGACAGAAGCCGGGCTTTGAAGCAAGGTATGGAACATTAGGGCCTAATAAATCTCTCATGAATGTCACATTTGGCCATATGGCCATATTGCTTTTATTATTTCAATTTACAAAGTATATAATTCATGCATGGGTCGCGGAAGATCAATACATGAATCAACCAAGAAAGCATAAGAAACATGAAACGCATCTGCATCAACATGTGATCAAGTTATCAAGTTGGTTGAATAGATCTCGTGTAGACATTTCTAAATGGCTGCATCCGGAATCTATGGCCTGCCGCTTCTTCGCCGGGCGGCAATAGAACGATATGTGGATCCAGTAGATAGCCAAATAAATAACATGCAAAAAAGAAGAGCTTCTTGATTTGTTAAAATAAATTTTCCATATGGCCCAGTTCTAACTTTAATTTTATTATTATCAATTTTGTTCTACCAATTCTCAAAATATTTTTGATATGAGATGATGATGATGATGATAAATTGAAATATCTATATAAAAACAACAGTTTTTGTTTGTTTCCATAGTACTAGGTGACGATCGCTGCCCCATTTAATTGGTCGGACTGAAACGAACATGCAAGGACAATGTTTTCGTGTGTCCGCTCCCGGGCCACACACATGCGGTCGATGAATCAGTAGCACGCAGCTAGCAGTACAACACAGGGAGAGGTCAGCAGAGACAGGCACTGATGTTGACGTGGCAGGGGGCTTTTCTGTGATCACTGCCCTGATGACGTGTGCCTGCCACCGGAGCAGGGAGGCCACCTGTCGACCTCGCAATGGAGGATCAGGCCTTCTCGCAAGGGCAACGGAGCAGGGAGACCACGTGGTCGGTCACGAACGGGAAGTGCTTCCGCTCGGTCGCCTTGCCGTGGAAGAGGGAGGCGACGCTGTTGACCGCCTTGACGCCGACGCTGCCGGGCCACTTCGGCTCCGCCATGGATGTCGAGGAGAAGATCTCGTTACTGCTGCTCACCGATAAATGATGGAAAGCAAACAGTTAGTTCAACCGACAGTGCTGCAAACCTCCATGACAATGTATGTCGACTATCTGAAACGAAAACAAGAAGAATAATTACACCAAATTCCTTGTGTATCTACCCTGCTACTCAACTGTAACATGTTCTTCACAGTTACTCATGATTAGTTTTTTTTTTTGCAAATTGCTCATGATTAGATTTATATTAGCAAAGTTGTACTTTCATGTGATTGGTGTTTAATCCATTGTCAAATTGTAAAATGGTATCAGTACATAAGCATAGCTGTTTCAAAGTTCAGAAGGAACCTCAGGCCTACATAGTCACTCTTGCTTGTGATCCCATCAGGAAAGTTCATGGAAATGCTGGTCGAAGACATGAAACATATTTTGGCCTTAGGACATCTCTAGCGGTCCGCCAACTCATCTTGGACACCAAATATATGTATTCTAGCCTGTTAGGGTCGGTCCACAAACAAACCAGAAGGCTGGGTCCACCCTGCTCAGTTAGAGACAAGTACCTAGCAGGCACCCCGTTTGATGGCCATCTTGGACTTTTTTTTTCCTATTTCACCCAATTTGACAACTTTAAATAGAAAACAATAATATTATTTACAATCAATAAATTTAAATCGTTTACAGGTAAATAAACAACATAGTTCACAAGCAAACAAAAGAAATAAAATGAGAAAAGATTGACTACTTGTTTTCTACGTGAGCCCTGCTCAATCGGACCCGGTTGAAGTTGATTGTGAGTGTTCCAATCATGAATCTCATGATGCACATGGAAGAATTGTTCAAACGATGTTGCTCCAGACACCGGCCCAACCATTTCACCCTGAGATTGCCACCCTTTGTCAAAGAGGCTATCATCAGGCCCCTCTTCAATTATCATGTTGTGCATGATCACACAAGTAATTATCACCTTCCACATGGTCTCATGGCTCCATGTTCTAGCAGTGTGTCGAACAATATCCTACCGAGATTGGGGCATACCAAATGCCCGCTCCACATCCTTCTTACAAGTTTCTTGTTTTTCTGACAAACCTCTTACATTCTCTTCTTGATGATTGTGAATTGTCTTCACAATTGTTCACCACTTAGGATAGATGGCATCGGCTAGATAATACCTCGCATGTCCATTGATCTCATATTGAACCCCTGGAGCATTGCCTTCCGCAAGCCTAGAGAATGTTATAGCACGTTAATATCATTGTTAGAACCTTCCATGCCAAACAAGAAGTGCCAAAACCAAATATCTTATGCTGCGACAACCTGAAGTACGATTGTGCACCCATTCACATGCCCGGTATATTCTCCCTACCAAACAAAAGGGTAGTTCTTCACTCCTAGTTCATGCAATCTAAGCTTCCAAGCATCCCAAGAAACCCTCTTGACTCATTGATCGAAAAGCAGTTGGAAATGTCGATAGCACTTAGCTCTCTCATGTAAACTTCACCAAACACCGCAACCACTGCTTTGGAGAAGTTTACATCAATCAGGGCATGTGTTCTCACTCATGCACATGTACTAATCAAAAAGATCACTGGCAACTTCATACGCAAGCATGTGAATAGTTGCAAGACATTTTTTGTAAGAAGTGAAGCCAATCTTACCGGCGCGTCATTATTGCACTCTAAGTACATATCATGGCCCCTCACGACATCGAGAATAGAAAAGAACAACATTCTTGACTTCGAAAAGCGACGCCGAAATATGTACTCTGGGTATAGTGGATCAGTAGGATGGAAGTAGTCATTGTGGAGTCGGACATGGCCATCTTCTCAATCATGAAATTGGCCTTGTCTGGCCTCATTGAGCCCCTGAACTTTGGTAACTGCCTCTCATTGTGCTCATGGATGAGAGCTGCCACCTCCATCAAGACTTTGGTATCACTGTCGGACTCGTCGTTCGACGATGTATTGGTGACATAATTGTAGAAAAACTCGATCGATCTATTTTCCATCTATGTACAATATAAGAAAATGGTCACTATGTAAATGCCTATGACGACTCTAGTCGTCCTGTAAAAAATAGAGGCCGGGTTTGTACATCAAATTCGGCTGCGCAATTGGCCGAGCATGTCCTGTACGCCATGGTTGGCAGACCGGTCCAAGCCTATGATCGACGAAGTCGATCTGTCCTGGCGGGCTTTTGGAAGACAGCCACAAAAGCCAACCACCCCCGGCGATGGCGTGTACTGAAGTTGTGTTGGCGACCGGGACGAAGATGCAAGACGATGGCGGAGACGGTGTAGTTCCCGAGATCCTCCGACAATGGCAAGTGCGTACAACAATGTTGGAAAGAGGCTTGGCCTCCGGTAGCAGACATGGGCAGGTATGATAACGGCCGACGAGGGATGGCGTAGGCGGCGGTGTCACGGTGGTGTTGCGGCGGAGGGAGGGGGTCGATTCGGGTGTGGACTGCTTTGTGTGTCACTTTTGGGAGGACGAGGACAAGAAGAGGAAGCTCATGGACGCGGGCTCTATCCGTCTGACCGTATTCCGAGCCCAAATTTGAGCTAGAAATGGGGCATCAAGAACCGTGTTCGTGGCGCTCGAACAGTTTGTGTAGCACCGCTGTTTAGAATACCTCGGTCCGTTTGCGTCGGCCCGCTCAAGATGCGCTTATACCATAGTTGAAGACATTTGGTGTCAATCTTCATTTTCCAATCCTTTTTAGCGATAAGAAAAAACTTTTTGGTACTCAGAAATCAGAAACCGCTTGTGAAGTGTTTTTCTGTAACCCACACCACTGGAAACCCAGAGTACAGTGGAGTATTCAGTAACCCACACCAATGTATGCAGTTTGCGCTGTCACCAGCCTGCATCTACGATACAAAAACGCATCATCCATAGCAAAGTGGTCGGTCGTGCTGATAATGAATTCTGAGTTTCTGACCAATGATGTTTTCTGTTTCTTCTGGAGCAGTACTGTTGATTGTGATATTGTTCTAACATGGTTTCTTCAGATAGCAAACTAGTGCACCCGCGGAGAGTGCCCGTTCATCCCCTCTGTCAGGTGGTAGCATATGCATTTCATGAATATAGAATTATAGATACTTGCAATAAATTGGTAGGGTGTATACATTATCATGAATAAAATATAATTAAAAGGGTATTTTAGTACAACCCGACAAAAAAAGAACAACCCAACAATTGCAGGATGTGAAAAGAAGGCCTGCCCCAGGTAGTTCTGACTTTGTTTAATCAAGTACACGTTTAATCAAGTACACTCCGATACATTCTTCATAGGAAAAGTTACAATATGATCCTACAGAAATACTGTGAGAATACGGAATCTAGGCATCATGTGTAAAAAATATAACCAAAGCAATGCCCATAGTTTACATTACATATCCAGCATGAAATTTTCAATAAGTTCTGTGGATGTACTCACACATAAAGTACTAGCGCATTTTTTTCCTTTGGACAGACTACAGCTTGAGCATTACAGACCTCCCGTATCGATGGCAAAACGAAAACCCAACGGTGGCCCAAAATGCCAGTACAAACGCGGCAGCCGTGATCGCGTACAGCACCGGATCATCAAAATCTCCCACATCTTCCTCAGGCACTGGATCTGGACCAGGAGCGCAGGCATTGCCCTGTGTAATGTTGTGAAGGTTTGTGTTGGCAAGGTAGCTGTCCATGCGAAATGAGCTGAGGTGACCAGAGTTTGGTATGCATCCTGACAAGTTATTGTATGCCACAGAGAACACCCCCAATGATGATAACTGGGTTAACTGCAATGGTATTGGCCCACTCAGCTCATTGTGGGAGAGGTCCAAGCTTTCTATCTCTTTCATGCCGCCGAAGGTTGCTGGGATTGGGCCAACAAAGAAATTGTATGACAGATTAAGGGATTTGATATGGCTTAGATTTCCTAGCTCCCAAGGAATTTCTCCATCCAGCATGTTCGCAGATAGGTCAATGCCAGACATCCAACAGAAGAAATTCCGACTATATGTGTAGATATTCCCTTTGGTGGCAAAGGTGAAGCCTCTTAACTCATATGAAGAGTCGTTATATATATATCCATAGGCTGACTGAAATATTTGATCGTCTGTTCCACCTTTGAAAGAGATATCACCAATACATGCTGGCAATGAACCTGAAAGCTTGTTATGGGACAAATCAATTATCCTCAAGTACATGAGTTTGCACACTTCTGGAGTAATCTGCCCTTAGAACCTATTTCCGCCCAACGAAAGTAGCCTAATGTTGTCAAGATATTGTACCCAACTGAGGTTGCCCATGAACTGATTGTGTCTGATATCCAAAGCAAACAAACTTGACGTGTTGAAAAAGGGGAAGGAGATATCGCCAGCTAATGAGTTCCCAGACAGGTTAAGAAAATTGAGCTCTATAAAGATACAGTTTGGTACAGACCCTGTAAGGTTATTGCTCGATAGATCTAAATGTCGAATTCCCTTTAAATCACAAATTTGTGGATTAATTTCGCCGGTTATAAGGTTGCCAGCAAGATTCAGGACTACCAAAGAAGATAGATTCCATAATGAGTTATCAAGCTTGCCAGACAGCTTGTTATCATGCAAATCCATGACTTTTAGAACACCTGACAAACCATGGGGTATTCTCCCTTCAAATTTGTTCCCGTCCAGGTACAATTCATCTATATTGGACAGATTATTTACCCCACCAAAAATAAGACCACCAAGCTTGTTGTTTGAGACCTTCAGTTGCGACAGCCCTTGATAATTAGTGAACATACAAGTTGGAGCTTCCCCGGAAAGTTTGTTGTTCGACAGGTCCAAACGGGCCATGTGGATGATCTCACACAATGACTGTGGTATGTGGCCAATAATATTGTTACTAGAAATATCTAGAACAGCCAAACCTGGAAACAGTGAGCTGATATTGGCTGGAAGCTGTCCTGTGACTTGGTTCATGTGTATGTCAATACTGTAGAGAAACGGCTGGGTATGCCATATTGGGTCTAGCGATCCAGTTAACGAGTTATTTCCAAGTTTTAGAACCTGTAGTGTTGCTTCCTTGGTAAACAACCAGTTCGGCATGCCACCTGACAAGATATTATTGGACAAATCAAGCTCCACTAAATGACGCTGTGTGCGTAAAAAAAGTGGTTCGGCGATAATGCTTTTGTCAAGGTCACAACCAGAGAGCAATAGCACTTTCAATTGGAACAAAGGGGTCCATCCAGGAATATTGACATCGACAACTAGGTTTGCATTGCCTGAAAGGTCTATCTCTTCTAGTTTTGTGAGGTTTCCCAGCCAAATGAGAGAAAGTCTACCACTCAAATTGTTTTCGGATAACCGAAGACTCTTAAGTGACAGTGGAAGATTCAAAGATGGGTTTATTGGAATTTCTCCTCTAAAGAAATTCCTCGAGAGGTCCAACCATTCAATATGTGAAAGTGAAAAAAAGAATGTCGGAATGTTTCCACTGAATTGGTTGGTGCTCAAATACAACTCTCGCAGGTTCTTGAGAATTTCAAATGCTGTGGAAGTAGAAAAATCATGTTAATAATAACTCTATCATTAATTATCATACTATTATTTTTCCGATATAAGCAGGAAATGCTCTGGTAGGAGTACCTTGTTCATTCTGAAGAGCTTCACTCAACTTATTACCCTCGAGATGTAATACTTCAAGTGGAATTGGTTCCAAAGCCAAATCAATAGGAAAATGTCCATGAAAATTGTTGTTTGAAAGATCTAGGAACTTCAGATGAGGAAGTGCAAATAATGACGCAGGGAGAGATCCAGTGAACTGGTTGCCAGCCAAATTCAAGTTCCTAACGTTTTCAAAGGCTGCATTGCATGCAAGTAGTACAACTGTTACAGGTGGCACATACTAAAAGCATAAACATGAAAGTCATTTTTTGAATATAAGTAAGAGTTTCTTGTTTTTGCCTGTAGCCGGGAGAGTTCCACTGAGGTTATTATAGCTGAGGTCAAATACTTCAAGTGAAATTGGTCCTGAGGATGAACTTATTGGAATATGCCCACCAAAGTTATTAGAGGAGAGATCTAGGATCTTTAGGCGAGGAAGTGCAAAGAGCGGTGTGGGGAGGTCTCCGTTGAAGCTACTACCAGACATATTCAATTGTCGCAAGTTCCTAAGATTTTCAATTGCTGAAATGTTCCAAGGATATGTAATGATTATGGATATGAAATGTCAGCCTCAGGCTCAGTTTCTGTACTCCTCCTATAAGCAGTAAAATTAAGTACCTGCGCCCAGAAGACCTATGTTCATGTTGTTATAGTTGAGAGCTAAGACTTCCAATGAAACAAATTTCCTGATAAATTCTGGAAAACCCCCTCCCAACATAGTGCCACTGAGGTCAAGATATCTAAGCTTGGGTAGTCCAATTAACCCTGAAGGTGTTTTTCATTGCACAAATATGAGAAAAATACGAAGCGATCACACATATGTATTGTCCAAATAAATTTTTAGCATGTACATACCTTCTAAGCTTAGTAAACATTGATAACAGTATGATAGATCTAGGTACTCAAGCTCACGGAATGCAGAAAACATCTTCAAGTTTAAGAACCAAGAAACATTTGGAATTGTTCCACATACAGCGGAAAAGTAGAGATGAGACACCCGCCGTGTGCTATTGTTGCATTTCACACGCTCCCAAGAGCAGCAGTCATCACCATCCTCCCCCCATGAATTAGGCACTCCAAGAGAAGATTGGATGTCCATTAGTGCAGCCCTCTCCTCCACGAAGCAGCCAGAGGACAATTGAAGCATGGAGTGTAACAAGAGAAATAGGACCAAAGACAACGATCCCCATGGACTTAATCTACCCATGTGCAGATAATAAGCTTTTTCTTCCTTCTCCTGCCTGTGCGCAGAACCGCAAATACACTAGGCTTGGGCTATAGTTGCTAGACTTCCGGGGAAAATGCTGAGTGGTTCTTATCTGCAGGCTTGCTTTATCTTTCGCTAGCTTCGTACTGGTTATAGACAAGGACATGCAAGGAATACAGGTCTAGGAGTACTAACTTGGCACACACTGCCAGTTTACTTGGACCAATACTTGAGAAATCGATCATCCTCCACGGGAAAGCTTGTTGAAAAGATAACACATTGACGGAGTGACCTAGTGGATGGCCAATTAGTCACAGAAAGTTAGGTGCCGAGTAGACTTTTGAAGCTGTCACAGCAGCATTGGGGGCCCAAACCTCCGAGGAAGACAGTGACACACATAGTATGTTGCTTGAGATGCTACCACGATCAGGAAATGACATGTAACCAGGAAATACATACAAAATATAAAAAAAATACTTGAAAATAGCAGCTGAGAAGAGATTCGTCAAGGAAGACATGGCCAGAACTCACAAGGGCATGCACTAGCAGTTCGGCGGCGATTCGACACAGCCGCCACGGCTCAGCGGAAACCCTCGCGCCGCTATCCGGACACGCCAGGGCGGCCACCCTAGTCTTCCGAGACCCGCAGCCAGCGTCCCGGCCGGGGAGGAAGGCGTGCGAGGACTAGGCCCTAGGAAAATAAGGCTTGCCCAATGTTCTGCCCGGATTTCGCCATTGCCAGGTGCGTCCGGTCGCCGGCGACGGCCGAGAGGGACCCTCGTCCGCCGCTGGGTCGGTAAAAAGGCCGGCTCACTCACTATTTCCCGGGCTTCTACCGTTCGCAAATCGTAGCTCGGTGGGCTGCTTCTTCGATGCCCGACCCCCAACAGCATTTCAGCTGTAACGCCGCCTCGGCCCATGAAACCAAGCATTCTGCCCTCTTTTTTTTTTTTCGGGAGCATATTCCTGTCCGGTGCTTTGTGTAAGCATCGTGACCATCGAAGAAAGCCATGCACGATTTGCATATGCCTCCAAAAAAAACATTTATTCAGGGACAAAGCTAGCGAACTTGGAGGCTCGTCATGTCTCCATTCCACGGGCTGCCATTGTACACCGACGGGTTCGGTGTAACTCCCTCCCACACTCCCAGCTACGTACAAGCTCACATAAGCACCCAACCACCTCTTATTTTCGTCGGCCTTGATGTGAACAGAAGATATTTTGTACAGAACTAAAATAAGAAGCTGCAGGGAAGACTTCAGTACTACGAAAAAGGAAATTTTAGACCACATCGAATTAGCTCACAACACGTGGATCACAAACTAAGTATTAAGCGAGGCTATGACCACTTTAGATTATCTGGTTGCCTCGTGCCAACAAACTATTTTGTTGCTGTCGAAAGAAGGCGATAAGTTAATACGCCCAATCAGCTTCAGAAATATAGTTCTGCTAATCTGATGCGCCTGGTTGCGTACGTCCTCCCCTCCCCTAGGGACAAATCCAACGGAGCAAGAGTGGATGAACCAATGGAATATTTGCAATAATGAACCAATACAATTGTTTGCAGTTCCCGCTGACACCAGATCTGCATCTAGACTACAAAACACGTCCATCCATAGCAAAAGTGGTTGATGCCGATAATGAATTCTGACCAGTAACCCCCCCCCCCCCCCCCCCCCCCCCCCTGCATCCTGATACGGTATATTTTTTCTCTTGGAGCTAGTTCTGCTGGTTGCGATATTGTCCTGACATGGTTTGTTCAGAGAGTAACATACTAACATAGCACTGCACCGCCGAGTATACTTGTTAAATCAGGAGAGTGTCTGTTCATCCATCCACTTGGTCTGATCATCCAACTCTACACCTCGAGGTGCCCGGCCATAGCTTCCTTTTTCCGCGAGGATCTTTTTTTTTTGGTGATCATCAGGTTATCCGTCACCCCCACCTAGGCTTGCCATCCCTAGTTCTTTTGTCTTGCAGTAGCAACGTGTTTGTTTCTGAATGCCTATGGAAATTCGCAATGAATTTACCTGCCACTATTGAGAATTTCGACTATGGCGAAATCTATGTAATCTGTCCAACGAACATATTTTTTTTTTAACGAGGACGAACAAATATGTGGCATGTGGGCAGATTCTCTGCCATGCTTTGTACAGAACATGCCGAAAATATATAGGAGCGGCCTGAATGAACTTTCTGTCGTGCTTTTGGCAGAGCGTCCCGTGAAAGCGGCTAAGATAATAGCCAGATTAAACTGGTAAACAAATTACTGACGATCTTGTTTGGCCGTGCACATGTGGCCGTAGAATTTCCGTATCCAAAACAGTCCCTAAGTCTAGCTTTATTGGACTCTGCGATAGATGAGCTAGTTTACTCACCGTTAGCCGCCGGAGGCAGTTCACATGGTGCCCGCCGATTCGTTCAACTCTGTTTTTATATACGAGTTCATGTTTGGATGCCAGCGTGGACAGGTCCGTCTCATTATCCCCAGATTCCGTGGGAGCGCGGGCGAAAATTCTCCAGAAACGAAACTGAAAAATCACGTCCGTGCCGAGCGCGAGAGCGAGTAGGAGTAGATAGAGTAGAGGAGTGGGAGGAGATCAGGGAGAGTCAGACAAAGCGATGGATAGTCATTGACTTCCACGCCCACCCACCTTCCTTCCCAATCGGATCCATCCGGCGCGCCCATAAACTCCGCCCCCGCCTCGTCCCCACCGGCTCTGCTCACTCCCTCCCTCCATTGCCCTTCTCCTCCTTCCCCTTCCTCCTCCGGCAGTCCCGCTGTCGCTTCCCTGCGGCTGTGTCCAGCTGTGGAGGGCCCGGCGCTTGTTTTCCGGTGAGCTTTGGGGCGTGTGAGGGAGCATGGCGGGGAAGGGGGAGGAGGAGGTGTACGTGGCGTCGATCGACCAGGGCACCACCAGCACCAGGTTCATCATCTACGACCGCCACGCCAGGCCCGTCGTCTCGCACCAGCTCGAGTTCAAGCAGCACTACCCGGAAGCAGGGTAAGCGCACCACCAGCCTTGCAAATTCGTGATCTCTCTCTCAGTGGAATTTCGGTGAGCTTGAATGTTCCGTGCGATCGGTTGGCCAGAACGGAATTACCGAATTTCTAGAAGTTAAGATGTGCAGTAGTACCGTTGTGGTTGTTAATGCTCCGATTTATGTGGAGTGCGAAAAGGCAGTCTTAACTGTCAAATTACGTCAGCTGTTTCAGGTTTGCCCAGTTACTGTGTGCTTTAATTTGATTACAAATCAGGAGTACACGTGATGCCAAAATTAGGATCATGTATTATGCTTCCCCTGATGTATTTGGAAGGATCTCTAGATTTTCTAGTACTAGATAGTACCACTCTTTTCTTACGCACAGCAAGCTACTCTATTTGAGCGTCTGAACTCCACAGTGTCATGAACAGCTTTGGAATTGCGATGGGTAAATATTGCTATTTTTCTAGAAGATCGGCATGATAATTGACTTACTGAGCTAATGGAGCCACGATAGTCCTAGTCTTGCTGGCTTTTAGGTGATCTCTTCAATTATTTGATGTGTGACTACATTGACACCTCTTTTCTTAGATTAATACAGTTGTTGTCTTGAATATGTAATCCTATGGCCCAGATAGATTGGGAGGCTATTGGATCATATTTCCATTCTCCAAAATTACTAAAAGAAAAGTTCTGAAGTATTGTAATCCTGACTTTGTTTTGACAATTTTATTTTCCTTCTACATGCTCAGTGAAAAGGGTCTGATCATTGAATGACCTTGCTTCAAATCTAATACAGTTCTACTCCCTCCGTTTCAAAATATAAGATGTTTTAGGTTTGTGAAGAAAATGTATCTAGACTTCTTTTAGTGTCTAGATTCACTCAAAATCGGAATGAACCACATACTAAAAAAAAGTCTAGATACATTTGCTTCACAAACCTAAAACATCTTATATTTTGAAACGGAGGGAGTATATACTAATTATCTGAATGCACTTTTAGGACTGACTATCCACTTGGCTAGATATTTCGTGCCGGGAATACTAGCTTAGGAAGCAAACATATTACTTTTTCCCTGTTTCACTTCTGTTTCCATTTATTGGTTGCTATACGAAAAAGGGAAACCTGCCATACTGAACTTTGCCTTATGTTGGGAGGTTAGTTGCTATTTTATTATGGTCAGTGTCTGTAGTGTGATCTTCCTGTGTAAAGCACTGACAGATTTTATCTTGAATTTGTTATACTGTTGTTTGCTGCCCCTTATCTTTGCGACTAGGAGATGACTTCTGACTTTTATTATATTTGTGTCTTGTTGTGAACTTCAAGATGGGTCGAACATGATCCTATGGAGATTATGGAGAGTGTGAAGATTTGCATGGCAGAGACACTTGGCAAAGCTGCAGCTAATGGACTTAATGTGGATGCTGGTTTGAAGGCCATTGGGATCACAAATCAGAGGGAGACAACCGTTATGTGGAGCAAATCCACAGGCCTTCCACTGTACAATGCCATTGTGTGGATGGATGTTCGCACAAGCTCTATTTGCAGGTCTCCTTTTATCCACCTGTCACTTTTCTATTAACGTTTTTATACCATGCCGTGTTTTGACCGTGCTTCATTCTTCGCCTGTTCAGGAGACTGGAAAGTGAGCTATCCGGTGGCAGAACACACTTTGTGGAGGCATGTGGACTACCAATCAGTACCTATTTTAGTGCTCTGAAGTTATTATGGTTGATGGAGAACGTTGACGCTGTCAAGGATGCAGTCCAGGCTGGTGATGCATTATTTGGCACAATCGACACCTGGTTGATCTGGAACCTCACAGGAGGCAATGGTGGGAAAGACGCTGATGGAAAAGAATTACTTGGGCAACATGTCACAGACTGCTCAAATGCATCTCGCACGATGCTTATGAATCTAAAGGCACTTGATTGGGACAAGACTATACTTCAGGCATTAGGCATTCCTGCCGGCATCTTGCCGAAGATTATCAGTAACTCAGAGAAAATTGGTGTGGTTGCCAGTGGGTTCCCTTTGGCTGGCGTCTCCATCTCAGGGTGTCTAGGTGATCAGCATGCTGCAATGCTTGGGCAACTGTGCCAGAAAGGTGAAGCAAAAAGCACCTATGGAACTGGCGCCTTCATCCTTCTCAACACAGGGGAAGAGGTTACCCAGTCCTCCCACGGTCTTCTTAGCACCGTTGCTTACAAGCTTGGCCCAGATGTACCCACCAATTATGCTCTAGAAGGCTCGATTGCAATTGCTGGTGCAGCAGTTCAGTGGTTGAGGGACAGCCTTGGAATCATCAGCTCAGCAGCAGAAATTGAAGGATTGGCTGGAAGTGTGCAGGATTCAGGTGGGATATACTTTGTCCCAGCATTCAATGGGTTGTTCGCACCATGGTGGAGGGATGATGCAAGGGGTATCTGTATAGGAATCACAAGATTCACAAATAAGGGGCACATTGCTCGCGCAGTGCTCGAGAGTATGTGCTTTCAGGTGAATGATGTCCTCAGCTCCATGCATAAGGATGCTGGGGAGGCAGGAGAGGTCAAGAGTGCAGAGGGAGAGTTCTTGTTGCGTGTTGATGGTGGTGCTACTGTTAACAACCTTCTCATGCAGATCCAGGTAAAGAAAAATATGCTTCAGCAGTACATCTGTTTGTGGTTCATCACATAGTTGTATGTTTAAATAGGTACTTACATATTCTAGAAAAAAGAGATGGTGACATAATGTAGATTAATCTTTTTGAAAAAATTCCCAACTGTGTCTGAAATGCAGAAAACCCAAGCTTTATCTCCTAGATGGTTTTACTTAGTTCTTTAATAATACTTTAGCACACAACCTGTTTCGTTGCTGTGCTAGTCTTTGCAGTATACTTATTGGCTTGCAAGTGTAAGAATCAAATTTCCAACAGATCACTAAGGATTGTATGTACTCACCTGCAGGCTGATTTATTGGGTAGCCCTGTTGTCAGACCAGCTGATATTGAGACAACAGCCCTTGGAGCTGCTTACGCAGCAGGGTTAGCTGCTGGAGTCTGGACGAAGGAGGAAATATTCGCAGGTTTGCACAAGGATAACACGACGGTGTTCCGCCCCAAATTGGACGATGCCCACAGGAAGAAGAGAGGTGACTCATGGTACAAGGCGGTTTCAAGGTCATTCGATCTAGCCGATCTTTCTCTGTAAAGTTGTCCTGTTACCGGTTCAGTTCTGCTTGTCAGTGATCGTCTGGTCAGTTGTGTATCTGTCTTCAGCCAGCTATTGCCAACGAATAAGCTGCTCTGTATGATATTTCTTCACTGGGACTGTTGCTGTCTTCTTCCTTTGTACGGTAAACAGAAGCAGAACATGATTTACCTTTGCACTGTAAACAGAAGCAGAACATGGTTTACCTTTGCAATGATAGAAATGAGTACAGAAATATCGGTGATTCTTCGGAATGAATTACTTTTCATTATTAGTGTTATTTTTCTACTACATAGAATGATCATTTTTCCATGACTGGGTTAACAGTCAAAGAAGCTCATTTTCAGCTTTCAATGAACCAGCGACAAATAATTTGGATTAGAGGTAGTACTGTTTTTTTCGTTATGCCAAACTGGATACTGGAATGAGATACTTACTAGTTCATGGAAAGAGAACCCACACTATCTGTTTTTTCAACAGATAAAACAGAACTGCAGTCCCTGCGTCCACACAACTCCATCCAATGGCAATAACAGTGGTAAGTTTAGCACACCAAGTTATACACTTAACGACTTATACATCTTTATGACCGCAGAATTCCATCCAATGGCAATCACAGAGGTGAGTTATACAGTACTACTAGAACTGATGCCACCACGAAGACGATGGTAAACTCTGACAGAGCATTCACGAGGTTACATAGGCAATACATAAATGGGCCGCAGTTGTGTGCATCATTTTGATGCAGATGCCAGGGGTATCACCTCCATTTCGAAGAAAAATGTTTTGACCGCTCAGTTGATGCACTGAATCTATAGAAGACTTGCAGTAATACAGACAGAAACAAACTGGAACGGACTCGGTGCTCGAGAGTATGTGCTTTCAGGGTGAATGATGTCCTTAGCTCCATGCATAAGGATGGCTGGGAGGCAGAAGTCAAGAGTGCGGAAGGAGAGTTCTTGTTGCGTGTTGATGTGGCGCTACTGTTAACAACCTTCTCATGCAGATCCAGGTAACGAAATTGTGTCTTGTCCCCTTCAGCAGTTTCTTTTCTTCTAAAGAAATACCTTAGTGGATTCTAGTTGGATACATCTGTTTCTGGTCCATCACATAGCTATATGTTCAAACTGATAGTTATATATTCTGGGGAAATCAGATAAGTTGCATAATATGGATTAATATTTTTAAAATAAATTCCTAGTTAAATCTAAAATGCAGGAAAACCAAGCTTACCTACTAAATATTTTTACTTAACTCTGTATAATACTACTTTAGCATACAACCTGTTTTGTTGTTGAGCTGATGTTTGCAGAACTCTTGTAGGTGTAAAACTCTTGAAGTTCCTATCAGGTCACTAACGATTCTACGTACTCAACTGCAGGCTGATTTGCTGGGTAGCCCTGTTGTCAGACCAGCTGACATCGAGACAACAGCCCTTGGAGCTGCTTACGCAGCAGGGTTAGCTGCTGGAGTCTGGACGAAGGAGGAAATTGTTTGCACACGAACACGTCACGTGTACCTCCGGCGTCGAGCGCGATACGCAAGACACGTCGCCGGAGGAGTCTCGCCGGAAGCGCGATACGCAAGACAGCCGGCGAGATCTTTTCAGCACCCGAAACCCCACGCGCCTGGGAGAGACCCCGTCTGGACGCACGGCGGTGATGGGCTGCCCTAGGTCGGTTCACCCGCCCCTAGTACCTCGTGGATCGAAGCTCTCCAACACGAAGAACGTCGATGAACGATGAGCAGAAAACCAGGGCGGAAGAGAAAAAGTAGAGGTTTGTAGATTGGTTTTTGCGATTGTTTGTTGTTTTTTAATCGGCCGTCACCCCTCGTGTATATAAGGAGCGGCTGGACTTTCCGTGCAAGAAAGAAGGCTGGATCCACGTCCAAAACCCTAGTTGGGTCCAACTCGAACAAGTAAACTCGAAATTTGCGTAACTGTTCGGTCAAAAACTTGCATGTACCTTCTGGACCACTTTC
Organism: Avena insularis; assembly: GCA_023614405.1. Lineage (NCBI taxonomy): Eukaryota > Viridiplantae > Streptophyta > Magnoliopsida > Poales > Poaceae > Avena > Avena insularis. Next base: position 382,286,554 of record CM042687.1, on the reverse strand, counting down.
GAGATAGTAAACGAGCTCAGATCAAAATATCATAAAAAGCAAAGTTGTTTGTCTCGAAAATACGAAGAACTTTTATGTTTTGCACTTTTTCATATGACCTGATATTCATTGCCTTCTCCTCTTGTTTTCGTATCAAAGTCGGATTGCGACCGAACGAATTTAACTCAATTCGGCTGTATTTTGAATCTGGAGGTCGTATACTTGCTCGGATGAAGATGATTCCAAAAACAAAGTTGTTCGTCTCGAAAAACTGAATAACTTTCATGTTTATGACTTTTTTATCCGAGTTGACCTCGACCGCTCAATCTTGTTCGTAAGCAGATGCGTTAGTCTAGTGGTTTTCAGACGGATTTTGCACTTTCGTCCACGCCAAAGGTGAGACAAGGTCTGTGGTCCGGCGACAACCCGGTTCTGTCCGTGCCAATTTAGCCTTTGGTAGTATTTTGACTCTAACTTTCGGATACTAACTCGGATTGAGATGATTCAAAAAACAAAGTTGATTGTTTCGACGAGACGCACAACTTTCGTGTTTTGAACTTTTTCATTTGAGTTCATCTTGAAGGAGTCATAGTTGAAGCCTCCATATATCACTCTGCAAATCTTCTCTAAACACTATCATAATCGGCTATTAAGCCTGATCATGGCTTGACTTGATATGGTGTCTTTTTGATGATCAATATTCCTCGTAGTGGACCTTTCCGAGTGCGTTTCTCTCGCCATTTGCCTTGATTAGCTACGATCCCAAAACGAGTGACAACACATGCCCCCCTGTTTTCTGGCAGAGCTTGCATGCCAGAAAATAACTTGCATCATTTTTATTCTAAGGACGATGTCAACACTCCATCGGCCATTTGTTCTTAGGGCGATAACTATGTACCGGCCATATATGCTAAGGGCGATAATTACATATCGGCCATATGTGTGCTCAAGCTTCTTGCCACACGGGGAACATACCGGAAGAGAAAAAAACTCCCCCCGTCGCTCGCCCAGGCGGCGGCGGCGTCTGACTTCCCTACCTCCGCCAGCCACCTCCTCCCTTCCCAGCCGCCGTCGGAGGAAGCCCGGGCGATGCTCTTTGCATGGCCGGGCACAGTCGTCCTTCGCGTCCTCCTCGAGTTCCTAGGCGGAGGTTCTCGGTGGGTTGCGGCGGGGCACCGGCGCGCGCGTGCGTGGGCGACCTCCGGCGGGGTGGTCGGGCGACGGCAGCTAAGGCCGCGTGGCCCTGACCTCGGCGCGGAGGGCTGCGTGGCGGCGCGGCGCCGATAGGGCTCTGCTCGCTTCCGGAGGGAGTTGGTGACTGGCCTCGGCCTGGAGGTGGCGACAGGTTCTGGTCGTCGGCCCATGGATTCGGTGGTGGCGCTGATGCCGGCAGCGGCTGCGCAGGGAGGTGCTCTGCTGGCCTGCTGCCCCTGCAGTTCTGGCTGGCCCAGATCTGGGCCCGCTTGGGCCTGATCTGGGTTTGGGGCGGGCCTGGCGCGGGGCTGCCTCTCTCTGGAGGTGGAGGAGGGTGTGGGGCGTCTCGGAGGGCGGTGACGGCTGCGGTGGCTCTGCTGCAGCGTGGCGGCGGGGTCTTTACGGGCCTTTCGAGGCCCGGCCGGGCTGTGTGCCTGGTGTGCCCCTGCGACCGCGTCCGGTCGACAACCGCCATTGGCGGTGGAGGTCGAGCTCCTCCGAGCGGTCGTGAAGTTACCACTATCTGGTTTGGCCATCCCTTCCCCTTCCGCTTCATAGGTCACGCACGAACCAGTCTCAGTGGGTGCGAGCCCGTGAATCTTTCAGGATGGTCTGCAAGCGTTTCTTCGGCGGAGGTGGCTCCGGAGGCGTATTGTGTTCTTCGGCGGCGTTCGGCTGTGTCCCGGATAAGCGGCGGCGGTGGTGGTTGAGACGTGCTTGGCCGGCGACTCCAAACCCTAGGTTGGGTTTGGGCGGGCTAGCTTGCTCTCAGGTCACTTCCATGGTTGGTTTGGGGTTCGGTTCGGGTCAGGGTAAGCGACGATGCCTATGTGTCTGCTGCAGCGCGGCGGCGGGGGCTTCACGGGCCCAAGTTGGGTTCGGCCGGGTCTAGTTGGCCTAGTATGCTCCTGCTGCTGCGTCCGGTCTGCTACCGCCCTGGCGGTGGAGGTCGTTCCCTCCGACACGACAGCAGCGATGCTGTCCCTTGTCTTCGATGGATGCCTCGCGCCGGCCAACCTCGTGGTGTTTGCCATGGCGAGACACCGATGAAGACGGCGAGACTGTTTTGGCGCATGTTGGTGGTTGGCTTGTTGGTGGAGTGTCAGAATTGGCTGGGGTTTGGGTCTTTGGGGGGTCGGGATAAATTCTTGTCGGCTAGGGCTGGCTCAAGGGTGCCGCCTTCCTTCTTGAAGGGCGCCGGTGGTACCCTCCTCTCACTCCCTTGTGTGTACCGGGAGAAATCCTAGGAGAAGTCCGAGCAGCAGCGTCGTCATCGTCGCCCCCCTTCTTGAAGGTGCTGCTTGGTACATGGCAATTCGGTGGCATAGGACCGTGGTGGGACTCTTCCGGAGGGCGCAGCGGTCGCGATTCTTTGTCGGTGGTCGATCCGGTGCTATTGTGCATCTTTTCTTTTTCTTTCTTTTGTGTTGTTCTCTTGGGCTTTTGCTTGTCTTTATTTGACCCAGTGTTAGTATCTTTGGTATTTGTCTTTGTCTGCCCAAGACTATCTCACCTATGTGCTTTATTTATAAAGCGGGGCGAAAGCCTGTTTCGAGAGCTTCTTGCCACACACTCGGGTAGAATTTCTTTAGATATTTTCCATTGAGAGCCCGAGGCAGTAAATTCCCTCTCATAGATTCCACTAAATATGAATTGCCGGGAACTACTCTCACAACCTTGAAAGGACCCTCCCAGCTCGGAGACCACTTACCAAACTTTTTGTCTTTCGAACCAACCGGCAGAATCACCTTCCACACCAAATCGCCAACTTGGAAGCTCTTCAACTTTACCTTTTTATTGTAAGCTCTTGCTACCCGTAACTTTTCTTTCTCTATCTCTTTCAAAGCAAATAAACGTTTATCGGCAACTTCATCAATGTTGTCCATCATCAAGTTATGGAAATCTACTGCTGATAAGTCATTTTGCTTAGCAAATCTCAAAGCAGCCAGATTTACCTCCACTGGCAAAACGTCTTCTTGTCCATACACAAGTTCATACGGAGTTACCTTTGTCGCACCATGCCTTGAGATTCTATGCGCCCATAAAGCTTCGGACAATACTTCATGCCACTTTCTTGGATGATCTTCAATCTTCTTCTTGATAAGCTTGATCAAAATTTTATTGCTTGACTCAGCTTGTCCATTAGCTTGCGCATAATATGGAGATGAACTAAGCATCTTTATCTTGTAAGATTCAGCGAACTCTTTTACTTCCTTTGCTATAAATGATGTGCCTTGATCTGTAGTCAATGTTTGAAGAATACCGAATCTATGTATGATGTGCTCAGTTATGAACTTGATCACCTCTTTATGGGTCATATTTCTGAGAGGTATCCCTTCAGACCACTTCGTAAAATAATCAGTAGCTACCAACACGAACCGATGCCCTTTCGAAGAAGAAGGATGAATCATACCAATGAAATCTAGTCCCCAACCTCTAAATGGCCATGGCTTGATAATAGGATTTAACATAGCAGCAGGAGCCAACTGAATATCACCAAACTTTTGACAAGCTTCACATCCTTTATAATACCTAAAGCAATCATTAATCATTGTCGGCCAATAAAATCCTCCACGTCGTAAGATCCACTTCATTTTGTGCGCCGACTGATGAGTACCACATATACCTTCGTGTACCTCTCCCATAGCAACCCTTGTCTGATCTTCATCCAAGCATTTCAAAAGAATACCATCAACCGTTCGACGATAGAGATCATTATCTATCAATGTATATATGAAAGCCATCCGCCGAACAACCCTATCTGTCCTCTTACTAGGATCTTGCAAATATTCAACAATGGGTTTTCTCCAATCTTCATGCCCACCTGCACTAGATCCCTCATTAGTGGCCGAATCAATGGGATTTAATTCGGCCTTATTTATATTAGCAAGCATAAACATCGGCTCATGAGATATATGAAAATACCACGATAAACATGATATCCAGATACTTGCTGTGCTAAATCATTTGCATTCCAGTTGTCTTCTCTAGATATATGAGTAATGCTAAAGTAATCCAAAGTGGAAATTATATCTAGACTTATCAAGGTAAATATTAAGTGATCCATCGAGACATTGGAACACCTTGGATATTTGTTGTACTACTAGCAACGAATCACCAAAATCCTCAATATGTGTTGCACCTACAGCGGTTAAAAGTTCTAGCCCGAATAATAAAGCTTCATATTCGGCTTGATTATTTGTTCAAAAATATTCTAAGCGACATGAGGCTTCAAAAACAGTACCATGAGGAGACACATAAACAACACCAACCCCTTGGCCATTGTCGCAAACTGAACCATCAAAGTATAGCCTCCATGGTACTAGAGTGACAAAATTAATATCTACATCATGCTTGTTATCAATCCGATGTTCAACTATAAAATTAGCAACAATTTGGCCTTTCATAGATTTTAAAGACTCATAAGCCAAATCATATTCAATTAACGCATAAGCCCATTTACCAATCCTACCGCTAAGAATTGGCCTATGCAACATATATTTAATAACATCGGTTTGACAAGCTATAATGCACATACTAGACAATAAATAATGCCTTAACTTAGTGCAAGCATAATATAAGCATAGGCATAATTTCTCAATAGAGGTATACCTTGTCTCAGTGTCCAACAATCGTCGACTCAAATAAGTGATCACATACTCCTTTCCTTCGGTTTCTTGTGTCAAAACAGCACCAACAACGCCTTCCTCCGCAGCAATATAAAGCCTAAAAGGCTCTCCGCGTTTTGGTGCTCTCATCACTGGAGGAGTAGACAAACTTAATTTGATATTTTCGAATGCATCTTGCTGTTTTGCCCCCCAAGTAAAATTGGCATCATTCTTTAATTGAAGGATAGGGGTAAATGCTTCAACTTTCCCAGACAAGTTCACTATGAATCGCCTCAAATAATTAATCTTCCCAAGAAATTTCTGCACATCCTTTTTGCATGTTGGAGCTTGTACTTTCTGGATAGCTTCTATCTTCTTGGGATCAATCTCTATACCATGTTCATGTATAATAAAACCCAAGAATTTACCAGCTGATACACCAAAAGCACACTTCAAAGGATTCATCTTGAGCCCATACTTCCTCATCCTCTCAAGAGATAAACGTAAATCGACTAAATGAGATTCATTATCGTCCGATTTAACAACAATATCATCAATATAGACTTCAAGTATGACCCCGAGAAGATCATGAAAGATTAAATTCATAGCTCTTTGATACGTGGCACCAGCATTTTTCAAGCCAAAAGTCATCACTGTCCATTCAAATAAACCAACAAAACCAGGGCAGTGAAAGGCTGTTTTGAGTGCATCTTCTTCAGCCATGAATATTTGATTGTATCCCGCGTTACCATCAAGAAAGCTAATAACTTTGTGTCCAGAGGCATCATTAATAAGCATATCGGCTATTGGCATAGGATACTCATCTTTCGGTGTAGCTCTATTCAAATCTCTGAAATCAACACACACCCTCAACTTGTTAGACTCCTTCTTCTCTACTGGCACAATATTAGAAATCCAATCTGCATACCTGCAAGGCTTAATAACATTAGCTTTAAGCAAACGACCGATTTCTTCCTTGATCCGATCATACATCCTTGGATTGAATTTTCGGGTCGGTTGTTTATGAGGTCTAAAACCAGCCTTAATAGGCAAACGATGCTCAACTAGCTCTCGGCTCAAGCCAGGCATCTCGTGGTACTCCCATGCAAAGCAATCAACATATTCTTTAAGCAACCCGATTAGTACATCTTTATAATCGGCTTCCAGATTTTTGTTTACAAATGTTGGCCTAGGAATTGAACCATCTCCTATATCTACTTCTTCCAATGGATCGGCCGATGTAAAACCTTGTCCCAACTTATCCATACCATCTATTTCTTCTAATGACTCATACATATCGTTCTCATTAGACCGATACTCTATAAGTCTCTTCCGTAACCACTCTTCATTGGGATCCATTAATTACATATTTGGGAGACGATTACTACCAATCGGCTTTAAAGACATGGGCACGAAACCGTTTCTTGTGGCACTAAGAAAATCAAATTCTGGAAGGTCATGCCCCGTCAAGCAAGTTGCATTGGGATGTTGCCAATCTACCAATGAATCAGCCAAAGCAACGCAAGCTGAATTATCCGCATGGACAACCTCCACTTCATCATCCACCCACTGTATCAAGAACTGATGCAAAGTAGATGGCACACATTGGTTGGCATGGAGCCAATCACGGCCTAATATGACATTGTAATTACCTTGCACTTCAGCAATAAAGAAGGCAGTGGCCAAAGTCTTGCTTCCCACTGTGAGTTCCGCACTCATCACACCTTTGGCCTCTGTCTTTTCTTTGCCTTCAAACCCATTGAGTACCATATTGGTCTTCATCAACTTACTCTCATCTAATCTCAATTTCTTGAAGACTGAATATGGCATAAGATTCACTACAGCACCACCATCAACAAGCATCCTCACGATCGGTGATCCATTGATATGTCCCTTTACATATAATGGCTTCAAATGCTTCACAGGATCTCTTGGTTTCTCAAATATGGAGTTCTTGGGACCAAAATCCAGCTGTGCTACCTCTCCTTCTTCATCTACAGCACGAAACTCAGTAGGTAAATAATACACCATATGCATATCCATACCTTCCCGAGCCGGTGTGTTCTCAAAGTCCACCATCTCCTCATCGCCCTCCACTACAAATGTTGGCTCTGAAGTTTCATCAATCGAGGGAAGTGTAGGGAGTGGAGTAGACGAGGCAACAATATTCATATTTTCCTCCACGGATGATACAGGAGCTGCTGTAATTACCATGGGAACTGTGGCATCTTGCTTAGGTACCCATTTTTTGAAAGGTAACATGGGAAGAGTCTCACTAAAAGACTCATCTCTCCTTTTCTCTGCCTCATGTTCCACCTTCTCTTGGTTCCTCATGCGCTGTAATCTCCTCTTCTTGGTTTTGGTTAATCCAGGAGGACACCACTTGGGCTGAGTATATTTAGAATCCTTTGGCTTAGCCTCACTTGCATTATCTTCATGACCATTAACCGATGATCTTGGCTGAATAACCAACACATGTTTATTAGAAATAACCGGTTTATTACCAACAACCGGCTCTTTGAGCTTCATTTCATGAGTGCCTACCACAATAGCTTCAGCATTTGAATTGTCTTCTTGTTTCTTCTTAGATTCTGGAATTTCAGTACATGATGACTTAGGACGCCACTCCTTGTGATTAATTTTGCTTGAAGATTTTTGCGATGACCGATTATCATTGTATCTCAAACGGTCCCGAACTGGTCGTGAAATCCTATCATGAACATATCTTCTAGGTTTTGTCCATCCTGGATGAAAAGCATATGGCGCCATTGGAGCCTTCCCCATCCTCCATTGAAATAATATGAAGCACACGGGGGTGGTGCCATCCATGGCCTTGGTGCCCACTGCTCATACGGCCTCATGTGCCATGGAGACCTCTCCCTTGGAGGTGATCTTGGACGCTTCGTATATGTTGACCGATTATCATTGGAACCGGCCGCTTGGCTCGCATACTTGGATAACAACATGTCGAAGGTTGGCTTAATACGTTTGCGTTGTACCTTAACCTCATTGGTCTTCCACTTGCCAACATCTGGACTCTTGGGTTTAATGAACCTCGCACGAACATCATTCTTCACTTGAGGTTGCCCCCCAAGTGCAGGATTTTTTATGGTGATCTTCAATGTCTCTTTGCCATCGGGTTGTTTGCCAAGAATGATCTCCCTTCCCAAGATCTTGTCTCTCCCCTTGTTGTTCCTGGGTTCACCAATAACGACATTATTTTTATTAGAGGATCCGGCCACCTCTGGCCGAATTAATACCCTTTTCCGATGCAGCTCCAAGGTATTCATTGGGTATGGCTGCTTGTCAATTTGCATATCATCAAAGCTCAATCGTCCATCATTGATAGCCGATTGTATCTGTCGTCGAAAAACATTGCAGTCGTTAGTAGCATGAGATAAAGAATTATGATACTTGCAATAAGCACGCCGTTTTAACTCTTCAAACGGCGGTAAGGTATGAGAAATTCTAATGTATTTATCTTTCAACATGGCATCAAATATTCTGTCACATTTGGCCACATCAAAACTGAAAGTCATCTCATCTTCACGATTCTTGCGAATCGGCTTAAGAGCATCACAAGTATAAGGTTTAGCCTTGGAGGGCCAAACAAATTCAACGGCATACATATCAGCATCGTCCTCTGAATTTTCGCTATCATACCCAACAGTATTTATACGAGGACGATCAGATTTTGACCTATGTATATCTTTTGCTTCTTTGCTTCGGCCTTCCTGAGCCAAAGCCCTTTGTAAAACTTGGCTAACATTCAAAAAATCATAACCTTCTATTCTTTCCTTAATGTGAATCCTTAAACCATTGAGCACCAAGTAAGCCATATCTCTTTCAGTTATCACTAAACTATAACACCGATTTTTTGTGTCCCTAAACCTTTTGACATAATCGGTAACTGATTCATCATGTTTTTGTTTAACCGATGTCAGATGTGATAACTTAAGCTCATTATCACCACTGTAAAAATGCTCATGGAATTTCTTTTCTAAATGATACCAAGTATTAATAGAACCATAAGGTAAAGCAGAAAACCATGAAAAAGCGGTACCAGTCCAAGACAAGGGAAATAGACGGACTTTTAAAGGATCACTATTCCCAGCCTCTCCCAATTGTGCTAAATATTGACTAACATGTTCCCAAGTTGTTTGCTACCTACCCCATTAAATTTAGCAAAATCAGGCACCTTATATCCTTGGGGGTATGGTAAAGCATCAAAGTATTCTGGATAAGGCTTTTGATACATCCAGCTTACAGGCTTCGGCTCAATTCCGAAGTTATCATAGAACATCTTTTGCAGTTCTGACCTAAGCGTGGCCATGTTCTCATCTATACTGGATGAATTTACTTGTTGTGGATGTGCAGGAACCATAGACGTATTAGCCGTAGAATGTACTTGTGCTACCTGGTATCGAACTCATATTCGGCGCCATGGTCGTGGTTAGAGGGGTGTGACCTGGTTCAGCGGTGCCGCCGAATAAGGCACACTTGTCAACACCCGGATTTTTCAATCCTAGATGCCTGTTATGCCATACATCGCAATCCCAGGATTACCATTTTTGCGAGACATAACAGAATTGGATACCATAGTACTTCATCCATTACAAACGATACATAAGTTCTTACACAAATGGGGATCTCATGATCCAGTTCTTAATACAACATCAAGCAGCGGAATACGTAATGATAACGGTAGCGTAGGCGAATCTCCATCTTCGGGGTCACAGGCAATGCTGACGATGGGAGATGATCCTAGTTGTCGTAACCTTCCTGGGGTCCATCCTCCAGGTACTCCTCTTCATAGTCTGGCCATGGGAATAGCCAGGGACAAAGCCATGAGTACTCTTTAAGTCCTCGCAAACTAATACTAACAGGTAAGGGGTTTTTGGATAATAGGACACTAGGCTCTAGGGTTGTTTTGCAAAAAGCCAGGTTTATCTTTACTAAGTTCTAAAGCTAGTCACAATTTTATAACTCCTAAGTGGGATCTTGTAATTCAGGTCACAACTCTGTTGTGTTCAAGTCAAAGTCTCAATTCATTTCACAAGTCATTTTAAAAAGTCGTGAGGGAACAGTATGGCCACTCTAATCGTCCATAATCATGACGGCCTATTCGAATAGTTTGACACTCTGCAGAGATTGTACACTTTCACCACAACATTCGATACATCCGTCAGGAACAAATCCTGAACTCACCATACTCAGTATGCGGATAATCAATCCTAACCTTTCAATTACACGCCCTAGTATAAGCACCTCTCCTGTGAGTTTGGCCTCCCAACCATGACCACTGTCATCTTGGGTACTGCACAGGTGGACAATCTTCACAAGGTAGCCTTAGCTCAGACCTTGGCCGTGAGGGAACTAATACTAAGGTATATAAGTTTCTAATCAAGCCCTACCCAATATTCGGGTATTGTGGTTGTACGCTAAAATTGGAATGGTATCGCATCCAGACAACCATCAGTTTTATAAAGGGCTAAGGCTCATGCCTCAACATTTTCATCACCAAAATCATCAAGTGTTTGGAAACACATGTCCAAAACATTTCAATAGAATGATCCATCATTCCAAGGTTTTCATAACCATTTTTCCACCAAGTATTCCCATCTAAAAGTTGATCAAGTTTTATGCTTAGCACTAGCATCTACAGGTGGGGGTAGTAATAATGAGGGGTGGTAACTGGTGGAGTTTCACTAAGTCCAACCTTATATCTTAGGCTGATATCAAGGTTTCTAGCTTAGGCCAAATTTTATGCTCTTTAAGCAACCTTCAGCACAACTGTCTAGTATCTACCAAACTCTTAGGTAGACTCTAAGTAAGCTTTGATAAATAAATAAAGTAAGAAGCTTGCCATAAAACTAGGATTGGTTTAGCAAGTAGGTATGATCACATATGCTTAAGGCATAAAGTAGTCATCTCACAGGTATGGGTTTGTGGCATCAGTAAGGTATCTTGCAAGTGTTAGCTTGCACATTCGCTAGTAGTATTAGGATTGCATAGGAATTAGCTTGCATAGGTATAGTATCTTGCAAGTGTTAGCTTGCATAGGTATAGTATCTTGCAAGTGTTAGCTTGCCTTGTGCAGAGCAGTGGTTGAAGTTCTCCTCGGCTTCCTCTTCGTAGTATCCTCCTTCCTCCTTGTAGTATCCTTGGTCGGTACTAGCGTCTATGAATAAATACGAGGTACACAATCACCAAACAATACTTAACTACTTGCAATCATCACACACAAGGGTCCTATGGATGATCTAGCATCATACCTAACATTACAAGGTTAAGGCTTGGTTTAAAACTTCTTATTTTTAGAAAAGTAATTTCTACTCATTGAAAAACTACTTAAGATTTAATATTCTCCAAACTAAACATGGGATCATTTTGACACATGTCATCACCACATATTGTAGTCCATGGGAATGTGATTTAAAGTGGTGTCACAATTTAATAAGTTTTACCCTTTTATTTTAATTAATTAAAGTGTCTAGAAATGCTTATGAAGCATTCTTTTATTACTTGAACATTATTTCTGCAAGTAAACCTATACATTTTTATATATTCTGAAAGGTATGGTTAAATTTAATTTTTGAGAGTTGGAATCAACTCAAAAGCTTTTATGGTTTGAATTTGAAAAATGTTTGAATGCAGAAAAGCTTCTGCCTTGTTATTTTTACTATGGGTGATCTACAGATCCAAATGACTTGAATCCAACGGGCTTGGATTAAGCATTCACAGACCTTTACAACAAAATTGGTTTCATTCAATTTGGTGTACTGAATCGATCTGGGTTGATTTTTGAAGTTGGGTACAGAAGTGTGTTTGAATTTAAAAAGAAAAAGGTTTAATTTGAATTGCTGGGCTCTTGGCAAATTCTAACGGGACCTGCTAAGCGCAGTGCTCCTTGGCTGCTTAAGTGGGTGTCCCCACTCGTCGTGACACGGGCTGGGCGGCGATATGGAGCAACGTGGATCGTTCGATCTAGTTCTAATCCAATGGTGAGGGTCATCGACGCCGAGACAACTCCGCGAGAACGAAACCTAAGCGCGCCAGTGAGGGTGCTGGGGGCTCACCGAGTGCAGGCGAGGTTGGCGAGGGCGGCAACAAAGTCGACGACGGCGGTCCTCCTGTACCGGTGGCTTCTCTGGCGGCTCAATCGCTGGCTCCTTCTTCTCCGTGGCGGGCTCTAGTGAAATTCGGCGAGGTGGTGCTCGGCTTGCTCACGAGGATGGTGTGGCGGTCGATGGGGAGAGGAGTGAGATGGTGTGAAGAAATCGTGCGGGTGGCCTCTATTTATAGTCGGCGAGGGGCCGTCGGCGCCGCAGTGAGCTCGTCGGGGGCGACATTACAGGCAGCTATAGGCATGGGCAAGGGTAGGGGACGGTGTTGTGTCTCCTGGCGATGCTCAACGACATGATCGCGAGGCATGGGGCGGTGTGGTTTGTGCAGGCAGGCGCTCGCTGCGGCAGCGGCGTCTTCGACGATGGGCGGTGGCTGTATGGCACGGGGCAGCAAATGGGGGTGTCTGGCGGTCTCTCGGGTCGGTGGTGATCGTGTATGCACGCGGTGAGGGCGGCGCGCGGTCTATGGGTGATGGTCGAGGGTGGCGCTCTGGCGCACGCTCGGCATGGTCTGGGCGTGTCTCGTGCGCGTGGTCCAGGGCTTGGCAACTTCGCGGCTGGGACAGGCAGTGGCGGTGGACGGTGGGCTGCCTCCCGGACAAGGTTGGCACGGCTAGTTCTTCCTCTAGCCTGCTGTCCACAATGGGGTGACATGGGGGTGCTCGGCTGTTCACCATTAATGATAATGGCAAGCTCACAGGGGTGCTAGTGTTGGGCTAATCTTTCTAGATGATCTACTGGGTTGTGTGTGAGCTAACTAGGGAACAAGTTAGGCTCAAAACACTGCACACTATAGTGTTTGATGTTTTGTTTGTTTTGTGTCTGCAACCTGTTTGATGAAATGGCCGCATGAAATCAAGTTTTGAATTTTGAAATGAATTTTGGTGGGTTTGCTAGATTGGTGCTGGCGAGTCTGCAGATGCTTGGGTTTTAAAAGTTGAGCTTGTTTGAGTGGGTTTTGAAAAAGTGGGATCTTCCCATATGAAGAAGATTCAATTTTGAATTGTCATTTAAACTATGCATTTGAAAGTTTCTGGATGATCACAAAGTGGGCCTTGATACCTTGTTATGAGTACATTCAAGGGGTGCAAAGATCCAAAAAAGTTTCTGTTAGGTTTTGAAAGTTTGAGACAGCCAAAGTAGGCATGGGAGTTAAATTGGTCAAAATGACCATTCACTTAATATATTTGTTTTGATTTACTTGTCTTTAGGAAAAGTGTGGGAGATGTTTTAGATGATGTTCTTTTTACCTAAGAAACATTTTACAAGCAATGGTTCACACAAACAAGGTGGTTTTTAAAGAAATTCAAAATCCATGCATACACATATACATGCATTCATGAGTTCATTTAGAAAAGTTTTTGTTAACCCTAAACTTGATGATTAGTGTTTTGATGATCTAAGTTTGATATTTTTGGGATGTTACAGACCTTCCCCACTTGGATCCATATTCTAACACACATGCTCTAAGCATATCTTCGAGTATTTGGTTTACTCGCTCCGTTTGTCCATCGGTCTGAGGGTGATCTGTGATCGAAATCTAGGCGGGTTCCTAAACCTTCTTGGACTTTCTTCCAGAATCTCGAGGTAAACTGAGTTCCTCGATCCGATACTATATTCTTGGGGACTCCATGCAAACTAACGATCCTAGCGATGTACAACTCCGCTAGCTTCGAACTCTGATAGGTAGTTTTGACGGGCAAGAAATGGGCGACTTTGGACAATCTGTCCACTATGACCTAAATAGTCATTTCCCCTACTAGAAGTAGGTAGTCCAGTGATAAAGTCCATTCCTACAGAATCCCATTTCCATTCCGGAATTTGCAAAGGTTGCAACAATCCAGCGGGTCTTTGATGTCCGCCTTGACTCACGACATATATCACACTTGGCGATATAGCTTCCGATTTCTCTCTTCATCTTATGCCACCAAAATTGCTCTTTCAAATCTTGATACATCTTAGTTCCTCGGGATGGATAGAATAAAAGTATCGTGAGCCTCCTTCAAGATAACTTCTTTCAACTCCGAATCTCTTTGGTACACAAAGGCGTCCTTTGTACCACGTAACTCCTTCTTCATCCTCGGTGAATCCGGTACTTTACTGTCTGACACGACGCTTGATTCCGTCGATCTTGGCATTTCCTATTTCGCCTCTTTAATCTGTGATCAAAGTGGGCTGAAGTTCTATGCTAGCCAAAAATCCTTCACTTACTAATTCCACTCAAAATCTTCCATCTCTTGCAAACTTGGTTGCTCCTTCAAAATCATGGAGTTCAAGCGCACGGCAATGCTAAGGGCATCGGCTACCACATTGGCTTTTCCAGGTGATAGTGAATGTCCAGGTCGTAATCCTTGATTAGCTCAATCCATCTTCTTCCGCCTCATATTCAGCTCCTTCGAGTGAATATATACTTTAGGCTCTTGTGATCCGAATAAATCTCACAACGGTTTCCCATCAGGTAATGTCTCCATGTCTTTAGGGCTAGAACTACGGCTGCGAGTTCGAGGTCATGGGTTGGGTAATTTTGTTCATGTTGCTTCAATTGTCGCGATAGATAAGATATAACTTTGCCTTATTGCATTAGCACACATCCGAGACCAATCTTGGATGCGTCACAATACACATCGAAGGGCTTCGTGATATCTGGCATGATCAAGATTGGGGCTGAAATCAATCTCCTCTTGAGTTCTTGAAAACTCGCTTCACATTTGTCGGTCCATTCAAACTTCTTGTCCTTCTTCAGCAATTGGGTCATGGGTTGGGCGATACTCGAGAATCCTTCTACGAATTTGCGGTAATATCCCGCCAATCCGAGAAAAGCACGAACTTGGGTTTGAGTGGTTGGGGCTTGCCAATCTTCTACATCTTTCACTTTGGCAGGGTCAACGGCAATTCCTCCGGCTGATACAATGTGACCGAGGAATCCTACTTCCTATAACCAGAATTCACATTTGCTAAATTTTGCATACAACTGATGCTCTCTAAGGGTTCCAAGAATGGTCCTTAGTTGTAGCTCATGTTCTTCTTCTGATTTGGAATAAATCAGAATGTCATCGATGAAAACAACGACAAACTTATCCAGGAAGTCCATAAAAATCTTATTCATGAGGTTCATGAAATAAGCGGGGGCGTTGGTTAATCCAAAAGACATGACTGTATACCCATATAATCCATATCTGGTGGTAAAGGCAGTCTTTGGAATATCCTCTACACGAATTTTGAGTTGATGATAGCCAGTTCTAAGATCAATCTTAGAAAACACCTGGGCACCGGTCAACTGATCAAACAAATCTTCTATCTTAGGCAAGGGGTACTTGTTCTTGATGGTGACATCATTCAACTTCCGATAATCCGTACACAAACGGTTACCTCCATCCTTCTTGTCCACAAACAAGACAGGCGATCTCCATGGGGGCCTTTTCGGTTGAATCAATCCGATTTCTAGCATGGAATCCAGTTGCTTCTTCAGTTCTTCTAGTTCTGACGGGTTCATACTATAGGGTCTCTGGGCTATGGGTCCTATTCCGGGGATTAGTTCGATGATAAACTCGATATCCCGATCTGGGGGCATACCGGGCAAAACATCTGGAAATACATCGGGGTATTCGCAGACTATCCGAACTTGGTCAATGGTAGTTTGGGCTATACTCTTGTTACACTTGAATTGGCGAGGTAAGGTTTCAGATATATGCTTGACTGATATTCCGGTGATCGGTCATGGTGATGGCTTTCTTGGCACAGTCAATCAATCCTTTATGTTTGGACATCCAATCCATTCCTAGTACTACTTCCAAACCTTTAGTTCCGAGTACTATTAGATTAGCATAAAAATCTATGCCATGGATTCGGATAGGGACGACTTTGCAAATTTGCCCAGCCTTGGTGGTTGATCCGGGAATTTGTACAATCATCACATGCTTCAATTTGGTTGGTTGAATTTTACTAGTGCAGGCAAATTCTTCAGTGACAAATGAATGTGATGCACCAGAATCAAACAACACTCTTGCAAGTACTGAATTAACATAAAACATACCCAGCACGACATCTGGCGCTTCCTGAGCTTCTTCAGCATGCATGAGAAAAAGACGGCCATTGCGGTTGAGTGAATTCCCTGGGGCAAATCTTCTCCCTGGCTGGACACGACGCTGCTGTTGAGCTGGGACATTGGCGTTGAGGGCTGTAGCATTCTTCTTGTTGGGGCACTCATTGGAATAGTGGCCTTTATTTCCACAGTCATAACAGGTCACTTGTGACTTGTCCTTGGCTGCAACGACTGACATTGCTTCCAGTCCTCGGGGCAGTGTTGGGGTTGGTGGTAGTATTGTTGGTGTTGAATTTGGGTGGGGCACGGGTGAAATTGCTAGAGTTGTCGGGGTTGTTGTGATTTCCTCCGGGTCTAGGGTTTCCACGGTTGGGATAGGTCGGACGGGTCATAGAAGTCTGTTGGTTCTTGGGGCAAATCCTGGAGATGGGTTGGGGCGATACTTTGGGGTCTGATGGGTTCCTGGTTGATGCATCATGCGACGCTTGCGGTTTTCATTGGCCTGGTTGATCTTTCCTTCCATATGGATAACAGAGTCTACAAGGGCTTCAATATCAACAAAGGGGATATTGACTAACACCGTCTGCATCTCGTCATGCAGACCATTCAAGAATCTTTCTTTCTTCTTGGCTTCGGTGTCTATTTCGTCCGGGGCATACCTAGCTAATGACAAAAAAATTGTCACGGTATTCCACTACAGTCATCCTTCCTTGCTTCAACTCTCTGAACTCGTCTCTCATTCTCTTGATTAAACCTGGTGGCACATGGGTTACGCTAAACTTGACCTTGAATTCCTCCCGGTCATCATCGGCCTCCGGTCATTGCACGAACAACTGTTCCACCATGCCCTGGCATCTCCGGCTAGATAATGGGTGCCGAACAAGACTTTCTCGTTGGCTTCCACTCCGGCTACTTCTAAGTTATTTTCCATGGTTTATAGCCAATCATCAGCGTCTAGGGGTTCTTCCGACTTGGTGAAAACGGGTGGGTTGGTATTCTGGAAATTCTTGAGTTTAGATCCGTGGTTGTCCTGATTTCCATGGCCTTGATTGTTGTGGGCTAGCTGGGCTATCTATTGCAGAGTGGCTAGGTTGGCTTGACGTTCGGCTCTTTCGACCAGCGGTCGAAGTCAACATTTGCAGGATCTGCAACATCGGGTCCGGCTGAACCACTTCCTCCACGTGGCATCGAAGATTGATATAGATCATGAGAAAAGAGGAAATTGCTAAGGTTTTGGGTTTTGAAAAGTTTTTGGAGTTTGACTCAAGTTTTCTAGCAACTTGCTTTTTCATTCATTCACTCATAGCACAACATACAACACACACCACAACAAGGAAAAAGCAGATGGTTTTAAGAACCATTCGAATCTACGATCTGATGGGACCGACTACTACTCACTACGCTAGTGCTCGGTGCTACTACTGCTCGATGCGTGGCTTCATCATCTTCGCATCATCGATGAAGGCGAAATCATCCTCATCGGTGAAGAAGTCCATGGCACGATCCTCCGTGAAAATCATCGTCATCGCTGAGATAGGAGTAAGGGTCTCCACGAAGATCCTCTCCGGCATTCTCCCTTTCCTCTAACTGCATGTTTCTCTCGTGGATGGTCTCTTCTAGAGATGAGATGCGATGGCGAAGACGGGCAATAATGTGCTCCTTCTTGTCGAAATGATGGCGAGACTTGCGATCCTTTGCTAGCATGGCGATGGTCTGATCCTTCGTCTTGATGATGGCAGACTTGTGGTTGCAATAGTCACGGTAGTTGTCCAACTCTTGTTGACGATCATACATCATGAAGCTAAGGTGGTCCAATTGAGTCTTCAGCTCGGGGTGGTATGGGGCTTCCAGTGGTTGTCCATTTGCATCACGCCTTGGGCAAAACTCAAAGCGAGTACCCTTGATCTGATTGATGCTCTGCCCACACAGACGGGAAAGAGCTTCCTGCATTGCTCTGGCAAGTCCATCGAGCTAGTTGTTTTCCCTCAAGGTAAACTGAATTCCCTCCGCAGTGGGAGGTTCAATCTTTCCTCGGAGACTTGCAACAATTAGCCACTGCAGATCTTCTCCTCCTTGATCATTGAGTTGAGCTCCGAAGAACTCGGGATGCGGACGCTCCAGAAGTTTCGAAAGCTGATCCAGATCCCTCTCAAAGATAAGGTCTCCTCCATTTCCGAGTTGATAAAACTTGCTGTACTTCACGTCCATCTATAAAAATAGAGGATGAGTAGATTAGCAGAGTGATCAAGTGTGTCAAAATTTTATCTATTTTGCAAGAGTTTGTGGGGAACATGAAGTTTTATTAAAGAATTAAAGAGGTAAGAATGAGAATAAGTTTTCATAAATATTTTTGTTCTGTGGTTTTGAAACTAAGTTTTTGGTTCAACGTCCAACCTAACTAGGGTCTCCTAGGGTCAGGATGGCTCTGATACCAACTTGTCAACACCCGGATTTTTCAATCCTAGATGCCTGTTATGCCATACATCGCAATCCCAGGATTACCATTTTTGCGAGACATAACAGAATTGGATACCATAGTACTTCATCCATTACAAACGATACATAAGTTCTTACACAAATGGGGATCTCATGATCCAGTTCTTAATACAACATCAAGCAGGAATACGTAATGATAACTTGGTAGCGTGGCGAAGCTCCATCTTGAGGTCACGCAATCTTGTGATGGGAGATGATCCTAGTTGTCGTAACCTTCCAGGGTCCATCCTCCGTACTCCTCTTCATAGTCTGGCCATGGGAATAGCCGGGGACAAAGCCATGAGTACTCTTTAAGTACTGTAAACTAATACTAACAGGTAAGGGGTTTTTGGATAATAGGACACTAGGCTCTAGGGTTGTTTTGCAAAAAGCCAGGTTTATCTTTACTAAGTTCCAAAGCTAGTCACAATTTTATAACTCCTAAGTGGGATCTTGTAATTCAGGTCACAACTCTGTTGTGTTCAAGTCAAAGTCTCAATTCATTTCACAAGTCATTTTAAAAGTCTGACGGGGAACAGTATGGCCACTCCAACTGTCCATAATCATGACGCGCTATTCGAATAGTTTGACACTCTGCAGAGATTGTACACTTTCACCACAACATTCGATACATCCGTCGAGAACAAATCCTGAACTCACCATACTCATTGTCACGGATAATCAATCCTAACCTTTCAATTACACGCCCTAGTATAAGCACCTCTCCTGTGAGTTTGGCCTCCCAACCATGACCACTGTCATCTTGGGTGCACGCAGTGGACAATCTTCACAAGGTAGCCTCAGCTCAGACCTTGGCCGTGAGGGAACTAATACTAAGGTATATAAGTTTCCAGTCAAGCCCTACCCAATATTCGGGTATTATGGTTGTACGCTAAAATTGGAATGGTATCGCATCCAGACAACCATCAGTTTTATAAAGGGCTAAGGCTCATGCCTCAACATTTTCATCACCAAAATCATCAAGTGTTTGGAAACACATGTCCAAAACATTTCAATAGAATGATCCATCATTCCAAGGTTTTCATAACCATTTTTCCACCAAGTATTCCCATCTAAAAGTTGATCAAGTTTTATGCTTAGCACTAGCATCTACAGGTGGGGGTAGTAATGTAGGGGTTCGTAGCATGGAAAACAAAAAATTTCTACCGCATGAACACACAATCAAGATCTAATCTATGATCAAACCAAGATCTATCTACTAGATTGTAGCAACGAGTCGATAGAGGAACTCACCCTCGAAGATTCCAAAGCGGTTAACGAGAGCAGATTCTCGTGGGTGATGTAGTCGTACACTTGCTGATCTCAAGATCGCGTAGACGATCCTTCCGGCGCTGCGTTCCGGCAGCGCTTCCGCAGTCGGTCACACGTTCGGTACTTGATGAAGACCTTCCTCTCCCTTGTTCCAGCAGGCAGCGGAGGTTGTAGCACTCTCGCGATTCCTGCAACACGACGGCGTGGTACCATAAGTAGAGGGGAGATCTCGCAGGGCTTCGCCTTAAGCCGGAGCGAGTATGGTGGACTATGAGAGAGCCTTGGTGATCTAGGGTTTAGACACACCAATTAGAAGGGGCTAAACCAGCGGCTAGGGCAATTAGAAGCTCTAACTCGGCGGCTTGGGAGAAATCCCTAGGCTGTGGCTAGGGTTTAGGTTTAGAGGGAGGCAACTTGTGTCTAGGAGGGGAGCCCTGCCCCTCCTCTTATAGGTGGAGGAGGCGCTGGGGAGGAGTCCCTCCCCTCGGACCCAAGGTGGGCTGGCGGTGGGAGGAGGAACTCCTCCCCCAAGTCGGTTTCAAACCTCCTTCTCCTCTTTCCCAAAACTAGCCGTTTGACTTTTCAAACTAGCCGTTTGACTTTTCAAACTAGGATTTGAATAAACCCTATATTTGGTACAGCGATGACACCAAGTACATAATGCAATCATACCAACTTGATATAACACATTCATGTACCCTTCCCCTCCGGAGTGTCGGACATTCCGGAACCTTCTAGAACATTCCCGATGAAAACACCGGAATCATTCCCCAACTCCGAAACAGGACTTTCCTTATATGAATCTTATTCTACGGACCATTCCGGATCTCCTCGTGATATCCCGGATCCCATCCGAGACTCCGAACAACATTCAGTCTTTTACTCATCATTCCATAACTACTCAACAACATCGAATCCTTAAGTGTGTCTCCCTACGGTTCGTGAATTATGCGGACATGATCGAGACACTTCTCCGATCAATAACCAATAGAGGAATCTGGAAATTCATATGGCTCCCACATATTTCTACGATTACTTTGCGATCGAATGAACCACTTACATATGATACCAATTTCCCTTTGTCTCACGATAGTTTACTTATCCGAGGTTATGATCGTCGGTATCTCTGCATACCTAGTTCAACCTCGTTACCGATAAGTACTCTTTTCTCGTTCCCTTGGTATGTGATCCCTTGTGAGCTAGTCACATGCTTGCAAGCTAATTGGATGACATTCCACCGAGAGGGCCCAGAGTATATCTATCCGTCATATGGATGGACAAATCCCACTCTTGATCCATGTGTCTCAACCAATACTTTCTGAACACTCAATGCCACCTTTATAGCCACCCTGTTACGGTGTGGTGTTTGATGTCATCAAAGCATCCTTCCGGAAAAGGTGATATGCATGATCTCATGGTCGAAGGAATTAGGTTACTATGTATCAGAAAGCTTATAGCAAATGAACTATATTAAATGACTTGATCTTTATGCTACGCTTAACTATAGGAGTATGTCCATCACATCATTCTCCTAATGATATGACCCTTGTTGTTAATAACATGTCTATGTTCATGATCAGGAAACCATGATCATATATTAACCAACAAGCTAGTTTAACAAGAGGCTTTACTAGGGACTCTTTTATGTTTACAAATCACACAAGTATTAATGTTTCCGGTTAATACAATTATAGCATGGTATGTAAGCATTTATCATAAGTATGAAGATATGATAATAACCACTTTAATATTGCCTCTTGGGCATATCTCCAACAGTCTCCCACTTGCACTAGAGTCAATAATCTAGTTTTATACCTTTGTGTATTCAACACCTATGGCTTTCCAGTGTTGTATGTACACGATTGCTAGTGGTCAACTGATCTCCGGATCTGACACTTCCAGGTCCGTGTGTAATTGCATGTCTTTGCGTCTCTACGCATCACTCATTCTCTAATGAGATGGCTTTGTATAATTTTGGTCCTTTGGTGAGACCTTTAGTTCTTTGGGGTTAAAACATGTTGATAATATTGTCGTACAATATATCTTCATAGTATTATCCCGCTGTGAATACACCTAGTTTGATAACAAACTACTTGACACAAATGCCCTCTTTAGCTGCTATTATAGCAGTCATATACTTAGCCTTTTGTTGTAGTATCTGTCACAATGTCTTAACTTTGGAACTCATCCAAATCCATTATGGAACTTACTTTCCATTATATTGTGCCACCCTTAGTTTAGATTGAGATAAACTTAATTTGTACTTTATGACAAAACTAGTATCAATGTAATTCATTTACAATGAACTAACCATCTATTTGTCACTTCTACAAAATAATATATTCTTAGTTCTTTTACAAGATCATAAGAATATCTTTACTATCGTCCAATAATCATCTTATGAATCATTCTGGTATATGCTCATAACATTTAGAGCATAGGACATATCTGGATTTGTACATATCACAACATGATTGATATAAATACTCTTTGTGATTTCATACATCAAGTATCAATCTATACTTGAATCTTTGTTTCACTTACCAAATGTCAATACACTTGAATATATCATCAATATTGAACTCATTCAATCCTTTCTGTGTGACAAGAACCTTTCTTGTAGTTTCTATATTGAACTTATTCAATATATCATCTATGTACTTTCGGCACAACCATATTAGCATCTATTGATGCCAAATATTTGGGTTTTGCCTAAGTCTTTCATCGGGATGAAATTCTTAATATGTGTTAATAAAAGATACATCATTTTTAATCAACAATATCTCTTCCACATAATGTATTAGAAATATGTCTTAGCGCTCCCACTTAATTTCTTGCAAATGCAAGTATCTTCATTGTCTCTGATGAAATTAAACTCTTTTAACAGTTTCATCATAGTGAAGATTCCAACTCCGCGATGCTTACTTCAACCATTGAAGTTTGCATATGCTTTTAGCATCCTTTGAATTAACAAAACCCTTTGGACCGTGTCATGCACACGTCCTAGGTAACCCTTCTATTAGAAGAACTTGTTTTGTTTATTCAACTACCACATAACAAAATTATATGTAGTGGTTGCTACATTAATCCGTCCAGACTAAATATCGCTATGAAAGATCAAATCTTGTCATATACAACCTTTGAACATTGTTGTGAACTCTTTCCCAACATGTCGACTATTTCATAGATGTGAAACATCCATGTCTACTTCTTTATAGATCCAAACACAACTGCAAGGTCTTACACCTTTTTCGAGGGTCCTTCAAGTTCAAAACTTGATTTCTCGTGTATGGAACTATCACGGATTATATGGCTTCAAGCCATTTGACGGAGTCAGGGCCCATCATCGCTTCTTTGCATGTAGTAGGTTCATTATTCTCAAATAATGATTCAACCCTCAAATCTTGGTATTTGATTGTTTACTCGACCTACTTGGTTCAATAGAAACTTAGACCTTAGTGACCGCAACCTTTGAGGCACGTGAGCCATGAGCATTATTCTTTGCCTCGGAACACTTTTCAAGCGCAACTTTGCACATATAGCTAAGGTTTCTTTAACCTTATCAAAGTTCTATTGTCCTCCCACTTATCTTTTCACGAAAAATTCCTTCTCAAAGAAACTTGACGTTCTAAGTGACAAACACTTTTGTCTCCGGTGTCTATGGAGGAATACTTAACAGTAATACAAAGACAGGTTTATCCGACTTTGGTTGCAAACATCTTTCTTATGCATAGCATACCAATGTTTAAGAAAGGACTACTTGGGTTTTATCCCAAACCATAACTTTATATGGTGTCATTTCAGCGGATTATGATGGAGCTCTTTTCAGTGGAAAACGGTAGTCTCTAAAGCTTTTAATCTTTAAAATATAATGGCAGTTTTGTGTATTACACCTTCGATCTTACCATGTCAAACAAGGTTTAATTACATATCTCGAACGCTCCATACTCTTATGGTGTTTCGGGACATTCAAATTCACAGAACGATTCCTTAAATCTTAGGTATTATGCTAAACTTGTAACTCAAATATCTTCCTTTATGATCTTATCATAAACTATTTACATTCTTGTTACAATGATTTTGCACTTCATCTTGAAAGTCTTTGAACTTTTCAAATGTTTCATACTTCATCCTTATTAAGTAAATATTCATATATTCACTCAAATTTTCGGAGAAAGCATATGAAGTTGAAATCCATCGCTCTTGACTACACATAATGGATTTCGTACAACAATATGTACAAGTTCCAATAAGCTAGTCATTTGTTCCCTTTTGGCCTATGAACGAAGTTTTAATTATCTCTAGGAAAGTTTCACAAGCGTCATGTGATCAAAAATCAAAAGACTCCAAAATTCCATCCACATGGAGTTTCTTCATGTTTTCTTTCCAATATAATTTAAACGGCGATGTCACTTCCTAAGTGATCTTTCAATCAATTTGTCTTTCGACATTTTTAGCACTAGTTTTATGGATGTGATTTCTCCAACGGATTTGTGAATCATCCATCTTTTATGGATTACGGAAATTATTTGAACAACCCTTTTGTTCTCATAATACCTGATAAAACAAATCTTGAAGGCATGCTTTGATGTTTAACGAGCAACACAATAACCCTTTATTTGTTCTCGATGAACATCATCACATATTCTTTTGCTAGTTACTTAGGCCATTGCAGTTCATGAATTGTGTTGTTTCGTATGACGATTCACACCAACAAATTCAGTATCAAATACTTAAGAACCACATTGTTTAATAAGCAAAGAATATAGCCATAACATGTATATCTTCTGTATACTTAAACTGAACAATTCTAGTCTTTTCTTTTCTGCCATATACTTATGAGATTCTCTTTCAGTATTTCCTTTTCTGTTTGAAAGAATCTATCAACATCAACAGTGGAGTCATACATATGACACATAGTCCAAAGCGTGTATAATTAAATACCAATGTCTTTGGACTTGCACTTTGAAATAGATCACCATCATCAAATGTTTGGTGTTCTTTCAAATTCCTTTCTTTAGTAATCTATTGGTGTAGTAAACACTTTACCTACATCAAATATTCACCCTTATCATGGAATTATCCATGATCAAGCTACTTTTAGCTTATAACGGTGAACTGCGAGTATAATGTTGCTCTCCAAAACATTTTGGAGGATTAGGACAACTAGTGTCTTCAACCTTTTGCAAATTCTCATCAAATACGAGAACATGACTTTTGCCATATTATACTCTATCATGTTGCAACCAAAACTTTGTTTCAGATATCACAATATCTTCCACACATCATGGTTTCTGAAACAACTCTTTCAGATCCTAGATAACCTTGATATTAAGACAATCCTTTGAATATCAAGAATCATGGAGACAAACATGATACTCATACACTAACACTTGGAATTGTCACTCTTGTTTATAATACCAATTATTAAACTTCATGGAGTAACCAGAACTTTACTGAAAGTTTGCAATAGGACTTTTAAACTTTAGATTAACACTTCAAAACAATACGATACCAGTTCGTAAAGTAACTAACCAGAATTCTATAGTTCTATCATCTCAATTAAAACTAAGCGCAAGGTGGTAAACGGATGCCAATGACTACAACAACTATGCAAATTCACTTTGATTTATGATAAATAGTGTTCAACTTTTAATCAAATTGTTGTTGAACTCCCACTCAAAACAATATCCCTCACATTGTTTTAGTGATCACACGAACCAAATCCACCACATCAAAACCGATCATCACGAGAGTTGATGTAGCTTCAATGGCGAACAATCAACATGTTCATCATATCTACTATATGACTCATGCTTTACCTTTCGGTGATCCGTGTTCCGAGACCATGTCTGTACATGCTAGGCTCGTCAAGATCAAACCTTAGCTTCCGCATGAGCAAATCTGGCTTGCTCACGTTGTATACACTTGCGGAATCTAACACACCCGATCATCACGTGGTGCTTCGAAACAACAAGCTTTAGCAACGGTGCTAACTAAGGGTGAACACTTTATGATTTGAAATTGTGTGCTTGAGGGATCATCTTATAATGCTACCATCGTGAACTAAGCAATACAAGATGCATAAAAGGATTGACATCACATACAATTCATAATATGTGATATGATATGGCCTTTCTTCTTTGTGCTTCCGATCTCCATCTTCAAGCACGAACATGATCTCCATCATCACCGGCATTGCATCAAGGTTAATGACGCCGCTCCATGGTTGTCGTCCACCGGCTTCAACTATTACAACTACTTTGAATAGACACGCGGGTCTTAACAGAATTTAAAGACAACCATATGGCTCCTGCCGGTTGCCAACTTACAATAAGGAATATTGCATACATCAAATATAATCACAATCATGGCCATATCACATCACAGCACACCCCTGCAAAACAAAGTTAGACGTCTCTAATTTTCTTTGCATGTTTTACGTGGTTTGGGTCTTTCAATAAGTGTCGTTCTAACTTACGAACAAGAACCACAACATTGATACTAGTATTGTCAATCACCCGTTGTAAATTGAATCTTAACTATGTTGGGAGAAACAGGCACCCGCAAAGCCACTTATGCAATACAAGTTGCATGTCAAGCGTGGAGCAAGTCTCATGAACGATGTCATGTAAGGTTAGCCCGGGCCGCTTCATCCCACCATCCCGCAAGATGCAAAGTACACAAGAAGCAATCGACAACAAAAGCATCAACGCCCACAATGACCATTGTGTTCTACTCATGCAACAGATCTACATATAGACACGGCTCTGATACCACTGTAGGGGTTCGTAGCATGGAAAACAAAAAATTTCTACCGCATGAACACACAATCAAGATCTAATCTATGATCAAGCCAAGATCTATCTACTAGATTGTAGCAACAAGTCGATAGAGGAACTCACCCTCGAAGATTCCAAAGCGGTTAACGAGAGCAGATTCTCGTGGGTGATGTAGTCGTACACTTGCCGATCTCAAGATCGCGTAGACGATCCTTCCGGCGCTGCGTTAAGCAGCGCTTCAATGATCGGTCACACATTCGATTTTCGATGAAGACCTTCCTCTCCCTTGTTCCAGCAAAAGCGGAGGTTGTAGCACTCTCCTCGATTCCCGGCAAAGACGACGGCGTGGTACCGTAAGTAGAGGAGATCTCGCAGGCTTCAGCCTTAAGCCGGAGCGAGTATGGTGGACTATGAGAGAGCCTTGGTGATCTAGGGTTTAGACACACCAATTAGAAGGGGCTAAACCAGCGGCTAGGGCAATTAGAAGCTCTAACTCGGCGGCTTGGGAGAAATCCCTAGGCTGTGGCTAGGGTTTAGGTTTAGAGGGAGGCAACTTGTGTCTAGGAGGGGAGCCATGCCCCTCCTCTTATAGGTGGAGGGAGGCGCGCCTGGGGAGGGGAGTCCCTCCCCAACTCGGACCCAAGGTGGGCCGGCGGTGGGAGGAGGAACTCCTCCCCCAAGTCGGTTTCAAACCTCCTTCTCCTCTTTCCCAAAACTAGCCGTTTGACTTTTCAAACTAGCCGTTTGACTTTTCAAACTAGCCGTTTGACTTTTCAAACTAGGATTTGAATAAACCCTCTATTTGGTACAGCTCGATGACACCAAGTACATAATGCAATCATACCAACTTGATATAACACATTCATGTACCCTTCCCCTCCGGAGTGCCGGACATTCCGGAACCTTCTAGAACATTCCCGATGAAAACACCGGAATCATTCCCCAACTCCGAAACAGGACTTTCCTTATATGAATCTTATTCTCTGGACCATTCCGGATCTCCTCGTGATATCCCAGATCCCATCCGAGACTCCGAACAACATTCGGTCTTTTACTCATCATTCCATAACTACTCAACAACATCGAATCCTTAAGTGTGTCTCCCTACGGTTCGTGAATTATGCGGACATGATCGAGACACTTCTCCGATCAATAACCAATAGAGGAATCTGGAAATTCATATGGCTCCCACATATTTCTATGATTACTTTGCGATCGAATGAACCACTTACATATGATACCAATTTCCCTTTGTCTCACGATAGTTTACTTATCCGAGGTTATGATTGTCGGTATCTCTGCATACCTAGTTCAACCTCGTTACCGATAAGTACTCTTTTCTCGTTCCCGTGGTATGTGATCCCTTGTGATCTAGTCACATGCTTGCAAGCTAATTGGATGACATTCCACCGAGAGGGCCCAGAGTATATCTATCCGTCATATGGATGGACAAATCCCACTCTTGATCCATGTGTCTCAACCAATACTTTCTGAACACTCAATGCCACCTTTATAGCCACCCTGTTATGGTGTGGTGTTTGATGTCATCAAAGCATCCTTCCGGAAAAGGTGATATGCATGATCTCATGGTCGAAGGAATTAGGTTACTATGTATCAGAAAGCTTATAGCAAATGAACTATATTAAATGACTTGATCTTTATGCTACGCTTAACTATAGGAGTATGTCCATCACATCATTCTCCTAATGATATGACCCTGTTGTTAATAACATCTCTATGTTGATGATCAGGAAACCATGATCATATATTAACCAACAAGCTAGTTTAACAAGAGGCTTTACTAGGGACTCTTTTATGTTTACAAATCACACAAGTATTAATGTTTCCGGTTAATACAATTATAGCATGGTATGTAAACATTTATCATAAGTATGAAGATATGATAATAACCACTTTAATATTGCCTCTTGGGCATATCTCCAACAAGTAATAATGAGGGGTGGTAACTGGTGGAGTTTCACTAAGTCCAACCTTATATCTTAGGCTGATATCAAAGTTTCTAGCTTAGGCCAAATTTTATGCTCTTTAAGCAACCTTCAGCACAACTGTCTAGTATCTACCAAACTCTTAGGTAGACTCTAAGTAAGCTTTGATAAAGAAATAAAGTAAGAAGCTTGCCATAAAACTAGGATTGGTTTAGCAAGTAGGTATGATCACATATGCTTAAGGCATAAAGTAGTCATCTCACAGGTATGGGTTTGTGCCATCAGTAAGGTATCTTGCAAGTGTTAGCTTGCACATTCGCTAGTAGTATTAGGCTTGCATAGTAATTAGCTTGCATAGGTATAGTATCTTGCAAGTGTTAGCTTGCATAGGTATAGTATCTTGCAAGTGTTAGCTTGCCTTGTGCAGAGCAGTGGTTGAAGTTCTCCTCGGCTTCCTCTTCGTAGTATCCTCCTTCCTCCTCGTAGTATCCTTGGTCGGTACTAGCGTCTATGAATAAATACGAGGTACACAATCACCAAACAATACTTAACTACTTGCAATCATCACACACAAGGGTCCTATGGATGATCTAGCATCATCCCTAACATTACAAGGTTAAGGCTTGGTTTAAAACTTCTTATTTTTAGAAAAGTAATTTCTACTCATTGAAAAACTACTTAAGATTTAATATTCTCCAAACTAAACATGGGATCATTTTGACACATGTCATCACCACATATTGTAGTCCATGGGAATGTGATTTAAAGTGGTGTCACAATTTAATAAGGTTTTACCCTTTTATTTTAATTAATTAAAGTGTCTAGAAATGCTTATGAAGCATTCTTTTATTACTTGAACATTATTTCTGCAAGTAAACCTATATATTTTTATATATTCTGAAAGGTATGGTTAAATGTAATTTTTGAGAGTTGGAATCAACTCAAAAGCTTTTATGGTTTGAATTTGAAAAATGTTTGAATGCAGAAAAGCTTCTGCCTTGTTATTTTTACTATGGGTGATCTACAGATCCAAATTACTTGAATCCAACGGGCTGGATTAAGCATTCACAGACATTTCCAACAAAATTGGTTTCATTCAATTTGGTGTACTGAATCGATCTGGGATGATTTTTAAAGTTGGGTACAGAAGTGTGTTTGAATTTAAAAAGAAAAAGGTTTAATTTGAATTGCTGGGCTGCGCGGCAAATTCTAACGGGCCGGCCTGCTAAGCGCAGTGCTCCCGCGGGCTGCTTAAGTGGGTGTCCCCACTCGCCAGTGACACGAGGCTGGGCGAAGCGATATGGGGCAACGTGGATCGTTCGATCTAGTTCTAATCCAACGGCTGAGGGTCATCGTCGACGCGAGACAACTCCGGCGAGAACGAAACCTAGCGCGGCCAGTGAGGGGTGCTGGGGGCTCACTGCAGGCGAGGGTTGGCGAGGCGAGGCGAACGCGAAGTCGACGACGGCGAACCTCCCTGCAGTGGCTTCTCTGGGCGGCTCAATCGCTGGCTCCTTCTTCTCCCAGCGGCAGGCTCCATGAAATTCGCGAGGTGGTGCTCGGCTTGCTCGAGGATGGTGTGGCACGGTCGGTGGGGAGAGGGAGTGAGATGGTGTGAAGAAATCGCGGGGTGGCCTCTATTTATAGTCGGCGAGGGACCGTCAGGCGCCGGTGAGCTCGTCGGCGGGGCGACGTTCTGCGGCTATAGGCATGGGCAAGGGTAGGGGACGGTGTTGTGTCTCCTGGCGATGCTCAATGACATGATCGCGAGGCATGGGGCGGTGTGGTTTGGTCTGGAACGGGCGGCGCTCTGCGCGGCAGAGGCGGCATCTTCGACGACGGGCGGTGGCTGTATGGCACGGGGCAGCAAATGGGGGTGTCTGGCGGTCTCCCGGGTCGGTGGTGATCGTGTATGCACGCGGTGAGGGCGGCGCGCGGTCTGTGGGTGATGGTCGAGGGTGGCGCTCTGGCGCACGTTTGGCATGGTCTGGGCGTGTCTCGCGCTTCAGCTGGCTTGGCAACGCCGCGATGGCGGTGGGCCGGTGGGCTGCCTCCCAGACAAGGTTGGACGCTAGTTCTTCCTCTAGCCTGCTGTCCACAATAGGGTGACAGGGGGTGCTCGGCTGTTCACCATTAATGACAATGGCAAGCTCAAGTTTTGAATTTTGAAATGAATTTTGGTGGGTTTGCTAGATTGGTGCTGGCGAGTCTGCAGATGCTTGGGTTTTAAAAGTTGAGCTTGTTTGAGTGGGTTTTGAAAAAGTGGGATCTTCCCATATGAAGAAGATTCAATTTTGAATTGTCATTTAAACTATGCATTTGAAAGTTTCTGGATGATCACAAAGTGGGCCTTGATACCTTGTTATGAGTACATTCAAGGGGTGCAAAGACCCAGAAAAGTTTTTGTTAGGTTTTGAAAGTTTGAGACAGCCAAAGTAGGCATGGGAGTTAAATTGGTCAAAATGACCATTCACTTAATATATTTGTTTTGATTTACTTGTCTTTAGGAAAAGTGTGGGAGATGTTTTAGATGATGTTCTTTTCACCTAAGAAATATTTTACAAGCAATGGTTCACACAAACAAGGTGGTTTTTAAAGAAATTCAAAATCCATGCATACACATATACATGTATTCATGAATTCATTTAGAAAAGTTTTTGTTAACCCTAAACTTGATGATTAGTATTTTGATGATCTAAGTTTGATATTTTTTTGATGTTACAACACTCCTGAGGGGACTAGGGTATGGTGGCACAGTTACGATTTGACCATCTTGGATATAGTAAGGATTCATCGGCGTACCATGAGGAAGTGCCGATGAGCTAGGTAGCACTGGTTTATGGCTTTCTACAGTAGCGTTTTTGCCAGCATTAACAGAGAAGTCATTAGGCGTGTTCTTACTAGCTTTTAAATATACTATCATGGCATCATAAGCTTGACGACTAGACTCAGTAGCATAATGATTAATCGCAGCTAATTGATCATTAGAGAATAAACTAGTACTTACAGAGGGCCCGACTGAATTGCCAAGCATTGGTGGAAGCTTGACCTCCCCAAGCGAGGTAGCACCGCCTTGGCGGTCTTTCTTGAAGCTTGCGAGGAACGTCTCCCTGTCCTCCTCCTCTTGCCTCTTCTTCAATGCCTCGAACTCCTCCTTGCGCTGTTGTTCCAGCGCATCAAGTTGCTCTTGACGCTGCTTCTTGAACGTCTCATATGCTCCGAGTTGTTCCTCCGAAAGATCACCGAAGCTAGGCTTGGTGATGTTTTCGGTGCTAATTTCAGCAGGCTGGGGCATCTGGCCGTTCGACATGATAGTTGTCCCCAGCGGAGTCGCCAAAAAGTGTGTTCGCACACGAACACGTCACGTGTACCTCCGGCGAGCGCGTCGCAAGACACGTCGCCGGAGGAGCCTCGCCGGAAGCGCGATACGCAAGACAGCCGGCGAGATCTTTTCAGCACCCGAAACCCCACGCGCCCGGGAGAGACCCCGTCTGGACGCACGGCAGTGATGGGCTGCCCTAGGTCGGTTCGCCCGCCCCTAGGACCTCGTGGATCGAAGCTCTCCAACACGAAGAACGTCGATGAACGATGAGCAGAAAACCAGGGCGGAAGAGAAAAAGTAGAGGTTTGTAGATTGGTTTTTGCGATTGTGTGTTGTTTTTTAATCGACCGTCACCCCTCGTGTATATAAGGAGCGGCTGGACTTTCCGTGCAAGAAAGAAGGCTGGATCCACGTCCAAAACCCTAGTTGGGGTCCAACTGGAACAAGTAAACTCGAAATTTGCGTAACTGTTCGGTCAAAAACTTGCATGTACCTTCTGGACAACTTTCGAGATAGTAAACGAGCTCAGATCAAAATATCATAAAAAGCAAAGTTGTTTGTCTCGAAAATACGAAGAACTTTTATGTTTTGCACTTTTTCATATGACCTGATATTCATTGCCTTCTCCTCTTGTTTTCGTATCAAAGTCGGATTGTGACCGAACGAATTTAACTCAATTCGGCTGTATTTTGAATATGGAGGTCGTATACTTGCTCGGATGAAGATGATTCCAAAAGCAAAGTTGTTCGTCTCGAAAAACTGAACAACTTTCATGTTTATGACTTTTTTATCCGAGTTGACCTCGACCGCTCAATCTTGTTCGTAAGCAGATGCGTTAGTCTAGCGGTTTTCGGACGAATTTTGCACTATCGTCCACGCCAAAGGTGAGACAAGGTCTGTGGTCCGGCGACAATCCGGTTCTGTCCGTGCCAATTTAGCCTTTGGTAGTATTTTGACTCTAACTTTCGGATACTAACTCGGATTGAGATGATTCAAAAAACAAAGTTGATTGTTTCGACGAGACGCACAACTTTCGTGTTTTGAACTTTTTCATTTGAGTTCAGCTTGAAGAAGTCATAGTTGAAGCCTCCATATATCACTCTTAAATCTTCTCTAAACACTATCATAATCGGCTATTAAGCCTGATCATGGCTTGACTTGATATGGTGTCTTTTTGATGATCAATATTCCTCGTAGTGGACCTTTCCGAGTGTGTTTCTCTCGCCATTTGCCTTGATTAGCTACGAGTCCAAAACGAGTGACAACAGAAATATTTGCAGGCTTGCACAAGGATAACACGACGGTGTTCCGCCCGAAATTGGATGATGCCCATAGGAAGAAGAGAGGAGACTCCTGGTACAAGGCGGTTTCAAGATCATTTGATCTGGCTGATCTTTCCCTCTAGATTGGCAACCTACTTGGCAGATTGGTGCGATCTGTCCTTGGTTAGGAACTGTATTTGATGGAGTTTATAGCATAAAACCACCACTTTTCTACCTAAATTTAGAAAAACCACCAGTTTACGTTTGAATCGCAAAAAACCACCACCCTACTGCTGATTTTTTGCAATGTGCGCTAACCAATCGATTGATACGAATTGACCTTTGGATCGGCGGATGGGTCCACCAGCTTGGGACAGCCGTTAACAGACGTTAACGTCATATAGCATAAAACCACCACTCTTCTGCTTCAATTACAAAAAGCCACCACCTTTCGCTGAAATCGCAAAAAACACCACTCTACGGATTTTTTTTTGCAATGTGCACCAAACGCCGATTTCACACGAATTGACGCGGGGTCTGACAAGATGACCCCGCCAACTTTGACGACGTGGCACCGCGCGGGACGGCGCGCCGTCTTCCAGTTCACACGCAGGTCCTCAAGTTTTGAAAGAAAATTATGCAGGATGCCTCGCATTCACACATTTTAGTAAACATGCGGTTTATTTTAAGAAGTCCATAACTTTTAAATTCAAATTCAAAAGGAAAAACTTTTAATATAAAACATGCTCAGAAATGTTTGAATAGTTTTAAAATTGGTTCACTATTTTATATAATTAAAATATGCAAACAATTAAAATTGCTTTTATTAGTAATACAAACTTTGAAAAATCATAATTTTGATTGTATAACTCCAAATAATATAAATAATATGCCCAGATTTATTAGAAAAATCTAAGGAATCCATTTCTAGCATCCATCATACGTGAATCACATGTTTTTCTCTCTGATATGTTTAATATGAAACTCTGACGGTGACAACCCACGTATGTTGTCGCCAGTGTTACGCTGCTCAACATGTTTGCGGTGAATCACATGTGTTTCTCTCTGAGAAGCATGTGCAGCTCGCCTAGCAAGGCTCTATTCCTTCATTTTCATTCATTGTGCATGCATGTATGGGCCGAGAAGACATACATCCAATTTATGCGACTCCAATGATTGTACAATACATTAACATGCAAGAATAAATAAAATGGCACATATTTATGATTACGTTTGCTTGTATAATCAAAATATCCGAGGGGAACATAAGTTATTCATGCATGATGGATGTCAGAAAGTGATTCCTTGTTTTTTTCTAATAAATTTAGACATATTATTTATATTATTTTGAGTCATATAATAAAATTTATGAATTTCCAAAGTTTTCATTACTAAGAAAAGAAATTTTAATTAGTTGCATATTTTAATTATCCAAATTAGTGAACCAAGTTTGTATTCAAAATATTCAAATATTTCTGAGGATGTTTCATATTAAAAAATCTATTTAAATTTGTATTCAAAATTTATGGACATTCGCAAATAAACATAAGGTTTTGTGAAAAATCGTACGTGTCATGGACCTCTACGTAATTTTCTATCAAAACTAGAGGACCTGCATGAAAAAGGCTGACGACGCGCCGTCCGACGGTGCCACGTCATTGGTGGGGTCGTTTTGTCAGACTCAGCGTCAATTTGTGTGGAATCGGTGTTTAGTGCACATTGCAAAAAAATTGCCATAGAGTGGTGTTTTTTGCGATTTCAGTGAAAGGTGTTGTTTTTTTGTAATTGAAGCAGAAGAGTGGTGGTTTTATGCTATATGTCGTTAACGTCTGTTAACGGCCGTCTCAAGCTGGTGGGCCACATCTGTCAGATCCAGCATCAATTCGTGTCAATCGACTGGTTAGCGCACATTGCAAAAAATCAGCAGTAGGGTGGTGTTTTTTTGCGATTTAAACGTAAACTGGTGGTTTTTCAAAATTTAGGTAGAAAAGCGGTAGTTTTATGCTATAAACTCGTATTTGATGCCACCTGCCAATGAATAAATTGTCCTATCTTGCATTCTTTCAGCGTGTCATTGTTGTTTGCTTCATATATGAATAAGGTTGCAATGCAAGTGGTGCAGGATATCCCGCTACGCCGCCCTGCAAAAAGCCGCCAGGCTGACCGTGTTGTTTCTAGTTGGCTGGCCGCGTTCGCATATGCCCGCGTAGCTCCCACCGAAGCTCCATCTCCTCTCCCTCTCATCCCTGTCCCCGACTGCTGCCACACCTGAGGCCTTGACCTCCCTCTCTGACCGCTGCGAAATTTCTTCAGGCAGCACCATCCACCTGCATCTGCAGCCCGCCAGCAATAGATCCTAGTACCTTCTCGGAGTTCCTGATGCTGGGGTCGATGGCGCCTCAGCCATCCTCACATCGAGACTGCCCTGCAGGGATCCTTGAGGCTATGTTCGGTTTACTCGGGATTGAGGTGGATTGGACGGGTTTGATATGGTTTGAATCCCATACAAGGCAAAATTCACCCATATCCACCTGAATCCACTCTAATCCACCCGCGGTGTGGATTAAACGAACATGGCCTGATGGAGATTCAGGGTCCTGAATCTGCAAACTTTTGTTTGAAGCCAGCTCATATCCTTTCACCTTGGGTCAAAGTTCCATCTGCAATTTCACTCAACGCAAGAGGAAGAAGACTACCTTGTTAAAAGCGATGTACTGCTGTAAATTGTGCACGACGTTGCTGTTTTTTTTTACTGCTGGAAGCCGTTTCAATATCTCCCTGTTAGGTATTTCTTTCAGCACTGTGAGCTGTATTATTGCACTGGCGGCTGATGCAGGTTGCACAGTCCCGTTTTTTTTTAAATCAATAGCTTTCATTTATTAATCATCGAGCTTACAATCGTTCAGAAAACAATCAGCTAGAAATCTAGGAATATAATTTATCCAAAGACACCTAGGTCTACTAGCTGACACTTATGTGGCACAGAGGTGCACTGCTCCCTCATTCTCTTCCCTCCCAATGAACTTCAGACAAAATAATTCCATGTTACTACTGAGATCTTCCATTTTCTTCAAAATCGGAGCAATCTCGGATCGGCCGTGAGTCCTATCATTCCAAAGCTTGACAACTTCACGTGCATCCGTCTCCAGCTTAATGTGTGATAAGCGAAGATCATATGCAAGCTTTACACCATCTTTGATCCTAGCGATTGTTGCAGCCAGCCGCAAATGCACACTCCTGCATAGCTCTGTAGCGGGCCGCCCGCATCCTGCCCCGCTTGCAACCTGATATATGAAACACAATACTCACTCCGGGTTGGTTTACACGGCGCCCGGGTAGCGATGAGCGTCCTCCGGAGGATCAAAACGAGCGATCCTCCGCACGCCCAACCGTCCGATGAAACTCATCCCCGTCGTCCGATCAAGTTGCTGCCTTGGCGTTGACCTGTTTTCTGCAAAACAGCCCCATGCCATGCATATCTGTCTCTGTCTTTCTCTTTTCCTAGCGCCTACACATACCGGATACCACAGTTGCACGTCGCCACGGCCGGCACCGGAGAAGATGCTAACGCCATGAGCTTGCAGCTCCGCCGTCTTCCGTTCTCAGCTCCGGCAAACACCGCTTGCAACTCCGGCAGCGGGCGTTTGTAGCATCCGCGAGCACCGTTTACAGCTCCAGCGGCGAGCGTTTGTAGCATCAGAGGCGGGTGTTTGTAGTCCTTTGTAGCATCACCACCGTCGGAGCAACAAAGCCGGGCGCCGCAGGGAGCAAAGCTGGCCGCTATCGGTAGCAAAAGGCCAGGCGGTCGCAGGGAGCAACGCCACGCACAGCAAAGAGCATGCTCGATTACTGCAGCTATCCGATCCTAATATCGCGTCCTGGGCAAAGGAAATTATAAGTTTATAACCAATCACGTACTACCTAGGTCCTAGAGAATCATGAAGCGCGCCGAGTGAACCGACCTGGAGGGAATAGCATAATTTGTCTTCTCAGTTCTACAGAGCAGAAACTATCTGTACGGTATTTTGACAGGCTATTTGGTTCCGATGGGTTATATATGTAACATGTGAGTTGTCTTTCAAGAGTTACAAAAATTCCTACGAATCAGCTCAGATCTTGCACCTGCTGCAAGTTTATTTGCCAGAGAAGCTGCGGTCTTGAGTTGCTGATGCTGTTTTTGAGATAAGACCGAAATGAAGTTACAGCTAGGCTTAAAGAATATTATATTTCCTCCGTCCAGGAATAACTGACTTGGGTTTATCGAGATTTGAGTGTATCTATATAAAAATATGCCTAGTTACATCCGAATCTAGACAAACTCAAGTCAGTTATTTGACGGAGGAAATAGTTTAATTTGTAACAATCTCAGTATGGCCACAAATTAGAAGTTTCAAAATATCGAGTACAGACAATGCATTGAAATTCAAGATATACTGACGCAACTGATACATCCTGCAGAGTAACATATCTGCTTTATTAACCATGCGAGCGTGTACAAGAGAAAGGACAGAAAGCCTTCAACACGTCTTGGCGCTGGCGCGGCATGGAGGTATAGTAGGCGGACGGAATA
Organism: Avena insularis; assembly: GCA_023614405.1. Taxonomy (NCBI): domain Eukaryota; kingdom Viridiplantae; phylum Streptophyta; class Magnoliopsida; order Poales; family Poaceae; genus Avena; species Avena insularis. The sequence goes on along the minus strand of CM042687.1, from coordinate 382,248,975 downwards.
TTGCATGTATAGCAAAGAAGCCCTTCTCTTCGATGATGCTATCTAGTGAGTTGTGCTCTAGCAATGCCATACAAGAACAGCAACGAAAATACTATTAGCGTGCCTCCAGAAAGATTTCCAGGTACTGATAAATACTCCTTCAAATAAGTTTAAAATCATGTATCATATGACATGTTCATATTGTTACTCGGTTGCACTTGCACAGCAGTCACCAACGTAACATTTTAAACTCTTCTCAAGAACCTCTTCGAAGTGTTGTTTTACTTATCTTAGTGCTACTAAGTGACTGTATTGCATTAGTGTCCCACTCACCAGTCACCACCACTTATACAAGAAATCACAGATACAACAAAAAGTACATATGTCCAATGAAATAGTAAGCTGCAGAGGTAAATTATTATACTCACTAGTGGTGCCTCTAGCTGTAACTGCATCAGTGTGTTCCCATGGCGTCTGATGGCTGTCCGCCTGAGGGACAAGAATGGTGGTCACAGCGAGGATATGGCCAGGATAGCAAGTACCTTGTTGGCCATCACCCAACCTTGCTATGGTTTGTGGTTCAGAACCTGAGGGGTACAAACTCAAACTGAGCGTGCACTAGCATATAAACACCGATCTTTATAAAAAGGTTAAGACTGATCGGCGGCCTCTCTATATAGTTGAGTTTGGATTGTCAAGTCACTGTTGGAATATCTAGTAGGCACATGACCTTATATAAGCTATAGTAGGCTAGTAAGCAACTACTAAGAGGCACATGCAAATTTATGGCTTCCCAAACTTACCTACTGAAGTTTTAAGGAGCTCAAACAACAAAGTTTGGTGCATAGCTCAAACAACAAAGTTTGGTGCATAGCCCAAAGAAGTATCAAGTTGCAGTTGAGTCCAAGTTGCTTTCTTCAGTTAGATGAATCAACAGTCATCACCTAATAAACCTTCCACACAAGCATCCTCGTAAAAGAGAAGACGCCAGAAAGGAAGGTAAGGTACCAGGTTTTGGTCCCATTACCAGGTGAGGTCCTTAACCATCTCCCTAAGAACAGTAAACAGTAAAAGCCAAAATAGCATCTTATTAGTTTAGTAACCCTTTGGTCAGCCCTTAGCATCTCAAGAATGCGGAATAGCAGAAAAACTTACCAGTATTATTGGGAGGGTTTTACATAAGCCAAAACTGTATATATGGTTTGCACCACAGTGCAAACAAGCACGATGACTGCCACAAAGAAGGCAAGCGCCAACCATGGGTTGCTGAAGTGATTGAACCAGAGCCAAGCAATCCATCTGTTTAAACGACTCTGGTAATGGGACTCCAGTAATTGACACATAGATTTTAGGTAGTGATAATGATCAAAAGTGAAGCACATTTGTTTACTCAGACTTTTGAATATAGCTGGAACTTCATCATCACTGTGCAGCATGTGGACGATTACTCCATTCCTGGCAAGAAGTGCAGCATCATCTGGTGTATTTACCAACTCAGACATAAAAGCAACAAAAGAAGCAATGTCATTGCCAAACCGATGGTCGATCTGCTCAAATGCTATTAGGTTCTTAAACAGGTGCTCTGTATTCTCATCTATAGGAAAATATGGAACTTCTACGACTCCATTGCTAAATTTGATGTCTAAGAGTGAATGGTTTTCGTGCTGGTTGCTCTGCCTTTTCTTAATCACAACTCCTGCGTCATGGTATTGCGTTGCTCGTCGCCAGCGAACTGGTAGGTCCCCAGCTTCGAAGCAATCCATCTGCTCCACCGGCAATCTGTTTTGCAATTCTTCTTTTTGGCCAATCCGAAAATATTTGTGCCCAAAATGTTGAAGCCACTGAAAGAACCCGTGTCCTGATGGAGATTCAGAACCATCACAAGGGTTCTGGGTAGGTCTGAGGTACGTGTGGCACAAGTGGAGCAAATGCTCGAAATGCTTTGGTCTGTTAGGTTCTTGGATTGCTATTGGATAGTGACATAAGAAATCTTCTATGCATATACAAGCTTTATCTGTAAGTGATACTAAACTGACTCTTTTCCCCAAGGCCACATGATATATCTTCTCAACTATGAAGAACGGAATTTGGTTTTCTAGCAGGAAAATGTCATGCCAGACCAAGTGACTGTACCAAAATCCGATCTGGTTATAACCATTATTTCTTTTGTCATTGTTTTCAGTCTTCTGATTATCATTCAAGGATCCTGCTTGATTTGGCATGACCTCATTTATCTCCACATCTAGCAGCGATATATTCATAGCATATTCATGTTCTGTTTCCGTAGCTTCTTTAGTTTGTGCATGTCCCGGAGTTGCCGGTGCATTGATGTTCACCTCAAGTATTTCTTGAGTAGCTGTACCCAAAAATGTTTCATGTTTACATAATTCCATACTTATGTTTTCATTGATAGTAAGAAGTATAAAGCAGCTATCAATCAACAGCATCCGCAGAAAACTCTTCCTTTCCATTCTTATCTCCGCAGAATAACAAGTTCTTGTTAATTTCTCTAATTTAGCAATAGCCCTGAGGTAATCATGCATACCCATTTCACAATTCAGTTTTAAAATGTGGTCCACGTATTCCCACTTCACCTTCTCCATGTCTTGCAAGTGCTGAGCACCATGATGATATGGACCAATGGATAGCACAACTGGTTCATATGCAATATGCGTAATCTGGCGAATGTGTTCTGGGACTCTGGAAATTTGGCATGCCCTAGCATCCTTGTCGACATTATCAACTTGTGCCCAATAAGACTCGATTTTGTTTTTCATGGAACATACCATCTTATCAATATCTACCCGCAGTGCTCTAGTGCCAACCCTTGGTGCCATTGGTTCCTGAACCAGAAATATCAGCTTGGAGGATTATAGTCAAACCTAAATGTGCAGAACTGAGTTCAATCTGTTGCGCAAAGCAATAAAAATATCAATGATGTGCATAATCAACAAATAAATATTTTATATCATTCATTCAAAATCATTTATGGCATTCAGTGAAAGGTAGTGGCAAATGAAATATGGCAGTTATGAAGCTTTACAGGTTGCAGATTGTTCTATGGCCTTAAGTAAAAAACAAACTGAGGTTTAGGAATATGTACTATAACATGGTGATATCTAAGAGGATATCGATATCAATTTTAATTATTCCTGAGCTAAGGTTCAAACCTAGACTAGTCAGTAAGACCATGAATGCTAGCTAGTGATGTATAGGAAGGTCTAGACATCGGTTTCAGTACATTAATTTCATTACGGTCTAGGAAGGTCTAGACATCCATGGTGCTAGCCAATAAGACCCTGGATGCAAGCCTGTGTTGTCTAGGAGGTTCTGTACATTAATTTTATTACGGTCTGAACTAAGGTCGAAACCTAGGTTGTTACAGTAAGACCCTGCATGTAGCTACCGATGTCTAGAAGGATCTAGACACCAATTTTAATTGAGGTCGGAGTTATGGATTGAACCTAAAATGGCTAGTCCACCATCCATGGTGCTAGCCAGTAAGACCATGGATGCTAGTCAGTGATGTTTAGAGCAAGTACAATGGGTCCTAATCAGCTGGCCAGACGGAGAGTGAGATTGGCGGCTGCGTGCAGAAGCTGCAGGATGCTGAGAAGCAGAGCCTCAGGAGCAGGCTGTGCACACTCGATTGGTACCAGAACAAAGAAACGAGAGAGCCGCGGCTGCTTGCTGCCCACGAGAAAAAAAGGAGAAGGCTGGAGGTGAGCCCCAAGAGAAGGGGAGCAGGTTGAGCTGGGCCTGGAGGTGTGCGGCAGACGTGTGGCTGCTTGGAATCATCGGTGGCGATAGCTGGTGGCACGAGTTCCGAAGCTGTGCCAGAGGAATTGGTGGATGCACAGCTGAACACGGTGGTTGAGAGAGCTAGGTGAGCTCAACTACCGGAAGATTTGTGACTTGCAGCAGCAAGTAGAGGAGGAGCGCAAGGGTTGTGCTATGTTTTGAAGGTTTGATACACTTGAGAAGGAAAGGAGCATCGCCATTGCTCCTGGTGGTGGTGGCCTTGAGCAGAGAAGGAAACTACGGCACCGTGAGGAAGGAACAGGACTTGTAGAACAACTGAACAGGGTCCTGGTTTTAGTCTCAAGTACTGAGCCAGGTTGTTCACTATTGTTGCTGAAGGAATCTGCACAAGAAGGTCCAATAGAGCAGAGAAGAAGTATAGAAGATTGTTGGTTGGTTGGTGTTTTCAGCAACATTTACCAATGGGTGAAAATCAAAGAATTGAGAAGCTATTTGAGAAAATGATTCAACTGCTCAAGGAGATAGAGGAATTGAGAGAGTCGAAAAAGATTGCGGAAGTTCCAAAGCAAGGTGAAAAAACAACAGTCCTACGAAATTATGTAAATCTTGCAAAAACAGAAGAAGGTATGTCAAATCGAGCTTCTACATTAAATGGAAATTTTTGTTCAAAATTGGATACTAGATTCTGGAGCGTCGACACATGTCACAGGTAGGTGGAGTGAGTTTGCATCATATGCTCTAAATCCACCTATGCATGAAGAGACCATCCAAACAGCCGATGGGACTCATCAGCCGGTCAAAGGGGTCGGCACAGTAAAATGCACTCTATCAATTACATTGTCTTAGGTCTTATATGCTCCATCATTTACAGTTAGTTTGGTGTCTATGAGCTCCTTGGTTAACGACATTGATTATCACCGATACAACTGTATAATTGAGGAGAGGATACCTGGAAGGAGAATTGGGGTTGGGGTCAAGCATAAGGGACTATGGTATTTGGATAGACAGGAAACAAATGATGCATTATACACCGCTCTGACAGTTGTTGCAAGTGCGATGAAGCAAAGGTGATACTTCAACATTGTCGGATGGGCCATATGTCCTTTGATACTATAAGTAAGATATTTCCTGAAGAAATGAAGAAGGTGGATAAAGAAAAACTTGTGTGTGATGCTTGTGAATATGAAAAACACACAAGGACATCATATGTGAGTTGTGGATTCCGAAGCACATCATCTTTCGTGTTGATTCACTCTAACTTCTCCAGTGGTCTCTATTAGTGGAATGAAGTACTTTGTTACCTTCATTGACTGTTATTCCCGGATGACTTGGATACATCTCATGAAACAAAAAAGTGAGGTGCTTAGTTGTTTTAGGGACTTCTATGCATATATCTAAAATTGTTTAAACATTGGTATTCAAATTCAAAACTGATAATGAGGTAGGACTCATAATGGGACATAGTATGTGAACCATGAGTTTGGCAACTTCCTTTCAGAAAAAGGAATACTTCATCAAACTTCGCGCCCTGCTACTTCTCCATAGAATGAAGTAGCAGAGAGGAAGAATTGACATCCTGTGGAGGTAGCCCGATCAAATCTATGGGATTGACTATGATGAGACATTTGCACCTATCACAAAAATGAGCACAATAAGAACTCTTATTTCTTGTGCCACTAACTTTGGTTGGCAATTGCATCAGTTGGATGTCAAGAGTGCACTCTTGCATGGAGATCTCCATGAAGAGGTTTATATGGAGATCCCACCTGGCTTCAGTACCCCAAACACCTTGGGGAAGGTTTGCAAATTGAAAAAGTCCTTGTATGGTCTTAAGCAATCACCAAGGGTGTGGTTTGACAAATTTCGGCAAGCCATGTGCGATATTGGTTACAAAAAATGCAATGGGGATCATATGGTGTCCTATAGGCATTCAGAGAGTCTGGTTGCTAGTCAGGGTACTGTGGCTCCATTTACAGATGAAATTGCTAAATCAGTAGAAGCTGCCCTTCGTTGGTATCCAAAATCAATTCAAGAATCTTGCCGACCAAGAGATTTCTGTCATTTGCTTCATTTGTGCCATCTGTACTTTCAACCTACTAGGAAGCAAGAAACGACCTACCATTACCAGGTTGCTCCTCAATACATCAACAAGTTTCTTAATTTTGGACGCAGGTATTTGCGACTTCTACATCATCATGATGACAATGGACAAGAGATATCAGAGAGAAATGAGACAGATTTCATAGAAGTTGGTCAGCCCATAAATCGCTGGTGACGAGCGTCACAATATCTTGAAGCCGGAATTAAATTTAAGAAACGGAAATATGATAAACTCGACCCCCATTCTTTGTTGGACATTCAGTTTTACAATAGTCTGATGGAAATCCCTTGTCTGGCCATTGATGAATTCACAGGGACCCTATTTAGGAACCTCATTGCGTTTGAGCAGACCTGCCCACAATTCGGGGATGATTTCACTGCTTATATTGTGTTCTTGTCTCAGCTTATAAGCATGCCAGAGGATGTCACAGTGCTTGCTCGGAGAAAAATCATTGTGCACCACCTTGATAGCGACGACGATGTATCTGATCTCTTCACCATGCTTAGTAAAGACGTGGTCTTCGATTTCAATGGCAACTACTACTTAAAATCTCTTTGCCAGGCCATGGATGCTCACTACCAGAATCGCATCAATCGGTGGATGGAGTGGCTGTGGCTAAATCACTTCAGCAATCCATGGTTGTCCTTGGCTGCTTTTGCCGCTGTCATTGTCCTCGTCTGCACCATTGTGCAAACAGTCTATGGTATACTGGCCTACATTGACCCACCGGAGTAGACCACGTAAGTAACAGTGACAATATATATGCCAGGGCCTCTGAGCATCCATGTCAAGTATCAGGCCATGCGCATGATTCATCATTTCTTCTTCATTTGGCATAGTACAGTCAAACATTTAGTCCGTTCAGTTTTCACAACCTGAATAGTTAAGCAGAAGTAACTACGAATTGTGTTAAGGTTTATATTATTTCCCACCTCGCATACTTTCAGAACTGACGGTGAAACGTGGACAATTACCTGAACACATCCGTTGCATTTGTCGCAACTCCGAGCATCCAATGCATGCTTCCGGTAAGGAAATTTTCGGTGACACTATAATAAGTACGGTTTTTCAAGCCAAATGTTACTGACTTTTGTGGTTCTGGCGGTGCTCCTATGAATCAGACCTTTTTTTTGAAACAGAGAAAAAAGATTCCCCTCATTCAATTAATTAAGGAGAGAGTTATGACAAGAGAGTCCGGGTCGAACAACAAAGAAATACAAGAAGGGATTACCCTCCCAACATTACATAGCTGAAATAAGGGAAAACTCGCATAAGGAAAAAAAAGAGTACAATCCACTCTACATCAGGGTGAGTACTTGATCATCTGGATCAAGATTCACAGGTGGAGGTTTATCAATCTTGTTCTTAACAACATTAACATATTGATATAAAAAAATCATACTTTCACGACCAAGGAAAACCATGATAAATTAATATAACAAAAGTAAGAATACCTTTCAAGTTTTCTTACCAAATAAACCTACCAATAGCACAACGCTTCCCGGCAACGGCGCTAGAAAAGTATCTCGATGACTCCCAAATGCAAGAGATCAATTGTAATACCTTTCAATAAGAAAAAGTTGTCGAACCCACGAGGATCTGAAGGTATTGGTTAGCAGGTTTGACAAGTAAAGCAATAAAATATGCAGCGGTTTGGTATTTTGGGTTTGCAATCTGCAGTAATATAAATTGCCAAAAGTAAATTGTAGTAAATAAATGCTCTTAGTAAGAGAAAACTCAATCCTCTATGCAGCAAGAGGACAAGATCAAATGTGGGTTCTTATATGTGATAAAAGTTCCTGAGGACGGCATGAATTTACTTAGCATACAGATTTCTACACAATATGGTGAATATCTTGTCAACTTTAGTTCTTTCAGGACGGAGCCTAGTTTAGGTGCAGCCATAAATATGAGCAAGTACACTCCTTATGATGGGTCCTATAGCCATTTTTATGAGCAAACATAGAAATTATTAATTAATACATAAATGTTCCACCATAGCAATAAATACACGGGTCTCCGATATAAATCCCTCCAATGCAACTCAAAGTATTGGAAGACGGTTTCTGTCATTCCATCCCTTCCAACCCTCTTCATTGCATCAAAGTGCAGCCCTACGAGCCCATATAGGTGAAGTGATATGGAGTCGACGTTCACAGATCACCATCATAGAACAACATAAAAGATATAAACTTGACCAAGTACTCATTGCATATTTTATGGAAATCATACAAACGTAAAACATGATATGGATCAGTGGCATATGGATTACAACACAATATAAAAATATAATCTATCCACCAAATAAAGACAAGTTGCCAATCACAAACATGTAAATATCACTCAAACAATACCTAGGGTTCAATCAATCATAAATTATGAGGGGAATGATATGGATCTTGGAGATTGAGATGGTGATGATGTTGGTCCTGGTGGAGATGTTGATAGAGAGGATCCCCCCTACGCCAAGGAGGAGTGGTGATGACGATGGCGTCGATTTCCCCCTTTCCAGAGGCTCCGGCATAGCAGGATCTGCCCTTTCCCGGAGTAGGAGAAGACTTTCGCCTCCATCGCTGCCTCTGTAAATCATGAAAAAAATAGGGCGTAGGTTTTTTGGCAAGACGGAGGCATCTGTAAAAAAGAGGAGATGGAGCAATGCTCGAGGGCCAAATAGGCCTAGGTGGCGCGTGCACCCATGGTGGCCGCGCCACATAGCCTCTTTCAGCCTTCGAGGCTCCTCTCATGTGTTTATGTCACTCCATAGTCATTCTCATGATGAAAAATTGATAAGGTATTTTTCCTTAGATTTATTGACATCCAGAAGGTCCCTGAAAAAATGAAAAAGAGGTTTTCTGCCTCCTAGAAATTAAATACCAATGCAGGGGATTTTGTAGGAAAGTCCCATAAATTATCTTAAAATGCATAAATAAGGATAGAACAATGCAAATAACATTCTATAATGATCTTATATGTTGCTATTATGACGATGATGCAAAATGCAAGTATCAACTCCCCCAAGCTTAAACCTTTGTTCTTCCTCGAGCAAATAAGCGAATAGATCAGATCATGCATCGATGAGCTTATGGTTGATAAAATAAAATACGAGCATGGCATCATCAGCTTATGCATATTCACTTCTCTTAAAAGATTTATAGCCTAATAATCATACAAATTAGGACAACATAGATAGAAATGCTAGCAATTACCCCTTGCTTTGGAACAAAACTAACCATTCTATGTTGGACAACCGAACATATCACATTTTGTTTTACTTTTGATTTCAGGGTATTTATCGTGCTATTTTTTTACTTTACTTCCTGCCTTTGCAACAAAGATAAACTTTCATAGAATAACTAGTTAAAAAGAAGAGAGTTTTTTAAACAACAAGATAGACATGAAGTTCAACTTTTTCAAACACTTTCACCATATTTTTAATGGCATCAGTTAACGGTCTTGACTCTTAGTAACCAGTAGAAATCTTATTCATAGATATTTTAATCATGTCATATAATCTATTCATCCTTTGCATTTTCTATGTCAATGGCTAACTGAATCCTTGGGTGCCTGCCTTTTCATTCACCTTTCCCAAAGAGCATATGTATTGAAATATCCATGACCCCTCAGTTTACTCATAGATCACTAAGTTAAACAAGAGTATCGCATGTCCCCTTGTTGCCATTTCTTCCTAACTTTTTACTCTACAAAACCACATCTCCATTCCAAATTCAGGATATTCTTTTTTCTTTGAATTTTTGCTTGCTTTGATCTTTCTTTTTGTAACAAGCCTTTTATTTCACTTGCTTGGATTTTCCTTTTTGATGCAAATTTTGATTTGCTTTATTTGTTGAGATAAATTATATACTTGTCCAACAAACTCAAGTTAATTTAGTTCAAGGCAAGATGTAGTTGAAACTTCTAGATATGATGTGCACATCTGCATGAGTGTTATTCATAAATCCCCAAACAAGAGAATCATTGATAACACCATACTTTATATTTCATTAAATCCCACTCAACCAAAGATACATGATGATGCTCTTAGAGCTTTTCACGCATTAAGATAATTGACACCTAAATAGTGCGAGCAATGGCAAACCTAAAGACTCACGACTAAATGCAATATGATTAATTAAAAAGCATAAAAGACTAGGTGGAACTGCCCCAAGTTTGAGTTGTTGCTGCAGATATTTAAGCGATAGCTTTGATGAACTCCTCTTTGGTAGTATCTCTAATATTCACCAAGGATGCATGCAACTTCTTATTAAGCTCAATTTTCTCCTGCAGCTTTCCTTGTAACACTTGATATCTTTCTCTAGCCTTGCAATGGTCTCCATACAAACTGCTGAGCTTGTTTGCATGTTCCTCACATACTTTATGTTCATCGCCTCCACATAATCCTGTAGCGATTTAATATGATAGCGAGAACATGAATGCTCTTCTTTGATGGCGATTTGCCGGTGAAGGAAGTCGATCCGTGCTTGAAGATCTGGATCAACTAATCTTCTGAGGTATGGTTATTCAATCTCCCTCATCCTGCTTGCTCTTCTTCGAACTAGGGCCTCCAAATTGCCATCACCCCTTGGATCTCCTTTTTCTCCTTCCAGCTGGCTCCTTGGTGAAGACCCCCACCACGAGTTCATTGCATATGGACATGGGAATCCTCCAATTGGGGTACTCCACAGCGAAGACATGGTCAAGTTGCCGAGATGAGATATGGAAGACAGCGACTGAAAACAAATTTCGCCTTGTAAAGACTCGATGCAATATTAGATCGGAGGAGGGGGTATATATTAACAATTTTTAGGGTAAGACGAAGAGTTGGAGTCGAGACGGGGTTCGGAGGGGCAAAAGAGACCAGGTGGTGGCCGTGCCACTTGTCCTCTTTCCTTCTTCGGGACTCCGTTTCGTCCAAATCTTTCGTTGCATGCCTCAAATTTCCAAAATAATAACTTTCCCAAAGTATCAAGATATTCAAAGATGATTCTATACCTGAAAGATGATTTTAAATGATTTTTTATATCTGGCAGGGGATATTTATTTGCAGTTACGTCCTGAGGACTTCTGGAGGTTTAGCTCCTCCACCTTTCCAATGAAATTTTTGCCTGGAATATAATGTTTAAGACATTGTCCATTAACCACATGAGATTTACCTTTGTAGTCTTCGCGAAGACGGATGGCTCCAGAGCGGTACACCTCCTACACAACTAAAGGACCTTGCTACTTTGAGACTAACTTTCCTGCAGAATAAATGAAACAAGAGTTGAGCAATAATACTTGGTCACCTACCTTTAATTCCTTTCTTTCTATTTTCTTGTCATGTGATACGTTGCAAACATATCTATAATTTTTTATGCTCCATGCTTGTTTTGCACCAATTATTTTATGTTTTTGTCTACACTTTGTGGAATTTTTATGAATTTTCTGGAACTAACATATTAACAAGTGCCAAAGAGCCAGTTTCCTATTTTCTGCTGTTTTGTATTTCAGAAAAGGTAGTAAATAAATATTCTCGGAATTGGACGAAACAAAAGCCAACTTTCCTATTTTTTAGAGACGGAGACGGAGTCCGGAGGAGAGGGGAAGACGCACCCCAAGGCGGCCACACCTGGGCCAGGAGCGGCCAGGGGGGCACGCCGCCCTAGGGTGTGGGCTCCCTGGCGCTCCATCGACCTCGCCTCTCCGCCTATATAATCCCCCCGAGACGAAAATCTTAAGTACCCGGTCATAATTCCACGAAAAAGTCCGCAACCTTTGCCACCGTCGTCCCTAGATCGGGAGGGATCTGAAGCTCTTCCCGGCACCCTGCCGGAGAGGAGAGATCATCCTAAAGGACTTCTTTATCATCATGCCTGCCTCCGGAGTGATGTGTGAGTAGTTCATCCTTGGACTACGGGTCCATAGAAGTAGCTAGATGGTTGTTTCTCCTATTTGTGCCGTCATGTTTAGATTTTGTGAGCTACCTATCATGATCAAGATCATCTTATTGTAATGCTACATGTTGTGTTTGCTGGGATCCGATGAATATTGAGTATTATGTCAGATTGATTATTGTTCTATCATGTCTATGTTATTTATGATCGTGCATGCTCTCCATTGCTAATAGTTACTCTGGCCAAGTATTTGCTTATGACTCCAAGAGGGAGTATTTATGCTTGATAGTAGGTTCATGCCTCTAGTAATCTGGGAGAGTGAAAGAAACTTCTAAGATTGTAGATGTGTTGTTGCTACTAGAGAGGAAACAACAATCCTTTTTCTAAGGGCAATTGTATTGTTTATATTACACACTTCACTTAATGCAATTATCTGTTGCTTGCAACTTAATACCCGAGGGTTGTTCGGATGATATCCCGGAGGTGGATTATTAGTCATAGATGTAGTTGGATTACGGTCTATGTATCATGTTGTAATGACCAAGTGAATCTCATAGTTATCATCATGTCATGTACATGCATTGTTATGCATTCTCTATTTTTCAATTGCCCAGCTGTAATTTGTTCACCCGGCATGTTATTTATCTTATGGAGAAACACCTCTAGTGAACTGAGGACCCTGGTCCATTCCTTCCCACTGATATTCCATCTACTGTTTACTGTTTACTTTCTGCAATTACTACAAGCAGTTACTTTCGTCCACACTATATGTTTAATCCTTTGTTTTCAGCAAAACCAGTGAGCTTGACAACCTCACTAATAAGTTGGGACAAAGTATTTTGGTTCTGTTGTGTGCAGGTTCCATATTGCTAGCAACACCTTCGGAAGTGGTTTATTTCTCATACTAGTTCGATAACCTTGGTTCCATAACTGAGATAAAACTTGTTGTTCTGCTCATCATACCTTGCTCTTGGGGTTCCCAACAGGCTCCACATCAACTGAGCCATCACAAGCTTTTCTGGCGCCGTTGCCGGGGAGAAAGAAGATTTCTGCAAGGGGAGTCTCTCACTACCAATCTCTTTACTTTGTTTTTGTTTTGCTTAATTTCTTTTGCTTTGTTTGGTTTGCTTCTTTTTATCAAAAACACACAAAAAATTAGTTCCTACTCCAGGTTTCTTTTATGTCTAAGTTCTGTCTTATACCTAAAGATATTTATGAATCTCTGAATCTTTGGGGACTTTCTGAGGGTGGAGAAGAAATATCTCTTACCAATAATGCCACTATATTACCCATTGGAATAGCTGAAGGAGTGTTTAGAAAAATCCTAGGAAAAGTGGTATCTACTGATTATCTTGTTATTGAATGTGTAGGAAAAGGACAAATTACACTTGGAAGATCCCTGCTAAAACTCTTTGGAGCAATAATACATGTGGGAAAAGGCACCATGAATTCCACTTCCCCACCAAGCAATCATGTGTTCCCTAAAGGTAAGAGTAAAGGTAATAAATGTATATGTAAGAGATTTTATGTTGATGCTTCTTCATTCGAAAATACTTGATTCTTGCTTTCTGTGCCTAGCTGAAAGGCGTTAAAGAAAAGCACCCTTGAGAGATAACCCAATTTTTATTTCAGTAAGTTTTCTTTTGTTGAGTCTTGGAAGTTATTGCCTCTGTAATAAACTCTCCTTATCATTTTTTTTTTGGTTTTTGTGCCAATAATAGCCTCTAAGGAGAGGGAAGTAATATTTGGGAAAGTTGTTGTCCCGAAACTAATTCTGTGCTATTACCGTAAAAAATCATTCTCTTAGCCAGAACGTCGGATTGAGCTGAAATTTTTTGTGCGCATGCCCCTGGTATTTACCCAACTTTCTTTAGTTTGCACTTTTCGATTTGAGCAACATAAGATTTTCGATAAAAATCGGTCTTTATCTGTAGGTCTATTTTTACAGATTTCTGCCATTATTTGCATTTGCCTCTTAATCGATTTGTTTTTGAGTTCCTTTGATCACTTGAGCTTTTAAAAGGAGTTGCTACAGTATCTTATGTTTTAAAGGATATTTTACTTGAGATGAAACTGAACCCAAAGGTTTATTATCGTGTATACACTAATGTTGCTAATGAAGATTGTGTGAAGTTTTGTATGAAGGAAGTTTTCAAGTGTAGGGAGAGAATAATGTGATGAGATGAAGTATGGACAAAATCTCAAGGTTGGGGATGCCACCCGTGTCACCCCAATAAATATTCAAGAGGTACAAGCGTTAAAGTTTGGGGATGCCCAAGGCATCCCCTTCTTCATCAACAAAAATCTCAGGTCTTCTTTCAAGATACTATATTTTTATTGCTTCATGCACTATGTGTTGTTCTTGGAGCGTCTTTGTTTTTGTTTTTAGTTTTATTTTGCTTTGTTTGCTGCAATAATTTGGTTGGATCCCAGCACACTTCTTTTGTAGAAGTCACACCCCGTTCTTCATTGCCTAGAATACTCTAGTTTTCACTCTTATTGTTCTGCGAGTGTTCTCTTTTGCTAGCACTGCGTTTAGCTTTAGTTTTCTTCTTCTTTTTGCTTAGAACTTTTTAGTTCTTCTTTGTAGTTAGGTGAGACAATCTATATAGACTTTATTGATTATTATCTTTGTGAGTTGTTTCAAATAAGTTGATTGGTGTTGGAAAAGAGTAGAATGTTTCATGCTTATGGTGGTACAAAAAAATCTTGTTTTGACTATGGCTTAGACTTTATCATGTCATGTTAGATCTTGCTTTGACCATATGCTTAGTTATTATTGTTGTAGCGTGACTTGTTTCAAACAATTGAGATTGCATAATGTGCCATGAAAGAATCATGCGTCGTTTTAGCATACAAAAGCATAATATTGTGGTATTCTCCTTTGATGCTTTATTTGGGTTGACTTGGCGCATGCTTACACCATGTTATGACTATGAACCAGTCACCTTAGCCTCTATGATCATTTAGTTTTTGACTTGTGATATCACTTTATGCTTTTATTAATAATGTTTTTCGCTCTACATGATTATGACCATTATTGCTCTCTTAGTTGGTCCCTCCTAGTCTTTTGCTAGCCTCCACCTGTACTGAGTATGAGCTCTACTCGTGCATCCAACTCCCATGGAACCAAGTTATTCCAAATATTCCACTATAAACTCCTATGCATGGTGTGTTACACCATTCCAAGTATATTCATGTTTTTATCTATCTTCCAAATTAAATTTTTGTTATGTGAAAATTAGTGATTAAAACTCTCACGAACTTGAAGGCACATTTTATTTCTTGCACTTAATAAACCTGAACCATTGTAACTATCTTATGATGCTTATATGCTTGCAAATTGTAAGTTGGGAGTTAGCAAAACCATACTTTCATGGGGCACGCTTTTAACATTTCACTTATTTATTCAGTTGATATCATGTTCTTTTGTTTATGGATGTTGTCGGTGTGAAATGAGCTGGGAGCTTGCAGGTCCATGGAGTTTGTATATGTGTTAGAGAAACACCTGGGCGGCCAGCCTAAGTCATGCATAATCATGGTGGAAACTTGCAGCAAAACCATAGTAGCATTCTGTGAAGCATCCTCAATAAAAAACTATGCAAATAGCAAAAAAAAGGATTGATGAGATGCTCATTGTCTGTTGCCTTGTCATTTTGATATGGGATAGCTCCTTCGTCATGGGGCAAGGGGTACCACGTTGGTGGTTCTCTATGGTACACATATACTTACAATGACAAGGACTTGCTTGGGACCAAAGTTGAGTAGCATGAGGCCTTGGTACTCATACTCAAGGGGCATGAGATTTTCATCTTGTGATTTGTCAAGTATATAACTCATATTTTCCCTCACTTTAACCTTAATCACTTCAAGATGCTTATGATAGGGGAAATGAGAGCTCAAAGCTAATGAGTACCATAATTTTTGGAAGCTTTATAAAACTAATTAATCCCTACTTCCCTATGTGAAGGGCCTTTCTTTTACTTTTTGTTGAGTCTCCATCTTCTATCTTTATGCACCCTCTAAGAGAGCATAGCTGTCATTCTGAGTTCAATGTGCATTGTCCCAAAACTTGTTGATTGATTCATAATTCTGGTATTGCTTGTTCTTAAATTATTTATATCTAGTCACCCTTATGAACTTTGAAGGCGTCCTATGCATTTATGTTTTGCTATTCCATGAAGGATAAGTTGAATACCACTCTTGCTATGTTTTATATATGTGAAACAAACAAATTTCTTTCAAAGCATTATTCATGATCTTTTGTTTGTGTTGCCTTTCATGTTGCAACATAGTTGCTATGTATTATTATCAGAAATATATCTTTCATGCTTATGTTTAGAGTACTTTGATCCCAGCTATCAATGCTTTGCAATACCTTGATCAATATTGTGATGGTGCATGTCACCTAAAAAATTATTCTTTTTATCACTTACCTACTCGAGGACGAGCAGGAGTTAAGCTTGGGGATGCTGATACATTGCAAACGTATCTATAATTTTTTATGCTCCATGCTTGTGTTGCACCAATTATCTTATGTTTTTGTCTACACTTTGTGGCATTTTTATGAATTTTCTAGAACTAACATATTAACAAGTGCCACAGAGCCAGTTTCTTGTTTTCTGCTATTTTTGTATTTCAAAAAAGCTAGTAAATAAATATTCTCGAAATTGGATGAAACAAAAGCCAACTTTCCAAAAAAAATAGAGACAGAGACGGAGTCCGGAGGAGAGGGGAAGACACACCCTAGGGCGGCCACACCTAGGCCAGTTGTGGCCAGGTGCGCCCTAGGGTGTGGGCCCCCTGGCGCTCCACCGACCTCGCCTCTCCGCCTATATAATCCCTCGAGACGAAAACCCTAAGGACCCGATCAGAATTCCACGAAAAAGTTCGTAGGCGCCGCCACCGTCGTCCCTAGATCGGGAGGGATCTGAAGCTCTTCCCGGCACCCTGCCGGAGAGGGGAGATCATCCCGAAGGCCTTCTTCATCACCATGCCTGCCTCCGAAGTGATGTGTGAGTAGTTCATTCGAAGCGGTGTCAGAACGAGTCAGGACCCTCAAGTCTTGCGATGTGGATCTGCTCAAGTCGGCTATTCATGTGTTTCGCATGCTCTGGCCGGATGAAGATGCACCTGATCTCATCGAGCCCCTTGCTGAGAGATTGCTCTGTACTGAAGACCAGCTGGATCAATGGCGTGAGTCGGCCGACTGAGCTACAGCGGACAAGGCTCTCTCCTTCGTGCTTTCATGGTACGAGGACATCAACCTTGATGTTCTTGCTCGCATAAGAGGAGATGGCAAATGGCTGAATGATCCGGAGCTGATCAAGAAACGCCAGGAGCGAGCTTACGCCATGATCGAGTATACCATGGTGCATGCTTGGTGCGACGGGCCCAGCTTCCTCGACCTTGGCGATCCACTCGTCGAAGTTGCTAATGAAGAGGGCGGCGACATCGAAGCAACCGAGTTAGATGGTCCGGATGACCCGGCCACAGATGCCCCTCACTCGGCCGATGCTCCAAGCAATGATCATGGATCCGAGAGTGCTCCTCCAAGTCCTTCTGCTTCTTAGGCTAACACATACTCGAACTTTGATTAAATCCCCGGTATGCCGGGTACAGATGTAACATACATTGCACTTTAAGTTTGATTATGCGCCTTTTGATAGGCTTTGTATATTTGCGTTATGTTCTAAGTGTGAATCATTCCAGGGCAAGTCCCCGAGCTTCATTTTGCCGTGTCACCTTTCCTTGACTTTGGCCCCTATCTACCTCTTTCGGTGTTCGACATTAGAGTCTCAAAGTACTAATGATATAGTTAGCGGGTATGAAACTTGGATCACTTGGCTGAGATTACTCGACACGTAGTATAACGTGACCTGCGGAGAGTTAGGCAAAAATCTAAAGTCGGCTCGCGTTTCTCCTTTGTATTTATCTGGCGTTCGTGTTTACCCGTCATACATCCTTTTCTCTTGCTTGCCATGAAGCCGTGTTTTCGGACAACAGCATAGTCGAAGAGTTGATTTCTTCCGAGTAAACACTACTTGTTCTGAGATAAATTTCGGGTGTCACGCCAGCCGACATAAAATAATTGAAATGGAAAATTTAAGGGGTAGTCCCCGAGTCAGTTTTTCGAATCATGCCATTTTATTATCAGCACATAGCCGGCACACACGTCCGACATATGAGAGTTCCAGTGATACATGCACTGCTTCTCCTAAGTATAGAAGGGACGAAGTAGCGCCACATTCCATGGCCTTTTGGTCTCATCTCCTGACCTGTCCGCCTTGTTCTTTTGCGCTTCATGAGGATCTATGAGATAATAGGAATCATTGTGCAAGGCTTTGCTCACAATGAATGGACCTTCCCATGGGGGTGATAATTTATGCATTCCCGCTGTACGCTGCACCAGCCTCAGCACCATATCCCCTTCTCGAAAAACACAAGGTTGCACTTTCTGGCTATGGTAGCATTGGAGATTTTGTTGATATATAGCAGATCTGGATAATGCTTGTTCCCTTGCTTCTTCGAGTAAGTCTACTCCATCTTCTCGAGCCTCTTTTACCTTGGCTTCCGAGTATTGCCTTATTCTTGGCGAGTCATATTCTATGTCGGCAGGCAAAACTCCTTCTGCCCCCATACACGAGGAAAAATGGCGTATAACCAGTTGACCGATTCGGAGTTGTTCTTAAACTCCATAGCACTGAGGGTAGTTCCTCTATCCAACAACCAGGTGACCTCTGGAGTGGTTCCATTAAGCGGGGTTTTATCCCTGACAGAACTAAGCTATTAGCCCGTTCAACTTGTCCATTTGATTCTGGATGGGCGACTGATGCTACATCGAGTCTTATTCGGTGTTTCCCACAGAAGCGAGCAAAAGCTCCTTCGACAAAGTTCATGCCATTATCAGTGATCACAATGTGTGGGTAACCATATCTGAGAATTATATCCCTTAAGAATGTGACAGTTGTTTTACCGTCCAACTTTTTGATTGGTTTCACTTCTATCCACTTGGTGAACTTATCAATCATGACCAAAATATGAGTCATGCCTCCCCTTGCTGGTTTGAATGGTCCTACCATATCTAGGCACCACACTGCAAAAGGCCAAGTGACTTGGATGCATAGTGTTGACAACCACCGCATCTTCTGACTAACTCTTGCGCTTGTGCCAATGCGCTTGGCCAGTAGAATCCATGTCGTAATGCCTTGGCCACCAACGCTCTTGATGACGCATGGTGCCCGCATTCTCCTTGATGAATATCCAATAAGGTCTCCTGGCCTTTCTCTGGGCTGATACAACGCTGCAGTACACTCGTCACACTTTG
This sequence comes from Avena insularis, assembly GCA_023614405.1. NCBI lineage: Eukaryota > Viridiplantae > Streptophyta > Magnoliopsida > Poales > Poaceae > Avena > Avena insularis. The sequence continues at coordinate 382,229,936 of CM042687.1, read as the reverse complement.
CTTTGTATAGTTCCTTGTTGATTATGGTGTACGCTTTTGCTCTTCGTGCTGTTTGCCTTGCCAACGTTTCATCACTCGGCAAGGTCCCGTCTTTTAAGTAGTTGAATATTGGTCGTGCCCATGTTGGTATCAGTGGTTCCGGGTCTGCTTCAACATCAATGTCCATTGGCTCCGCCGACATATGCTCTGCCAACATGACCTGAGGAGTCCCCGAGTGTGATTCGGCGGCCCCTGAATTGAGCGGACCAGTCCCCGAGTGACTCGAACCTAGCCCTGAGTCGATATCCATTGGTACCACGTCTAACTCCTGAATCGCCGGGGTAACCCTGATCGAGTCGGATTCTGGTGACGGCTTGATTGATGGTTTCCTAAGGTGCTCCAGCGCTACCCCTGGTGGTATTGCTTGCCGAGACGATCCTAGTTTGGATAGTACATCTGGTGCCTCATTTTCTGCTCTAGGAACATGCTGGAATTCACATCCGTCGAAATATCCCGAAATTTGTTGCACATGGAAACGATATAATGCCATGTTTGCGTCCAGCGCATCCCAATGTCCAAACACTTGCTGAATCACCAAATACGAATCGCCAAAACACATGATCCTTTTGTTGGAATTATGCCCTAGAGGCAATAATAAAGATGTTATTATTATAATTCTTGTTCATGATAAAGTTTATATTCCATGCTAGAATTGTATTAAGCGGAAACTTTGATACTTGTGTGGTTTATGAACAACACTGTGTCCCTAGTACGCCTCTATGGACTAGCTCATTGATTAATTATGGTTAAGGTTTCCTAACCATAGACATGAGTTGTCGATTAATAATGAGATCATGTCATTAGGAGAATGATATGATGGACAGACCCAAATTAAGCAGAGCAATTAGACCGTGTCATCGTGTTCATCTTTGCGAAGCTTTTTCCTATGTCAAGTATTGTATTCCTTAGACCATGAGATAATACAACTCCCTGGTATCGGAAGAAAGCTTTGAGGTCATCAAATGTCATCCTATGTGAGGGTGATCATAAAGGTGTCTCTCAGGTGATCGGAAAGTACTTGTTGGGTTGTATGTATCGAGATGGAATTTGTCCCTCCCGAGTCGGAGAGATATACTTCGGGACCACTCGGTAATCGATATCAACACCGCTTGCCAGCACGTGGTTAAGGAGTTAATCACAAAGTGATATCGGATTATAGAACTGATGAGGACATCCATATACTTACACCTACCCCAGTTATTACTGATGATGTTCCAGTTGCTACTAACAAGAATAAGTCCAATGAGATTAGAATTGGACCAATTACAAGAGCTCGTGCTAAGCTACTAGAACAACAGGTGAATTTGTTTCTTAATGAGCCTGATGTTTTACTTAATGAGAGTTTTATACTACCTAAGTCTTTGTGTTATTGTATGATCAGGTACATTGGAGACGAAGGTATAACACGGAACAAGGAGGTGAAGCACATGGAGCAAGGTGTGTTGATCAATGAAGCAAGCGCGAGGGAGGAGAGGGAGGAAGCGCAAGGAGATATAAAGGAAGGGATCAACACCTGGCAGAGTCTCTGCCGTGGCAGAGAAACGATGCCAAATCCTACCACGACAGAGAGTCCTGCCGCGGCGCGTTTTAGGTGCAATATGCTGCCACGGCAGGAAACAGGCCTGTGCGCCTAGAAAGCTGTCCCACCTAGGTCGGCGTGTATCTTAGTTGTAGTCGTTTGCGTCATGGACTCTAGCCTATCCGCCCCTCTCTCTTAAATAGATGGGGGTACCGTTTCTTTCGAGTCAGACCATGTTAAAATATTTTGGAGTTGATTCTTTTTAGAACCTCTGGAATTACCCTGTGATCGAGTTATACTACTGCAATTGAGTGTGATCTGTTGTTCCATTGGGAATTAGTAGATTGCAAACTACCGTTCGTGGTCGACGGTTGCATGCGCAAGAGCGTGGTGTTGTGAATATCCCACAGGGTTCGAGATCTGTTGCATTGGCATCAGGGTTCGAGCGGGAGAGTTCACAGCTACAGGCTAGTTATCTATCATCCACCATCATCATCGACAAGTGCTTGCTGAGAAGATCGGGCCACCCCATATCATCTTGGTATCAGATTTCCTCGTTTACTCGGTGAGCATCCACAAATCCATCCATAGATTAGTTATTTTTGTCCTATATATAAAAAGCCTCACAAAAAAGATTTGCCATAGACTAGATTACATTGCTTTCGAGTTTTAGTTGTTGGTTGTGTTCTTCCATTAGATCCAATCTAGATTTCTTCTAATAGTTAGTTTCTGTTTCTAGTCGTTTTTTCCCTCCTTTTCCGCCGCCATCACCTCAGATCCGATCCAAGCAAAGAGTCCTCTTAGATTACTTTTGCCAATTCGGATTCTCAAAAAAAAAAATTACATATAAATTTTTGATCTTTGTTTTTTTGCAACCTTTAGCCACAACCATTCATACATAAGTGTTAGGAACTTGCCCATTGATACTAGTTTCCGCTCCTCCAGGCTGCTCATAGGTTGTGGTGCTGTGTTTTTGAATTAGCCGTGATCAAAGTTTGCTTCATAGTATATATAAAAAAAGGAGAATAGAGCAAAAGAAAAAGGATTATATCAAAAAAAAAAAGCAAAGGAGAAGTGAATTGTGCAAGAGGCCTCTTGTTTCTTTGTGCACCGGTAGATTGAGCAATCTTGTGCCTGTGATATTGAGCCTTGCTAGTGTCTCTCTAGCGTAGTGCAACACCTTTCATAGTTGCATTGCCACATTTATCTCCACGTGTCTGTTTCTTGGGTGTTTATACGATCAGCACTAGGACTTGTTTGCGGTGTAGTTAGGATTCCATACCTATAGCTCCACCATACATAACCCCTGTGGCCTGTGATCGTTCTCTATTCTCTTGATATTCACTTCATCACATCAGTGCATCAGTCTTGATCTCGTTTTGGTTAAGCATCTCTATTCACTTTGGAACGGTAAGATCTACTTTCTTGTCAGTTGTGAGTGAGTTGAGTGTTCCACCAAACAGATTTTATTTATTGCACTAATCTATTAATCATGTCTACTAGTGCTTCTGATATTGTAGCACAGAAAAAGAAGGATGATGAGTGTGTCAATTGGCAGGAATATGAAGCATTGAGATCCCATTTGACACTAGTGTTTAACAACACAGCTGATGCCATTGACAAGAGTCTTCAGGACATGCAAGTGACTTTGGAAGCAAACGTTCGAGACGTGGCTACTATCAAGACACAAGTGACAGACCTCAACACGAACATGACAGCTTTTCAGCGGTCCGTAGAGGCCTTGACACTTGCTATTGAGCAACGGCAACAGCAACCAATGCATGAGGAGCTCGAGGATGAAGCTGATGGCAGTGTTGCTGGTGCTGCGCCACTAGGCAGGGGACACCCTAATGATCCTGCACCTGCACCATTACATGGTCGTGGTTTTGCCCCTATAGGTCGTGCTCAACGTGTACCTATACAGCCGGTTGATGATGGTTTGGGCAAACCTAAATTTTCAATTCCCAAGTTTGATGGTTCCATTGATCCTGAAGATTATTTGACATGGGAGTTGAAGATAGAGAATCTCTGGCGCTTGTATGAGTATACTGAAGAAAAAAAGGTCAAGGTTGCAGCGTCAGAATTTGATGGTTATGCTTTGCGTTGGTGGGATGCTCTTGTTTAGCATAGAAGGGATGACAATGACCTTCTGGTGATGACTTGGCAAGAAATGAAGCGTATCATGAAGGAACGTTTTGTACCCACCAATTACTTGCGCTCCGTTTTTGACAAGTTGACACAATTGAAGCAAGGGAACTTGACAGTTGATGAATACTACATGGAGATGGAGATGCTTATGCAACGTGCTAGAATCCGAGAATCACTTGAGATGACCATGCAGCGATTTCTCAACAATTTGAGGTTACCAATAAAGAGCATCGTACGTCATCACAAGTATGAGAACATGAACGAACTGTTGCATCATGCTAGAGAGGCTGAGTCACAACTCGCGGAGGAATCTAAGGCACGTCGTTTTCCAGCTACTAGTCGGTCCCCAGGACCACACCATCTCCTATGGCGCCTCCTGCAGCGACCAGCTACCCTACTACATCAGTGGCCAAGCCTGTTCCCTCGCCCTCTTTTGGTTCTAATACTAAGAAACCAGCTGCTCCTGCTGCTAGTTCGGGTTCGAATATGTCAACTGCACGTACTCGTGACGTGGAGTGTCACACTTGCGGAGGTCGAGGTCACTACCAGGGAGATTGTCCAAACCGCAAGGTGATGTTTGTCAATGATCAAGGAGAATATGAGAGTGGAGATGATGTTGATCCTAATGATCATGGTGCTGATTATGAAGAAGAAGGTCCGGATGCCTTTCCTGAGCATGCGCCTACTATAGTGGTATCTCCACGCATTCTTAGTGTGCAGCCCGTTGTTGACTCTCAGCGCTGCAATTTGTTTCAAACAAAAGCTCTCGTTGGCCCTAACAAAGCTTGCAAAGTAATTATTGATGGAGTGTAACATCCCTAAAATCATAATTTCAAAGTTTGCATATCATTCATGCATGCATATAGATTTGAGATCAATTTCAAACTCATTTCAGAAAAACAGAAGCACATAGTGCTATGATTTTATGTGAACAAACTTAAATCAAATGGCCATCCCCATTTGAAAGTTTGATTGTTTATGAACCAAGTTTGTTGCCTTCTTTGAGGAAAGGTTTGAGTGTAGAATTTAAACCAAGATTTACAAATTGGAAATGGTTTCAAAAACCATTTCTCAAAATTTTGCAAACCAAGTGCCAAGTCTCTGGTATTTTGTTCTCCATGCTTGACCAAGACTTTGCAAAGCAACCACATGATTTTATGCCTATATTTGAGACTACTACTCACTTCAAAAAAATCCCAAGAAGATTTGAATTCAAATGGAATTTGAATTCATTTGAAAATCAATTCAGAAAATTGAAACAGAAAAAGAAAAAGGAGAAAGAATTAGAAAAGGGTCGGCGACACCAATCTGGCCCAGCATCAGAACATGCCCAGCTAGCCCACCCGGGCCATTCCTCTCCCTCTACTTGCGGCCTCTTCCCACACCAGTGACAACCAGACCCACCTCCTTTCTCGGCGTTTGTTGACAGCGGGCCCTCTCCACGTCGGCAGTCGTCTTCCCCAGATTCTTGCTGCACTGATTTCGCGAGGTTAATTGCATTGATGCAGCAAGCGTTTCTTGTGGAGCCTCTGGCTATAAAATCCCCACACCCTCGCGACCATTTCCCCTCAAACAATTTCGCCTTCACGCCACCAGGCTGCCCACAACTCGCACGACGCCACCGCTGTTCCGACGACTGCGCCGACGAATTCCGGTGAGCTCCGTGTTCCCCTCTGTCTCTGGCTTGTGCTATCAAGTTCAGCAAGTCATTGCGCACCTACTGACACTTCCCATTTGTCCTCGCATGATCCGTAGCTCCAGCAACGTCGACGACTGGCCGCCACCGTTCTCTGCACGAACTCCGGCGACCTCCCTCCGTAAGTAGCCGCCGCCCCTTGCCCTCTGACTGATACGCCTACAATCCCCATCGTCTTGCGCATCTAACAGTACCCCTATTTTGGCTTAGCGCGACGAGGAACCTCGCCAACGTCGACGACTGACCGTGCCCGACGCATTCGCAAACTCCGGCGAGGAATCTCCGACGGCCCCGTGCGCCCCTTCCCAAGCCATCGCCACCTTGAGCATCAGCAGACTCCTGCGGTTCCGGCAAGCATCTCCTCTCTTCCCCGGGCGACCTAGAACGCCAGCACCGCCGCTGACTGACGCGCCGCCGCCAGCCGCCGCCGCTAGCGCCGCTCGAGTTTGGTCATTTGATCCAGAGTCGTCAGATCTGGATCCAACGTGCAGATTTAGATCACTTAGCGAATCGTTTTTGGTAGATCTAGGCCGTGTGTTTTAAATAGATCCTACGGCTCGCGAGCGTGATCCGGAGCGAACCGGTACGCACCAATAGAAACATGATGCGTGGCTAGAGTTTAAATCAAAAACAGAATTCAAATCAGATTTAGATCCAAATTTCAAATGGCTATAACTTTTGATTCCCACATTAGATTTTTGCAAACTTTATACCGTTGGAATCAGTGAGACAAGCCCTTTCTGAATCTGCAATGTGTTTAACAAAAAATTCTGTTAAAATGACTTTTATTGCAGAAACTTGTTTAGGACCATTTTGAGTATAGAATTTGTTTAGTAAATTGTTTTGGTGCTAAATAAGTTTAGTTAGCAAGTTTTTGACTTGGTTATGTTTCTGTATCATGCACTTGCTTGGTGGAGTTTTCAAAAATCATCACTTAGCATTTTCTTGCATGCATGCATTCATATTTTTGTTTGTATATGAATTGTGTGTAATTGTGTGCTACAAATTTTTGTGTAGATTTTGCTAGTGACTGTGATTGTGAAGAGTGCTAATCTCCCCATTACCAAGGCAAGTGGTACTTCATGATAATTTCATCCCTTTATTTTGAATAAGCATTAGAATTATTTTTGCTAAGTCTTGCATGTTACTTTTTGCCAAATGCTATGTTGGGAAATCCTAAGTAGTTGTAGAATTGTAGAATTGCTAGGGAATTTCCTAAGTTAAGTTACTATGCCATGCTTAGCCTAGATAGTAGCAAACAAGGGTTGGTAAAGTATGAACATGCTATGATGAAAATATTTCTAAGTCTTTTGGACTTATGTTTTTCTTAATAAAACAACTAAGTCAATGAACCTCCTGGGTGGAATGGGACTTGAATGGTGGTTTTTCGTTGAGTGGTTACACAAGGCCCATGGACATGGTTTACCTTGTGTATCACACTTGTGGTATGCCACCCAGGCACAAAGGGATTTGGAGGCCAAGTGTGGAGAAGCTTATAGTGTAGCCACTTGGCAATATGGGCTCTGCCTTGATCATATAGGTTGCTAGAACTTAGTCATTTGGACAGTTGGTGGTAGTGGGATGATAGGTTGGAACGCGTCCATTTGGCTAAGGGAAGGCTTCTGAAAGGTCCTGTCTTGGGAAACCAAGTCTAGTGGGGAAAGTGCACAACCTCTGCAGATGGAAAAATCTAAGTACTTAGCCAAGTCCATGGCAATGGACAACTTGAGCATCAAAACATGGAAGCTACAAGAATCTCATCACTCCAACTTCTAAGTAAAACTTGTGGGTGAACAAGGGTTAAGGACCCCAATGTCTATTGGTGGTTTCTTGGGAAAGTTTTGACAAAGAAAAACTTAGTGATTTCAACTAATAGGAAAAACCTATTTTGAGCAAAGCAAGCCAAGCTACACTTAGCCAAAATGCATATAGTAATATAGTCCACTTAAAATTTACTAAGGTATCACTTGCCAATACTATTCCAAAGTATTGACCCACTGTGGCTGTAACTTGTGATGTTGCAGGTTACTCCGATGATGATTAGGTGTCATGAGTCTACACTCAACATGCTTGCCTGTGGCACATGAAGATGAAGGCTTATGTCTATTTAATTATTCCAAAACTCTTGTATTAGGCCTGTGGCCTTGAGTTGTAAAAGACTATGTTTTATCTCTGGAATGGATGTAATAAATGACCTTTGTATCTGTGCACTTCATCTTAAACTTTGGATGCTAGCAATGATCCAGGGACTAGCATTGCAATCATAGGGATCGTTTTCCTTTACCAAGGAGGGATCTTATAGATGGTATCAGAGCACTGTGTTGCCTGTAGGATTATGACCCTAGGATTGGAAACCACTAAGGAAAAAATTTCAACTACTTCTACACTTGTCTATTCTTCTCGTAAACTTTTCTAATCTTCTTATTCTCATCTCTATTTGTAGATGAACTCCATCAACGAAGCCGTGAAGAAAGGACCACTCATGACCATAACCTTGGAGTGTGAGACTGAGTTTCCCAAAATTCTCAAGGACCTCATGGTGGCAATGGAAATACATGGTGCAGCTGTGTACAAAGGCTTTCCAGTGATGGATGAAGGAGTTGAGTACTGGTGGGTGCAACTTCACTTGTACAAAAGCAAGGAAGACAACCACAAAGAAAGAGGATTCTGCATGTACACCAACACTGTGGTGCACACCACATTCTTTGAGTCAGCAAGAGAAGCAGCTTGGAGGACTATCAAAGAACTTAGTGCTAGAGTCAAGTGCAGAATGCTCAACCTCCAAAAAGACTTAGAGAAAGAGAAGGAACATACCCAAGAGTTGGAAGCCACCAACCAAACCTTAAGAGGAGATATTATAGACTTAGTGATGGAATCATGTGAGCAAGACATGCTGATTGCCTCTAGGAACATTGTGTTAGCCAACAGATCCAGTGAGATAGGATTGTAAACGCACTTCGTTAGTTGGACCACCACCTATCACCTTATTTTCCAAATGATACCTTAAATAAGTTTGAACCTTGGTTGATGTAATGGATTCATGTATGCATGACTTGTGTGATTTTGTGTTCCAAGGATATGTATGAGAAGTTTGTCTTGTTTTATCTTAAATTGTGTTGTCCTAACTTTTCTATCTTATAAATAGATGCCTATTACCATCAGCACTGTTGAGGAGTTCCAGGTTACCCGCTTTGGTCCTCGTATCGTTGAGCTTACCACTTTGCTCAATCTCCCCCTTCCCACCATCATGGTGCATCCACTCACCAAGTTCGAGAGGAAGGACCTCTGGGGCTTCAAGGTGAACCAGCCGGACGCCTTGAGCCAGGCCTACGGAGGCCATCGTCTTCAAGCTTATGCACGATGATGGGAGAGAGGCATGGAGGTCGTCATGCAGGACTGATAGGCGTCTGCTAGGCCGTCACTCCCGGACAGTTAGGGCACCCACTTCCATGTCTTGGAAGGCGTGATGATGATGGAGAGTCCATCGACTTGAGGACGACTCGAGGATGCAGCAGAGCCGATCGTCTCTATCTCCGGACTTAGAGTCTCTCATTAGGCACGTGGACACGGACAGGACCAATGTCATGCTCGAATGACGAGCTCAGTGCAACCTTCGAGAAGGACAAGCTTTTCGCACAGCAGGACGAGATAGTCAAGGAAATGGAGGCGAAGTTCGAGACCCAGGACCGGAAGTTCAAGAGTCAGGAGAAACGCGTCCAGGATAGGAACAAGAAGATCCGGGACATGATTGAAGAACTGAAGTCCAAGGATTTCGAGCTAGAGCAGCAGCAGATGGTGATTGAGAGGCTTCGTTCCCAGAAGAGTGCTCTCAAGGCCAAGATTGAGTCCTTGACCACTACCATTGAGGAGAACAAGACCGCGATGGAGAACGCAGGTCTTACCTTCGTCGAGGAGGATATTGATGCTGATGAGTAGACTTGACTACTCGGTTATCTTTATTATCGTACTTGTTATTTGTGAACTTGTTTTTGGACCATCCGACATGTGGATGGCTTGCCACTTGTGTGTTTTACTTTTAGAACTTGTTATCTTATTGTTGAACTTTTATCTTTGTGTTGCATGCTATGTGTTTGCTTATGTGATGTAATGTGCATAAAAACATCTATGGGTATCTCATTCTTATCTCTATTTGAACAAACCACAGATGCCTCCCCGCCGCGCAAACCCCAACCCCAACCCCAACAACATCACTCCGGAAATGCAGCAAATGATGAATGCTCAAACACAGCTTATGCAGATGATGACAACATTCATCCAGAACCAGAATAATAACAATAACAACAACCCCAATAACAACAACAATAACAACAACAACAACCCTCCAGGCTTTGATATGCTCACCAGATTTCTGCGTTTGAGGCCAGCTAAGTTCTCGGGGACGATTGATCCCATGGTGGCCAATGATTGGCTATGTTCTGTAAACAAGGACTTAGTGACCGTGGGCTGCACGGACGCTGAAAAGGTTAGGTTTGCGGCACATCTGCTGGAAGGGCCAGCCGCCACATGGTGGGACAACTTCCAAATCACCACTCCTATAGATGAGGTGACTTGGGCTATCTTTGAGGAAGGCTTTCGCACTGCTCATATATCGTCAGGAATAATGAGCCTGAAAAAGAAAGAGTTCCACAATCTAAAGCAGCGCCACCGCAGCATGGCTGAATACATAGAAGAGTTCAACAATCTGGCGCGTTATGCACCGGACGAGGTTGACACAGATGCCAAAAGAAAGGAAAAATTTCTGGAAGGCTTGAATGATGAGCTGAATCTGCAGCTGGCTGTGGCATATGTTCCCACTTATCAGTCGCTCCGTGACAAGGCTGCTATATTGGAGAACAAAATGAAGCAAGTCGAGAGTAGGAAGAGGAAACACTTCGACAAGCATAGCTCGGGATCGTCTCACAAACGATCTCACTATGATGACAGTGGAAGCTCAGGATCCCACAAACATGGGAAATTCAACAAGCACCACAACCACAACCGTCATGACAACAAGCATCATCGTAGTCATGACAATGACAAATACAAGAACCACAAGAGTGGACATAAGAGCCACCACGGTGGTAATGGTAGTGGAAGTGGAAGTCAGTCTGCTAAAAGGGACATCAGTCAGGTTGAATGCTTCAAATGTAAGAAGATGGGACACTATGCAAATGAGTGCCCCGAAAAGAAAGTTGAAGGACCTGTCAAGCCCAATCCTTTCCAGAAAGGTCAGGTGAACCACATTAATGTGGAGGAGGTCTATGAGGAACCTGACGCTGTTGCTGGTAAGTTCAGACTCAATTCCATTCCAGCATTTGTACTCTTTGATACTGGTGCATCTCATTCATTCATATCAAGAGCATTTGTTGAAAGAAATGAACTACCGGTAGAAACTATTGGGTGTCCTATAAAAGTAAGTTCTCCTGGTGGAGAAATGATAGTGAATTCAGGATACCATGACCTAGTCATAGAATTTGGGAAGTATAAGTTTCCCGTTAACTTGATAATATTAAACTCCCAAGGTTTGGATGTCATTCTGGGAATGGACTGGATGACTAAGTACAAAGGAGTGATAGATTGTGCCAGCCATACTGTTTCACTCACAACTCCGGAAAATAAAAGGATTAGATTCAAGACCAGCTTTGGAGCAAAAAGGAGTATGCTTAATTCTCTTAAGGGGGTTAGCATGGACAGTGTGCCAATTATGTGTGAGTATCCGGATGTATTCCCGGAAGAATTGCCAGGAATGCCACCAGATAGAGATGTGGAGTTTCTAATAGATTTGGTACCAAGTGCTGGACCAATAGCAAAGAGACCGTACAAAATGTCAGTTGATGAACTAAAGGAGCTCAAGAAGCAACTAGGAGAATAGTTGCAGAAAGGATTTATTCAACCAAGTTCTTCATCTTGGGGAGCCCCAGTTTTGTTCGTGGAGAAGAAGGATAGAAGCCAAAGGTTATGCATAGATTACCGTTCACTCAACGAGGTAACTATCAAGAACAAATATCCTTTGCCTAGAATCAACGACTTATTTGATCAGCTAGAAGGAGCATGTGTGTTCTCGAAGATTGATCTCCGGTCAGGCTACTTTCAACTCAAGATAAGAGAGCAAGACATACCTAAAACAGCATTCGTTTGTTGTCGTTTTCATCGATGACATCTTAGTCTACTTTAAGAGCAAGGAAGAGCATGAAGGACATTTGCGTCTGATACTTGAGAAGTTGAGAGAGCATAAACTATATGCCAAATTTAGCAAGTGTGATTTCTGGTTAGAAGAAGTTGGTTTTCTTGGTCATGTTATGACAAAGGATGGTGTAGAAGTTGATCCTGCTAAGGTTTTAGCTGTGACGGAATGGGAATCTCCCAAGAATGTAAAAGAAATTCGCAGTTTCCTTGGCTTAGCAGGTTACTACAGAAGGTTCATTGAGAATTTCTCAAAGATTGCTAAGCCCATGATTGAATTGTTAAAGAAAGACAAGAAGTTTGCATGGTCTGAAGGTTGTGAAGTCAGCTTCCAAGAATTGAAGAAGAGACTAGTGACAGCACCAGTTCTATGTCTGCCAGATTTGGAAAAGGATTTCCAAGTATATTGTGATGCGTCTCATCAAGGTTTGGGTGCTGTACTTATGCAAGACGGTAAAGTTGTGGCCTATGCCTCGAGACAACTCAAAACTCATGAAGTAAACTATCCTACTCATGACTTAGAGTTAGCCTCCATCGTCCATGCACTCAAAACATGGAGACATTACCTTTTGGGAAAGCGTTGTGAAGTGTTCACGGACCACAAAAGTTTGAAGTATATCTTCACCCAAAAGGAAATCAATATGAGACAAAGAAGATGGTTAGAACTCATCAAGGATTATGACTTAAGTTTGCAATACCACCCCGGTAAAGCAAATGTTGTAGCAGATGCTCTAAGTCGTAAGGTATTTGTAAATGGCCTTACCAAAGGAGAATTGCCAGATGATTTGTGTACTCAATTCAAAGAACTCAGATTGGAGATTATGCCTGAAGGACATCTCATGTCTTTAGATGTCCAACCCACTTTGTTGGACAAGATTCGAGAAGCTCAAAAGACTGATAAAGAAATTGAAGAGATTAAGGAAAGGATTAGCCAGGGGAAAGCTAAAAATTTCCATGTAGACGAACAAGGTACTTTATGGCACGAGAAACGTATTTGTGTTCCGCAAGATCTGGAGATGCGGAAACTGATTCTGCAAGAAGCCCACAACTCTCCGTATTCTATTCACCCGGGAAACACTAAAATGTACATGGACATGAAGGAAATATTTTGGTGGAATAATCTCAAAAGGGACATCGCCGAACATATTGCCTTGTGTGATGTGTGTAGTAGAGTAAAAGCGGAGCATCAGAAACCAGCGGGTTTACTTCAACCACTACCTATTCCTGATTGGAAATGGGACAAAATTGGTATGGATTTCATTACCGGATTACCAAGGACCAGATCAGGATATGATTCCATATGGGTAGTAGTGGATCGCCTAACTAAAGTGGCTCATTTTATACCTGTGAAGACAACCTATACAAGTGCCAAGTTAGCCAAAATCTACATGAGTAGAATTGTATGTCTTCATGGTGTGCCTAAGAGTATTGTGTCTGATAGGGGAACCCAATTCACTTCCCATTTTTGGAGACAGCTACATGAGTCATTGGGAACGAGGTTGGAATTCAGTACTGCTTTTCATCCTCAAACCGATGGACAAACAGAAAGGACTAATCAAATTCTGGAATACATGTTGAGGGCATGCGCCCTAGATTATGGAGCAAGTTGGGACGAAAGTCTGCCTTACGCAGAATTTTCTTATAACAACAGCTATCAAGCCAGCATTGAGATGGCACCGTTTGAGTTTCTCTACGGAAGAAAATGTACCACCCCATTGTTATGGAATGGTGTGGGAGAAAGAAGTTTATTTGGGCCAGATCTTATCAAAGAATCCGAAGAGAAGGACAAATTGGTTAAGGACAGGTTGAAGATAGCACAGTCCCGACAAAAAAGCTACGCCGATCCTAAGCGTAGAGAAGTCACCTACGAAGTTGGTGATAGAGCTTATCTTAGAGTATCACCACTTCGTGGAGTGAAAAGATTCGGAGTCAAAGGAAAGTTGGCACCAAGATATGTTGGGGCATTCAAGATTCTGAGTCACAAAGGAGAAGTTGCTTATGAAATTGAACTGCCAGCATCTCTATCAGCAGTCCATAATGTGTTTCATGTGAGTCAGCTTAAGAAATGTCACCCAGAAATGGAAGAAACTTCTTTGAAGGATACCATACCTTTGGAAGAAGTTCAACTAGAAAGTGATCTCACTTATGAAGAAAATCCTATTAAGATTCTTGAGACTGCAGAAAGAGTCACAAGGACAAAGACTATCAAGTTTTGCAAAGTACAATGGAATCATCATTCCGAAGAGGAAGCAACATGGGAAAGAGAAGATGATCTTCGGAAAGACCACCCTCACCTATTTGCTAGCCAATCCGAATCTCGAGGGAGAGATTCACCTTAAGGGGGTTAGATTTGTAACATCCCTAAAATCATAATTTCAAAGTTTGCATATCATTCATGCATGCATATAGATTTGAGATCAATTTCAAACTCATTTCAGAAAAACAGAAGCACATAGTGCTATGATTTTATGTGAACAAACTTAAATCAAATGGCCATCCCCATTTGAAAGGTTGATTGTTTATGAACCAAGTTTGTTGCCTTCTTTGAGGAAAGGTTTGAGTGTAGAATTTAAACCAAGATTTACAAATTGGAAATGGTTTCAAAAACCATTTCTCAAAATTTTGCAAACCAAGTGCCAAGTCTCTGATATTTTGTTCTCCATGCTTGACCAAGCCTTTGCAAAGCAACCACATGATTTTATGCCTATATTTGAGACTACTACTCACTGCAAAAAATCCCAAGAAGATTTGAATTCAAATGGAATTTGAATTCATTTGAAAATCAATTCAGAAAATTGAAACAGAAAAAGAAAAAGGAGAAAGAATTAGAAAAGGGTCGGCGCCACCAATCTGGCCTAGCATCAGAACAGGCCCAGCTAGCCCACCCGGGCCATTCCTCTCCCTCTCGCTGCAGCGACCCACACAGCCACGACAACCGACCCCACCTCCTTCTGCGTGTTTCACCGACGAAGCGGCCCTCTCCACGCCGGCGTCGTCTTCCCCAATTCCAAGACGAACTTCGCCGCTGCCCGTGCTGCACTGATTTCGCGAGGTTAATTGCATTGATGCGAGAAGCGTTTCTTGTCGAGCCTCGCTATAAAATCCCACACCCTCGCGACCATTTCCTCAAACAATTTCGCCTTTCACGCCACCAGTCGCCATTAACTCGCACGACGCCACCGCTATTCCGACGACTGCGCCGACGAATTCCGGTGAGCTCCGTGTTCCCCTCTGTCTCTGGCTCGTGCTATCAAGTTCAGCAAGTCATTGCGCACCTACTGACACTTCCCATTTGTCCTCGCATGATCCGTAGCTCCAGCAACGTCGACGACTGGCCGCCACCATTCTCTGCACGAACTCCGGCGACCTCCCTCTGTAAGTAGCCGCCGCCCCTTGCCCTCTGACTGATACGCCTACAATCCCCATCGTCTTGCGCATCTAACAGTACCCCTATTTTGGCTTAGCGCGACGAGGAACCTCGCCAACATCGACGACTGACCGTGCCCGACACATTCGCAAACTCTGGCGAGGAATCTCCGACGGCCCCGTGCGCCCCTTCCCAAGCCATCGCCACCTTGAGCATCAGCAGACTCCTGCGGTTCCGGCAAGCATCTCCTCTCTTCCCCGGGCGACCTAGAACGCCAAAGACCACCGATCGACGCTACGCCGCTAGCACCGCTCGAGTTTGGTCGTTTGATCCAGAGTCGTCAGATCTGGATCCAACGTGTAGATTTAGATCACTTAGCGAATCGTTTTTGGTAGATCTAGGCCGTGTGTTTTAAATAGATCCTACGGCTCGCGAGCGTGATCCGGAGCGAACCGGTACGCACCAATAGAAACATGACCTGTGGCTAGAGTTTAAATCAAAAACAGAATTCAAATCAGATTTAGATCCAAATTTCAAATGGTTATAACTTTTGATTCCCACGTTATATTTTTGCAAACTTTATACCGTTGGAATCAGTGAGACAAGCCCTTTCTGAATCTGCAATGTGTTTAACAAAAAATTTCTGTTAAAATGACTTTTTATGCAGAAACTTGTTTAGGACCATTTTGAGTATAGAATTTGTTTAGTAAATTGTTTTGGTGCTAAATAAGTTTAGTTAGCAAGTTTTTGACTTGGTTATGTTTCTGTATCATGCACTTGCTTGGTGGAGTTTTCAAAAATCATCACTTAGCATTTTCTTGCATGCATGCATTCATATTTTTGTTTGTATATGAATTGTGTGCTACAAATTTTTGTATAGATTTTGCTAGTGACTGTGATTGTGAAGAGTGCTACTCTCCCCATTACCAAGGCAAGTGGTACTTCATGATATTTTCATCCCTTTATTTTGAATAAGCATTAGAATTATTTTTGCTAAGTCTTGCATGTTATTTTTTGCCAAATGCTATGTTGGGAAATCCTAAGTAGTTGTAGAATTGTAGAATTGCTAGGGAATTTCCTAAGTTAAGTTACTATGCCATGCTTAGCCTAGCTAGTAGCAAACAAGGGTTGGTAAAGTATGAACATGCTATGATGAAAATATTTCTAAGTCTTTTGGACTTATGTTTTTCTTAATAAAACAACTAAGTCAATGAACCTCCTGGGTGGAATGGGACTTGAATGGTGGTTTTTCGTTGAGTGGTTACACAAGGCCCATGGACATGGTTTACATTGTGTATCACACTTGTGGTATGCCACCCAGGCACAAAGGGATTTGGAGGCCAAGTGTGGAGAAGCTTATAGTGCAGCCACTTGGCAATATGGGCTCTGCCTTGATCATATAGGTTGCTAGAACTTAGTCATTTGGACAGTTGGTGGTAGTGGGATGATAGGTTGGAACGCGTCCATTTGGCTAAGGGAAGGCTTCTGAAAGGTCCTGTCTTGGGAAACCAAGTCTAGTGGGGAAAGTGCACAACCTCTGCAGATGGAAAAATCTAAGTACTTAGCCAAGTCCATGGCAATGGACAACTTGAGCATCAAAACATGGAAGCTACAAGAATATCATCACTCCAACTTCTAAGTAAAACTTGTGGGTGAACAAGGGTTAAGGACCCCAATGTCTATTGGTGGTTTCTTTGGAAAGTTTTGACAAAGAAAAACTTAGTGATTTCAACTAATAGGAAAAACCTATTTTGAGCAAAGCAAGCCAAGCTACACTTAGCCAAAATGCATATAGTAATATAGTCCACTTAAAATTTACTAAGGTATCACTTGCCAATACTATTCCAAAGTATTGACCCACTGTGGCTGTAACTTGTGATGTTGCAGGTTACTCCGATGATGATTAGGTGTCATGAGTCTACACTCAACATGCTTGCATGTGGCACATGAAGATGAAGGCTTATGTCTATTTACTTATTCCAAAACTCTTGTATTAGGCCTGTGGTCTTGAGTTGTAAAAGACTATGTTTTATCTCTGGAATGGATGTAATAAATGACCTTTGTATCTGTGTACTTCATCTTAAACTGTAGATGCTAGCAATGATCCAGGGACTAGCATTGCAATCACAGGGATCCTTTTCCTTTACCAAGGAGGGATCTTATATGGAGGTAGCTGCAGGAATCTTGCAAGCAAAGAGTTATGTGCCAAGCTAAATCTATCGTATTTACCTCATCCCAGGCCATACTACATACAATGGTTAAGTGACAGTGGTAAGATGAAGGTAAACCATATGGTGAGAGTGAATTTTGAAATAGGGCCATACAAAGATTCTATTGATTTTGATGTGGTTCCTATGACTGTCTGCCATTTGTTATTGGGTCGGCCTTGGTTATATGATTGCCATGTATAACACAATGGCCGTGCCAATACTTATCACTTAGATTTTCAAGGCAAGAAGATTAACCTGCAACCAATGTCACCACAACAGATTGTCAATGAGTCTAGACAGAAAATAGAGGTGAATTTGCAAGATGCATCTGTTGGAGGCCGTGAGAGTGTTGCAGTTGTACATTATGTCATAGAGCCTACACAGAGTGATCTAAAGAAAAGAGAGAGAGTGCCTGACCTATTAATGCTAGCCACCAAGGAAGATATGAGATAATTTTGAGAGGATCTTACTGCCATGCCACCGGTACTCATGTACAAAGGCGAGGTTTTAGTTTCTAACGACATGACACCTTTTTATCTTGGTGTCTCTACTGTTTTGCAGGACTTTGGTGATGTGTTTACAGAGGAGGTGCCCGCTGGACTTCCTCCCATGCGCGGCATAAAGCATCAGATTGATCTTATTCCAGGTGCCACATTACCCAACCGTGCTCCTTACAGAACCAACCCCGAAGAAACTAAGGAGATACAAAAACAAGTACAAGCACTACTCGACAAAGGGTACATTCGTGTTTCTCTTAGTCCTTGTGCTGTTCCTGTTATTTTAGTTCCTAAAAAAGATGGTATGTGGCGCATGTGTGTAGATTGTAGAGCTATTAATAACATCACTATTCGATATCGTCATCCTATTCCACGCTTAGAAGATATGCTTGATGAATTGAGTGGTGCTGCTATTTTCTTTAAGATTGATTTGCATAGTGGTTATCATCAAATTAGGATGAAAGAAGGGGATGAGTGGAAAATTGCTTTCAAAACTAAATTTGACGTATATGAATGGCTAGTCACGCCTTTTGGGCTTACTAATGCACCTAGTACATTCATGAGATTAATGAATCATGTTTTGAGAGAATTCGTTGGTCATCTTGTGGTTGTTTATTTTGATGATATTCTTATCTATAG
The DNA here is from genome assembly GCA_023614405.1 of Avena insularis. Lineage (NCBI taxonomy): Eukaryota > Viridiplantae > Streptophyta > Magnoliopsida > Poales > Poaceae > Avena > Avena insularis. Next base: position 382,211,638 of record CM042687.1, on the reverse strand, counting down.
CCACAATGAAACTAAACATTGTAATCATATCCGACAAGTTTTGCAAGTGTTGCGTGATAATCAATTGTATGCTAATCTTGAGAAGTGCACATTTGCAAAAGATAAGGTCATATTTTTGGGGTATGTTGTATCTAAGCATGGGGTAGAAGTAGATCAATCAAAAATTGAATCAATTCAAAATTGGCCTATTCTCATGAATGTTAGTCAAGTGCGTAGTTTCCATGGATTAGTTGTATTCTACAGGCGCTTTGTGAAGGATTTTAGCACTATTGCTGCACCATTGAATGATTTGACTAAGAAAGGTGTGCCATTTGTGTGGGGCGCAGCTCAAGACATTGCATTTGATACATTGAAACGTTTGCTTACTTCTGCACCATTACTTGCATTGCCTGATTTTTCAAAGCAATTTGAAGCTGAATGTGATGCTAGTGGTATAGGTATTGGTGGCGTTTTGATGCAAGTGGGTCGCCCTATAGCAAAAACAGAAGTTTTGATGCAAGAGGGTCTCCCTATAGCAAAATCCTGACTTCGGCAGTTCATCCTCCAAGAATCATCCAACATGCAAAAACAGAAGAAAATACATAAGTAACACCTCTTAATATGAAATATATCAATGAATAGAGGCAAATTATGATATAGAATGGTGATGCAAATTGGACGTATCAACTCCCCCCAAGCTTAGACCTCGCTTGTCCCTGCAAAAATCGAGCTCAAGAAAACATGTCCACAGGTTTATGGAGTAAAGTGTTGATAAAAAGAATACGAACAAAAAGCATCACACTTACCAATACACAACTCATAGTAGAAAGCAACTCACCATTATATAACTTAGCTTGCAACAAGTATGGGAGTCACAATAAAGATGCATAAAGATAAATCATAATTGGGATTGGCAAACTTTGTTCTTGGTTAGAGAACAGTTGGCAAACAGTTTTCAAGCAAAGCTTTTGTAAAGAAGTTTAAAACAGGATTACTCTTTACTCAAACATAAAAGGCTTTCCATAAAGATGGCTTTCAAAGTAATACTCATTTAGATAAAAGTCTTGTGCAAACAACGAAGATAAAAAACATGATTGAATAAATCATCATATGAATGCTTGAAACACAACAACTCAAATGCTTGCTGGACATAGAGAGGAATAGTTTTACTGACTCAACTTAGAAGTAGAAGAAGGGTCCTTAATAGAGGGAAGCAGGGATTTCAAGTTCATAAAGAGCTTTCAAAAGATTATGGTACTTACTAGCTTTGAGATCTCATTGCCCCTGTCATAAGCATCTTGAGGTGATTAAGGTTAAAGTGAACAAAGATGGAGTATATGCTTGACGAAATATAAGTTGGCAATCTCATGTCCCTTGAGTACGAGGGCCGCTCCTCATGCTACTCAACTTTAGTCACCGGTAAGTTCTTGTCATTGTAAGTATATGTGTATCATAGAGACCGCCAATAGGGTACCCCTTGCACATGATACAGGATCTATCCCATAATCAAAATGATAAGGCAAGCAGACAATGAGCATCCCAGCAATCTGTTATTTACCATGGGAAAATGGTGCTTTTTCTCTCTTTCCTCTTTTCAATATGTATATTTTTTATATAATAAGAAAGCTTCATAGATTGCTCACTATGGTGATGCTGCAAGTTTCCACCATGATTAGGCATGGCTTAGGCTAGCGGCCCAGGCGTTTCTCTAACACACATACATAACTCCATGGACTTACAAGCTCCCCTTTTATTTCACACCGACGACATCCACAAACAAAATAGCATGATATCAACTGTGTACAATGTACATGTGCAATGTTGAAAGCGTTCCCCATGACAGCACGGTTCTGCTAATCCCAACGTATATGTGCAAGCATATACAACTTCGATGACACAATGGTTCAAGTTTATTAGGGGCAAGAAAATAAGATGTGCCATCAAGTTCGTGAGAGCTTTACTAACTAGTTTTCACATAACAAAATAATTTTTAATTTGAAAGATAGATGAAGCTTGAGAATTTACTTAGAATAGCAATAATGCTAATAGGTAGATATGGTGGACACAAATGGCATAGGTTTTGGTTTAAAGTATTGGATGCATGAGAAGTGTTCTCTCTCAGCATAGGTTTTTGGCTAACAAGGTTGTGTAGCAAGCAAAAGAGTTGAAGGAAACAAGCAAACATACAAGTAATAAAGTCAAACATGCAGTCTTCCTTGAAGACACAAAAGATCTTAAATAAAGAATACTAAGCTTATGAGCCAAACAAGAAAGAAAATAGATGATACAAAATACCTGTAAGTGCTTTTCTCTTTTCCTTTCAAACCTCAAAAAGTGTTGCTACTGACCAGAGCTCAGTTTGTCAAAACCAATTTAGATTTACTTGATTCTCCCAAAGTGATACCAATACTAATCAACAAGATCAATCATATAATAGAGATTGCAAACTAAAATAAAAAGTGCAAAAAGTAAAAGATGAGACTTCTCATTAATATTCCATAAAGGCACTCACACCAAGGGATACATAGATAACCAACTAAAGGAGGGATACTTACACAATGCAAACCAATCTATAAGATAACTTCTCTATCCAAGATATGAATCTACTAAAAAGGTAAAAAGATAAAAGATAATGATGCGATAACGCGGCACTCCCCCAAGCTTGGAACAAGCCAAGGGGATGCCAAACCTGATGATGAATTACTCCTTCGGTGGAGGTGGTGTTCCCTTGTTTAGCACGAGAAAACCCTCCAGCATCTTACGAAGCCTATTATTCTCCTCTTGAAGTATATCCACCTTCATCCTTAGAGCACGGTACTTATCACAAAACTCGCCAGTGGTTCGAAGGGCTTCCTGACAAGGACCACAACTTAGTTCATTGCGGCATATTGTATGGGCTAGAGCCAGAACTTCGAAAGCGTTTCGAAAATGGCAATGCTTTTGATACAATGGGTGAGTTGAAAATGATTTTCGACACACATGCTGCTGTAGAGAGCTACAACGCTTTAGAAAAGTTCTTTAGCTGCATGATGGAAGAGCACAACTCCATTAGTGAGCATGTACTCAAGATGTCGGGTTAGGCCGATAAGCTTGTGTCCTTGGGAATATCGATTCCCATTGACTTAGGCATCCATCGTGTTCTGCAGTCTCTGCCACCTAGCTATAAGAGCTTCGTGATGAACTATAACATGCAAGGCATGAAGAAGTCTCTCACCGAGCTTCTGTCAATGCTTAAAACTGCAGAAGTGGAGATCAAAAAGGAACATCAAGTGTTGATGATCAATAGGAACACTGGTTTCAAGAAAGACAAGAAGGGAAAATGGAAGGGAAGTAAGGGCGGCAAGCCTATTGCAGCGCTGAAAAAAACCCGAGTTGGACCTAAGTCTGATTCCGAGTGCTACTATTGTAAGGGGATCGCCATCGAAGCGCAAGCGCCCCAAGTATCTGGCGGACAAGAAGGCAAGGCAAACAAAGGTATATATGATATACATGTTATTGATGTGTACTTGACTAGTGCTCGCAGTAGCACCTGGGTATTTGATACCGGTTCAGTTGCTAATATTTGTAACTCGAATCAGGGGCTACGGAACAAGCGGCCGCTAGCAAGGGGTGAGGTCAAGATGCGTGTCAGCAATGGATCAAGTGTTGATGTGATCGCCGTCGGAACGCTGCCTCTCCACTTGCCGTCGGGATTAGTTATAAACTTGAATAAATGTTATCTGGTGCCTGCACTGAGCATGAACATTGTATCTGGATCGTGTTTGATGCGAAGTGGTTATTCATTTAAATCCGAGAACAATGGTTGTTCCATTTATATGAATGAAATCTTTTATGGTCATGCACCGATGATGAATGGTTTATTTTTATTAGATCTCGATGATAATGTTACACATATTCATAATGTTGATGCTAAAAGGATTAAACTAAATGATGATATATCCGCATATATGTGGCACTGCCGTCTAGGTCATATTGGCGTTAAACGCATGAAGAAGCTCCATTCGGATGGACTTTTGGAATCACTTGATTTTGAAACATTTGATACATGTGAGCCATGCCTTATGGGCAAGATGACTAGAACGCCGTTTTCCGGTTCAATGGAACGGGCGACATATTTATTGGAAATCATACATTCTGATGTATGTGGTCCAATGAGTGTGTCGGCGCGAGGTGGATATCGTTATTTTGTTACTTTCACGGATGATTTGAGTAGATACGGTTATATCTACTTGATGAAACACAAGTCTGAAACCTTTGAAAAGTTCAAGGAATTTCAGAATGAAGTGGAAAATCATCGTAATAGAAAGATCAAATTTCTACGGTACGACCGTGGAGGTGAGTATCTAAGTTACGAGTTTAGCACTCACATGAAAGAGTGTGGAATTGTTTCACAACTCACACCTGCCGGAACACCACAGCGAAATGGTGTGTTGGAACGTCGTAATCGTACTTTATTAGATATGGTTCGATCTATGATGTCTCTGACGGACTTGCCGTTGTCATTTTGGGGTTATGCACTAGAAACTGCTGCATTCACTTTAAATCGGGCACCATCTAAATCCGTTGAAAAGACACCGTATGAATTGTGGTTTGGAAACAAACCTAAGCTGTTATTTCTTAAAGTTTGGGGATGCGATGTTTATGTAAAGAAACTTCAACCGGATAAACTCGAACCCAAAGCGGAAAAATGCGTCTTCATAGGATACCCTAAGGAAACTATTGGGTATTCCTTCTATCACAGATTCAAGGGCAAGGTTTTTGTTGCCAAGAATGGATCCTTTCTAGAGAAAGAGTTTCTCGCGAAAGGTGTGAGTAGTCGGAAGGTAGAACTCGAAGAGGTTATTGAACCTTCTCTTCAAAGTATGGCGAGTAGCACAGCGCCGGAAGTTGTTCCGGAGTTGGCTCCACCTGTTGAAGAGGGAACTAATGATAATGATCATGAAACTCCGAAAGAGAGTACTACCGAACCTCGCAGGTCAAACAGGACGCGTGCAGCTCCCGAGCTGTACGGAAATCCTGTCATGAATTTCATGGTTGATGAAAATGATGACCCTGCGACGTATGAAGAAGCGATGATGAGCCCGGATTCCAACAAATGGTTAGAAGCCATGAAATCCGAGATGGAATCCATGTATGAAAATCAAGTTTGGAACTTGGTGGAATTACCTCACGACCGAAAGGCCGTGGAGAACAAATGGATTTTCAAAAGGAAAACTGATGTTGATGGTAATGTGACCGTCTATAAAGCTCGACTTGTCGCAAAGGGGTTTCGACAAATTCAAGGAGTTGACTACGATGAGACATTCTCTCCCGTAGCGATGCTAAAGTCAGTTAGGATTATGTTAGCAATTGCTGCATATTTCGATTATGAGATATGGCAGATGGATGTAAAAACCGCGTTTCTCAATGGTAATATTGAGGAAGAGTTGTATATGATACAACCAAAGGGTTTTGTCGATCCTAAGGATGCTAACAAGGTGTGCAAGCTTCAGCGATCCATCTATGGATTGAAGCAAGCATCACAAAGTTGGAATCTCCACTTTGATGAGGTGATCAAAGAGTTTGGATTTGTCCAAACTTATGGAGAAGCTTGTATTTACAAGAAAGTGAGTGGGAGCAATGTGGCATTTCTGATATTATATGTGGATGACATATTATTGATCGGAAATGATATAGATCTTTTAAACAATGTTAAAAGTTATCTAAACAACAAATTTTCAATGAAGGACCTAGGTGAAGCGTCATACATATTAGGCATAAAGATCTATAGAGATAGATCTAGGCGCCTAATAGGGCTATCATAAAGTACATACCTTGATAAGATTTTAAAGAAGTTTAAAATGGACGGAAGTAAGGGGTTCTCACATGTTGCAAGGCAAGACATTGAGTAAGACTCAAAGTCCGCTTCGGAAGAAAGAGAGATAATGGACAAAGTCCCTATGCTTCACCATAGGCTCTATAATGTACGCCATGCTATGTACAAGACCGGATGTGGCACATGCTATTAGTTTGACTAGTAGGTACCAATCGGATCCGAGTTGAACCTTTGGATAGCGGTCAAGAATATCCTTAAGTACTACGAAGAACTAAGGATATGTTTCTTGTATACTGGAGGTGAAGAAGAGCTCGTCGCTAAGTGTTATGTCGACGCAAGCTTTGACACGCATCCGGATGACTCTAAGTCTCAATCCGGATCGTATTTCTCATGAATGGCGGAGCGTTAGTTGGAGGAGCTCCAAACAACCTATGGTAGCGGGATCAACAACGGAGGTCGAATATGTTCTTTGCTTGAGCGGCTCGAAGCAGTTTGGATGAAGGAGTTCATATCTGAACTAGGAGTGGTGGCAAACGCTTTGTACCCAATGGTGATCTATTGTGACAACAATGGTGCCATTGCCAATGCCAAAGAGCCAAGGTCTCACAAGCATTCCAAGCATGTTAAGCGCCGGTTTCACTCCATCCGCGAGCATGTCAAGGATGGAGATATAAAGATTTAGAAGTACATACGGATCTCAATGTAGCAGATCCGTTGACTAAAACTCTCCCTAGAGCAAAACATGATCAACACCAGAACTCAATGGGTGTTAGATTTATCACTATGTAACTAGATTATTGTCTCTAGTGCAAGTGGGAGATCAAGGAATATGCCCTGAGAGGCAATAATAAAGTGTTTATTATGTGTATTCCAAGTATATGATAGATGTTTATTTTGCATGCTATAATTGTATTAATACGGAAACATTAATACATGTGTGTTTAATAAACAAACAGAAAGTTCCTAGTTATGCCTCTCTCATAAACTAGCTCGTTGATTAACAAGATGATCAAGGTTTCGTGATCATGGACATTGGATGTTGTTAATAACGGGATCACAACATTAGTGTAATGATGTGATGAACATTCATCCGAAGTATAGCATTATGATCAAAGTCATTGAGTTTATATTGCTATAACAACTTACGAAGTGATCCTAATCCTTAGACCATGAGATCATGTCAATCACTAACGTCGGAAGAGTTTCTTGATAACATCAAACGTCACACCGTAACAGGGTGATTATAAGGATGGATTCAGAACTAATAAAGTGTTATGTTGAGGCTCATGGATCGAGAGTGGAATTTGTTCATCCCGATGACGGATAGATATACTCTGGGCCCTCTCGGTGATATCACATTGATTAGCTTGCAAGCAAGTGATTTGATCACTAGAATGTTATATCACGGGAACGAGAAAAGAGTGCATGTCGAATTGAGATCAAACTAGGTATGGAGATACCGATGATCGAATATCGGACATGTAATATATCGTGAAACAAAGGGATTAAGATACTAGCGTAAAAGGTTCCGACGATCACAAGAAAGTCATCGTTGAATGTGTGGGAGTCGGTATGGGTCTCCAGATCCCGCTTCTGATTATTGATCCGAGAAGGGTCTCGATCATGTCCGCATTATTCACGAACCGTAGGGTGACACACTTAAGAGACACCAACATCCAATTGGAGCAAAAGTTTCATGCCGAAAGAATTAACAAGTGCAGGAATTTATTTCACTAGATACCGAAACAGGTTTTCGGGTGAAATTGCATAAAGTGGTTATGCATGTGAAATGGAATTCTATCAAGGGGTTATTTGTGAATGTTTGTCATTAAAGTAATTGACAAAATTCTGAATAAAATAAAAGAGTTTTATTTAATGAGAGTTTGCATTAAATTTGGTGGAAATTTAATGGGAATTTGAGTGGACTTTTGAGTGGAGGGAATTTAAAGGAGATTTGTGAGTGGAGTGTCCACCCACATGAAGAGGGAGGCAAGGGGCAGGCCATGCGCCGCCACCCCTTGGGGTTCCCCCTCCTCCTATAAAAGGAGCCCCCCTCCTCACTTGTCTCTCACACCTCCTCGTGAAGGATCTCTCTCCCCCTCTAGAATTTATCCCCCATGGTCTCGGACTAGCGAGATACATGTTCCCGGTGGCTATTCGGCAAGAAAGAGTTGTGCTTCCGCTGCATCGCTGGAGCGAGGAGGCGGAGGTTGCTCGGTGCCTCGAACGTGTGTGCGAGCACGGATGCGCTGCTGATTTGCGGCGCTAGGACTTTCTCTCGATCTTGAGATCGGCAAGAGATCGTCTACATCAACCACGAGTTGAAATCGTTAAGCTTTGTCGGTCTTCAAGGGTATGTTCTCTACGGATATACATTCGCCCGTTGTTTGTATCTAGTAGATAGATCTTGGTACGTAGTTCCCATCGTAGGAAATTTTTTGTTTTCTATGCTGCGAACCCTACAAAAGAGAGCATCAAGAAGCAAATATCCAACACATTTGAGTCTAACCCACTTCCTATGCAAGGGATTCTCATGAGAAAACAAATTATTGAAACAAAAGGCAACTAGCATAGGGAGACAAAACAAACGCAACTTTAGAGCTTTCAACATAAAACAAGGAAACTTAATATTATTGAGATGCATAAAACCATGTTTCCCTCTCTCATAATAACTTTCAATCGCATTCTGAATAAAGTTAACAATATAAATATCACAAGAAACAACTTTATCATTAGAATGAGCATACTTACAATCATCAAAAAGAGGTCTAAGGTCATAAACTGGATCAATAGAAGCAAGTTGTTCCACCCTGAAATCCTCATTAGGCAATTCATTTTCAGAAGGAGCTTTAGCAAATTTGGAAAATTTAAACTCATAAGAATCTCTATCAAACTTAGTTAAAACTTTATCCTTTTTACAATCTATAATAGCTCCGCAAGTGTTTAGAAAGGGTCTAGCAAAAATGATAGGACAAGTTTTACTAGCTGCTGAACTAAGCACGAGAAAATCAGCAGGATACTTAGTCTTACCGCAAAGGACTTCCACGTCTCTTACAATACCAATAGGGAAAATGGTTTCTCTATTAGCAAGGTGAATAACCACATCAATGTACTCAAGCTCACAAGGACCAATTTCATGCACATTTCCCTGTAAAGCTCATAAGGAATAGCACTAGAAATAGCACCAATATCACATAAACCATAATAGCAATGATCACCAATTCTCACAAAAAGCATAGGGACACTAGTTTTTCTAGCTTTTCTAGGATGAGAGACAATATTAGAAGCGTCTTCACAGAAGACAATGTGCTCATCCTCTATATTTTTAGTGACAAGATCTTTTACAAGGGCTACTATAGGTTCAATGTTTATTTGCTCATCAAGTTCCACAGTTTTCTTTGTACTTTTTCTAACCACATTAGCTATGATAGAATGTTCCCTTACCTTAGCAGGAAAAGGTATTTTCTCAATATAAGGTTCAGGCAAAATATGATCAACAGTACAAACTTCAATGCTAGTAGGAACGTGAGTAACAACATCTTTATAAGGTGCATGGTACTTGTCCCACTTCTTTTTAGGAATTTCAATATAAGAGGAAAATCCTTAAAACAATTGGAAATACATTGAGAATCAAGACCATACTCAGTACTAATATCATGGAAGTCATCAGTTCCCATAAAAGATTTAATGCATTCGTAATCATAGTTTATACCTGACTTTCTTCCTTTGTCATTCTCCCATGCTTCAGTTTTCTCTTGAATACGGTCTAGGAGATACCATTTAGCTTCTTCCTTCATACGTGTGAATGATCTAGCACAAGAAGCATCTAATAAACCTTTATCATGAAGAGAAATCCTTGCATAAAAGTTATTGATAATAATATTGTTAGGGAGTTCATGAACAGGACATTTAAGCATTAGTAACTTCAATCTCCCCCAAGCTTGATCTGTACCCTATCCATCATGAGGCCAAAAGTTATATATTTGATTCCTATCCTTATGAATCTCACTGGAGGATAGAATTTAGAATAAAAGAGAGGTACTATTTCCTCCCATTCCATGGATTGTCCATTCTTCAGCAACTTATACCATTCTTCAGCTCTTCCTTTCAATGATATAGAGAGTAACTTCTTCTTCACCTGTTCAGTTGTGATACCTGCACACTTAAACAACCCGCATAATTCATGGATAAAAATCAAGTGATCACCAGGATGGACAGCTCCATCCCCAAAATAATAATTATCCATAACACGATCAACAATACTTGTAGGTATCTTAAAAGGATCTATCTCAACAGGTGGTGGTTCACCTACTATCCTAACAGTGGTAGTAGTTTTCCCAAACATAAAACCAAGTGGGTTATCCATATTGGAAACAAAGTAACAAACAGAAATAAAAACAATACTCACAGTAGAAGTTTCCTTTACTAGTTCCACTCTTCGATAGCGCTTCACTCCCCGACAACGGCGCCAGAAAATAGTCTTGATGACCCACAAGTATAGGGGTTGTATCATAGTACTTTTGATAAATAGGAGTGTCGATCCCAACAAGGAGCAAAAGGTGTTGACTAGTGGTATGGAGCAGGAAATCTCTGCAAATACTTAGCAAACGGATTTTTAGGGTTTTCTGATAAAGCAAGGAAATAAAGTGCAAGTAAATAAAGACAGCAAACAAATGCAAAAAGTGTCCCAATCCTTTCTTAGCAAAGGACAAGACGATGGAAATGTAGGGTTTCATAGCATGGAAAACAAAAAAATTCTATCGCATACAAACAAACAAGCCAAGATCTATCTACTAGATTGTAGCAACGAGTCGATGGAATAACTCACCCTCAAAGATTCCAAAGTGTTTAACGAGAGCGGATTCTCGTGGGTGATGTAGTCGTACTCTTCCCGATCTCAAGATCGCGTGAGCGATCCTTCCGGCCTGCGTTCGGCAGCGCTCTGCAATCAGTCACCGTTCGATTCGTGAAGACCTTCCTCTCCTTGTTCCAGCAGGCAGCGGAGGTTGTAGCACTCTCCTCATGATTCGGCGGCCTGGCAGTGTCAGGAGTAGAGGGAGATCTCATGAGCTTCGCCTTAAGCCGAGGCAGTATGGTGGACTATGAGAGGCTCCTCGGCGATCTAGGATTTAGACACACCAAGGAGGAGGTGCTAGGGCCAGCGGCTGGGGCTTGGGGCTTGCCCAGAGTCGTGACTAGGGAGCCCTAGGCGGCGGACAGGAGGCGTGGCCGGGCTAGGGTTTTGGGGTGGAGATCTTGTGTGCTAGGAGGGGTAGCCCCGCCCCTCCCTTTATAGATGGGAGGCGCCGGCCAAGGGGAGGGGAGTCCCTCCCCAACTCGGATCCCTAGTGGGCCGGCGGTGGAGGAGGAACTCCTCCCCAACTCGGTTTCCCACTTCCCCTCCACTTCCCAAAATAGCCGTTTGACTTTTCAAATTGGCGTTTGACTTTTCAAACTAGGATTTGATTAAACCCTTTATTTGTTCAGCGATGACACCTAGTACATGATGCAATCATTCTAACTTGGTATGACACATTCATGTACCCTTCCCTCAGTGCAGACATTAGGAACCTTCTAGAACATTCCCGATGAAAACACCGGAAACATTCTCCAACTCCGAAATAGGACTTTCCTTATATGAATCTTATTCTCCGGACCATTCTGGATCTCCTCGTGATATCCCGGATCCCATCCGAGACTCCGAACAACATTCGGTCTCTTTCTCATCATTCCATAACTACTCAAACAACGTCGAATCCTTAAGTTGTCTCCCTACAGTTCGTGAATTATGCGGACATGATCAAGACACTTCTCCGAACAATAACCAATAGAGGAATCTGGAAATTCATATGGCTCCCACATATTTCTACGATTACTTTGCGATCGAATGAACCACTTACATACGATACCAATTTCCCTTTGTCTCATGATAGTTTACTTATCCGAGGTTATGATCGTCGGTATCTCTGCATACCTAGTTCAACCTTGTTACTGATAAGTACTCTTTTCTCGTTCTCGTGATATGTGATCCCTTGTGAGCCAGTCACATGCTTGCAAGCTAATTGGATGACATTTCACCGAGAGGGCCCAGAGTATATCTATCCGTCATATGGATGGACAAATCCCACTCTTGATCCATGTGTCTCAACCAATACTTTCTGAACACTCAATGCCACCTTTATAGCCACCCAGTTACGGTGTGGTGTTTGATGTCATCAAAGCATCCATCCGGTAAAGGTGATATGCATGATCCCATGGTTGAAGGAATTAGGTTACTATGTATCAGAAAGCATATAGCAATTGAACTATTAAAATGACTTGATCTTTATGCTACGCTTATCTATAGGAGTATGTCCACCATATCATTCTCATAACGATATGATCTTGTTGTTAATAACATCTCAATGTTCATGATAGGAAAACCACAATCATTTATTAACCAACAAGCTAGTATTATATAGAGGCTTTACTAGGGACTTCAATTTTAAGTTTACAAATCACACAAGTATTAATGTTTACTTGTTAATACTATTATAGCATGAATGTAAACATTTATCATAAACACAAAGATATAATAATAACTACATTTATTATTGCCTCTAGGGCATATCTCCAACAGTCTCCCACTTGCACTAGAGTCATCTAATCTAGATTACATCGTAATATATCGAACACCCATGGCAGTTTGGTGCTGGTCAGGTTTTGCCCTCGGGAGAGGTTTAGTCAACGGATCCGCCACATTCAGATCTGTGTGTACTTTGCAAATATTTATGTCCCCATCTTGGACATGTTCTCGAATAGCGTGAAAACGTAGCTTGATGTGCTTCAGCTTCTTGTGTAACCTTGGTTCTTGTGCATTGGCTATGGCGCCCATGTTATCACAGTAGATAGACATTGGGTCCAGCGCACTAGGAACCACACCCAACTCTATAATGAACTCTTTCATCCATATCGCTTCTTGTGAAGCTTCCGAAGCAGCCATGTATTCCGATTCAGTTGAAGATCTCGCCACAACTCTTTGCTTTGCACTCCTCCAGCTAACTGCTGCACCATTCAAAGTAAATACGTATCCAGATTGTGATTTAGAATCATCCGGACCGGTGTTCCAACTAGCATCGGTGTAACCATTAACAACGAGTTGTTCACTACCTCCATAAGAAAGAACCATATCCTTAGTTCTTCTCAAGTACTTAAGGATGTTTTTGACCGCTGTCCAATGATCCACTCCTGGATCACTTTGATATCTGCTAGTCAAACTAACAGCATATGCAATGTCGGGTCTAGTACATAGCATGGCATACATTAGAGATCCTATGGCTGAGGCATAGGGAGTCTTACTCATCCTTTCTCTATCTTCTACCGTTGTCAGACTTTGAGTTTTACTCAAGGTCGTATTGGGCAACATGGGCAAGAACCCTTTCTTGCTATCTTCCATTCCAAACCTCTTTAGAACTTTGTCCAAATATGTACTTTGTGACAATGATATTAAGCGTCTCGATCTATCTCTATAAATATTTATGCCTAATATGTAAGCTGCTTCGCCAAAATCCTTCATTGAAAAACTATTATTCAAATATTCCTTGACACTATTAAGAAGGTCTACATCATTCCCAATCAACAATATGTCATCTAAATATAGTATTAAGAATGCTACAGAGCTCCCACTCACTTTCTTGTAAATACAAGCTTCTCCATAAGTTTGTATAAAACCAAAACTTTTGATTACCTTATCAAAACGTTGATTCCAACTTCAGGATGCTTGCTTCAATCCATAGATGGATCGTTGAAGGTTGCATACCTTGTTAGCACCTTTAGGATCGACAAAACCTTTGGGTTGCATCATATACAACTCTTCATCAATGTCTCCATTGAGGAATGCTGTTTTGACATCCATCTGCCATATCTCATAATCATAATATGCAGCGATTGCTAACATAATCCTTACAGACTTTAGCTTCGCTACTGGTGAGAAAGTCTCATCGTAGTCAACACCTTGAATTTGTCAAAACCCTTTTGCGACAAGTCGAGCTTTATAGACAGTAACATTACCATCAGCATCTATTTTCTTCTTGAAAATCCATTTGTTCTCGACAGCCTTCCGGCCATCCGGTAAGTCCACCAAAGTCAATACTTGGTTTTCGTACATGGATCCAATCTCGGATTTCATGGCTTCTTGCCATTTATTGGAATCTGGGCTCATCATCGCTTCCTCATATGTCGCAGGGTCATCAGTGTTATCCACCAACATGACACTCATAACGGGATCATACCAATCAGGAGTGGTACGAGTTCTCGTTGACCTGCGAGGCTCTGTAGCAACTACAACCGAAGTTTCATGATCATCATCATTAGCTTCCTCTCTTATTGGTGCAGGCACCACAGGAACTTCTTCCGGTGCTGCGCTACTCGCAATTAGAAGAGAAGGTTCGACAACCTCGTCGAGTTCTACTTCCAGTCACTTCTTTCGAGAGAAATTCCTTCTCTAGAAAGGATCCATTCTTGGCAACGAAGATTTTGCCTTCGGATCTATGATAGAAGGTATACCCAATAGTTTCCTTCGGGTATCCTATGAAGACGCATTTTTCCGCTTTGGGTTCAAGCTTGTCCGGCTGTAACTTCTTTACATAGGCTTCACAACCCCAAACTTTAAGGAACGACAATTTAGGTTTCTTCCCAAACCATAATTCATACGGTGTCGTTTCAACGGATTTAGATGGTGCCCTATTTAAAGTGAATGCGGCTGTTTCTAATGCATAACCCAAAATGATAGCGGTAAATCTGTAAGTGACATCATAGAACGAACCATATCTAAGAGAGTTCAATTACGATGTTCGGACACACCATTACGCTGTGGTGTTCCCGGCGGTGTCAATTGTGAAAGTATTCCACATTTCTTCAAATGCTCGCCAAACTCGTAACTTAGATATTCACCTCCACGATCAGAACGTAGAAATTTAAACTTCTTGTTACGTTGATTCTCTACCTCACTTTGAAACTCCTTAAACTTCTCGAAAGTTTCGGACTTATGTTTCATGAAATAGATATACCCATATCTACGCAAGTCACCCGTGAAGGTAAGAACATAACGATAACCACCACGCGATGCTGCACTCATTGGACCACACACATCGGTATGTATGATTTCCAATAAGTCCGTAGCTCGCTCCATCGTACCAGAAAATGGAGTCTTAGTCATTTTACCCATCAGACATGCTTCGCATCTATCAAGTGATTCGAAATCAAGTGATTCGAAGTCCATCGAATGGAGTTTCTTCATGCGCTTCACTCCAATGTGACCAAGGCAGCGATTGCCATATATAGGTCGAGTTATCGCTCAATTTCAAACGTTTAGCCTCAATGTTATTAATATGTGTATTTCCACTATCGAGATTCAATAAGAATAGACCATCTATCAAAGGTGCATGTGCATAAAACATATTACTCATATAAATCGAACAACCATTATTCTCGGACTTAAACAAGTAACCGTCTCGCAATAAACAAGATCCTGATATAATGTTCATGCTTAACGCAGGCACCAAATAACAATTATTTAAGTATAAAACTAATCCCGATGGTAGATGAAGGGGTAGCGTGTCGACCGCGATCACATCAACCTTTGATCCGTTTCCCACGCGCATCGTCACCTCGTTCTTCGCTAGCTTCCATTTATTCTGCAGCACCTGTTTCGAGTTACAAATATGAGCAACAAAGATTATCAAATACCAGCACTACTACGAGTACTAGTGAGATACACATCAATAACATGTATATCGGATATACCTTTCTTCTTGATGTTGTTGTTCTTCAAATCCGCCAAGTACTTTGGGCAATTCCGCTTCCAGTGACCTTCTCCCTTGTAGTAAAAGCACTCAGTATCAGGCTTAGGTCCAGCCTTGGTCTTCTTCGTTGGCGCGGTAACTTTCTTACCACCCTTCTTGAAGTGTCCCTTTTGCTTAGACTTGCCTTTCTTGAATTTGGTGGTCTTATTGACCATCAACACTTGGTGCTCTTTCTTGATCTCCACTTCTGCAGATTTCAACATGGCAAAGAGTTCTGGCAACTACTTGTTCATGTTTTGCATATTGTAGTTCATCACAAAGTTCTTGTAACTTGGTGGTAGTGATTGGAGGACACGATAAATCCCCAAAGCATTAGGAATCACTATACCCAAGCTTTGAAGTTTGTTTGCGTGCCCAGACATCTTAAGCACATGCTCACTGATGGAGCTGCCCTCTTCCATCTTGCAGTTAAAGAACTTTTCAGAAGCCTCATAGCTCTCAATTGCCGCGTGAGTCTCAAAGATCAATTTGAGATCACGGACAATATCATGTGGGTCTGAATTCTCAAACCTTTTACAGCTCGATTCTAAACCATACAAGATAGCACACTGAGCTGGAGATCTTGAGTCTTTCGGCGAGGTAAACATTCTTTACTTCATCTAGCGATGGCTGCGGTGGGTCACCAATGATCCAACACATAGGTCAAATTACCAGCTGTGAGGACAATCCTCAAATTGTGGAACCAATCCGCGAAGTTGCTTCCATTGTTTTTCAACTTTTCTTTCTCTAGGAACGCATTAAAATTGATGGTAGGGGCCACCATTGATCTACAACATATTTGTAATAGTTTAGACCAAGTTTATGACAAATTGAGTTCTAATTAATATTTAAATTAATCTAGGTGAACTCCCACTCAAAACAACATCCCTCACATTGTTTTAGTGATCACACGAACCAAATCCACCATATCAACACCGATCATCACGAGAGTTGATATAGTTTCAATGGCGAACAATCGACATGTTCATCATATCTACTATATGATTCATGCTTTACCTTTCGGTGATCCGTGTTCCAAGACCATGTCTCTACATGCTAGGCTCGTCAAGATCAAACCTTAGCTTCCACATGAGCAAATCTGGCTTGCTCACGTTGTATACACTTGCGGAATCTAACACACCCGATCATCACGTGGTGCTTCGAAACAACAAGCTTTAGCAATGGTGCTTACTAAGGGTGAACACTTTAGAACTTGAAATTCATGTGCATGAGGGATCATCTTATAATGCTACCGTTGTTAACTAAGCAATACAAGATGCATAAAGGATTAACATCACATGAAATTCATAATATGTGATATGATATGGCCTTTCTTCTTTGTGCTTACGATCTCCATCTTCAAGCATGAACATGATCTCCATCATCACCGGCATTGCATCAATGTCAATGATGCTTCTCCATGGTTGTCGTCCACCGGCTTCAACTATTACAACTACTTTGAATAGACATGCGGGTCTTAACATAAATTAAAAAACAACCATATGGCTCCTACCGGTTGCCAACTTACAATAAGGAACATTGCATACATCAAATATAATCACAATCATGGCCATATCACATCACAGCACACCCCTGCAAAACAAAGTTAGACGCCTCTACTTATTTTGCATGTTTTACGTGGTTTGGGGCTTTCAATAAGTGTCGTTCTAACTTACGGACAAGAACCACAACATTGATACTTAGTATTGTCAATCACCCGTTGTAAATTGAATCTTAACTATGCTGGGAGAAACAGGCACCCGCAAAGCCACTTATGCAATACAAGTTGCATGTCAAGCGTGGAGCAAGTCTCATGAACGATGTCATGTAAGGTTAGCCCGGGCAGCTTCATCCCAACATCCCGCAAGATGCAAAGTACACAAGAAGCAATCGACAATAAAAGCATCAACGCCCACAATGACCATTGTGTTCTACTCGTGCAACAGATCTACATATAGACATGGCTCTGATACCACTGTAGGGTTTCGTAGCATGGAAAACAAAAAATTTCTATCGCATACAAACAAACAAGCCAAGATCTATCTACTAGATTGTAGCAACGAGTCGATGGAATAACTCACCCTCGAAGATTCCAAAGTGTTTAACGAGAGCGGATTCTCGTGGGTGATGTAGTCGTACTCTTCCCGATCTCAAGATCGCGTAGACGATCCTTCAGTAGCTGCGTTACAGCGCTCCGCCATGATCGTCCACGTTGATTTTCGGAAGACCTTCCTCTCCTTGTTCAGCGACGGAGGTTGTAGCACTCTGCTCGCGATTCCGCGACCTGTGGCGTGGTGCAGGAAGTAGAGGGAGATCTCATGAGCTTCGCCTTAAGCGGGCAGTATGGTGGACTATGAGAGAGCTCCTCGGTGATCTAGGGTTTAGACACACCAAGGAGGATGTGCTAGGTCCGGCGGCTAGGGCTTGGGGCTTGCCCAAGTCGGCGGCTAGGGGAGCCCTAGGCGACGGCGGCAACAGGAGGTGGCGGCGTCGGGCTAGGGTTTTGGGGTGGAGATCTTGTGTGCTAGGAGGGGCAGCCCTGCCCCTCCCTTTATAGGTGGGAGGCGCCGGCCAAGGGGAGGGGAGTCCCTCCCCAACTCGGATCCCTAGTGGGCGGCGGTGGAGGAGGAACTCCTCCCCAACTCGGTTTCCCACTTCCCCTCCACTTCCCAAAATAGCCGTTTGACTTTTCAAACTAGGATTTGATTAAACCCTTTATTTTGTTCAGCGATGACACCTAGTACATGATGCAATCATTCTAACTTGGTATGACACATTCATGTACCCTTCCCCTCCGGAGTGCCGGACATTCCGGAACCTTCTAGAACATTCCCGATGAAAACACCGGAAACATTCTCCAACTCCGAAATAGGACTTTCCTTATATGAATCTTATTCTCCGGACCATTTCGGATCTCCTCGTGATATACCGGATCCCATCCGAGACTCCGAACAACATTCGGTCTCTTTCTCATCATTCCATAACTACTCAAACAACGTCGAATCCTTAAGTGTGTCTCCCTACGGTTCGTGAATTATGCGGACATGATCGAGACACTTCTCCGAACAATAACCAATAGAGGAATCTGGAAATTCATATGGCTCCCACATATTTCTATGATTACTTTGCGATCGAATGAACCACTTACATACGATACCAATTTCCCTTTGTCTCACGATAGTTTACTTATCCGAGGTTATGATCGTCGGTATCTCTGCATACCTAGTTCAACCTCGTTACTGATAAGTACTCTTTTCTCGTTCCCGTGATATGTGATCCCTTGTGAGCCAGTCACATGCTTGCAAGCTAATTGGATGACATTTCACCAAGAGGGCCCAGAGTATATCTATCCGTCATATGGATGGACAAATCCCACTCTTGATCCATGTGTCTCAACCAATACTTTCCGAACACTCAATGCCACCTTTATAGCCACCCAGTTATGGTGTGGTGTTTGATGTCATCAAAGCATCCATCCGGTAAAGGTGATATGCATGATCTCATGGTCGAAGGAATTAGGTTACTATGTATCAGAAAGCATATAGCAATTGAACTATTAAAATGACTTGATCTTTATGCTACGCTTATCTATAGGAGTATGTCCACCATATCATTCTCCTAACGATATGATCTTGTTGTTAATAACGCTCAATGTTCATGATAGGAAAACCACAATCATTTATTAACCAACAAGCTAGTACTATATAGAGGCTTTACTAGGGACTTCAATTTTAAGTTTACAAATCACACAAGTATTAATGTTTCCTTGTTAATACTATTATAGCATGAATGTAAACATTTATCATAAACACAAAGATATAATAATAACTACATTTATTATTGCCTCTAGGGCATATCTCCAATAGGAAATACTAATGAGGACCAATAATTCTCGAGGACACATGGGAATACTGTCAAGTGCTTTCGTTTCATATAGCTGATTAATCTTCTTTGTTTTTATAAGTGTTGTGTGGGTGAACCTGTGCTAATGTACCGACCTTACTTGGACTAATACATACTTGTGATTAAACCCCTTGCAAGAATCCGCAACTACAAGAAAGCAATTAAGTATAAACCTAACCATAGCCTTAAACTCTGAGATCCTACACTCCCTTATGCAAAGGTTTCCTAACGGGGGTTCAGGTTTCTATCACTCCGACAACCCCACAATTAGTAGCCAAATACACAATGCATTCCCTAAGCCCATAAATGGTGAATTATCATGTAGTCGACGTTCACATGACACCACTAGAAGAATAGCACCACAACTTAAATATTAAACCATTGAATAATACCTCAACACAATTCCACTACTAACAACATGACTTCCCATGTCCTCAAGAACTAAACGAACTACTCACGAGACATCATATGGATCAAGATCAAAGATGATATAATGATGGATAACAATCTGAACATAAACAATAATTGAATGGTTCCAATCACAAGCATCAACTACAATAGTAATCAACACTGGGAAAGTTTCCCCTAAGAACTATGCACAATTGTTACAGCGGGATGGAGTGGTGATGATGGTGCTGGTGGAGATGATGGTGTGGATGATGATGATCCCGATGGAGTCTAGATTTATGATGGTGTTGATGGCGACGATCTCCTCTCAGAAGGAATTTCACTGGCAATGTATGCTGAGAGAGAAAAGCTCTCCGGTAGACATATTTCTGCCGAGAAAAACTTCCATAGAAGTGCCATCAGCATACCATCATCATCAGATGATACTTCATCATGATCATGATCATGATTTCTGGAAACTTATGTGTATTATGTCTAATATTGTGGGTTCTTGGTCATGACAAACCCGTCTGAGAAACATTGTCAAGGGAGTGTAGGATCTCGAGTTTAAGGTGTTAGGTTTTATCTTAATTACAGCTTGGCTTATCCTTTGCTAAGAAAGGATTGTGCCACTTGCTGCAGTTATTTGCTGTCTTTATTTACTTGCACTTTATTTCCTTGCATTATCAAAAACCCCTAAAAATGCGGTTGATAAGTATTTACAGAGATTTCCTGCTCTAAACCACTAGTCAACACCTTGTGCTCCTCGTTGGGATCGACACTCCTATTTATCGAAAGTACTACGATACACCCTCTATACTTGTGGGTCATCAGCTACTCAACTTTGGTCACAAGCAAGTTCTTGTCATTGTAAGTATATGTGTATCATAGAGAACCACCAACGGGGTACCCCTTGCCCCACACAAGAGTTATCCCATATCAAAATGACAAGGCAATAAACAATGAGCATCTCAACGATCTTTTTATTTGCTATTTGCATAGGTTTTTATTGAGGATGCTTCATAGAATGCTTATTATGGTTATGCTGCAAGTTTACATCATGATTAGGCATGGCTTAGGTTAGCCGCCCATGCATTTCTCTAACACATATACAAAACTCCATGAGCTTACAATCTCCCTTTTTATTTAACACCGCCGTGATCCATAAACAAAAGAACATGATATCAACTAAATATAATTAGTGCAATGTTGAAAGCGTTCCCCATGACAACATGGTTATGCTAACTTCCAACTAATAATTTGCAAGCATATAAGCAACATAGATGGGCACAATGATTCAAGTTTATTAAGTGCAAGAAAATAAAGTGTGCCATCATGTTTGTGAGAGCTTTAATCACTAATTTTCACATAACAAAAGTTTAATTTGGAAGATAGATAAAAACATGAATATACTTGGAATGGTGTGACACACCATGCATAGGAATTTGTAGTGGACTATTTGGAATAACTTGGTTTCTTGGGAGTTGGATGCACGAGTAGAGCTTATTCGATACAGGTGGAGGCTAGCAAAAGACTGGGAGCGACCAACTAAGAGTGCAATAATGGCCATAATCATGCAGAGCAACCAAACATTATTAATTAAAGCATAAAGTGATATCACAAGTCAAAAACTAAAGGATCATAGAGGCTAGGGTGACTGGTTCATAGTCATAACATGGTGTAAGCATGTGCCAAGTCAACCAAATAAAGCATCAAAGGAGAATACCACAATATTATGCCTTTGTATGCTAACAAAAGTTAGATAATAACCTGGGGCATACGCACAAAAAAATTCGGCTCAATCCAACCTACTCGAATTTTTCACGATTTTTTACAGTGAAGCACAGAAATCTGTTTCAGACAACAACTTCCTCAAATCTTACTTCCCTCTCATTAGAGACTATTCTTGTCACAAAAACCAAACAAAAGGATAAGGAGAGCTTATTACAGAGACAATAACTTCAAAGACTCAACTAAACAAAAATGAACTGAAAGCAAAAATATAATGGGCTGTCTCCCAAAAGCTCTTTCTTTATAGACATTAAGATAGGCATGATAATTTCGATGATGCTCACATAATAAATGTGAATTAAAGTAAAATAGAGCATCAAGAAGCAAATATAAAACAAATTTAAGTCTAACCCACTTCCTATGCAAAGAAATTTTGTAAGAAAACAAATTATGAAAGCACAAAGCAACAAGCATAAGAAAGCAAAACAAGTGCAACTTCAAAAATTTCAACATAAAGAGTGGAAACTTAATATTGTTGAGATACATAAAACCATGTTTCCCTCACTCATAATAACTTTCAGTAGCATCATTAATAAAATTAATAATATAACTATCACATAAAACATTCTTATCATGAGCCACATGCATATAATAATTATTACTCTCCACATAAGCATAGTCATTCTTATTAATTGTAGTGGGAGAAAATTCGACAAAATAGCTATCATTATTATTCTCATCACCATAATCATCAAATATAGGAGGCATATTGTAATCATAATTAATTTTCTCCTCAATAGTAGGTGGACTAAAAATATCATATTCATCATTGTAATCATCATATATTGGAGGTATAGTATCATCATAACAAATTTTCTCCTATAGATCCGGAGAACTAAAAAGATCATTTTCATAAAAACTAGCTTCCCCAAGCTTATACGTTTTCATAGCATTAGCAATAATGGTGTTCAAAGAATTCATACTAATAACATTGCTATTAGCATGCAAATAAAGTTCCATAGGTTTTTAAATTTTCTCTTCAAATACTTCATGTCCTAACTCAAGATAAATACTATAAAGCTCTCTAATTTTTTGTTGTTTTCCATTAAGCCTAACTAGTGAAAATAAAAACAAGAAATAAAAAGATATAATTGCAGAATCTAAAGGAAATAACTTCGAGCACTCACACACCAGCAACAGTACTAGAAGATAACTTCGTAGCCAGAGGATGTGAGTACCTTTTACCTTACCTCCTGACAACGGCGCCAGAAAAGAGCTTGATGTATATGCACGCTTCTATTCCTATAGACAGTGTTGGGCATCCAAGTGCAGAGGTTTGTAGAACAGCAGCAAGTTTCCCTTAAGTGGATCACTCAAGGTTTATCGAACTCAGGAAGGAAGAGGTCAAAGGTATCCCTCTCAAACAACCCTACAAATAAGATATAAGAAGTCTCTTGTGTCCCCAACACACCCAATACACTTGTCAGGTGTATAGGTGCACTAGTTCGGTGAAGAGATAGTGAAATACAAGTAATATGAATGATTATAAATGGTAATTGCAATCTGAAATAAAAATGGCAGCAAACAAACATGTAGCCGGACTGATTGTAAATGGTGTTTTAATGCTTAGAAACAAGGCCTATGGATCATACTTTTGCTAGTGGTCACTCTCAATAAACATATAATATCTTCTCTTTTGCTATGCTACCCTAAACTACTCTCCGGTTAGACGGTGTAGGTCTATAACAACACACCTTAAAGTTCGCATTCCCCATCTAGGTAACCCCACACTATCACCTTGAGTGCTAGATGGTTCCAACAAACACCACAATTTCATAGAAACATCCAACTCAAATTATACTCATGATAAGTATTTCTGCAACCTTTAGCCTAAGTGCCACACGGTGTGCACACTGTCAACTTCACACACGTGGGGATAAGCGGAGATTACATTGATTAAAGCACTTGAGTAGCAGAGTCGACCTACTTATTTAACTAGATTGCAAAGCTCATGATCTTAATAAGATCACGCATAGAGAGAGAGATGAACACATAGATACCGGTAGAGCCCTTAGCCTCGAGGGAGAACTACTCCCTCCTCATCATGGGAGTCTGCAACGGCGATGGAGATGGTGGTGGAGTCGATAGAGATGGCTTCGGAGGCAATTCCCTATCCCGGCAGGGTGCCGGAACAAAGACTTCTATCCCCCGAATCTCCCCTTCGGTGGCGATGGCGCTACGAAACTTTTCGTGGATTTCTGATCTGGTTAGGGTTTTCGTCTCAAGGAGACGTATATATAGGCGAAAGGGCAAGGTTGGTGGAGCCTCGAGGGGCCCACACCATAGCCAGGCGCGGCCTAGGGTGGGCCTGTGCCACCCTATAGTGTGACCGCCTCGTGGCTCCTCTTCGTCTCTCCTTTGATCTCCGTGTCGTGTCGAAAAAAATAGGAACTTCGGCTTTTGTTTCTTCCAATTCAGAGAATATTTTTTACTAGCTTTTCTGAAATTAAAAACACCAGAAAACAGGCAACTAGCACCGCGACATCTTGTCAATAGGTTAGTTCCAGAAAATATATAAAAATGCCTCAAAGTGTAGATAAAACATAAGATAGTTGGCACAAAATAAGCATGGAGCATCAAAAAATATAGATATGTTTACGGCGTATCAGTACGTCAGGCGGCTGGCGGCCAAACAAGCAGACGAGAAGGGCTAGTGGTGGCGGCAACTAAAGGGGGAACACGCGATCTAAAACTTCAGCGCACCTAGCCATGCGACGAAAAAGGGGGCTGGTGGGGTCGCAATCGGTTCGCTCGCAAAAACCATGGAAGTACCGCTTCACCAGGTGAATCTATGGTGTCCTGGAATTTTTTTGTATGGTTTTCCGAAAATATACTGGATCGGCTAAGACTTTTTTTATTGTGGGAACAGTAAAAAACAGTTATGTTACAATTTTGATTTTTTTCTCTAAGAGCATCTCCACTCGGCTTTCCAGGATGTTGATCCCAGGGCGAATTTTAGGTCCGAACGCCAAAAATCGGCCCAGTCGCGTTCCGAGGACCTCGGTTTCGTCCAGATTTGGACCAAATTTGGTCCAGACTTCCCAGACCATTCCCAGCATCTCGGGAATGCCCTGGGAACGCCGGACGAAGGAAAACATGCGTGGGCCAGCTCTGTCGGTGATAGAAGGCCGAACTCCTGCCCTTTTCTTGCCCCCTCCCGCCTTTCTTCCCCATTCCCCCACTCCTGCCAGTTTGCCGAGCTCCCACCCGCCCGCCATGCCGCCCAAGAGTTTCGTCAAACCTAGATCGAACCTCGGCGAGGAATCGAGGGAGAAAAAGGCGAGGAAACTGAGAGCGCCGATAGCGAGGCCGCCAAGCGTGACCAACACCGAGTGGGTGACCATTGTTGCAAAGAGGAAGGTCGAGTAGGGCAGCCAGAAGGAGAGAAAGGACATGACAAAGATCAGGCAAGAACAAGAGCTCGCCGAAGAGTAGGCGGCGTTGAGGGCGAAGCAGGTGGCAACGCCGCGCGCGACGATGATGGCGAAGCAGGTCGTTCCGGCGCCATATGCCCCCCACTGGGGAAGCCAGCCAAGCGTCGGCTCGTCGACCGGATTCTTGCCGATCTTGCTGGTCGAGTCAGGCGAACCCTCGGTAAAGGTACTCCTCGTTCCACCGAGTTCGACGACGGGTTCAACTTGAACATGGTCTTCCCCTGCCCTGTGCCTCGCCCTCCTTCGGCCTTCAACGTTGACATCAACATCCCCTACTCCACCTCTCCGGCGTACGCATGTCCTTCGTCATCGATGCACCGCGGCCCACTCCCATTCGGCGGAAGCTCGTCGCAAGCAACCTACGGCGAGGTCGACGCGCACAACCTGTTCGATGGAATGTTGGCCAGAATGTTGACCAAGACATACATGCATGACATGATCGCCCAAGGCTCGGCGCATGCCGTCAACCCCTCCTTCTTCACTCAAGAACAGTCCCGGGCCGATACTGAACACGGCATCGAGTCTCAGGATTTCACCGACCTCGGCGCCAAGGAGATGCAGGCCGAACCGATGCAGGCTGAGGACGCCGAGGTTGATGCCGTGGTTCCGGCGAAAGGCAAGAAGGGCAAGAGGAAGCCGGTCACATCGGTGCCGAAGCCACGGATCAAGTGGACGGTGTCCGAGGACCTCTGTCTCGCCGACGCTTGGAAATCGGTGAGTATGGATCCCATCATCGATGCCAACCAGAACTCTGACAACTACTGAAAGCGCGTGAAGCTAGTGTTCGACGAGCGTAGCCTTTGCGACCCGAAGTATAACAAAATTCATATGGAGCGAGGGAAGAAAGCCATGACCAACCATTGGGGGCTCATCCAGCATGCGTGTAGCAAGTAGCACAGCTGTGTGGAGGAGGTCAAACACACACAAGTCAGCGGTGAAAACATGGACAACGGGGTATTTAGCGAACACTACCCGAAGTTATGACAAGCTCAAGCATATCCTGACATACTTAGTCTTGCATTTTGCAGCTCCTTCGTGCACTCGGTTTGTACCGGGACAACATGAATGCGGAGTTTAAGTTTCACCATGTGTTCACCGAGATTGAGCACTGCGAGAAATGGCGGGACACTCGTCTGAGCCTCGCCAAGACCAAGGACGACGTGTACAACCCGGAGGCTCCTCCCCTGCTGTTGGCGAAGGAAGGCCGAAGATTGGCTAGAAGAAGGCGAAGATGCTCAAAGCCGCATGACCTCCCGCTGAGCGCCTGCAGGCTTCTATCGAGAAGTGCATCACCGACACGAAGGCACACACCGAGAAGAGGGCGAAGAATACCGACGAGAGGTGGGCGCAGCTGCTCCAGAACCAAGGCCGAAAGATCGACCTACTCAAGGCCAACTACGCCGCCAAGAAGAGGAACACAGATCTCCAGTTCCTCATGGGCGGCGAGGACACGTCGACGATGAGTTCGACGGTCAAGGCTTGGTACATGGCGCGCCGCAATGCCATTCTTCAGGAAGACAATGCCGAGATCACGCCAGCGCCTACGCCGAACGCCACTGCTACGCCGAGATCTGCTTCCACCTCCTCCAACCAGTCGGCGTTCGCCGGCGAGACGCCCAACCCGTCGCATCGTCCATGCCGGAGGAGCCCATCCCCATCGACGATTGATCGCCGGGCTTTTTATCTAGTTCCGTAATAATTTGTCGCCGAACTTGATGGGCGTACTTCTGCGGACACCTTTGGCCGAGTTTCCGCCAGCGAGAACGAAAAAATTCGAATATTTTACCGTTTATTGCTTCGTCTGGAAACACGGCCTGGGAACGCGAGTGATAAACTCGGCGTTTTCATGCCGAAAACTTGTTTCGTCATGTCATAGTTAGGTCCAGATTTTGGCCTTGACAATACTATCAATCAAAGTATTTTTTTTAGGAATCAATCAAAGTATACTGGGATAACGTTCTTCAGTGACGTGCCCGGGCTGCAACACAGAGCTCAAGCTCCGGCGGAACCTAATCTGCTGGTCAGATCGTGATCTCGCAGTGCCGAGAACCGCCTCTCCCGAGTCCCGACCCATGGCTCTTACTCCATGACCCATACCGCCCATCTCCACCGCCGCCACCGTCCCGACAACACCACCCGCCCCCACCTCGGTACGTCACCCCGCGCCGCCTGCTGCCACTCCACCATCCATCCCCTACTCCGTCCCCAGTCCCCACCGCTGCCCCGCCCTCTCCGATGACCAGCCCGTCCGCGCCGCCGCCCTGTCCGCACCTCGCCGCGCACCGCCTCACCTCGCGCCCGCTCCGCTTCCTCCGCCGCTGCCTCCGGGTCCGCCCGCTGGGCCGCCCCGAGATCCGCCGGGACACCCGCGAGGTCCCGCGCTGCTCGCCCTGCCCATCCTCCTCCCCGCCCCCCTCCCGCCTCTACGCCTGCCTCTCCTGCGCCGCCGTCTTCTGCCCCTCACACGCCGCATCCCACGCTGCTTCCGCCTCCTCACCGGGCCACCAGATCGCCGTCGACGTAGACCGCGCCGAGCTCTTCTGCGCTGCCTGCGGGGACCAGGTCTACGACCCGGACTTCGACCACGCCGTCGTCCTGGCCCAGTCCACCGCGCTCCACCCCCCATCCACCTCCGCGTCCACCTCCCCAGCTCCTCGCAAGCGCCGCCGGGTCGACTACCGCGCCTGGGCGCCAGATCCGGCCGAATCCGCGCTGGTGAGCGCCGCAGCCGATCCCACCACTTCCGCCTCTGCGGCCGAGCCGGCGGGGCTGCGCGGGCTTAACAACCTCGGCAACACCTGCTTCATGAACTCCGTGCTCCAGGCACTCCTCCACGCCCCGCCGCTCCGGAATTACTTCCTTGGCGATCGGCACAACCGCTTCCTCTGCCCGCGCCGCAAGCCTATGACGCATCGAGCCACGGATGCTGAGGCCAGGGCCGCGTGCCTCGCGTGCGATCTCGACGAGATCTACTCAGCCACCTTCTCTGGGGAGCGCACACCTTACAGCCCCGCCAAGTTCTTGTATAGGTCCGGATCTCGCGCTCTTTTGCATTGGTTGATGTCGCTCTGTGTTTATGGCAACGTGCTGTTCTTTTGTGTTGGGTTTGTTGCGTATTAGGGAAGTTAGCCGTTAGTTAAAATGGCTGTGTGAAGTATTGTAACTATGGGCAGTGGGTCTTGTTTGAGACACTAAATTGTATATTCTCTCCTGCTAATGATAGTGTAATGTTATTATGCTATGCCATGGAACTGTTTGAATTTAGATCATGCAGATTGAAATGTACTTAACATGTGATGGAATAATATGAACAAAGATATGCCACTAAAAGGGGCAGGATCTGCTTAGTGTGTGCTGTTACGGAGGTGAAATGTTTGCATGTCCTCTTGGAGGAAATTCCCTCGCTTATAGATCGTATAGAGTTAAGTTCTTATGTTTTCATTTGATTCTGAAAGTACTTTTGGCATGACAAAGTGTTCGGATCATTGTGCAATGTCCTAATCAAACGCCTAGTGTCATGATCAAAGCTGATGATCGTAATGCCTACCTAAATGTTCGTTTGGACTGCTGTTGTTGATCAAATGACAAAATGCATGAGCACCCATTAATTCCTCTCAAGTTACCTGTTTGACTGGATCATGTGAAAGTAGCACCCACATTTTCTCTAGTGTTGGACTGTGTTGAATTCCCCCTGTTGAGTAAATATTTGAGTCTTTTATTGCATAACTAAGTTCAGTTCTGTGCTATTGGCAGTATGTCTTGTTACTTCATGTTAGTATGCAAGTAGGTAGTATGTGTAGTAGGTACATAAGTTATTGCTACTTCTTGTTGGTACTTCGTCATGCCCCATCTTCTTATTTTAATTGGGAACAAACTATTATGCTTTTGCTCCTGTAGCTATTCCAAGACTATTGCCATCATAGCGAGAAATCATGCTTGCGCAGACATCTTATGCAATTTTTTCAAACTGCACTTCATTTTTCTGATGTTTAAACTATCTGAAGTCATTTGCCGCTCTATTGTTTGATGAGCGTGGACTTGCACAGAAAACATGGTGCAGTACTTTTTTCTTCTGGTTTATGAATGAAAGTTCTTGATTTTCTTCTGATTATTATCATTATGAATTGTTAGCTGGTGGCAGCATGCAACAAACCTTGCAAGCTACGAGCAACAGGATGCACATGAATTTTTTATCTCCATCCTTGACCATATTCATGAAAATATAAAGGATGATCAGCCCAAATCACATGAACAAGGTAGTTAGCTCCTCTCTTTCTACTATTTGAACTAAAGACTTGCATGTATTGCAATAAGTTCAGATATGAACTAAACAGCCATTTGCTTTTGTAAAATTATTTTCTGGATATTCACACATTGTGTATACAGTGAATGCCATGATTGGGGCATCCTATTTATTCAATTCTTTCAGATCTGTCTTTTACGAGTTGCATGATGCATGCCTATTATAACTTGTGGCTCCTTAAGTATTGTTCGTACTTGTTTGTCCTACTATTCCCTAGAGTACAGGCACATAAGAGAATAATTATCTTCCTGTTCTTGTTTTCTTTGGGATGATGCATTTTACTTGTCTGTCTTTTTGTTATGCTTGACCATGATTTATGAACTGTCATCACGTACTAGTCTTGCTCTGGCCTGCAATTTTTCTTCACAAAAAAATTATGTTAACGTTCTTGGTTCTAACCTTGATTTCTATTTTGTTGCTCATAATAGGCCATGGAGACTGTTGCATTGCACACCGGGTGTTTTCTGGTATCCTGAGGTCAGATGTCATCTGTACAAACTGTGGGTTCTCATCCACAACATTTGAACCTTGCATGGACTTCTCTTTAGACTTGGATGCTGGATGTAACATTTCTAATGGTGTTGCAAACCCAAAAGCGCGCAATGGAGAGAGGAACTTAGCTGGCATGAATTCCAAGGTATCAACACTCATGAGATGTTTGGAGCGGTTTACCAGGGCTGAGAGGCTAGATGCTGAACAGAAGTTCTTCTGTGAACGTTGCAAGGAGAGGCAAGAGTCCCTTAAGCAAATGTCCATTCGGAGGCTTCCACTAGTTTCCTGCTTTCACATCAAGAGATTTGAGCATTCTTCAGTTAAGAAGATGTCAAGGAAGGTTGATCACTCTTTGCAGTTCCCTTTTTCTCTAGACATGGCACCTTACCTGTCATCCTCTATTCTCAGAAGTAGATACGGGAACCGCATATTTCCATCAGAAGCCATTGATTCAGAACCAGTTTCTGAATTGTCTTCAGAATTTGAAATATTTGCGGTGATCATGCACAGTGGTAAGCTAGATGCTGGCCACTACGTGACTTACCTCAGGTTAAACAATCAGTGGTACAGATGTGATGATGCATGGGTAACCAGGGTTGACGAGCATACCGTCAGGACTTCCCAGGCATATATGCTCTTCTATGTGCAGAAGACGCTTTACTATAAAGCTTGTGAAAGAGCAGCTGAAGTCTGAGTGATTTTGAACTAGTGGTGAGGGCCTTATTTGTCTCTTGGGCGATTGATTGATTTCGATCGTATGATCATGGTTGCCAACAGGAATTCTTCACCTTGCATTTTTTCACCAGAAACATTCGCAGCTAGGTTCAGTTAGTTTACTCAGTTGTATCACCTCTTGCTGTTAAGTGATCTGAACCACGCATCCACAGGAGGTCCGGAGAGCTTCCGCCGGGCAGTCGTGGCACAGAGCCCTCTCTGGGGCTTTACAAGAATGCCATTTGATGCCTCTGACTTGTGGGCCTGTGGGGCATCATGGGTCATTTTCTGTGGCGAAAGGGCAACTTAATTGGCTACATGCATCCAATGGTTGGCAGGAGAGGTAAAAGTTAAAGTGACAAGGTGCAAGTGCAACGGGAAACACTTTCAACTCTGGCGCGGAAGGCGCCGTGGAAGGTTAGCTGCAGTGGTGGACAGTGGTGGAGCCACGACCCGGCATGCCTGAGCTATGTCCAGGATGCTCCATTCAAACTGATGCAACGAGCCGGCTGGAGAACATAGTACTTTGCCTGGGCTCTCAGTTCTGGCTGGCTCCACCGATCTTGACAGAGCTGCACCACCAGGAAATACAGCCATCATCTGATACAACATAGTTTCACCCAGAGAAAAATGCCTGGCGTTTTATTGTCATAGCCAGCAAGGCAGACGGTCAAGTTTTGTGTTCTCATTGACCTGTAGAATCAACCAAAGTTTTTTTTTTGGAGATTTTTCAACAGCCAGCCACCCAAAAGGAAAGATGGTCACATATATGTGTTGGATTGTCTTGTTATCCTGATAATGGATATGTTTGGGGATTTTCGTTGAACTGAAATCACTTCATTATTTGACACCATTGGTGGTGATGGTCTGACCCCCTCCTTGGTATGACCAATGCTACATTTATTTGCGCAAGCAAAAGTGTGGAATATGTAGAAGTGGGACAAAAGGGAACCTATTTTTTGATGTGTTCCTTTGAGTAATTGAATGCCATCTCTGTTGAAGCTAGAATTCTGTTACTGACAGCTTTAGACCAGTCTTCCTTGGTTTTTCCCTGTATGTGATCTGCTCTTGCTTGTACCTCATGGATGAAATAAAGAGATATAGCTTTGGATGAGTTGTCGTTTTTTTGTTGCCCAGTTTTTGTTTTTGTTTTTGTTTTAACTGTATATATTTGGCAGTTGAGTAAACATGGCCTTGTGACATATCTTGTTATTGCTCAAGTCCTGTAGGGCGTTGTCTGGCATTTTGCAAATCTCAGCTTCCTCAGGTCAGTTCCTCTTCTAGATCGTAGTCACCGGGGACTGGCCAGTGACGTGCTGTTCAACAGAGTTACAGAGGAACCCTGCATCCCAAGGAAAGAAGAAGCAGGAAAGAACTGCAAAAACAATACGTAATCCTATGGATCTAGCATAAATTGATCGATGCAGACATGCAGTCCTGTCAAAATTGCCATCGTTTTCACCAGGAAACCGGAAGAGAGAGCAACGTGCTGATTCCCTATCAGCATTACCGGGGACGACCACGTGCAAACGAAACAAAAAGCAGGGCACAAGATCAGATCCGATCAGGTCCATTGGCACTGGCAGGCCATCGTTGGACGAGACCGAAGATCACGATCGGCACCAACGAATAAGATCCACTTGAAAGCCAAAAGGCCAACACATTTTCGCCCAAATGGAAGTGGAGACGCATCAACGCGATAAATAACGGTCGACCCTTACCTAAGCTACACTGCGCATTCTGCTACGAAGCGGGTATCCATTCCAAGGTCCCCTGGGGATGATCGGAAGGCGACCCTTTTCTGAAACTGGAAGGAACAGACGAGCGCACGCTACGCGTCCCGCTTTCCACCGGAGCTTCGCTGGCCCGGCCGACGTGCTGCGTGCAGTAACCGCTGCTTACAAAGCTTTTATCTGGACAAATGTGTACCGTAACAGCCTAACAGGGCCCTAGCTTGTCAGCGTCGGCTCCTTGGTCTGTCTCTATGTCCGTCGCAAGTTGCTTCCAATATCAAAAGTATCGCCGAGATCTCAGCCCCAACCGGCACGTACGACTGGATTTAAATACACAGAAGGTGAGAAGGAGCACTGCACCCGACCGACGGCATGTTAATTGCTGCTTATCAGATCCCTTAATTACAAAGTACTTCCTTATTCTCATTTAGGACGTAGCCGTCGTCTCAAAAACCACTAAAAAAATAGGCTAAACAAAAAACATAAAATCTTTTACCAACGAGAGGTTATAGTCCGGCACCTCTAAGACCCCAGTGCCATCAGAGCCAGAACGGACCGACGACGTTGCCCCGGGGATGAAAGATTAGATGGGTTTTAGCTAACTCCAACTTGCACCTCCAAGTGCATTTCTCTCTTGTGTGCAACGCAGAACGTGTCAACTCACGGCTCTCCGGCATCACACTACTCTCTCTGTTCGAGATTATAGGTCCTACGCGCATACCTAGGTTGTTAATTTGACTAACAAAACATAACTTATATATCACAAAAATTATATTATTAAAAAATATACCTCTAAAGTTTCTAATGGTATAATTTTTATGCTATACTATTTATGTTTTGCTGTCCAAATTAGCAACCTAGTTATCCGCGCGGGACTTATAATCCCAAACAGAGAGAGTACAATATATCAATGAAACATGCTATAGGACTATAGTTCTACGCTCTGGACCAGGCAGTTGTTCACGCCTCATATTCGGAGAAAGGGACTCGACGATATAACTGCATATCCTCTCATTTATTTTCGATCGGGGTACTGGACACAAGATATCTTTATATGTAGTAATGCTGACAAGCCCGTCGTACCCGAACGAACGCGGAGAGCTTACAGTTATGACTGAACAAACTGGGCATGAGATGGGCATCCATTTGGAGAGCACCGGGGAGGTCAACGTTGCTGTCTAATGCTTTCATGAAACGTACGCTTGTCTTGTGATGAAGTGTAAAAAAAAGGCGGCGATCGACCGGCGAGGGAAAACCGTCCCGGTCAAGCTACGAGCTAGGGGCGCACGTAATTACTAATGCTGTAGAGGGCACGTCATGGTCCACCAAATTATAACAAGAAGATAAGAAAGGTAAGGAACTTTGCCCAATAGTGCGCCAAAATTGACTTCATTTATGGTTCTTTCTTCTGCGTAAGCAGTCCAACATTTTGAGAGCAGTCGGAGCAAAATGTGGCAAGCACGGTTTTCTTGCTACAGTTGCCGATCGAAAAAAAAAGAGAAATGAGTTTCGGTTACTCCCTCAGGTCCATATTAATGGCCTTAACTTTATATAAATTTGTATGTATCTAATTAAATATTTAGATCAAATGCATTCGTATTAAGCCAAAGTTGAGATCAGTAATATGAACCGGAGAGAGTAGTTAATAACGTTTTCAGTGTTGATCATCTTTACAAGTCTTCAAAGTTCAGGCCAATAGACTGACGAGCTGAAAAAGTTAAGGTTCCTTAAACTCACTAGTCCTCATGCCGTCGCATCCAAGGGCATATATCTATCTAAAACGATGAGGGTCCAAACTATAAGGGAAGCCCGATCTTCATGGATACGGTAGATTTGCGGAGGAACATGGAGGGGAGGGAGTGAGTGACAAAATAGCAAAACGAATTCACAATACAAACATGATGAACACAACACATACAAACGCGATAATGGCCAATTACTTCCTTCGCCAGCCACCAACAAATAGCTTAATGCATGATCTTTTTCTAAATCTAAAGATCTAAACCCTAAGAGATATTTATAGTACAAAGATAGAAGGGTAAGTAAAGGAAATATTTCGAGACATCAAAATCATGTATCTGCACAGATGGCCTCGGTGCAAGTTGGATAGGCCGAACAATTTGGCCCTTTCATTTCCAGGGGATATCTTGGGTTAGCGGATTTGGTTGTTCGTTGGGTCCAGGGGGACAGTTCGGCCCTCTCGGAGGATAGTCCGGCTGAGCACTTTGATAGCAACGAGCGCTTGAGCGTGGCTGGTTTACAAAGTTACACTTAGGTCTAGGCCGAACAGTTTCGGTTGGGATAAACAACACCCCATTTCGAAAGAAAAATGGATGTGAACCTCGTGTGCTGGGTTTGTTCCGTAATAACAACAAAATCAATCGGGCACCATGGACTTGTCAGCATTACATAAAGATATATCGTGTCCGGCCTAGAGGACACTCTTATCCCAGCCTGTACATCAATTGATGCACACAACCAGTTTTTATTAAGATGTTCATACGTTCGATTTATTAAATCACGGATCACACAAACATGAGACTTGAATAAGACAACACAATAGAATAAACAAAAACTCTTTATCCATTCTACAATCTTCTAGTGTGCCACCAGCCATCCTGGACATAGATATCCCGAGCAACCGTCATCACTCGGCTGCTTCCACTAACCATAAGTTCCCGCTGGTCCGGTGACAGGAGCAATGACCAGTGGCGAACCTTGGAGAAAAATTAAGAGGGGACCAAGATGCTGATTAAACCATTTAATGGCTATAACTATCCCTAATCCTTATTAGTTTAGTCTTAACAACACGACTAATTAGAGAATTTGCAACAATGTTGGGGGGGGGCATGGCCCAGTTTGGCCTCTATGAAGGTCTGCTAGTGGCAATGACCATAGCTGAATATGATGGAACCATACGAAGAACCTACAAAAAGTTTGTAGATCGAACATTGTTAAAAACAAAATTGTTCATGCACATCCATAAAGACCAACATAAGTCATAAGAGCCTATACTTATTCTATCCTTAGTTTTTTTATCAATTCCATTTAATCAATTCCTAAACATATATGTAATTTGTTTGGAGGGGAATATGTAAGTCATATACACATTCTGCCAAACAGTACGAGCAAAAGGACATTTCTCCTCGGAATCACAAAAGTAACATTTCTTACATTCTTGCCAAACTCTTTTTGCGAGGTTATTTGTAAGTAGCACTTCTCTATTAAGAAAATCACATAAAGTTATATTTTTATTTTGAGAGGAATTTTCAACTTTCACAAATTTTTGCATGAGACCCTTGTATGACCGTTCATTAGATCCCCATACATCGACTTCACCGAGAAAGCACATGTACTCCCTTCGTTTTAAAATATAAGATGTTTCAGCTTTGTGAAGCAAATGTATCTAGACTTATTTTAGTATGTAGGTTCACTCAACTTTAGGATGAATCTATATACTAAAAGAAGTCTAGATTCATTTTTTTTACAAACCTAAAACATCTTATATTTTAAAACGGAGAGAGTAGATGTTAATCTCCGAACAAAAGTATCCGCTTTATCGGAAAGCTGAACTATCGTTAGTCTTTGGCATCCATTTGGAGAGCACTGTGGAGGTCACGTTGGTGTCGAATGCTTTGATGAAGCATACGTTGATCAAAGCATACGTTGGTCCAGTGAAGTGTAAAAAGAGGCTGCGAGACATCCCGTCTCGTTCAAGCTCCGAGCTAGGGGCGCACGTAACTGATGCTGTCTAGGGCACGTCATGGTCCACCAAACTAACAAGATAAGGATAACAAACTTTGTCTCGCGCGCCCAATAGTGCGCCACATTTGACTTCATTTATGTTTTTTCTAGATGCTAGGCCATCAGTTTGTTTTGCAGCATCTATATCAGGCAGGAGAGCTGTCTGAGCAAAGTTAGAATGAAAATTTCCAATCGCAAAAAATAAATAATTTCTTTAGTTAATAATAATTTCTTTTTTGGATATATTTAGTTAATAATAATTCTATATTTATTTTTAGGTGAACTTCAAACTACGGATCATCTTTGCAAGTCTTAGAAGTTAAGGTCCCTAACTGAACTGACGGTCACTCAAAGCTGTCACGTCCAAGGGCGTATCTAACACTACACGTTCCCGGCTCCATGCGAATGCACGCTGATTTGTTCAACGTCCGCGCCCGTCGTCTCTGGGTGGAAGATAGAATCGCCATTAGCGTGCTCCACTCAGCCAACGAATTAATTGCTAGTTGACCGCCACCTCTGACCATGCTACAAAAAGACAGATAGTTAACGTACTGCCAACAGCCTAACCCGGTCCCCTTTTCATCACCGTGACCAGGACGTCCGGCACCGTGCCACTCAACGCACTCTTCCCCGCAATTAAGTTAAATACAGTAGTTGTTCTTGTACTTATGCGCACGAACTCAATTTAGTCCTCATAAGCAAGGAATTTGTAGAGTTTTACCCACATACTTGACAT
Organism: Avena insularis; assembly: GCA_023614405.1. Taxonomy (NCBI): domain Eukaryota; kingdom Viridiplantae; phylum Streptophyta; class Magnoliopsida; order Poales; family Poaceae; genus Avena; species Avena insularis. Next base: position 382,174,786 of record CM042687.1, on the reverse strand, counting down.
GCGGACTCGATTTAGTTTTAAATCATGTTTACCTTCGAAATTGCGCTGAGGTGAACGATACGTGGATATGAGTCCCACTCACAGGAGACAACAACACTTAACCCCTTGTGGATCGCACTTGACAATGAGCAACTCCCTTGTGAGAACATAGTACTCCTTCACACCTGAGTTGGAATCATGGAAGGCGCTCGCTACGCTCAAGCTCCAACCATGGGAGCCGCCGTCCAGAGAAGGTGTCTAGAGAGGAGATTGGTGTGAAGGACATGTGGCGAACAAAAGAACTAATGTTAGGTATTAGAGGAACCGAAGATTTTAGAGCTGAGATTATCTATAATTAACAACCAGAGGTCCGGATATTTTGCCCCGGTGACAAATTAACCAACCGTAGCGAAGTCACATGGAAGAGGTTAACCGCAAATTTTCGGTCAGCTATCTCCTACGAGTGGGATCCATGTTCACATGACGTCCGCATCAACGCAATTTCAACGGTAAACATGATTTAGGACTAAATAGAATTCTATCGACAAATACACGAATACACGGTTAAAATTCTGCAAATTACACGTACGATTACTAGACCGAGGCCCACACCCAGGAGTGGGACCGCTCACAATTCCCATCGCGTGACACAGCTTCCACCCGAGGCTACCTCAATCGGGCCGGCACGGTACACTACTCGCTCGCACGCACGCACGCGCGCACCAGCCAGCCAGCGCCAGGAGCATCGCCAGAGTTCATTACCGATCGCGGCCGCCCTCGGCCGCATCCGCCCAGACAGCAACAGCCGTGCCTCCGTCCGTATCCCGACCGACACCATCAATCCCCCATCTGCGGTCCGCCACCCCGCCTCCTCCTCTCCGCGGCCACGCCAAATACCCCCCTCTCCCAAGCACGCACGCGCCTCCTCAGTCCGTCGAACCCCCGAAAAACTCGCCGTGCCGAGGCGTGCGTGCTCGCTGGACCCGAGCAGCGCCGCCTCGTCTCCTCCTCCTCGTCGTTAAGACCACAGTAGAAACTTCCGCTGGTAGGTCGCCCCGGCTTCACCCACCAGTCCACCACCTCCGCCCCCCAAACCGTTCTCCTCCCCTCCTCCCCGCGCCCTCTCTCTTTTCGTGGGGGAGCGAAGCGGGGCGGGCGATGGGGCGAGCGAGGCCGCCGAGCTCACCCACCGCAAGCATGTGGCCGCGTAGGTGGTGAGAGCGGCGCCGCTCCACCCCACCCCCACCCCACCCCGCACGCGGTTAAATTGCTCGCCTTCCTCCCCCTGCACCGCAGCAACAGAGGCGAGAAGATCGTTGGGAGGCCGATCGAGTCGCGGCGGTATGGGCTCCAATCTCAAGTACCGTGCCGGGCTCGTCCTCATCGTCGCCGTCGTGCTCATATGGGTCACCTCCGCCGAGGTCACGCAGGTATAGAGCTTATTTCGCCCAATCTTCTTTCAATGTTTGGGCTGTCCCGTCTGTTTAGTTGTTGTTTATTGGAGGCCTGGTTCTTGGCTTCCCATAGTGCTTGCTTATCAGCAATTAATCTGATGACCAAAGTAGGCCTTTCATGTGCCATTTGTTCCGCGTCTGAATTGTTTAATATCACGCGCAGGGTTCTCTGCAACTGAAAAAAAAAACGATCAGGGGAATATGCTATGGCAGCGTTTAGAATTTGACCGGATTGCTCTATTCTTGTCCCACCCCAATTTCGTGCTCTTGCCACAAAGTGGAAACTTGCATCTGTGTAGGAAAAAACAATTGCTGTCAATGTGCATCTGTCATCACTTAGCAAGTTAGTTGCGACAGTTCGCATCACCAATACCTGGCTGGCTGATTCTAGGTGGTTGTGATATTCTTGCTCACCTAATTCATCATTGTATAATACTAGATGAGGAACCTTACTTCACTCCTGGCAATCCATATGTTTTTCCAATGTATAAATTGTCAAAATTATAGCCTGAAAGAAACAATGAACTAATTACATTTCACTGAAGAGCACCCTACTAGTTCATCAGGCTATATGCTTTTTACTCTTGAAAATCATTTTTGCTCCTTACAGAAAAGTTCTGCTGTCAAATGAATTAAATTAAGCTTCAGTATCTGAACTGAACTTGTGTGTGCAGGAGATATTCACTAACTACAAGCAACCATTCGCAGTCACTTACTTGGGGGCCTCCCTTATGGTCATTTACATTCCTTTGGCGTTTCTAAAGGATTTCATATACAAATTGTTGACAAGGCATTCTGGAAGCAGCAGAGCATCAAAAATCGCGAGCAAATCTTCCTTTGGCGGTAGCGCTCCTCTGAAGAATGGCGAATTTCAGAAGATGCTGGAAATGGAATCTCAGAAAACTGTGGTGATAGATTTTACTGATGTGAGCCTTCCTGTAATAGAAGAGAAAAAACCACTTATTTGTGGAATTGGTGAATTCGGTGCTGATGTTTTGAAGGAGCAACAACTTTCCATTAAGGAGATTGCAATTTACGGGTTGTATCTCTGTCCCATATGGTTTGTCACAGAGGTACTTTCCAGTTATCTGCCTGCTCTTTATGATCCACTGAATAGTTTGATTTCAGTCATACAGACACTATCTTGATCGATATAGTTACTCATCCTCTCGTATGCCTAATGGATGCAGTACTTATCAAATGCTGCACTTGCAAGAACAAGTGTTGCCAGTACTACTGTACTATCTTCAACTTCGGGACTCTTCACACTTTTCATTGGTGTGCTCCTTGGCCAAGATTCTATAAATGCTGCCAAAGTTATTGCTGTTTTCATTAGCATGGCTGGTGTAGCAATGACAACTATGGGCCAGACCTGGGCAACCGATGAATCAGAAGTAAGCAATTCAGGGTGAGTGGGTTTACCCTGTCAATTAAGCTTCTCAGCTGTGAGTTGGTGCCAACTGCCAAGTGACCTGTATTTGTTCATACCTAATTTATTGTGCTTATGAAGCCATCTAGTTTCTTGCTTCTAAGTAAGATGATTACCTGTAATCAATACATTTTTCTTCAAAAGGAGAAACTAAAAACATTTTGCATTATTATTTCATGGAAAAATTGATGAATATTTTTTAAACGAGCTTGTAACTTCCGTACTGAACTCATTGCTCTACCAGCCGTCTAATTCTTAAGATTTACAACTGCAGGACCACACAGAGGACTCTTCTAGGTGATATGTTTGGTCTTATGTCAGCTATGTCATATGGTCTATTCACTGGTTGGTTGATGCACTTCTCTGTTCAGTTTGTAGTCAAGTGTTTTCTATGCAATGCCTAATTGTTTCAACATCATTCCAGTGCTTCTCAAAAAGTTTGCTGGAGGGGAAGGATCAGAAAAGGTTGATGTCCAAAAACTGTTTGGCTTTCTTGGGCTTTTCACTCTTTGTCTTCTCTGGTGGCTTGGTAAGATTTCCCATTTTGCAAATTTGATTCCTCAATAACATTCAAATTTCAGATATTGATGATATGAGTAGCATAAATAGAACAGAAACTGATGTTGACAAATGAGCTGTATGGCATTGGATGGGAATCTCAATTAAAGCTATGAGAACCATGGTTGTATTCTCTTATTCATGATCCAAAATGTTCTCTCCTTAATAAAGATCGGCCTCTGGCCTTTCAAGATCCAAAATGTTCTGTACGTTGTGCATGCCAGTATTTTATTTGCTATTCTTGTCTAATTGGTTAGAAAATAGCCTTTGTGTTGAGGCCTCTTGTATAGTTTGGTTCAACCAAATATACTTTGCATGTATTTACATTTGGTACTCTGGTATAATCGGTTGGCAATTAGCCTTTTGTGTTGAGGTTCCTGTGTAGTTTGGTTGAACCACATATACTGTCATTTATTTATACTCGGTTCTTGGTCTGAATATACTGATATGCCAAAGTACTTTTATCTTTTCAGTCTGGCCATTAACTGCACTAGGCATTGAGCCAAAGTTTTCAATGCCCCACTCTGCTAAAGTGGATGAAGTGGTGCTGGCAAATGGCCTTATTGGAAGTGTGCTATCAGACTATTTCTGGTACGCATTAAAATAAGGCTAATGTTTTGTTTTCAGATATTGCATAACTGCGGTGCTTTGACAACAGAACTTCTGTGCAGGGCTCTTTCTGTTGTTTGGACTACTCCCCTGGTGGCCACCTTAGGCATGTCGCTCACAATCCCAGTAGCAATGGTTGCTGACATGCTGATCCACGGTCGACATTATTCAACAGTCTATATTCTGGGTTCTCTCCAGGTAACTAACTCCTTGCTTCCTAGATAAGCTTATTGCAAAAAAAAAAAAGATAAGCTTATTGCAAGTCTGTCAAAAGAAAAGCCTGACCACTCTTGATGCACTAAAAGTGAAAACATACGTCGTTATTACCGAAGTTAGCGTAGTCGCATCAACATGTTCAGTTCTGTGAACCTCTTTCATCTGCTCAATATCACTCTTATGTGCATTTGTTTATCTGTCTACATGTGCTCTTTTTGCAGGTTTTCTCTGGGTTTGTCGTTGCCAACCTTGCCGACCGCTTTTCGCGTTTTATAGGTCTGTAGTCATGAAATCTACAAGGTTGTATTAGATTATACATCCACAAGGTTGGATCGATTAGCTATGAAGTGTACATTTAGTAAGCTGGGTTGGTTAGTCAAAGACAACTCTGGCCTTGTGTTCAAAAGGATGAGGAGCGAGCACTGCAGCTCTGTTTTTCTCTTATCCTTTGGCTCTCTTTACACAGCAATGGAGAATTTTGTTCTGATGAAATAGAAACAGTGAAAGCTAGGATCCGAAAGGCACACATTGTGGTGTAGCAAACCTTTGCACTGTAAATTATCTATACTTGCTGCACAAAGCTTTGCCAATATATACTGTATAGCGCTGTTATTTTCAGCGGCGTCAATCCGTCAGTTCGATTTTTTTTTTCAACATCGATTGCATGATGAATTGAGTCGAGAGAAGCACTCTAAGGCTTGTTTGATTCATAGAAATTGTGTAGGATTTGAATCCTATGAACTTATTGTTTGATTCATAGGAACACATCCTATTGGAATTAATTCTATAGTAATCTTGTAGTGCAATTCATATAGAAATCAGATCTTATGAAAAATTCCTTTGCTACATCAAACAGAATTCTACTTTTTTTTATTCCTATACTTTTCCTATCCTATGATATGAATCAAACATGCCAACAGAGAGAGTCAGCCCTCCTGAGCCCGCCGGAGAAATACGCGACAGATGACGAAGCTGGCGCTCTGGTGTGGGTCGCGCAGCAGTGGCCTGGTGATCCTGTCGACCTCGACCAACCTCGAGGCCGTGCTCCCGCAGCACGCCAACGCAATCCTGCACGCCGTACCGCACCTCGCTCGCCGCCCAACACACCATGCCGTCCCACCACAGCGCCCGCAGCGTGGCCGCCAGCGCCGCCATCTCGTCCGGGTCGTAGAACACGTCCGACATGAGCACCACGTCCACGCACGGGACCTCACGATCGAGCAGTACCAGGTCATCGTCCTCCCCCCACCGTAGCTCCCGCACGTCCGCCTGTGCCGTGTCGAGCCCGTTGGCCTCGGCGTTGGCCCTGAGGCCCGGCAGCAGCGGCCGCACGTCCGTGAGCACGCAGCGCGCGGCGCCGAGGCACGCGACGGCGGCAATGCCAGGGAGGCCGGTCCCGGCGCCGAGCTCGAGCACGGTGGCGCCGAGGAGCGGGCTGGGATCGGCCGAGGCGAGGTGGGTTGCCAGGACGACGGCCGAGTCCCAGAGCCAGGAGCCGGTGAGCGCGCGCCCGGTGGCCGGGTCGTGCGCGCCGTCGCGCTCCACCACGGCCAGGGCGCGCCCGGCCACGTCTACGTGCAGGGGCGCATGCATCACGTGTGGCTTATCTGCTCGATCGATCGATCTCGGCACGCAGTGGCGATCGACGGATAAGCGGCATCATATCGCCCGGCTTTATTCGGAAGCTTCCGAACGGATGGAAGGTTCAGGATAATGCCGGGACCGCCGCTTGCTGTCTCGATTGATATGTAAACTTACCTTCTAGCTATCCATGTCCATGCTCGGCTTGGCCAGCGATGGCTCCGTGATCCTTGCGGACAGGATTTGTACGCCGTGTTAGTCGGGAGAGTTCTATCTGGCGCCTCACCCCTTAACACCTCCAGCGGATTCGCGAGCGTTAAAAAAATATTAATACCTAACGACCGGTTTGAGAAAATAGAAATCCGGCTGAAACTTGTCAAGCAATTGCATGCGCGGTACCTTTTTAGGACTAAATAACAGGATTTTTGATTAGCCAGCTCAACTCAAGTATGAAAATTTAAAATGTTTTCTAGATCAAACCGTTTGTCCGAATTAAGATTTGTTTTCACCGTTAGGCTAGTCGCGACGATATCTTCGAAACTAGATCCCATGTTGGTATGTTCTGACAACTTTTTTTTGACCAAAAGTTATCCACCCGTAACACGCGAGTTATCCGGACTTCAGCATGTAAGTTACCCACCCAATAACACGTAAGTTATCCACCATTATAAAATTATCCACAAATCACATGTTAGAGATATGTAACTTTTTTATTTATCCACAAGTTATCCATCAGTAACACGAGAGTTACCCATTCAATAACATATAAGTTATCCATCATTATAAAAATTAATCACATATAGAATATAAAAAGTTATTTTAACGGCTCGGCCTCATCGTCCGTCGTCGCTCTCACAGCATACGGACTACTTAACCTGGAAAGTCTACCATGTCAAACATCAAACATAATAACTAAATTTAAGCTTCTTTTGCATATAATATAAATAAAAAAGGTCTTATGCCCAACCACCCACCATACTAAATCATAGTGAACGTGATACGCAACCAGTATTCTAGCGGCCCGACTTGGTCGTCTATCGTCGTTACGGCGTATGGGTGATGAAGCCTCGAAGAATTTTAGGATACCGAGACTTCATCTCTCGTCGATGCTAACACATTGATGGGAATGAAGCCTCGGTACCCTAACTAGTCTACTATGTTCCAATTAAATTTGTTCAACATGTATATGAGAACGTCTCTATCCAACACTTTTATATGATAGATAACTTATGTGTTACTGGATGGATAACTTATATATTATGGAACGGATAACTTATGTGTTTGTGGTGAATAACTTTTTGTCCGAAAATTTTTTCATCGAAACATATCAACATGGGATCTAGTTTTGAAGATCTCGCCGCGACTAATTCAACGGTGAAAACGGATCTTAAATTAGACAAACGGTTTGATCTATAAGACATTTTGAATTTTCGAAATAATGCTGACAGTATGCGTTCACACTTCCTGCCAGGTTTTGCAAAGTACCGACCGGTCTAAGAGTAGATTTTCCAAAAAAAAGACAAATATGACAAATTTTAAAAAACGGAGGCCCATTCAAAATTGCATGGTTCACGCCTAGATCTATATTTTTTTTTCTGTGGCTAGAATACAAAGTATTTTTTACATGATTTTTAGAACTCACGTATTATAAATCATTATCTAAATAATGGTATTTTCGAAAAAAAATAGGTTTGAACTTTCAAGAAAAAAATGGTCCTCCACGGAGGATGTCCTCCAAATTGACTCTCTCTCTCTAATGGATATCCTACTATACGGCAGGCCAAAATACTTATAAGGCAGCCGTTTAGTGTTATAGGACATGAAAGTGATTTTTGGTTTTCTACATGATGTATTTTAGGACAGAGACTACTAGCAGATATTCAAAACAAAGTAAAATTCACATTCAAACATCGATTTTAAACTAGTTCAAACATCAAAACTAAACATTGCAATAAACATCATTACAAACTGAACATCGATTTCAAACTTCATCGATACTACTACTCTGAAACATACTCAAGCCACATGAACTGAGGTTGTCCCCACAAATATCCTCCAAGGTGTACCAATGTTTGACGACTAAGCATGTTTTGCGCTTTCAATTCTGATGGGAATCGAACTGACCAACAAAGCTTGATCTTGGGTCACACCCCATGTTGTAAAATAGCTGATTTTTTTAATGTTTTCACGGTGTTGATTAATAGATGTAGGACCTGGGGCTTTAGCGAACAAACCACAAATACATGGAAATAGGTATAATTCCCCTTGGCAAATAACTAGCCAATAAAACATTTGTATGCTTGGCATGAGATTGGGGCTCTGGGTTACGAAGAGAAGCACTCGTGCAGTAGAAGTCAGGATATGTAAATTTCTTATTACCAGGCACAACTGCTAGGACACACAAGACAAATCCTCCTATGATCAGAATGGTCCAAAAGACAACTCTCATGCATCATTTAGTCTTACCAGCATCAAAAGATACTAGATTAAGGAGTGCGCCTTGGTGCACGGCCCGTAGGTTTTACATCAATTTAGAGTTAGTTTAGGGAGATGTTAAACTTGGCTATCTTAGTTTTTGTTATTAATGTGACTGAGATGTTTTACCTCATGTAAAAGTTTTAATAAGATTTGCTGCAATCAATGGTAAGGAAATCGGTAATCGTTAACTGTTTGGTTGGTTTGGGAGTAGCGACTAATCGGAATTCGGACGATTAACTGATTTAATCGGTCAGCTATTAATCAGTGTAACCTACAAAAATTAGCACCTAAACACGTATGACTCCTCTTACACTTCAACCACATACCCTATTAAAGGCAGCCTCGAGCTCCCGAATAAGATCCTCAAGGCGTTTGGTTTCATAGATTCTGGTATACATCTTGAAATGCGGGCCTATCTTCCATTGACAAATGTCTTGCAAAAAACTATATTAAACATTTATATAAAGCGATGATAAGCAAGCAACAAATGAAGAATATACTATAGAACAATAAATCCCAGCCGATAGAACAATAGAAACCCTAGTCATGGCCATATTAGGGATCTTGCCGATTTATGATATAACACAATAAAGTGAAAAGATCTAACCAAGGACTGAAAAATAAAGGGGAGCATTCCAAGGCGCTGTGTACTCCAGCTTTTGTATTGATATCATGAATAAGTTCAACTGATCAGATAGATGATAGGTAGTTTGTAAATTAGTCGATACAAAAAATGCAAGAAAAGATATAGCTATGGCCTTTCAAGTTAGAGCAAATCACATTGCCTTTAATAGGTAAGGTTTACATAGAAGAGGCTTTAGGATATATAGTTCCTTCACTACGATATTACAGACCATTAGGAGGTCAAATATAAATGGTGGAAGCATAAGAGTATATTGCATAGAGACTACGGTAAAATAAACACACAAGAAAATACATATACTGTTAGGAAGACAACCAAATAGCTGCTAGGTACGATTAGCAGATCAAGGCACATTGGTATTGGGATCCAACAGGCATAGCAGATTTTCAGCATGCTATACATCAGAAATCCACAACTCCCACAACACACGGCAGTATAAGAGAAAAGCTAACTGCATGTGAAAATCCAAATTCTGTTTTCTCCCAAAATTGATCCAGTTTCACCATGTAACATGAGAACAAAAGATAATCTCTTAGACAATGCATTTTTTCCAACTTTTTCCTCGTTGACTTCAAAGCAAAAAAAATAGAGGGTACCTGCATATAGCAACAAAACCTTAAATAGAACATGATCAACCAGGAAACTGGGAAACAAAAATAAGAGCTGAGTAAGATAAGGTGAACCAAAAGAAAGTAGCATCCCTTAGTGGAGATCCCATACTTAAATCAACAGTGCGCCTCAACCTCTCTCTGCTACATAGATCAACCCAATCATAGTGCAGAAAAGGGATGAGTAACTCCGATGTAAGCTAGAGATCTAGCACATAATAGGAGGGTAGTTTGGGTACGAACTTGAACCAGTGTTGCGAGCCATGCTAAATCCCACATCCATCTCCTCATCCAGAGATACAGAGGGAAGAGGGGTGGGATTTCCCTAGATTCCTGCAGGTCACGCTGGAGTTCTGGGCACAGGGACGAGGATGGTGACGTTGCTGATAGTAACTGTAAACTTGTAAACAAATTATGCTAAATACGTGTACACAGTTCTATTGAGAAGGAAAAATGTAGTCTTCTATCTTGGAGAACAAATTTTTGCTAGCTACCAAATGACCAAGATGGAAAGAAAGCGCGTAGCTCTCAATCTATAGTATCACCGCGTGTAAACAACAACTATCACGTGAGTTCATAGCATTCACCCTAAGCAAATATTGTCCAACATAAAGTAATCATGCACGCCTCCTCAAACATACATGTATATAACTGGCATCACGAATCACTCATCTACTCCCTCTGTTTAGAAATATAAGACGTTTTAGGATCCGTAGGTCAGTTTTCGTCACGTTACAGAAATTTTCCGGTTTCCATCTTTGCCCCTGCACGCGTCGGTTTCCTCGCTCGCATAGCTTGCTCTTACTCGCTTCTCCCCTCTCACTTCTCACTCGCCTGCATCCACACTGCCACCCCCTCGCGTGTTGCTTCCGCCATCCCCCTCATGCGCATCTCCCCCTCACCCCTCCCTAGCGACCGGTTAAAAAATGTTTTTTTCCTCCTCCGACGGCCGGATATGCAGCGGCGCTAATCTTCTACGGTGGTGTCGATCTGACTGGGCAACGATCCTGACGGAACTTGATTCAAAATTCAAACGATCTATCTCAATTTCCGAATGTTCGCAGGGGTATATTTGTCCATATCTCTGAATTTGTGGGTTGTCTGAAAAACCCTTAACATCTTATATTTCTAAAGAGAGGGAGTACTTAGCATTAACGTCGAGCTGTTGGTAAAAGCTAAAAATGCATGATGTGGTAAGTAGTAATCATATAACGGAAGGAGGTGATGCAATGGATAAGCAAACATGCTATACTTGGTAAAAATGAAGCTACCGAGCATAACAAACAATATGTAGGCTAATCTTTCCTCTGTAGCCAGCCATGCTTTTTATTGAACAATATGTATGCATAAATTAAGGATAAGATGGACAAACAAGGGTGCATACCTAGCGAACCGGCAAACAGAGGTAGTACTTAGCATTAACGTTGAGCTGTTGGTAAAAACTGAAAAATGGATGACATGGTAAGCAGTAATCATATAACGGAAGGAAGTGATGCAATGGATAAGCAGACATGCTATACTTGGTAAAAATGAAGCTACCGAGCATAACAAACAATATGTAGGCTAATCTTTCCTCTGCAGACAGCCATGCTTTTTATTGAACAATATGTATGCATAAATTAAGTAGAAGCTGGACAAACAAGGGTGCATACCTAGCGAACCGGTAGACCTTTCAAAGAAGAGGACCGCCAAAATGAAAAGCAATACCACTACACCAAGCTGCAAATTTATCTTGTTAGTAGCAAACTGTCTGAAATATCGTAAATCAGATTTTTTTCATCTTGCTGCAAATGCCAATAGGAAGTGGAAAGGATAATATGAAAATACACTGATTATTATACTGAAAATTATTATAGTTTTGTGTTTAATAATAACCAATAAGATCCCACGCATTCCTTTTGTCATGTGTGCAAGATCCTAATCAACTCATGTAGTCTCAAGCACACAACCAAGTAATCTGACCACAACGGCAAAAAAGATTTAGTAAAAGGCCTTCACAACAAAATCAAAGGAATAGGGAGAATACTAATGGAAATTTTTTAGTTATATTACCTGACATCCATCAAAGCTACTGCCTAGAAAATGAATGATGGAATTGGGGCTCAGTTGATCAACAACTTCGTCTCTTAACTCCCTAACTAATTTTGATACAAACAAGTTTGACAAGGAGGCAGGTTAAGGGCCAAACATTAGCATATGTGCACAAGGATAATATCCTAAATGAAAGTTGAAGTCATAGGACAAATACCTGTGGTGTAATTTTTTCCTATAGATAATACAAAAATTGGTTCCTCTCACTATTTCTTACTCCAAATCAAAGCAAGATAAACAGAATGATATCTGCAAGATACTCGTTGTACACCTTCCTAGAGAGGTGCTTATGATGACATCTGCAAGTAAAAAACAAAAATGGCAACCAGGGCATCAATTATATGCACAAGCTAGCTACAAAATATAAGTGGACAACCAATTAGCAGTGCTCTTCTAAACTAAAACAGTCCGGCTGGAGTACACAGATTTGTATTCCAGCTGGAGTATATACAGAAAAGAAGATGCTTGTGCACACACACAGCTGGTTATCTAACAGCTCATCTACTAATCAAGCTAGTGTTATAATGGTGGGCTGATGAGTTTCTCAAATTAAACTCATTCCGCTAAGACGAGTGTGAAACTAAATTATAATCTAAGAAGTCCAACAACCAATGCATGAGGCACACGGCGAGAAGTGGAACGCCATATTCAACAACCACGCCACTTTTCCACTGTTCAGATTTTACATGGAGCAACCCAAATCTAAAATATCATATATTTCATAACAGAAGTATTACCACGTAGAATATGCATAGCAGATACTATACCTTGATAACTTCATGCATGAACAAAACTGAAATCAGCACTCCAGCAATTCCACTGCAACATCGTAATTCTTTTTAACTAATTGTAGCACCAAGCATTGCTACAAGCAACATTAACGATGTCCAGATGGAAACTATGTTAGTGGATAAATAATTAGTACCAATAAGCATAACTGAAAGGAAAATATAAGAAGTATTTGTTTGTTTTATCGTCACCTACCATCCAGCTCACACTTCTTCACCAAGTCTCGACTGATTTTTGGGTAAGCCTATAAAGATACATGTCCATGATAATTGGGTCTGCAACCCCCACAATTAGCAGTCGATGCAATGTATAGAGTAGATCCTAATTCCTCAACTATCATCAATGTACCATCTAAACACGAAACATAAAATTGATGTAAGTGCACAATACTGTGCTGAACAGGAGAAAAATAAAATACAAACAAACTTGCAATCCATCACGAATCATGCAAGCATTCAATAAAATAAAATACAATTAAGGAATAGGGGCAGATGAACCGTGACCTGCATACAATAAGATATATAAAAGTATATGAATCTTTATTTACACGAGATGGTTCCTTACCTACGCAACTTGGCTTGGGACAAGAACATTCTGTTCCTTACCGCTCAAGTTCTTGCTCTTTTTTACCTTGGTTCCTTACCGCTCAAGTTCTTGCTCTTTTTTCCTCGGTTCCTTACCTGTCGGTTAAGAAAGAATGAAGCTCTAACATACAGATGTCAAATTCTACTCATAGGAACAACACGTTTTAATCTCCCACCGAGAGCTATTGGGGAAGATGGATCTTGGCATGTATGAAACCGACCTGAAACATGCTCAAAGCACACAAGCAGGCAAATCGGTGTAGTCTCTCCTTGTCCTGGACTCCTCTCTTGTCTCTTGATGAATCTGTACAAAACCCAGAAATAGATATTTGGAAAAAAAGAGCAAGAACTTGAGCCTCCAAGCAGCAGAGGTGCCACTTGAAGAGGCCACGTCCTGCCATGGTTAAGAACCTCCTGGTAGGGCTCTCACCGCAGGTATGGGCGTATGGCAGCGTTGAGGAATAAAGAAAATCTTTCCATGTCCCCTGTGAAATAAAGAGGAGCAATTTGGATGTAAAAATAGGAGCTACAATCTGTATTAGGACTGATGCACAAAAATGCTGGCAAAAACAACTATGATTCCGACCTACAAGCGATCTCCCAATCAAATTTGACCAATCAAAAACACCTAGAAAAATTAGAGACATAGTACACAGGGACAGAGATATAAATTAGATATTCAACAACGGGAGAGAATTCTAGGTAGCAGAGAAAGAGGAGATACATGAATGAGCTGGTTACCTGCAGATGCGGTTTGTGCCCATGGCTAGCCGCCGGCCGCTGCTCAATGAAGAAGTTGACGGCGACAACGCCATCCTTGGGAGCGGATGCGGGCAGAGGAGAGACGAGGCCTGAGAGGAGAAGAAGAGAGGGGGCCTAGGAGGAGGAGGAGGGTGGGGCGGCGCCGCCGTACGCGGGAGAAGAAGGTGAAATCGGGATTGGGGAGGAGGACGCCCTCGCGTCCAGACGCGCGAGGCAATTGGGTGTGCGGCGGCTAGGGTTTCCGACCTGGCTTGGGGAGGGGCGCGTGAGCTAGGGGATTAGGGGAGGAGCGCACGGGCGGGAGTGGTTTCGGGCTGGCGGCTAGCGGCGCGTATCAGGACGTGAGCAGTGCTAGCCATAGCCTACGACCGTGCGGGAGGCCATGGCCAGTGGAGGCGTCATCTGAACCGCGCGAGCTCGAGGAAGAAAGTGAAGACAATGGCGGCGCTAAGGGTTGCTCTCTGCGGGATGAGACGGAAAAATGAAGGATTTTTCAACGCGGAGCGTCCCGAGCGTGCATTTTATATGGACTTGATTCTGCTCAGTTCACTCCAGCGAGGGAAAACTTCGGGTCCGGGCGAAAGGGCAGAACCGTCGGTGCACATCGGCTCAACCTAACCCACCGTCTAAGCGGTCACTGCGAGGTGGGCCGGCCAAAGCGCGGGACCCAACAGCAGCGAGTCACAGTACCACGCGGGTAGACCAGGGCCGATCCATCACTTAGAAACAGGTGTGGCTGGGTGTGACTGGGCAGATCTAGACGGTAGATTTCGAATCGAACGGACCATCAATTCGGATTTTTGTGCAGCGTCGTACTACCCCCTCCATCTATAGGTTAGATACCCAATATCCAACACCACCATATGGGCTTTGCACGCTGCTTACCCAGAGGACCAACGTGGCTATTGATTTGGGCATATTAATAGCCGTAGGCACAAAATATTTTATCAAATACATGATATAAAAGTGATAAAATACAATAGCAGTATAAAAAAATTCTTTGAGGTGGGTTGGGGGTGGGGGCAATGGCCCCCCTCAAACCCAACTAAAGCTGCCAATATGTAGCTTTCGCAAATACATTTCCTAGAAAAAATGTAGCTTGCCCAAATAGAAGAAGTGCACATCAAGAAAACAAAGAAATGTCCGTTGATTGTGACACAGATGCTGAGCAGCTACAATGTACCATAGAAGGCAGTCCTCTGCTGAACGAGCACCCAATCGGCACCGACACAAATCTGATGGCCTCCATAGTGTCAAAAAATGACATTTTTACTAATCTATGTCATGAATGAACATCCATATGAACACAACTTAATACTATATGAAGCTAGATTGATTGGTATTACATTTCAATTTTGTGTGTGAAGTTACATTAATCTAGGATAACCCCAAAAATCAAGTTAAACTGACCTTCAAAAGTAAGTTGATGTCTTTAAGTAATTGCATACTTGAATTCCACAATGAATATTATTTTTGTTGTGCACTACAAATCTCTTGGATTAAGGTGGGTAAAAGATCCCCCGAGCATCTCTACGGTTGCCCATAAAAAGGAAAGTGTGCGGGTGGCACTACCTGACCACTCAGGAAAATGGTGCAACACTTAAAAGTGTGTTGATTCTTATTGCCCTTGCGCCACGACAAAGCACCAGGTCCGATGGCATCTGGATGTTAAGCTTCTCCGTACTAGATGAAGTCACTTCCATGCTCTAATTTTTTTTACCTGAAGAGAACTCAAAAAGGAATCAATAAGAAGCAAATGCAAATAATGGCAGAAATTTATCAAAACAGACGAGCAGGTAGAAACGAAATTTTTTCAAACATCTTATGTTGCTCCAATAAAAAAGTGTTGAACTAACGAAAGTTAGCTAACATACTGGGGTATTTATTCGTAAATTTTGAGCTCAATCCGAGTTACAGAGCCTCCTCATGAATTTTTTTTGGTGGATGATAGAAATCTGTTTCGGCACAGCAACTCCCCAAATCTTACTTCCCTCTTATTAGAGGTCATTCTTGGCACAAAAAGCAAACAAAAAGGATAATAAGAGGTCATTACAGAAGTAATAACTTCCAAACCTCAAGGAAACTCTTGAGTTATCTTTCAACAAGTACTTTTCTTTAACGCCTTTAAGTTAGGCACAAAAAGCAAGAAGAATCAAGTATTTTCAAATAAAGAAGCATTAACATCAAACCTTGCTTTCAAAGGAGAAGGAAAAAGCAACTTCTCTCTTTTCATTGGGAAGTGTTCAATACCTTTCTTGAATGGAAAATGATATTTGATAGTGCCTTCTTTAATATCAATGATGGCACCAATTTTTCTAAGAAAATATCTTCTCAAAGTAATAGGACAAGAAACATTGTATTCAACATCCAAAACATAGAAATCAAGAGAGACATAAGCATTGTTAACCATGATGAGAACATCATTAATACTCCCCATGAGTTTCTTCTTAGCATTATCATTGAGTGTGACATCTAAATAACAATCTTCTAATGGTGGCAAATCAAGCATTTCATAAATCTTCCTAGGAATAATAGAGACACTAGAACCAAGATCACATGAAGCTTTGAGATCAGAGTCATTCACTTGCATATTAATAATGAGTTCCCAACTATCTTCTACTTTCCTAGGAATAGAAGCTTTCTGTTTTAGCTTCTCTTTCTTAATTTTCACAAGAGCATCTGTAATGTATTTTGTAAAGGCAACATGCATATCACTAGCATCAGGACTTCTAGCAAGCTTTTGCAAGAATATAATCACTTCAGAAATATTACAACCATCAATATCAAAGTCAAACTTAGCATCACTAGTGGTAGGCATAGTAGTAGGAGGAATAGGGGCTACTTGTGGTTTAGTGGTGATAGTGCACACACTATTGTTTCTATCAATTTCAGCTTTCCTTTCCCACTTAGCATAAATTTGAGCTAACAACCTAACATTTTCATCAATAGTAACTTGTATGGCATGAGCAGTAGCAAAGGTATTTTCCATAGTTTTAGGTTTAGCAGCCATTTTATTAACCAAGGAAGTTTGAGCTTTAGACAAACAGGATATATTTTTCTTAGCACTCAAAATTTTTGGCTGTAAACTAGGAATTTCTCTATTCAGATTCTCAAGCTATAGACTAATATTTTTCAAAATTATAGATTGATCCTCCATAGTTTTAGTGAAAATCTTGGTTTGCTCATATTGCATTTGCATTAAATTTTTAGTGGATCTCTCAACTTCTAGAATCCTCTCTTCACTAGGCATTCCAGATCTATCCCGATAAGCATTTCCATTAGAAGGATAAGGCCTATAATTGTTGTTGCTACCAAAATTATTCCTATAGGCATTGTTGTTGAAATTGTTGTTTCTAATGAAGTTCACATCAACTTGCTCTTCTTGAGCAACCAAAGAGGCTAAGGGAACACTATTAGGATCTAGAGGAGCTTTCCCATTAACAAGCATAGCCATAATAACACTAATCTTTTCACTCAAAGAGGAAGTTTCCTCAACATAATTTACCTTCTTACCATGTGGAGCTCTCTCAACATGCCATTCAGAGTAGTTAACCATCATATTATCAAGGAGCCTTGTTGCAGCTCCCAAGGTGAGTCCCATAAAATTACCTCCAGCAGCATAATCCAACAGGTTTCTTGAGGAGAAGTTCAAACCTGCATAAAAAGTCTGGATAATCATCCAAGCAGTGAGTCCATGAGTAGGGCAATTTTTAACCAAAGATTTCATTCTTTCCCAAGCAGGAGTAACATGTTCACTATCAAGTTGTTTAAAATTCATAATGTCACTTCTCATAGCAATAATCTTAGCGGGAGGATAGTACTTTCCAATAAAAGAATCTTTGCACTTAGTCCAAGAATCAATACTATTTTTAGGCAAAGATAGCAACCATTCTTTAGCTTTTCCCCTCAAGGAGAAAGGAAAAAGCCTGAGCTTAATAATATGTCCATCTACATCCTTATAATTTTGCATCTCACAAAGTTCAACAAAACTATTAAGATGGGCAGCAGGATCATCAGAACCAGCACCAGAAAATTGCTCTCTCATCACAAGATTCAACAAAGCAGGCTTAATTTCATAAAAGGTAGCATCAGGAGCAAGTGGAGCAATAGGAGTGCTTAGGAAATCATTGTTGTTGGTGCTAGTGAAGTCACACAACTTGGTGTTCTCAGCAGAATTCATTTTGGCAAAGATGGGCAAGCCAAAAACAGCAGCATCAGCTAGACCAGGGACTAATTTTTTTGTGTTTTTGAAAAGAGGCAAACAAAACCAAGCAAAAGAAACAAAGCAAACTAAAAACAAAGTAAAGAGAAAGGAAGTGAAGGACTCTCCTAGTGAAGACGTCCTTAGCCTCCCCGGCAACGGCGCCAGAAAACTTGTTGATGACTCCTTCATGGCGCCAGAGAACTTGGTGCTTGATGTGGAGTCTTGTTGGGAACCCCAAGAGCAAGGTGTGAAAAGCACAATAACAAGTCTTCCCTCATTTGAGACCGAGTTTATCGAACCAGAAGGAGGAAGGAAACGTCACACAGGTGTTGCAAGCAACACGGAGACCCGCACAACACAAACTCAAGACTTTGCCCCAACGAATCAGTGAGGTTGTCAAGCTCACCGGTTTGCTATAACAAAGGATTAAACGTATGGTGTGGAAGGTAATGGTTTGCAGCAAGTAAACAAGTAACAGTGGAGGATGTATCAATGATAAAGATTGGACCGGGGTCCATAGTTCACTAGAGGTGCTCTCCTTAGATAAACAACATGGCATGAAGGGTAAACAAATTACAGCGGGGCAATTGACAGGCTGCAATTACTAGCCAGAAAAATCCTATGAGGCTGATTGGGCAATACAACAATATACATAGACCGTCATCCAACTGCATCTATGACTAGAAGTCCACCTTGAGGTTATCATCCGAACCCCCTCTAGTATTAAGTTGCAAGCAACAAACAACTGCTTTAAGCAAAGTGTGTAAGGTAAATAGTCCACATGTTCCATGAACAAGAGACCGTTGTTTTCTACCTAGTAGCAACATCACATCTACAACCGAAGAAATTTCTGTCACTTCTCTTGAAAACTAGAGGCATGAACCCACTATCGAGCATAAATACCCCCTGTTGGAGTCACTAGCAACTACTTGGCCAAGATAACCACTAGCAACGGAGAGCATGCAAGATCACAAACAACACAGACATGATAGAATCATAAAGACAAAACCATTAATCAAACCAACATAATAATCTCAATATCCATCGGATTCCCGCAAACACAACATGCATGATTACAAATAGATTAGATCTTGATCATGAATAGAGCTCACAAGATCTATACATGAAAGCACAAAGGAGATACAACCATCTAGCTACTACATGGACCCATAGTTCAAGGTGGAATTACTCACACATCATACCAGAGAGAAGGCCTCCGGGATGATCTCTCCCAAGTGGTGCCGGAAGAACTTCAGATCCCCGATCTAGGGACGATGGTGACGGCTGAGGCGGTTTCATGGATTGATCGGGTACTCAGATTTCAGATCGGGGCTTCTTATAGGCGAAGGGCGAGACCGGAGGCGGCAGGCTACTAAACCCTAGCCAGTGCCGCCCACCTGCCCGTGCACGGGTGGGTCTGCCTGGGCCCCTCCGGCTCTCCTCTGGACTTCTTGTTCCCCATGGAAAGTAATTGACTTTGACGTTTGTCTCGTCCAATTCCGAGAATATTTCTTTACTAACTTTTTTGAAACCAAAACAGCAATGCATCCGCATCGTTGCAACTTGTTAATAGGTTAGTATCAGAAAACATGTAAAAAGCACCTCAAAATGTAGACAAGTAAATCAAAGTAGATACAAAACAAACATAAAGCATCAAAATTATAGATATGTTTCCAATGTATCAAGAGGCAATTACCCTTTCAATATTATTTTTGTTGTGCACCAGAAATCTCCTGGGTTAAGGTGGGCGAAATATCCTCTGAGCATCGCATACAAAATATAAATGAAAGAACAAGTAAACTTAGTTAAAAAATTCTAGACGCAATTTAAGTTAAGTTTGGGACTCACAAAAACACGCTCCATCTATTATCTATCACGCTCCATCTATTATCTGTCACCAATCTGGCATATTTTTTTGTGGAGAACTTCATATTTTTATACATTTTATACCTATTCATTTACACACAAAATTTATTAAAGAGATTGCCGTTGCAATACGTGCGGAGTATTCTTCTAGTTCTAATTAGAGACTTGCTGGGAGTTCTCATGTTAATAGGGGGAAAAGGAAAAAAACGCCAACCACTTTATCCGGTGGGCCCGAGTTATAATCTACTCGCTCCCTTCTCCGTTCTAAATAAAGGCGCAAATTTATCTAGACACTTATGAATATAGATGTGTTTTTGTGTTTATATACATCGTCAAGACAAAAGTGCGTCGCTGATTTTAGGACGGAATGGAGTAAAAAGAACTATGAAGACATGAAACAGAGAATCCTGAGCGCATGGACGGAGGGAGGAAAACTGAAACGAGGGAAAGCAGGAGCCGAGGCTGGTTGACGGCGTGCTTGCATGCATGGTGGATCGACACGTCGGCTGCATGCCCGGCCCCCGACAAGTCACCGAGCGGTTCCCTCGTGATGGATGGACGTTACGTGACAACTGGACCTCGCCCGCGCGCGGGTCCCCGGCCACGTCAACGTACGTGGAGCCGGCTGCACACAGCAGAGCGTCCTCCATCGTGACAGGTCAGCTCCCACGTAGGTACGCGCTCACTCACTCATGCACACATAACACGCAACACGGGCTCCGGCCAGGAGGCCGCGCTCCACGTGGCACGGCGGCCATCGGCATCAGCCCCCCGGACCGGTCTCTGGCCTTTGGACGCCGGGCACGCGGCGCAGCTGATCCGCGGCGCAAGCAAGTAGGCAGGCAGCTTCTTGTTTCCCTCACGCAAACCCTGGCCGGATCCCCTGCACGCGCCCGTGAGGCCGTGCTGCGCGCCACGCCACGCCACGGCGTCAACGTCGTCGATCTGATGTATATTCCGACGCGCACTGCTGCTCGCGGTACGTGAACTAGGGCGAGATCAACGCGTCGTCGACCTAGCTGAGGATTCAATTCAAATTCAATCAATGGGAGACTAGTTTGCTTTGCGTGTACACGTTGATCGGCTCGTTTGCATTGATCGGTGTTAGCGATGGGCGATGAAGCGAGGCATCAGGCATGGACGGACGCGCTATATTTGGCAAGAATCATACGCTGGCATAATTTTCTCATTGACACCAACAGGGTACCGAACGGATACGAGGAATTAATATGCCCTCAAGTTTTTGTACGTGCTGACGATGTTATGCAGACAGCCATGGATTCGCACTTGGTATAATTGCACGCAGTACGTACGTGCGGGGCTGCGGGCACTGTACCTGGTGAGCGCATCGGTTAAGCGAAGCAACCGGCCGCTGAGCATACGTACCCACGCACGGTGCTGCGTATGCCTCGCGCAAGCATTCATGTACACGGTACACCGTGGTACATAGCTGGCCTGGCCGGGAGGCCAGACACTGCATCGGCCGGCCTTGCTCTCTCTGTCGATCGGCATCTGATCAAGTGCATGCACACACACGCAGTACAATACCTCCTGAAGTGAGGAGAGATGAAGGGACACCACCATATTCATATGACCGGACCTCTCGCCCTCGCCGCGTCCTAGTACGTAGGCAGCTATAGCTAGCTAGCTAGCAATGTGCACGCCTCATGGACCAGGAGAAAAGATGCATCATGCTACCTGCAGAGCGCACATGCATGAACATGAACACGTACAAACCCCTGGCTGGATGGATGGACGGCAAGCCGTGAGCAGTCGTCGTCGTCGTCGTCGTCGTGACATGTACGTACGTACAATGTACATGCATGCACGGCAATAAAGAGACGCAAAGGTTCGGGGCTCGCGGAAAGAAAGAGAGAAAAGACCCTCGTCCTACGAGCGAACGATGGATTCCTACACGCTTTAATGCAGCCTTTCTGTCCCTTAAAAAGCTACCGAGCCAGCGGGCAGGCTCTTCCATAGCTCCATTCCGCACTCGCATGTGCACCACGCCGCCTCGCCATACTCCCTGCTTCGTCTTTAGGTAGCCACCTCTCGTGCAGGTCCATGTCGTCGTCGTCGTCTCGTGCTCCGGCGCCCAGCAGGGCCGGTGCATCGGCGGCGGGCGGCTCCACGGACCCCAACACCACGTTCGTGCAGGCCGACCCGGCCACGTTCCGCGCGCTAGTGCAGAGGCTCACGGGCGCGCCGGGGGGAGCTGTGGCGGCGCAGGCCGATAGGCAGCAGGCCGCGGGCGCTGTATTCGCGGCAGTGCCGCTGCCGATGAGGCGGCCCAAGCTGCAGGAGAGGAGACGGGCGACGCCAGGCCGCCTGGAGCTCTCCCTCGCGCGGCCGCAGCCGTTCTACTACCACCAGCATCACCACCACCACCACCACGGCCTCATGCAGTACTCGCCGGTCTCCACCATGGACTACGCCCACGTCATGGCGGTATCCTCCTCTCCCGCCTCCTCGCCGTCACCATCGCCGCCATCGTCCTGCTCCTGCGGGGTGGTCATAAGCAAGGAGGAGGAGGAGAGGGAGGAGAAGGCCATCGCCTCCAAGGCTTTCTACCTGCACTCATCGCCGCGCAGCGCCGGAGGCGACGGCGCTGAGAGGCCCAAGCTGCTGCCGCTGTTCCCCGTCCACTCCCCACGGAGCTCGTCTTTCGCCTAGCCGTTACCTCTGTAGCTAGCTAGTCAACTTCCATTAATCCCCCACGACATGCTACGTTTAATCCTCTCTAGTACGACTGTAGTAGTACCATCTAATCCGCATTATTAGATGATCCGTGACCTTGTTAGTACTTCTTCATTAATTATGTGTAATTTGCCTGCTTGACTCTTTGTCTACATTTCTCTCTCTAGCTACTAATCCTCTCGTGAAGGTTACAATGTTCCTTTTTGACACACAAAGTATAGCATAAGAACTCGGGGTCAAAGTTTGCTCATTGGAGAATTCTAGTACTAACATAAAATTTATTACTGTAAAAGTTGCTATTTGGAGAAATATTTTGTGCATATATCTCATCCAACAAAGTAGCATATATCACGGAGTCAACTTATATAAAACGTAGTACGAGAAAGGTATATCATGAACCGCCCGCGAAGTTCCCGCGTAAGTTTCGAACATTATCTTCCGGGAAATGATCTCGCGATATCGTTCTTTGGACACAAAAGTTGGATAGGAATCGGATGCCGACGTCAATATGTTATTCCCTGCACTATCCCCTGTGGAGAGCAACGGCATCTGTATGTATCTTTGCAGTGACTAGCATGTGAGGGCCCACCAAAATATTGAGGAATATATTATGTGTGTGTGTCTTCACGATCTCTAGCCGTCACGGGCACCATGCTGTTCGTACTTCGGATAGCGAAACATGCATGTAGTTATGAATCGGATGCGTTGTGGGTCGACCAGGGCTTGTCTGGCAAAATATATTTTTGAATTGATTAAGACTTAGTAAGTTGCATTATTTTTTTCTATAATACGAGCCTTTGTACCCCTATTATGAAAACTGAAGGTTACCCTCTTGTCAACCTTTTTGTCTTTCTGGCCAACACTGTGAAATTTGTCCCCCCGGAGCAATCCTGTCCCCCGCTGCTTATTCTGAGAGTAAATTATGTCGATGATGCTTTAGCTGAAGTTGTGCTCCACTCGAAGGCAGCGTTGTTTTTTTTTTGAACGGTAAAAGGGTCAAAGACCCTAGAAGCTGCGATAGAATCCACGTGGCAGGTACAAGAATGCAAAGAGGCCCCCAGTGGTAAGCACCCTAGCTAAACTAGAAATAACAGATAGGAGCCTCTTTATTACAGAAAAACACCTCAGAAAAAGAAGATAGAATGCAATCAAGTCCACGGTCGACTCTGCCACCAAACTCCGACGATCTCCAGCCGACGGCAAGATAAAAGTCTCTTGCTCGTGATGCTTTCTGAACCAGAGAAGAAGCAGTGCAGCAGACCAAATTGCACTCTCTGGGGACGAACCACTTGTTGAGAGCGAATTGTCGATCTCCGACGCAAAGCTTGAGAGAGGGGCCTCCAATGGAGGTTCCAACCCTGGGCTGGCCTTCGGCCAGAACGGGCAGCGGTCCAGCAGCGAAGCCACCATAGAACCGCAGCAAGGAAGATCCAGTGGGCGCAACTTTGACATGCTTTGACAACGTCTTCCGCATCGAGGAACCCTCCCTTCTATCACTCGCCACCACGGCGGGCCAAGAGAAGGAGGGGGAGCTCGACGCCAAGCACACCGTCGGGGAGCCACCGAGCTTTATGGTCGATCCGCTGAGCCTGCACCATCCGCCGGCAACTGCAACCACTACAGTGACACGGGGAGGGAGACTCAGTGACCTCCTGGCACCGCTCGACATTGCCAGAGAGTAGCTCGAAGATGCAGAGACTAGGGGTGGGCATAAAAAACCGAAACCGAACAATTAACGGAACCGAATGAATACACGAACCGAATTAGCCGAATCTAATTTCGGTTAGTAAATATGATTAACCGAATTTATAAATATTAATTCGGTTTTGACTCTCTGTTAACCGAAATAACCGTATAAACCGAAAAATATACGTGAAAGAGCTAAATATATTTGTGATTCTGTCCTAGGCGTCCATTAATGTACGTAGGTACTAGCTCGTGCGATAAAAAGACATGCATGGAAAAGCTGCCAGGCAGCTCATGCATGTACGTATGTCTCCAGCCACATATACGTACATGTTCGTGGTTTAACTGTCAATTATGTCTATGAATTTTGTTGGAAGACTTTCAATTGTTTTTCTGTTTCCGATATAATCATGTATTTTAGCTGAACTCTTAATACATACAATTTGTTGAATGTATATGGCTTAAAGATAGATATCATTTTTTTGAACGAGCGAGATAGACATCATGCTTATTATGTTTTTTTCTACACATGCGTTCAAGACATCAGCTAGCCATGTATTGCTTCAGGTACTCGCCGACCTGGAGGTTTCTTCCGGTGCGCCGATGAGTGGTTTAGCTCGTATGGATCTGACATAAATTATGGCACAGTGTTGTTATTTCCAGAAGTTCGGTTAAAAACCGAACACCGAACCAAATTGTCCACTAACCGAAACATCGATTAATTAGAAAACCGAAATAATTTCGGTGCCTATTTTATAGAAACCGAATTATAGAAAAACCCGAAAAACCGAACCGAATTAACCGAAAAAACCGAATGCCCACCCCTAGCAGAGACCCACAACTGGGTCGTCTCCCCCTGCCGTCACTGCCGGCCAAAGAGGGCCCCAGATCTGGGCGGAACCGCTCATCTCCCATATCTAGAGCAACATTATTAAGGAGTGTGGTGTTCGTCGCCGTCTTCAACCCTCCACCACGGATGGGGAGAAAAGCGACGAGAAACCCTAAGAAGCTAAGGATCTAGCTGCATAGAGCCTTAGCGCCGCCTCCAACTACGGGTATCCTGCCCAAGACCGGCACATGGCCAAGCCACCTACATCTACAGCTATACAACAGCCAGCCACGCCCACCCCATCCTCTCCAGCCGGAGCCGAAGAAGAAGGGGAGGGGGCAGCGGCGCTGGAGCGACTCTCAAGGAAGAAAGGGGAGGAGGGGAGCGAGAGAGAGAGAGCTTTTTTTTGCAGCGGAGGGAAAAAGCTCGCAACGTCGTTTCGATGCTTTCAAGTCCGCCGGACGAGTAACACGATACAACGTTGGATATGTGAAAAGGGCAACTTGCACTATTTTTATTAAAAGTGTAAATGGAATGAACAGATGGATCTTTCATTTTCTGAATCAACCGAATCTAAACAAAAACTCGGCCGATTGAGACCTAAACGGACCCATTTTGGGTTTGCATTATTCCGCGTGATTATACCTAAACGATGTCGCCATTTGATGTGTTGTTTTGAGTTTCACACATGTTGGTGAAACAAGAATATACAACATTCAAGGATTTTGAGCCCGGATATTTTTTTGTGACTTCTTAGTTCATAGAGACGAAAGAACTGTAGACAGACACACAACCTCTAAAGTTTTTTGACGCTTATCGCGTTGGGGTGTGCGTGCGGCTCTCACACCAAAGTTACGAGAGAAAAAAGAAGAGAGTGTGGGCACTTTAAGTGCCTCGTGGGGATTTATTTATTTTAACAATTGTCATCCACCGTAAACTTTAAAATCGGACGGCCTGTGATGTGTTTGCTCCGTGAGACTGAGATCGTGGCGTCCACTCCCTATAATTTAGGAAGTTCTTAGCTAAAGAAGATCTTTAGTGCCTGGTTCTACCGCACGAAGATTGTGCATGCAACTACGTGCGTATGTCCCGGTAGAGAGGATTTTGTACATTTATATCCTGGTGAATGTACATACATTTCGGTAATCATCCATCCCCAAGTCGGAGTCGGGTAAAGAACAAGAGAGGAGATACGCTGCCGACCCGAGCCCACCGCCCACGCGTGCGTGCGCCCACGTACATACTGTGGCAAGGTATATACTCCACTCCAGCACAGCATCCCGAAACAACCTGCAATAACTACCGGTTTTCTCGTCGCACCCCTGATCTCTCTCTGCATCAACCAGAACAGAGCACCCTCGTCGCTTTCCAGTACTCCGGCTAGCATCTCAGCAGCTCCCAACCGGATTCCCGTGACTAGCCAGGTTCAGGCTGCCGCAGCGTTGCAGCACGGTTAATTAAGAGCAGAGTTCACGCTGCCACGCCGGCCGTGCCGCCCTCTGATCCTCTGGTCTGGCCTGGTCCGGGACTGATCAGGCTCCGAATAAATGGGCTTGTCATAAATAAAAAAGCGAGCACGGTAGCAGCATAGATACACGTAAGCGTAGCAGTGCGCACGCGCAGGCACAGCGGGAGGGGTCAGCGACCGGCCAGCCGGATTCAGAGGCGAGCGTACGCGGGGCACGGGACGGCCATGAATGCGTCGCCCATGCGTGCACGGGTGGTGGCATGGCACGGCAGGAGCAGGACACGGGGCCCGGGCCCTGGCTATTGGCGAATCCATGGAGTTGACCTCGTGGGGTAGGATCTAGCTGCTGCTGCTGCAGGACCCTCCCTGCGTGCAACGGCTTAATAACTGCAAGTGCGGACCAAAGCTGATGGCGATCTCTGAATGCTCTGGTCTGGTAAGCATGGTGCTCTGCTCAGCCGCTGCTCGATCTGCAACGGCTGCTTAACTGTAAAACTCAGGGACAAGACGTGTCTGATGATCCGTCGCCGGACCGGGAAGGCATCCCAAGGAAGAACCACTGTTGCACCATCAGGGGTATCTTTTTCAGTCCGCACGACTCATTTAGGACATCAAACCGTCTCATTCAGTCTCTTGGGTCGACACCCGGACTCTAAAAGCAACTTTAGCGGTTGTAACCGTTTTTATGGGGCGCGGAAAAATCTGTTTTGTGTGTTCCACAAGGGTCGGAGCCAAGCATGAGGCTTTACAGGCTGAGTTTACGGGATATGTTCCGCGCCGGTCCCCATGGAACCACGAAACAGGTTTTCTGCATTTTCGATATTTTCTTATGAAAATGAACTAGATAAATATATAGTGGCTCTGGTCCAGACCGCTGAATGAGGCGGCGGGGACCCGACATGTGGAGTTATTCCCGGGAAGAGGAGCGCCTCTTTCCGAGTAATCCCCTCCTAGCGGGGAGGTCTTACTCTTCCTTGCATGTGTCATGGAGTGTTGCGCTGGGCTTTGCTTCTGTAATGCCGCCTCCAGCACCGAGAACGACCGGGATCAAACCACACTTAGGCGTCCTTGTGGAGTCCCTGATTCCATGGAGACGACACGAACCCCTAGAATTCGCCGTCCCCGACTACAAATTCGCGCTTGCACCTCCTCCAGTGCCAACATAAGGTTCGCTGTTGCCATGGTCCATGTAGCCTTGTGTAGAGAGAGAGAGAGAGAGAGAGAGACATGGTTATACCCTACGGGTACGTGACTTCAGCATACCTGGTCCAGCCCAAGGAAGGCCCACAGCAGACATACGCTGGCCCATGAAGATTTTCGGATGGCCAAGGCCCATGACGCCTTCGGATCCTTGGAGAGCAAGACTAGCATAGATAGGAAATTTAAAGGGGGTAAAACCCTAGAACCTGTAACCGACTAGGACTATGCCCGGACACGCCTAAGTCTATATAAAGGCCGGAGGGCACGTCCTAGATCTCTCGACTCATACTTTCGCTACGCACCTCCACGCCAGATCGAATCTGCGCACTGTAACCTTCGGTTCCGCCGTAATCAAGAGCGGACAAGCGGGGTAGGGTTTTTCCCTCGGGCACGAACTGGGTAAATCTCGTGTCCCCTGGTTGCTTGTCTGTTAACCGTTCCACGATCTCCAGCATCCCCATCTTCTCCAAAACCCAAGTCCATAACAATGGGCATTGACGAGATTAAACCTCGTCAATTGGCGCCGTCTGTGGGAATCGGGGCTGCTGATTGTGCGATCGTGACGGTCCCGACCCGATCGATCTACAACTCCGTGGCGACGGAGAATCACCTCCTCTTCGGCGCTTTCGACTTCACCGCCCACTCGCCGGCCACCATGAAGGATTTCGAGCCCATAGGCGACGGACTCGAAATTTTGTTCGGGAGCTTCTGCTTCCAGGTGGGACAAACTGACACCCTCCGCCTTCCTGAGCGGGTGCCCGTGCCATCAATCAGGCCCGCCTCGTGGGCTCCACACCCCGTGCTGCGCACATCACCATCGACAGATGAGTTCTATGACAGCAACAGCTGCAACTCCGATCTGTGTGATCCACCTTCGGATGAAGGGACCTACGGTTCCGGATCCGAAACCTGCGGCAGCAGCGGACCGATCTACGAGCGCTACCAATGCGCCGCAGTCATCCAGGAGCCGCAAACGCCTGACCCGTCGCCCAACACGAACCCCAACCCGCAGGACATAAACGGCGAAACGGCGGGAACAGAAGAAGCCAGGCCCCCCCACCCAACGGGGAAAACAACGGCCACCTCATCCAACTTAGCAAAGAAGGATGGGTCCAGGCACGCCGTGTCGTCGCAGGCGACATAGTCCTGCCTGTGGACTCCCCACGTGAGCTACTGATGGCATACCACTACCTCCTCATCGAGGAGCACAAGAAGCAAGTCAAGATGCAGGAGACGCTCGACAAACGCATGCAAGCAGCCTCACGTTGACGATTTAGCTGCGCTCTCCGCCATGGCACCCGGCTCTAGCACAAACGGAAACCAGGGAAACAAACACCGCTCTCAGGTGGAGAACATGGATCCCAGGGAACATCGTGATGTGACCCGAACTCTCCACACATCGTTCATGGATATGGATGCCGACGACAACATCATCCTGAAGACACCGCAAGCTGCGATCATGGCAGCCACTGCGTATCTCGCGGCCCACCCACCTCTGGAGGGGGACCCAAAAAGAGCCATGCATAAGTCCGCACTCACCGGACTCGGACTCGTCGGAGCTGCGCTCCACGAAGACGCTCCTCCGGAGCCAAAGAAGAAAGCTCTGGCCAGGTGCGACCGGAGCCCCACCCCCTCATCCGAAGAAGAAGAGGAACACGACCTTCCTCGAAGGAAGAAGAGCTCGCATCGCCATAAACGCAACTACAACGCCAGAGACACGCTTACACAGCGCAAAATCGACAAAGCACGAGCCAAACGTGCATGCTCGTCTGAATCCGAGATGGATGAAGACGAAGGAGAACTCTGCGGAGCTCGATGCTTCAGCAGATCTGTTCGGCGAACGCAGATGCCACGCAATTTCAAGCTTCCTTTGGACACTCCGAAGTTCAACATCACGCAAGATCCAAAATCCTGGCTCAGTGACCATCTGTCATCCGTCAAGCTTCACGGCGGTAACAAAGAAACCACCATGCAATGCCTCCAGCTGCAGCTGACAGGCGCGGCGCGGGTATGGCTCAGCAGCCTATCATCAGGATCCATCCGAAGTTAGGAAGAGCTAGCCTACAGCTTCATCCGAAATTTCAAGGGCACCAGCAAGAGGCCCGCCTCAATCGAAGAGTTGCGAGCCTGCACTCAGAGAACGGGCGAATCTATTCGCTCGTACATATTACGCTGGTCTACCACCAAGAACTCCGTAGCACATATCTCCGAAGAGAGGGCCATCGACGCCTTCAGAGACGGCGTCAAACGCCAAGATTTCAAGGAGGAACTTGGTCGCGTCAAGCCCAATACACTCGACCACCTCATGGACATCGCCAACAGGTGGGCGGACGGCGAAGATTGCATTCACCGAGCACAATCAGATGAAGAGGACGACTACGGCCGAAGGCGAGAACGCCGCAGTAAGAGGAGATCGCGCGTCTATGAGGACCGCGACGGACCCGACATGGTCGCGGCGGCTCGCCGACGCCGCCGCGACAACAACCGCAATGAGGATACCTCGGCGGAAACTTCCACGACAACGGACGCCAAAGACAGGTCATTAGCGCGCGACCGCGACAACGGACCCTCAGCATTCAACAAACTTTCGGGTCCATGCACCATCCACTTCTACATCGACAAACAAGATGGCAAAAAGAAAGCCAGCCACATGCTCAAGGACTGCCGCGAGTTCCAGAAACTCAGCGAAAGCATGGTGCAGATGAGGCAACAAGCCCCAATCCCTGCGTTCGGAAGCGCACCTGCGCAAGGCGAAATAGCACATGGAGCTCCTCCACCGCCACCTATCGGAGGCCCAAACCAACCAGTCGCACCAGCGTAGCAACAGCGGGATCGGGTACCCCCAAAAAGGAGCACTAAATATGATCCAGAAGGGACGCCCCACGAATAGGGTGCAGAAGAAAATCACCCAACAAATCAACTTGGCCGTGGCAACTCCGCCTGCAATCCCTGAGTACCTAAGTGGATCGGAGTCCTGCATCACATTCACTCGCGCGGATCACCTTGCGGATCCTCGCCCAGTCATCTTGCCACAGTGCCGGGCGCAGATCGGAGGCTTGAGATGAGTCGCGTCTTCATGGGCGGCGGCGACATCAATTTATTGTTCGCAAGCACTCTAGCAAGAATGCGGATCCCACAATGCAGCACTGAGCGATCGGACACAACGTTCCACGGCATCGTCCTGTGGAAGGCATATTCCCTTAGGCAAAATAGGGCTTGATGTCATCTTCGGAAGCCGGACAACTTTCGGCGAGCGACTCGAATTGAAGTGGTGGTCGTCGCAATACCACGCCATCTGGGCGTAGCATTCGCAAGATTCTGGCCATCCCACACTCGCATACCTACTACTCAAGATGCCGGGATCAAGAGGCGTCATCACGATCCACGGAGCTTCACCCGATCGGACCAATGCGGCGAGATTTCAACAAAATCTCCCAGTCTTTCGGCATGCAAGACGAGCTTGTAAGGCTCCGTGAGGTGACGGACAATGGGGCACCCCCAGTCACAAGGCAGAACGCACCTGACATGTCCTTCGACTCCACCGTCAACACCAAGAAAGTACAGGTCCATTCGACGGATGCCTCCAAGACGGCCTTAATCGCCAACGACCTCAGCTCCGCATAGGAAGGCGCGCTCGTCGAATTCCTCCATGAGCGCTGGGAAATCTTTGCCTGGTGTCCTGCGGACATGCCAGGAGTTCCTAGGGAATTCGTCGAGCACGCACTCAATGTCTTTCCAGACACCAAGCCAGTCAAGCAGTCCATCCGGAGATAGCCGAACCCAGCGAAGCTATCGGCAAGGAAATCAATAGACTGCTCGCTGCAGACTTTATCAGGGAAATCAAGGAAAGTGAGTGGCTGGCAAACACAGTGATGGTCCCAAAAAAGGACACGGACATCCTGCGGATGTGCGTGGATTTCACGTCACTAAACAAGCACTGCCCAAAGGACCACTTCCCTCTTCCTCGGATCGACCAGATCATCGATTCGACTGCAGGTTGCGAGAAACTCTCCTTCCTCGACGCCTACTCAGGCTATAACCAGATTCGACTCAAGGTCGAAGATCAGGAGAAAACGGCGTTTATCACACCGTTCGGAGTATTCTGTTACAACACAATGCCCTTCGGGCTAAAGAACGCGGGTGCCACGTACCAGCGATGCATGCAGGCCTGCCTCAAGGACCAGATCGGTCGCAACGTCCAAGTCTATGTCGACGACATAGTAATAAAAACCAAGGAGGCAAGGACACTTATCGACGATCTCCGCGAGACGTTCGACAACCTTGATCGCTACAGGATCAAGCTCAATCCCGAAAAGTGCGCCTTCGGCGTCCCATTGGGTCAGCTGCTCGGGTACTTCATCTCTCAACGAGGGATCGAGGCGAACCCGAAGAAAATCAGAGCCATCATGACGATGGAGAAGCCGAAAAATCTCAAAGCGTCCGGCTCGCGGGGCGAGTAGCAGCGCTAAGCAGGTTCATCAGCCGCATGGGCGAGAAGGCCCTACCATTCTACCAGCTGCTACGCAAAGCAGACAAATTCGAGTGGACGCCGGAAGCCAACAACGCATTCGAAAGCCTCAAGCGGCTTCTCTCCACCTCGCCTGTCCTGGTCACGCCAAAGGAGCGCGAACCTCTGCTGTTGTACATAGCAGCCACACACCAGGTGGTCAGCACCGTACTAGTGGTCGAACGACCCGAAGAAGGCAAGACCCACGGGGTCCAGCGCCTAATCTACTACCTCAGCGAGGTACTCACGCCAACAAAACAGAGGTACCCTCACTACCAGAAACTCGCCTATGGCGTGTTCATGACGGCTCGGTGGCTGAGCCATTACTTCCAAGAGCACCAGGTGATGGTCGTCAATGAGGCACCACTGAGTAGCATCCTGAATAATCCAGAAGCTACAGGACGCGTGGCCCTGTGGGGCATCGAACTATCACCCTTGGACATCATCTACGAGAAGCGACTCGCAATCAAATCTCAAGTCCTTCCGGATTTCCTGGTACATTGGATGGAGCTGCAGCTGCCAGACACCCTAGACATGTCGCAGTCATGGACGATGCACTTTGACGGCTCCAAGCGTGAAGCCGGAGCAGGGGCAGGGGTCATACTAACCTCCCCGCAAGGCGACAAGATGAAGTACGTCCTCCGGATGAAATTCCGAGCCTCCAACAACGAGGCCGAATACGAAGCCCTCATCCATGGCATGAAGATGGCAAAGATATGCGGCGCAACGCGCCTGGTCATCTACGGTGACTCCAACCTCGTCGTCCAGCAGACGATGAATGAGTGCGACGCACACGCTGAAAACATGATCGCGTACCGCGCACTCTACAACGCACTCGAAGGAGAATTCGACGGCTGCGAGCTTCGACACGTTGGAAGAGAAAGCAACGAGGAATATGACAGACTCGCCAACATCGGCTCCACTTGCACAAAGGTGCCACCAGGTGTGTTCCTCGAACAGATCTGCGTGCCATCCATCAAGCGGAAATTCTCCAAGGGATCACCCGAAGAAGCAGAACACTCGGGAGCTACGCTACCCGAAGGACACGAAGGACCCGAAAAACTGGACACAGAGGTAGCCATAGTCAACCTAATGCAGGTCATGGTAGTCGAAGAAACCTGGACGCGCCCATACCTCCAGTTCTTGTTAAATGGAGAACTGCCTGACAGCCCGACAAATGCCCGACGCATATCTCGTCGGTCAAAAGACTTCACCATCATCAACGGCGAGCTGTACAAGCGCAGTATTACCGGTGTACTACAAAGGTGCGTCACCATCGGTGACGGGAAAGCAATCCTCCAAGACATCCACGAGGGCATCTGCGGCCATCACGCAGGCAGCCGTTCCCTTGTCGTTAAAGCTCTACGAGCAGGATTCTACTGGCCAACGGCCATGAGCGACGCAAAGGACATCGTCCGAAGATGCAACGGATGCCAACGGTTCGCCGACAAACCGCACGCACCTGGGTCCGAGCTCAGACCCATACCCATAGCTTGGCCTTTTGCTCAATGGGGCCTCGACATGATCGGCAAACTGCCAAAGTCCTCGAAAGGGGGACATGTTTACCTCCTGGTCGCAGTCGACAAGTTCACCAAGTGGATCGAGGCCATGCCGGTTACCAACCAGAAAGGCAAAACGGCCGTCAAGTTTTTCGAGTCCATTGTCTACAGGTTCGGCGTACCGCATAGCATCATCACCGATAATGGATCGAACTTTATCTCCAAGGAATTCCAGGACTTCTGCGAAGGCCTCGGGATCAACATCACGTACGCCTCAGTGGCACACCCGCAAACGAACGGGCAAGTGGAAAAGGCCAACGGCCTAATCGGCGTGGGCATCAAGAAGCGCCTCATGAGTCCACTCGAGCAAGCGGAGCACGGACTAAAGAGCTACCATCCTTCCTATGGAGCTTACGGACCACGCCAAACAGCTCCACGTGCTACACCGTTCTTCATGGTACACGGAGCCAAGCCGTCTTTGCCGGCACGCCACCAGGCCCCTCGGTCGTCGATACAATGAAGCGAATCCACGGCTGCACTCGAAGATGCCGCGTCGATACACTCGACGAAGCAAGAGACATCGCAGCGCTCGATCACGGTGTACCAAAGAGTCTCCGCAACCACAACCTGGCCGGCCGCGCCGTCGAAGGAGACCTCGTCTTGCGACTCAAGCAAGAGCGACCGACAAAATTCGAGTCACCATGGGAAGGACCATACGTCATCACCGAAGTCATCCCAGGTGGCGCCTATCGCCTCAAGCACGTGGAGTCTGGAGTCGCATACTCCAACCCATGGAATATCTCGCACCTGCGACGATTCTATCCGTAGCAACCTACCCCCTTTACTTTCAATAAGGCTTTCAGCCAAGGCTATTCAGCCGAACAATGTACCTCCTCCATTACGATATAAATAAAGCTAAGTGTCTCTCCCCAAAACTTCAGTTCGCTATTTTGCAACTTTACTACATGCTACAAACGCACTCGGGGGCTCCCCCCACCTCACGATTTCATCGACTGAGGATCAAACGTGTACACCTGAGTAGCTGACAACGTCAGGCAAACGAAAAGGACACGTACTCAATCAAAGCACTGCGTGCTCACAACAAACAAACCTTTACAACAAAGGGCACAACACGCCCAGCCGAAATATACAAATTTTACATCTATCTCTTTTTTCAGGTTCTACCTATTCCGAAGAATAACCTGAGCACGCTGCTCAAACAAATCTACGACCTGTTCGGCATACTGCCTTACAGCTGCGTAATGTGGACGCATGTCCCACTCACCACCATCAGGCCGAAGAGGTGGCCCAGCGGCCACAACAGCCAAATCTACGTCAGGCCGGTGCAGCCTCACAAGAGACAAAGCAGCCTTCACTCCTGCGACGAGTTGTTGCCGCACCAACTCCTTGACATTGCTCGCGTTCTTAAACTTCGACAGAAGACCTGCAAGGCTTGTCGGTACGGCATCCAAAGGGAACATGACGTGAAGCACCGAGGCAAGCGACGTCTGCACTTGGCGCAGCACTCGAGAAACCTGGTGCACACGATCCTGCACCGTCGCCAGAGCTATGGCACGGTCACGATCCATCCAGAAGAAGCCACCAGCCTCCATGTCCTGTTGAGTCAAGCAATTGACCCGAACAGCGACACGCTCCTTCTCTTCCCTTGGAGCAAGGTTCGCACCTGCGACAATGGAAAGAATAAGAGAAAAAGGCCAAAGGCTCACCAAGAACTCGAGCTACAGCTCGAAACAAGGAACAACTTACATTGAAGTCGCCGCAGACGGCAATAAGTTTCGCCATCAAGTACTCCTCTCTGGCTGCACCACGATCCTCCTTGGACTTCCAAACATCGGCATGACCTCGCAACCCGAGCAACTCCCTCTCCAGACTACGCACGCGATCCCGAAGAAAAGCGAGTTGAGAGGAAGCATCCAAAGATGGCCGCAACGGCATTGCGGCAGAAGTGTCAACAGGGTCAGCACCCGAAGGAACCTAGAGCAGCAGAAAAAGAAAGGGACACAAACATTCAGACAATGATAGAGCACAACTCGAAGAATTCATTAAACATATAAGGCTACGAGGCACAAGGATGGTGTTCTTCAAGATATTTCCAACAAAAGCGGACTACAAACTACCCACGCTCATAACGCCTAAGATGCGGCACTCGAGTCGCCTCGGAGCCGCCTAGCTTTGGCCCGCCACGCCAGATGCATACTCGACAAAGAAATCAATGAGCTTGGGCCCATATCGCTTGCGAGAAGCGAGTAGGCAGCAAAGGCTACCTCGGATCCATCTGCAGTTAAGCATCCGGAGGTGATCCGGGGCAGATCCAACTCCTCCAGCAGCCAAGGCCATCGCCACCGACGGACGCCCGATGCCCTTCGCTTGCTTATATCGCGCAGCGCCACCGACAGAGCCTCCGCCAGAGCATCCACATCATCGAGGGCCACGCCCTTAGGAACAAGCTCCTTGTAGAAGCGGCCAAGGACCTCCTTCGCCTTGGCAAGGGAGCTGACGACGGTGCTGCAGCGGTCTTCGACCGCCACAGTAGCATCATCTACAGCACTCCCGTGCTCTAGAGCACCGCGGTCAAACTCGATGCCTGCGGCATCTGAGACAAAATATAAGAAGACACGAGGCATGAAGAAACAAGCACAAATCTAGCACTCACCCGAAATAGCCTTGGCAGCAGCCATGAGCTTCACCGCCACCTCTCTTTCACGAGCAGCCGCAACGGTGGCCAGCTGCTCCTCACGATCCGCGGCCTCCTGCTGCAGACGCTCCTTCGCTTCGGCTGCCTTAGTCAGCTCTAGCTCGAGGCGTTCTTTCGCACCAAAGGCGGCTTCGGCCTTCTGCTTCGATTGACCAAGGCTCTTCTTGAGAGCATCGACCTCACGGAGAGAAGTATTATGCTCCTCTGCATTCAAAACAAGAAACGTCAGAAAGCAGGACCGGAATAAACGAAAAAAGCACCAAAAGGCGAATAGGTACCTTGAAGCTGCCGAAGGTTAGCCTCCAAGACCACGCAGCCTCCTGCACAAAAGGCCGCAGAAAAAGAAACAGCAGTAAGAAAAGGACTTTGGGGCTACGCCCAACACAAAGGAGTAAAAACAAAATTCGCACATGAAGACACTCGGGGGCTCCCTCCGTGACATGAAGCAGAGAAACTTACATGCTCTGATGGCGGCTCCGAAGGCCTGCCTGCGAAATTCTGAGGCGCAACCACCTGCACCTCCGGCAACGGAGGATCCGGAGCCGCGCCACCCGAAGTCGCCACCGTTTGAGGAAGAGGAGACGCAATTTTCGACCCCCCCATCATCTCCCGCGCACCATCACTGGAGGAATCGTGGGAGGAATGCCTGCATACGAACCAATCAGCACAAGTGCAAAAATCATGAAGGAACAAGGACAATAGTACAACAAGAAACTTACGAGCCCAGTGAGCTCAGGTCGAAGACAGGAGGAGTCCTTCGGGCCCTCTTCTCCTCCTCCTTCTCTTCCTTCTTCTCCTCCTTCTTTTCTTCCTTCTTCAATTTGGCCGGGTGCGGGCGCTACAGCCCGCACAGGAATGGCAGGAATGGGAGAGGAAGAACCTCCATGACCGTCACTATGACGCTCAAGGCCCAGAGGGTTTCTGGGAGTCGGAGGAGTCGAGGCATCCGAAGACTCGCTGGAGCTCCGTGATCGTTTGCGCGTATGGTCCTCACTCAACTCGTCAGCATCCTCCGCCGGAGATCGCGCCGACGGCAGCTCGGACACGGACTCAACCACTTCATTATCCGGGGCATTCGGATACTTTTTGGGAAATGGCGGTACCATGCCCGGCACTTTGAAGCTCTGCAAAATCAGAAGGAACTTTGTTAGCAAACAAAGGAAATAAATACACAGCCGACAAAAAAGCACTACGTGCACAAATCTATACCTGCGGTACGACCAACGTCGAAGAAAATGGAGGAGTTAGCGACTTCCCCGGGATTTCTTCTCTGGCCTTGAACTTCAGCAGCACGCGAAGGGCCCTGTCAAGATCCCCCTCGGAGATTTTCTCAGTCGAAACCCTCGTCGGATCACGGCGCCCAGAATAAAGAAACATCGGGTGCGCCCTCGCTTGGAGAGGCTGCACCCGACGCTCAAGAAACGTCCGGATGATGTCCACACCGTTCACCTCCTTCTCCGGAATCAGCTGGAGATCCTCCACCCGACGGTAAAGGGCCTCTATCTCCGCCACCTCACCGTCCAAGATTTGGTTTTTCCAAGACCTTTTCGGCTCAATCATTTGGGAGGGGTCAAAGGGAACAAGACCAAAATCTTGCCCGGGCACTACGGAGTCGCGGATATAAAACCATCGCCTCCGCCAGTACTGGACAGATTCGGACATGGAAAAAGAAAAGAAGAGAAGATTGGGACTAAGGGAGATGATGCAACCCCCAATGGGATACACACCATCCGAACCAGATTGCCTCTTCACGGAATAGAGCTTCCGGAAGAGGCCAAAGTGCGGCTCAATGCCAAGCCAGCACTCGCAAAAAGTGATAAAACAAGCAATGTGGAGAAGAGAATTGGGAGACAGATGATGAAGCTGAATCCCATAGAAGAAGAGCAGTCCACGGAGGAAGTTGTGGACTGGAAAAGAAACCCACGCATAACGAAGGCGAGAAACATAACCCGATACCCAGATGGGGGACGGGGGATTACCTCATTGCCGGGGAGTTTGACGGCCTCCCTATCCTGCGGGATCAGGCCCCGCTCGCGAAGCTTGCGGAGATCGCTCTCCCGCGTCTCTGATCGCCGCCAGCCACCATCGGTGACACGGGTAGCGGTGGTGCTTTTCTTTCCTCCGGCGGCGCTGGTCCCAACTGCAGATGACGATTTCTTTGGTTTCCCCATTGCGCTACGGCGGCGCCGGCGGTGAAAACGCAGAAACGACGACGGCAATGTGGAAGGAAATCCCAGCGCGCAGCAAGATTCGCTAGAGCACAAGAAGGCAGTGAAAACAAGAACTGATGCGTTGAAAACAAACCGCGGCTTTTCCTAATGATTATAATAAGACGACGGCAGCCGGCCGTCCATCCAGAAGACCTAACGCCAACGGCAGATCTGACCGTACACGTGTCAACATCACAACGAACCGTCGTTACCACGCCGTCCACTACGCGCGGAAATCGAGGAGACGCCGTAATTATCTCCACGTCGCGCGTGACCAGTCAATTCAAAGTCAGCAAGTGGGACCCACGTTCGTCCAGTCAAGTCATCTCTGACATAGCAGACGCTTGAGGTCATTGATCGTCAGCACTGATGTCATTAAAAGCTATACTAGCACCAACTACAATTCCCCGGCTCCGCAGCTAAGAGTACTCACTCGAATCTTCGATTCGACTAAATACTCGGGGGCTACTCCTATCAGGAGCGCTAGCCGCGCACCCAGAAGATGAATAAAGACAAAGTATTTCTTCGAGTCCTACGTCGAGTCTACGACTCCACTACGAACTCGGGGGCTACTCCCATAGGGAGGATGAATTTAAGCATCCGAAAATTTTCGTGTCCTACGGACTTAACAACTGAACAATGTTTGAACTAAAGTCTCTGCTCGAGTCTACGACTCGAACAGACACTCGGGGGCTACTCCCATAGGGAGCGCTGGTCACGCACCCTATGAAATCTTCGACTGCGATCTTTCGGATCAGCACGCAAAAACTTTTTGGCAACTCTACCCCAACAAAACGCTGAGTGAGCGACAATCTCCTTGGCCACCCGAAACACCTCCGTGGTGACAAATGTTCGGATGCTGCGTCTGCGACGCAAAGATAAGACCTGCAGATATCATCTGATGGCCTGGCAACGTACACGACTGCGCTCTGCTAGTATAAATCCATGCCAACAGGCGTGATAAAAAAACCCGACGAACGCGTTGGGTACATCAATTAAAAACACTGAAATTTCACTCCTGTAAGTCCTCCGCGGCCTAAGTCGAATTACACCAGCATATGTTCCGGGTTCAAGTTAAGGGACTCGAACCTAATGAAGATCATGTTGTTTCCTCCTAAGACAGTTAACTGACCCTGATCCGTCGGGTGAGTCAGGCACATGTATCAACAATCCCTACACACATAAATTGTTAACACCTAGTTACACCCGAAGGATTGAAGAGTCCTCAGCCGAATCTACGATTTGACTGATCACTCGGGGGCTACTGACATGGTTATACCTCACGGCATGCGTGACTTCAAAGATACCTGGTCCAGCCCAAGGAAGGCCCACAGCAGACATACGCTGGCCCATGAAGATTTTTGGGTGGCCAAGGCCCATGAGGCCTTCAGATCCTTGGAGAGCAAGACTAGCATAGATAGGAAATTTAAAGGGGTAAAACCCTAGAACCTGTAACCGACTAGGACTATGCCCGGGACCTGCCTTAGTCTATATAAAGGGCAGGAGGGCACGTCCTAGATCTCTCGACTCATACTTTCGCACACGCACCTCCACGCCAGATCGAATCTGTGCACCCTATAACCTTCGGTTCCGCCGTAATCAAGAGCAGACAAGCAGGAGTAGGGTTTTTCCTCCGGGGGCCTGAACCTAGGTAAATCTCGTGTCCCCTGGTTGCTTGTATGTTAACCGTTACGCGATCTCCAGCATCCCCATCTTCTCCAAAACCTAAGTCTATAATAATGGGCATTGATGAGATTAAACCTCGTCAGAGAGAGAGTGTGGAGAGGAGAAGTGAACTGGCCAAAATGAGGGGCTAACGGGGCTAGGTTAGGACAGCTAACCAAGCCAATCAAATCGTCTCTTCGTCGCCGTGTTAGCCTGCAGGTGGGACCCATGCCAGAATCACTGTTAGGACAACTTACCAAGCCGATTAATGGTATTTGCAACACGCTGCTCTAGACCGGTGGCGATTTGTGAAAAATCTGAATGATGGTGGTCTTTTGAAGTAGTTGCCCGAATATGGTGTGTTTATTTTTGCAATTATTATCTCTCAAATTAAAGAACCAAGCAGGAACGAGGTGATCCACTAGAATGTTTGGATGGAGTAAATACATGAAGGCTCCGTTTGGTAGATCAATATTTTGTAAACCCAAGTTTCCCGAAACCAAATTATTCCAACGACCGGCAAATGAATACCAAAGTTTTTTCCTTTTTAAGTTTTAGAAAAAAAAGGTATGACTTATTTATCAAATACTTCAAAAATATCATAATTTTAGAGAATACTTCAGTTTTAATACCACGTTATTTATTGGATCCAAACACATGAAAGTATTCTCAAAAGGGCCGAAGTATTTTTCATGAAGAATACTAGGGTTTGAAAGTTAGCAGTGTAAATTTCTGGTGCTGCTTTGCTTCTCCTTGCTTGAGGCTGCTAGCGTCGCAGCGATGAGGCAGATCTCAACAGGTGGCTCCGTGAAGTTTGCCATAAAATAGGACTCACATAGCTCGTGAAAATAGCAACAATGAATAAGATCAAAATTTCCATAAGTTAGGACATGTCTGTTACGAATATGCACACCATGCAAGAGAAAGGAGATATAGAAATAAAAGGCTTAGTTCTCATGAGCAATCCACAAGATTGAGGTAGACCTTCAGGCTATGATGCGCTTTAGAAATTTTCACAATAATGTATAAGGTGAACTATAAGGATTGCCACATAGGCCTTATGGTGAGCCTTTTGGATATAGTGTGCATCCCAGCAACTATTTGGAAGCTTCTTCATGATCCAACAATGTAACTATAAGTCTATAATGCCCACAATGGCCGGGAAACGAAACACAGAAAACGTCCAATAGAAACAAGATTATCCATTTCGCCAAGTCACTAAAAGGACATGCTTTTCCTATAAAAAAAACTAAAAGAACATGCACAGAAAACTCTCCAGCATTCTCCCAAAGCAAACCAGGTTCTTTTCTTCATTATGCAGCCACAGTACTACATATTCAGTTCACCAACAAAACAGAGGTCCAAAATCGCTAAAAAAAATTAAATAATACATTTATTCAATTTCACAAATAATACACGAAATCCAAAAATTGCAAATCTAACTGACCGTCGTTCGTTGAAAAGACGAAGGTGGTAGTTCGTCTTTTGAAAAAAAAAGAAGGGGGTGGTTCGTCTGTTTAAAAGACGAACGGTCCCAGTCACCACGTTCATCTTTTGAACGGACGAACCACCCCCTTCGTCTTTTCAAAAGAAGAACCACTACCTTCGTCTTTTCAACGGACGACGGTCCGTTAGATTTACAATTTTTGAATTTCGTGTATTATTTCTAAAATTGAATAAAAAAATATATTATTTAAAAAAAATTAGCTCCAAAATCCGCCAGCATGCAATACAAAGCAAACCCACTTGAGGCATATCAATGCCTAGAGCAAATGATTCTAAGAAAACATCGCTGGAAGCCGAAAGGTAACTGCTCTATGTGCATCTCCCTGCCGGTATTTATTATCTCTCACGAGCATTCGAGGGCCTCGGTGCCCTAGCTTTTTCAACTAGATCATGATAGGTACACCTCAATACTTTCTTTAGACCACCTTTCGCTCGCAGTAATCTGTAGATCCCAAGCCAGTACCCTCTGCTATGCTTCACACCGACGACTTCATCATAGGCCATCGTTGAATAGAGATAAACATTAAGCCACCTAAGAACAACATAAAACTTTTTTTAGTTACGAAGAGAACTTGTGATTACATAGGAAGGCTTTTAAGACACCACCAGTACATGACAAACAAAATATTCTGCTCTTTGGGAGATCAAGCCTTTGTTGAACGTTGAATAGTTTTACTCCAAAATTCCAGATTGTTCATGATTATACCAGACTTCATTTTCGAATGGGGGGTTCCAGACATTACAACTTCGCTTAGGGCATGTACAAACGCATGGCCGCTTATTTGGGCGCTTAGGGGAAAAAAACTAAACGATCGACCTGTTGTCTCCGTGCTAGCGCCTCTCTCTCCAACGCTAATCGTAGAATCCAGGCGCTTACGATTAAAGAAAACAGTCTGGATTATACATAAGCACCTGGCGGTAGAGTCTGTGTCACTTTCCTGGCATCAGATGGGATTTGGTTATAACTACCGGGATTACAAAGCAAGCGTCACGTTGTACGTGCCCTTAAGGGGATTTGCACCTTTCCTTGTTGTAAGGCACAAGGAGTGAAACCCCATTAGTCCCTATACATATACTGCCAAATTCAGTAGCTAAATCAGTTATATACCTGGTATTAATAGTGACCAATCTAAATCAGATAACTGGGACTTGGCAAAATTATATTAATCACATAATTTCCACTAAAAAAACAGCCACTCATAATGATTAGGTGAATAAACCTAGTTTATGCCCAGAAACAACAGTTTATGCTCTATGAGCTTCTTTTAATTGTAGGATTTCAATAAGAATTTGGGTCGATTTGGCAATCATTCACAAAAGGTTCTATGTGCCTCTTGAGTTTTTCATATTCTTACATTTTCTAATTCTGAGATCCAAAGAGGCCTTACATGGTGTTCCAAGTGCATGTCTACCTAACAGTAAGCTAAGTTGCTATCTCCCACCCACAGCTCTTCAATCCTGGCTACATGGTAGTCAGTTACCTCAAGAATTAGAACGAAAACTTGGCCCTTTTTTTGGCTCACAGGTCCATGCCCCTTCTTTCTATTTCAAATGGAATTGATTAACTTTCTTCACTACTTTCTCGGTCCCGAAATAAGTGACTTGGGTTGGTCTAGATTCACATGTATCTACATATACTACAATGCATCTAGATACATATGAATCTAAACAAATCCAAGCCACTTATTTCAGGCCGGAGGTTTTTTTTATAAAGATCAGAGCTGG
Organism: Avena insularis; assembly: GCA_023614405.1. Classification (NCBI taxonomy): domain Eukaryota; kingdom Viridiplantae; phylum Streptophyta; class Magnoliopsida; order Poales; family Poaceae; genus Avena; species Avena insularis. The sequence goes on along the minus strand of CM042687.1, from coordinate 382,131,227 downwards.
TGGCAGTCCGTTCACCCTCACTGTCATCATCGGGGTTACCTCTTAAGTTACTAGGAAATCACCACACTTATCATCGATTCTGTGAAGGGCATACGGTTGATTGAACTGATGTACTATTTGAGAATATAATATTTCCATAAAGTTTGGGGCCATGATGGCACAAGTGTTTGAACAATTGGTGGAACATAACAAAAAACAACTTCGCACAAGCATTTAGCTAGTGTTTATTAAATAGGGAGAAAGTATTCCAACCATGCGGCCATTGGATTTTATAAACTAAAAATCATTGATTAAGTGGCATCAAAAAAATAAAAACATAGCAGATAGTCGAAGTCTTGTGCTAAAATACTGACCAGATTTGTTCCACAAGAAAGCGGTAGAGGCCCTATAACATCCCCCCACCCCGCAAAAAAAGATGAAGGTTAATTAGTGAAACATCAAGTGTAGAACCTTAATAAGAGAGTACATGAAGTATGTAGAGCCATTATGTAGCTCGAAAAACACCATACCTGAAAACCACTGTTATCCTTGAAAGATAAAACAAGTAACAAAACTGCAGAATAATACATGTCATATCAGCATAGGTGCAAAACTCACCATGGAAACTAATAAACAAGCACATAGGAAGGTAAAAGCATGCATTTTGACCCTCCACATGCTAATCTATCACAGGGGGGATTCTCTGCAGTACACTTCCAGTTTCCAAATTCTTTAGAAAACTCACCTAGCTGTATTCGTGCACATATGTTAAATGCCCTGCCACTCCTTTGCAACTTCCCTGCTAAGATACTTAACTTGTAGAATATATATCCAAGAACAATATCCATGAAAAGGCCAGGTGACGATTTGCATAGTTGGCAAAAACCAGCGACGACTAATAAAGCACCTGAATTCATGGAAGAAAACATGTTGAGTGAGTCATCATCTTTATATCACTGCATTCAGCTAGCACACCACACTGGTATTGCAAGCAGAGTACACAACCCACCTGACACGGCCTAACAGTGTCTACTACTATTCCCCAATTCATCAGGAAAGTAAAACAGAGAAGTGTAAAAACAACGGTATCAACAGGATTGGAAACTGAAGACTGAGCCAAATAAAGTGGCTGCATATTGTTTATGGATTCTCTTACCGGAGAGGGTGCCGGCGTGGAAGCTACGGCAGCGGAACAAGTTGCCGGCGGCCATGATCTCACGCAGCGTGAGCACGATCGATTGGAGGGGGCCGGCGACGAGGGTGTGCCATATGGCATCCAACTCTTTCCCCCCTTGCCCAACTGGGTACAAATCCTCAAGGGGGAAGAACTCGCCGTCTTCTTCGAGCAGCTCCTCCGCCCACCATGGCAAAGGCGGCAAGGGTTCCGAATCCGAGTCCAGGGTGTGGGCGTAGTTCCAGGCAGTAGGGGGAGCGCAGGAGAGCTTCAAGCCGTTGTAACGATTGTTGCTTACCGGTAACGGTAGGCCAGCACTGAGTGTATCGGCGCGCCTCCTTAAGTTCCCGCGGGTTGCCGCGGCGGCAGGGAAGCACCGGAGAGACGACGCCATGGTGGCTGAATTTAGTGCCATTGCTAGGGTTTTGGAGTTTTTTTTTCTTTAGCGTGAATCGACCGAAACCCGGAGAAACAACCTAACCCCGATCGTGCGAGAATGGATGTAAATATAACCTGAATGGCAAACGAATTCACAAAATAAACTTTCGGAAAAACTGTTTTACTAGGTTAAGACTTACGGCTGGGCCCTATGTTATAAAGCCTAGCGCCTTTGTCCTGGGCCCTATGCCCCTGCTAGTGTTCTAGCCGCGTGGCCAGGTGGGCCCCACTTCGGGTTAAGTAGTAGCACCTTACGCTCAGGCGCTACATAGCGCCTTGCTCCTACGCGCTATGCTCCGAGTAGTGTTAAGCCGTCCTAGGTGTTAGGCCAACTCCAACAGGCCCTCGCATTTCGAACACCGAATCGGTTCAATTCGTTCTGTTTGCAGGGCTGACAGACAGGCTGTCCGGGATGAGCCCGTTTGTGCGTGACCTATGCCCCCAACAGGACTCCCCATTTGTGGGCCCCCCTTGTCCGCGGAGTGCCATCAAGCTCCAAGCTGATGGTCAATCAACGCTAATGGCGGTCAGTGACGCAAACGCCGTGGGTGGGCGCAGCGTCGACGGCGCCATGAGTATCCTGCCGGTGAGGTGGTAGGGGGTTTGGGGAGGCGGGCGAAGAGGAGAGGGGGAGAAACGTGCGGACCCAGGGTTTTAGGAAATGGGGTAAAATGTATTGTGAATTTGGATTCCATCGACGCGGACGCGCGGTCCGGCGAGACCGTGCAGCACTGTCAGGCTCGGGCGCGACCATAGACGCATTTTGTTCGGCACAGATCAGACGGTGTGGTGAGTCCAACAGTGAATATGAAATGAAACCTGAATTTAATTGACACAGGTATGAAACGTTATGCAAGCAAAACAACTTTTTCTACAAACACATTGACAGGGTAGTGGGTTTCTGCAATTCTGTCCACAATAAGAGATTTGACCTCAACTCTTGGTTACTTAGAAAGAAACCGAGCGATGAACACTGACATCAGCCACACTATCTAACTGAATCATACACAGCAACAGCTTCACCGTAATGGGAACCATTGGCAGGTCAAAAGACCAAAAGCATATTCAGGAGCACCATTGGCTTGTGGATCAAATGAATATTTTTCTACTGTATATGCTAGTATATGATTCTGTCATGTACAGCATACATAAGAAGGGGAAATAAAACATTTTATTCAGCACCACTGCTACCCCATGTTACAAAAAATTATTAGAAAAGGAGATTACAGAAAACTTTGTACAGTTTTGACTAGATGCTCGCTCCTCTGGATAGGACAAAAATCTGCTACCAAGCGCCTAAGAGCAAAGTAAGCAATACTATCTCCCAACATATTGCACGTCTCAGGAAATGCAGCATCCCTCAGCTGACCGAAGTGCAGATTGACTGCTGAGAGTAGAGGCCATTTATGGGATTCACGAAGTGTTGCTTGCTTCTTCTGCGTTTCGAAACTACTGTAAAGCCCTCTGTATCCTTGTCGCTTTTTGGCACCTCGGCGGCCTTCGGTTGTTTATCGAACTCCTTGCGACCACCTGAGGTGGACTTAGTCACGTTGCTGCTCTGTTCAATACTGGCTTCATCCAGTACACTTGGCTTTCTATCCGGTTGAGCTCGGGTCGAACCTAGACTGTCATGCACTGACTTGACAATGAAACTGAGAAGAATCTGCCTTGCTAGCTCTGCTTTGTATGAATCTCTCATCGTGTCTCTCCCTCTGTTTTCTTTCCCTTTACCTGAAGTTGTCTTCTCCAATTGTCCTGCTTTCTCTGTGGCATGAATATCGACCTTCACTTCCTCTGAAGTCTGTGGTGCCAACTGCTGCTCTGCTGAATCAGTGACATGTTCCCCGTTAGCCGAATCAGTTTGTTGCACAGTTTTTCCAGGCACAAACTCGGCAGCATGGGGATTCATGGCTGGAGGGGAGGTGCTACCCCTCAGAATAGTGCTCTGGCTCTGTGTATAGCCCTGCTTCCTTTGGAAAGAATGCCCAGTACGATAGTACAAGGTGGACCGAGGACCACGAGGTACTCTAGTATCAACAGCATGAGGAAGAATCTCCATTGCTTGACTTGGGATTGGCTGAAGAACAACACTAGCATCATAGATTGCCACTGTGCTGTAAGGATGGGACACTGATAAGAGTGATCCAGGGTTGAATGGAGGTGCTGAAGCTGAAAGTTTGCTTCCACTTGTTTTCTTGTGTGGAGATGTGCTTCCATCACTATTGCTGTCAGAAGCTTTCTCTGAATGACTGCCTCCCTCTGGCTGACTTGAGACTATCTCTTTGCTGCCCTCATCACTTGACTTCTCAACTTCATCTGTAAGCTTCCTATCTTTTTCCTCAGATGAGGGTGTTAAATCAGTATCTTGTTCATTATCCTTCTCCTTTGCTTCCTTCTGTTCCAAAATTGGTTTCCATACGGTGCCAGGCGGTGACGCTGCCACATCTTTGTATGATACCAACTTGGAAGCTATGCTGGTTGGCCTGTTAATTCCTGCAGGTTTTATGCTCCGTTCTGGCTTGGACATAGCATTACAAGACCTGTCTTCAGTAATGGAAGGATCGCCATTCAACTTGTCACTTTTCAAGAAGTTGCCAAATGATAGTTGGCTAGGGGAGTATATAGCTTCCTCTTTGTGCTCTTTTGTTTGTTGCTGTACACCAGTCCTGGTAGCAGAAGCAGTGCGGCCATCTTCTATGTGATCAACAACCAATTTGGTGAGAGCTGGCCTTCTGCGGATGCTTTTCTTCCGCACATTTGCAGACCTCCCTCTCAAAGTAGCTGCTTGCCAACCCTCATCAGAATACTCTTCAGGTGACAAAGCATCTGCCTGTTTCAGCTCATCATGGACAGCATAAATTGCTTCTGTTACTGCTGCTACTACAGGAGCCTGCACTTCCAGTTTTGCTTCTTGGATATCATTTTTGTCTGCTTCAAGAAGAAATCCTGAGTCATGCTGGAAGTTCTCCTTTTCGTCAATTGATTCACCCTGTTGGGCTCTGGTATTATTCTGCATTTAATATAACATGTGATGAAAAAGGTTAAGTAAGAGGAAATATGAGCAAAATGGAAGTCTCACATAGTGCTTTAGGCAGCAGTTATAGAACCCTTAAGCAACAGGTTACACAAGGGACAGAAAAGTGACCGTAATTCATGAATCATACAGCATGATAAAGGATTAAATGCTTGTACATATAGAGAAGTTCTATTTAAGAACAAAATGGATTTATTGTTGGTTCATAAGTTAATAGGTGGACCTGGATTATTGCTAGGTAGATAACTGACACTAAACAATCAGGTACCTTAGTCAAATATTGTCAGTATATGTCTAGAAGATCTTTTTAACCAAATATAATGGGTATATCTCTAAAAGATACTATAATCACCTTTGCACGCCTGCACTTCCTTTGCATATCCCTCTCTTTTCTTTCCTGGTCCGGGCTTATGTAGTCAAGTAGATCTGATACACTGGAAGGATAAATGTTTCAATCGGGATTGAAACAGTTTAAAATTGATAATACACAATTTATTCATACCTAAGATGTCCTTTACTTGCAATAGAAGAATCAGGTTTTGGAATGCCTCTCCGAGCAGCCTCTTGTTGTTCTAATGCTTTTGAATCAAAATACTCCAGCCAAGCAGCAGCATCCTGCAGCATGAAAGTAACATTAAATAATCTAAGAGAACATTGAAATCTTTGGCCTTCTGTTTCTATATTCACAGAAAGTTAACCTGAGTTCGAAGGTCATCTTCTCCTAGCTTGTCCTGAAGTATCTGTAAGGTGGTTTGTTCATGTTGCACGCTTAGGGAGTATGCATCCATCATGGAGAGGGCTATGGCTATGGCATGGTAGCTTGCAGCAGTCTGATTGGCAAAAAAAAAATGATGCTAATTTAGTAACTGGATCGTGTGCATATTGTACACAAAGGAATTCAAATGTACATGCATATCAAACAAATTGACGTGTGTTTGTCCTAGATATAAAGGGGCACTCCATATGAACAGGTGCCTGCACAATTTGCTAGACAGAATATAGCATACATGACAGCACAGAGCTACAGTATATAAACCTTTTCTGAACCTAAGAACAGCATGGTTATATTCGATTATCTAAAAAATATGTCATCTCAAAACTTAGAACACACTGAAGAGTTTACTGAGAACGTGAAAAATATCCTGAAATTCTAGAAGCTACATCAAAAGATGGATTTTGCATGTATTGTTTGAGCGTAACCCGACACGTCTAATATACCACAGGTGTCTATGCACATTTTGCTGTAAGATAAGTAAGACAAGCATTTTACTACAGTAATGCCATTCTAAGGAAATAATGGTTCAACAGAGCCTCTAAAATGTATGTGATCAGTTATATGAAGAAATCGATCTGATAATGATTATAAGTGGTGTATTATATCATCATTGTAATAAGACAAGCATTCTAGTACTAACATGCCATTCTTAACAAATAGTAGTGCAGGAGAGAGCTCAAATATTGTGTTGGAGTAAGACAGATATAAATAACTGATATCTGCAAAATATCTTAACCTGGAGTACATCAACCAATTCCAATAAAAAGTTTCTTAATATAAATTGCCTTGAGGTGGACTATGAAAACATGGTAAGAAAAAAAAACTAAAGATCCATTTACCTGTATGTGATCAGCTCCAAGCAATCTTTTATTGCACTTTAGCGCTTCATGCAAATACCTTAGAGCAACATGAACATTTCCCATACCTTCTTCCATCATAGCCACATTTATGTATGTGGCAGCTGAATTTGGATGAGAAAGCCCACAGGAGAATTGAAGTAGATAAAGTGCACGGTTGACATACCTTCAAGACAAAATATACTCTTAGAGTCAACAAAAATGACAAGTGGATGATGTGTGACAAATGATTGTTCCAACAAAAAAGTGATCATGGCCATTTTTCATGTGTATAAACACACTTTCAGTCACAGGCTAGTACAGCAGAACAAATGCTACAATGCCCACTTTAGCAACAAATATGTCTGATCATATTATGGCAAGAAATATATCAGCACAATGAGATTGTGGATCACACTAGACTGCCTAAGAGCGAAAGTCATGATTGACAGATTTCAAGTTTTCACAAGGAAACATCTATGACAACACTTACTTCAGAGCCATCTCAATGTGTTGGAGACGGTAGTAGAAAACAGATAAATCCCCGTAGCTCTTCATTGTTTCCGGATGGTCAAGACCAAGCTCCCTTTCATTGATATCAAGTGCCTTTTGCTGATATATTGTTGCCTACAAGGAACAAAATACAGAGTAAGGAATGCAACTTCCAATATCTTCACACGGTGCTATTCGACATGTCTCTCCTTGCAGGAGCTTCTATAATGACATACTATGCAGCTCACTGCAATATTAATACTAGGGCTGTTTTTGAGAAAAACAGATTTATGAAAACTACTAAACTAGAGCATCCAACAAGCAGAGTACAGCCAACCTAGTTCAATTCGTTTACATACCTGATTAAAATCTCCAGTATGGTAAAGAACCACAGCAAGAAGACTGTAGGCATTAGCAGTTAGCCGGTGGTATGGACCACAAACTGCTATAACTTTGGACAGTGCCTTCATAAGAAAAGAGAGTACATTAGACATAAAGGTGGCATACGAATAACTTCACTATTCAAAATGCAAGAAATATAGCACAGCAGTTAAATGATTACAGAAAAGACACAAAAAAGGTTGACCACTACATACTTTTGCTCCATAGTTAACAGCATCATCAAGCTTTCCTTTATCCAAAGCCATCTTTGATGATTCTAGTAAGTTTCTACTATCAATAGATGAGTAGACGACATGCTAAAAGAGAAGACAGTGCAAAGCAAAGTTAGTCAACAATTTATCTAATAGACGGAGACATAGATACTTCAGCAACTTTCCGTATGCTACCTTGCATATAGGAACTAGGTTGACGATGTCAGATTTGTCAAATGGGTTTGGGCTATTCATATCATAATCTCTTGCAACCAACTCAAGGCCAACCTGATCAAAAAATACAATGTTAAGGTGTTTAGAAAATGCATGCTGTGAATGTTTGTAGATCTCACTTTATAGTGTGTACCTTGCCGCAAAGGCCTCTCAAAATGATGGACTTCCGCAAGTGTTCAAATTCATCTTTCAATTTCCAACAGTATCTTTTCGATAGGAAGCTCTCTATCCATTTCAGCTTTAAGTTATGCTCATTATGGGCATCTGTATCAAGATTATTGTCTAATCTTGGAGATCCCAGTAAAATGTTTAAAGTCTCAGCTATAACTGCAGACATATTTTGCATGTCATCGACAGCTGCAATAACAGCTCGAATGACATGCTTAAATGATCGAATGACCATTTCATGTATGCATATTGACTGGATGTGTGGGAGCTTCTCTGCTAGCTCTACCTGATATTTGAACAAAAAAAACATCAGGACTCTGGCAATTTCATCAGAGTATTAGAAGGAAAAGCAATTAAGTATAGTATTTACACTCACCACACGGCCTAATGAACACATATTAAGTCCCCTTGTGTGCATGAAATCAGTCATGGTTCTTCCATCTACTGGAGAAAGTTCAAGGGAAGCAAAATCAGCCACCTGCGCAAATTAGTCATAGAGAAAACTAATTATTCACTAAGAAAGTTTCAAAACAAGCAATGGTTTAAATATCCCTCTCAGAATGATGGATCTTAAATAAAGGTTCTCTGAATAGATAAGAGTAGACAACGCTTTACCAGCTTTGGGAGTGCAGTATCATCATAAAACTTATGGGCCATCTTTGTGAGCTCATCAAGGGTCTGGATCAAGAAAAAGTGAAGTTAGGTAATAACACAACAAAGTCCCACCAACATGTTGCTGAGTAAAATGATGTCCTTTGCTCATACATCATGGACACAACAAAATACAAAGGCTTCAAGCAAATTAATAGCATATGTAGAGCAAATTGTTGCTCTGTCAATCCTGAGCAAATAGCATGGATAGGCTCAAGGGGGCATAAATTAAATTCTTTTCAGACAGACATATCAATTGGTGGCACTTCGAAATTCTAAATTAAAACTGTGAACTTGTATAGTTAATTCACCTTCTGATGAAAGCCAGCTCCCAAACTCTCCAGGCGACAGAAAGCATCTTCTGGAATCAGCTTCCTTATTTCAGCCTCACTGGTTTCGTTAAGTGCTAAATTATCTGATTCTTCCACACCATTTGTCAGCGAGCAGTTGCTATCAGATTCTTCCTTCTCAGACTTAGCATCTTCAGCATTCTTTTTAATTTTCCTTAACTGTTCGAAGTGCTTGCCAAGACCTTTGACAGATGAATCTTTTTCAACTTTTTTTGCGCTCTTCTCACTATCCTCAAAAACTGAAGAATCCTTTTTCTGCAAGTGTTGCAGCCAGGAAGACCCAAGTTCCCATCTGATATGTCTAGGATTCTTGTTCGGCAAGTTCTCTAGCTTCATCAAGCTGGCTTTAAGTACTGTCCGTGCTAGTTTTCTCGCATAATTATCAACATGAGATTTAGAGGTAAGATGCTGGTTACTTGCAGCCACTTCTGGGTTCATAATTTTTGGCAGTGGTATTCTTAGACTGAAAAAAAAATACACACACAGAGAGAGAACAAGGTTAATACAACAACATCGAGAGTCAGATGTAAAAGAATTAGTACGTGCCAAACAGTATTTCCTCAAGTGATGAGCAAACATTTGAATAAGATTTTGAAGTTATCAGCCTATGCTTAAGCAGGTATGTAAATGAAAATAGATATCAAACCTGTTAACATTCAAGGCATTTGAACCTCCATCGGGTTGATCATCTACATCGATGCTAAGCATTCCATCAAGATGATCAGAGATATCACTGGCTTGTTTGCTATCACCGATAATTTTTGTACGTCCCGAAACCCTCACTGTTGCCGTATATCCACAATGCTTAACAATCACCACACCTAGCGTGGAAGAGTCCTGCAAGGGAATTATGTTGAAAGAACTTAGCACTTAATATTAAGAGCACACCGTTAATTGCACAAATCATGAAGGAGGCAGGCAATCACCTTAACAACAACACCCTCATCAGAAGTTAAACCTTTCAGAAGATTCCTTTGTGATATATCCATAGAATCCGTCTGGTAGACGGCTGCTCCATCAACTTTATCCCCCAACTTCAAACTGGCATCAGCCTCATCCTTCTTTACAGTCATATGCATGTCCCCAACACGTTCCTCAAATACTAACGAACCATCAGAACCGGTTTGTGGACTAGTATCAACCAGTCGCCGTATTGTCGAAGCAGCTCTGAAAATCGCTGTATCTACAAATAGATTGTGTAAAAGGAAAGCCTTGCGGTCTCTGATCACCCTCTCTTCCTCTGTTTTACATGGCATTCTAGCCAGAATAGAAAATTCTTTTGCCCACCGTCTCCTGTCATATTTTCCATCTCGTCCGCAACCACCTCCATGCCCACCCCAGTTCTCATCCTCAACAGGCAATGCTGGGCTCTTTGTAGCAGCATCCACATATACAGGAGGAACAAGCCATGTGTTTGCACGGAAGCCGAACGGTAGATTCCCGAACTAAGGATGAAAAAAATGTATCACCATCAAAACTTCAATAGATTTAAGCAGTGACTCGATCTTCAGTATAACTAAGCAAAAGGAAAGTATTTACGACAATCACCTTGTTGTGATCCACAAAAGCTTTCATCAGTGCCTCGTATGCCTGTGCCAAAACACTTGTTAGATTATGGAAACTGAAGTGCAATCAGCAAAAAAAAAAAAGGCGAAATTAGAAACAAAGAAAGCAAGGCAACGTTAAGTAAGGAAGCGTTTGCGCTCATACTAACATTGGCAAATCCGGTGCTGAGCTGCTGTAGAAGGTCAACCAAGGATCGGCTCACAGTGTGCGGCTTCCCCACCAGATAGAAACCCTTGACCGAAGCAACTATGTGCAGTAGCTTTCCGTTGCAAACCTTCACCTGGATCACAAAACCCAAAATCCATTCAGTAAGGTACAGTCTTAGAGACTCACGGTGGAGTTTCCAGTTGCAGGGTTGCAAATTAAGGGTCAATGACAGGGGCTCTATTGCATTCCTAGAGGGAGGGAGATAGATCACATACCTCGATTTCGAAGAAATCGCCTTCCTGGGTAGCGCCATTCCTCTCCTTCCTCCTGATAACTGCACACGCGAAGTACGCGTTAATTAATCCCCCACACAGGCGCTCAAGCTCCGCGCGAGAGGGCACAGTTAAGCGAAATGCGTATCCTTACAGTGGAGGGGCGGGGTGAGGTGGGCGAAGGAGAAGAAGTCGTAGAACTCGCCGAGCTTCGGCGGCGGCCCGATGGCCGCCATGTCGTTCGCCTCCGATATCGCGGGCACTTCGCCGGCGCCTTTGCCGCCATTGGCCGCGGGGGAAGAGGCTGCGGGGGGAGACGGAGGCGTCGCAGGGCGGGCGTGCTTGGCCGATGTTTTGTGCTTCTGCTTGGCGAACGCGGTGGTGCAGGCGACGATGTCCAGCAGGCGGCGGACGTGCGCCACCACGGCCTCCTCCGTCGCGTACTCCTCTGCAGAAATGAAAGGAAAGGCGTTGTTGGGCTCAGTTAGAACCAAGGCCCAAGTTGTTATGCTTAGTTGGACCTGGCCGCGCTACTAGGCTTTTACATCGAGCCCAACATTGGCGAACCGGTCCATCCATTTCAGAGAGATTTTCTAAAACAAAAATCCATTTTAGAGAGAGAATGTTTTTTTTAAAGGTCAGAGATTTTTTTTTTACTTTTTATTTATACTATCGAATTTGTCTAAAAAAAATTATATTATGGACAGAAACGTGGGATTTTGGTAACTTACAATTGCACTGTATTAAGCATAGTACATACTGTAGGAATACAAGATGAGTCAAGGTAAGGAAATGCAAGTACTTTCGAGGCACGCCCCTTAGAATCAACATGCTAGCAATACACATGTTTTTGACTAGGAGAGAATATATGTAAAATAATATGACTGTACCCCTAAGATATCGGTCGTAGCAAACCTATGGAGTCATTTGCAAACGAGGCAAGATGATTAAAGTGAGGAAGTACAAGTACTTCATGTCAACCCATGCATGCTCGGTAGTCAACAAGCTAATAGTGCACATGTTTTGACTAGGAAGATAATGTACATGTATAACAATATTATCACTGTTCACCTAATGTAGCTGACGTAGTAAAGCTATCAGGTCATTGTAAGCGACGGAGGAGGATTAAAATTAGCAGCCACTGGACCTAACAGTCCAACACGCGCACACACACCGAATCCGCTGATTCCAAAGAGCCGCCCTTTGTCCGTACATACCAACCCCGGAGTTCCCGACAAAATTCAGATACTTTTTGTGCAACAAAATATAGCAACAAGATACTTGCTGGTAGTAGTTTTTTTTTTCTTGCGGGGGTTTATGTGTCATCCAGGCCTGCCAAGATTTGCGGGTAGTAGTTAGGAAAGACAAAGTGTGCACAGGTTGAATTTTCTACCCCCTATAATAAGATTGTATACTAGAGTCTGCTTAATTTAGATTTTATAATGAAGAAGGTGCGAGAGATGGAATTGGCATCGGCCAAGTGGAAATATGCCCTCTCGGTGCGTCCAAATGCCAGTTTAGCACTTGGCGACAGCACCGGTCTCCCTGCCATAAACTACTAATACTAGCAGAAGATCGAGCTAACTTAGCTTGGCGATGTTAAACAAGACGTATCTGACGACCAATCACCTCCCCTGGCCGTACGAGTCCAACGTCAAGTACTATGCGTGGTCAGAGTCAGAAGCCCTCCTCTTATATTCTTATGAAAAGGAAAGGTGAGAAAAGAAAAGGTGGAACCAACCGCTCACGTAGGTGATCGAAGTCCCGAAGCTATCGGGCATTCTCCGTGCGGTGACGGTGACGCGCCGGGCGGAGCGCGACGTTGGCCGGCGGCAAAAGAGTTGGACCGGCCGGTGCGGGTGAAAAACTATTGGCCACTCTCTACCGTAGCCGCCTCGTCGACCAGAGCTCGACACGACGAGCTCCATCACTTCCTCACGTTTTGTTGGGGGTTAATTTGAAGTTGAGCTCCATGCTTGCCACCGGCCGTCCATTAACTCACAAGATCACTGGTGGTAACCAGTAGTAGCAGGTAGGATGTGTCGCTAGCCAGGGCAGTGGCACTAATTGGGACGTGACGGCGGCGCATTCTACAAGGAAATGCTGCCGTGCTCCCCGTAGTTTCTACCGTACGTACGTCACGACATGAGAAGCTTGTGCCAGCTCCGCCGTGCTCGTCCGAGAAACGCCAAGCTAGCGCGCGCGAATCCACGTGAACCTTTCCTAACGCCAAGAATGAAACAGGGGCGAAAAGAACAAGGAAATGCCAGCAAATGCACCAGACGCAAAGCAGAAGCAGGTACGTATATGGATTCTGTGGGTGGCCAGGCCACCTACCTTCGGCGATGGTCAGAGCGCAGGGTTTCAGCGCCACGATTTCCACGCCGTCGTCAAGCCGATGACCGCGCACCTGCATAGGCCAAATCACGTACCGTTTGTCAACATAAGTACAAATTAACTGGGCTAACCTTGCGTCCTAGTAGGAACAAAAAAAAGGGTAAATATTGGGGAATGGTAGTACGACAATGCAAGTAAATGCAGAGAACGTAGTATTTGTTTGTCAGTAACTAGCTAGCTAGTAAGGATGTCGCGGGTACCCATGGTACGGGTACCCGCGGGTACCGTACCCGCATGGGTAGGGTATGGGCACACTTTTATACCCACGGGTAATACCCATATCCTACCCAGTAATTGACGGATACGGGCACGAGTATAGACTTGTACCCATGGGTATAACCATACCCTACCCGTTTAAACTAACATGTCAAATTTAACTATAGAGTGTCAACCTATGCAGCCAAGAATCCTAGGGACAAGTATGCGATTGCGAATTCTATACTTCGGTACTTTCACGTACTCGTCTCCCTATTTTTGAGTCGAGATAATTGTCTTTTTTCCGAATATATGTTATTGATAAATATAAAATTGTGAATAATTGTATACTATTGGATCTACCCAACGGGTACCCAATGGGTATGGGTATGAGTAAAGTTTTATACCCGTGGGTATGGGTATGGGTAAGGTTTTGTATCCATTGACTACATGGGTATGGTATTGCTCTACCCTGCCCATACCCTGCCCATTGCCATCCTTACTAGCTAGGACGACTTGCAGACAAGAATGTTGGAGTAGCAGCTAGCCGTCTCGTGCAGCTACAAGAGTGCAAATGAATTGGGGCCGTAGCAGGCAGACATGGAGGTGGAGGAGCATTACCACGTGGGAGAGTGAATAGTTTGTGAGGTGACACGTCTCCACGTTCGACCCCAGCAGCTTCCTCACGTCCAGCACTCGATCCGTAGATATCCCCTGCACATCATCCAGGTACCACACGAACTCTCTCAGAAGAAAAATATGAACACAGAGGAGCACGAGCACTGTTATACTATTGCTGGATACTCTATTATATGCGCATTGTGAAGCGCAATGTGAATAAACAATGGTGCTTAGCGGGTATCTGGATCTGGCCTGCAGATTGCTGCAGAGTACTACAACCATCCAAACTTTCCATTTCTCAAAAGATACGTCAGCTAATGTATTCAAATTCAGTTTTGTCCTGTTCGTTGTCCCCTCCACAGGGGAAGCTCATATCGATCGATCGATGTGTGAGAGAAGCCTGCAGGGCAGGGGTGATTGGAGTCATCGCACGTACCTTGAGTGTCACCTGGGATTCGTAGGGGGTGGTGACCATGACGTCTAGCACACTCGGCACCACTGCACAAATCACAACAAACACACAGAGTGATGAGTTTCAGACAACATGGCAACAGAGGAGGAGGAGGAAATTATGGTGGTCAGAGGCTTCACGGCTGCGCAATTCACTGCGCGCTCACGAACCGCATGACCCAACCGACGTCCGTCCTTACGGGCCGGGCGGCGTAGCACGTTAGTAGTACACCAAGAACAGAAACCAGCGTAATAATTTAACTATTGTTGTTGCTCGTACTAGTAGTAATTCGAAAAAAAAATCAAATAAAAGAAGCGAGCAGCATCGGGAGCAGCGAGAAAACTAATCATATGGCCAGGAAAAGGGGTAAGCAAGCAGGCAGCAGGCGGCGTATCCTTCAATTCAGCGCGAAAAAGCATACTAGCCAGGAATCGAAGGAAGGAATTGGAAAGCAAAAGGAGAGGAAGAACAGACAGGATTACTGTTGCTAACAGCCCGTCTCTTTACTCTTTTTTACACACATGCAAAGAGGCGGAACAAATATAGCCAGGCAACGTACGTCGTTAACAGCGGCAATTCAATGGTAGTAGCAAGCACGAACTCGAGCAGGGAGACGGTTATCAACAGGACTCTGTATTATGGTACGGGCAACATGCAGAGATAAGTTTTGTTTCCTCGTGGGTGCGTCCGTACCTTTCTCCTCCTTCTTCTTGCGGTCGCCCTTGCCGCCGCCCCTGCCCTTGCCGCGGCCGGCCTTGGGGGCCATTGCTGCTACCCTTGCTCCACCCAAACAGAAGCGAAAATGGATAGAGTATATGGGTTTAAGCTATGCAAGGTGCAAAGGATGGAGAAGAGAGACGGGGGAGGATGAGGAGGAAGAAGAAGGGTGAGGGTAGCTCGACTCGAAGGGGAGCGAGAAGGCAGGGGCGTGCGAGGGGGTGAGGATATAGGATGTGCGGCCTGGGAAGCCGGGCTCTCATCCGGTCGAGCCCAGGGCCTCCCGTGCGATCCTGGCCTCTCGATCGTCAACTGGTACGCCACTCCCCCACCCCCAAACCCAGCAACGCTGGTCTGGTGGTAAGCGCCTGACCCGTGGGCCCACGCGTGCAGTCACATGGCACAAACGTAGCAAGCAGTACGTTCCATCGACACATCGTGGCGACACTTGTATCGCTTTCGCATCGTTCGCTCGATCAACAACCATGGCGCGCCTGTACAGTACTGAGAAGCGGCCAAAAAGATTTACACGCAAGGGGCGCTGTCTGTCGCCCCAACAGTTGTGCCGTAGCTGGTCTCTTCTCGAGAAAACGGAACGTACTGGACTGGACGAAGGTAGTAGCAGCTGGGCTGCTGGGCGATTCGCGTCGGTGAAACCCCGGAGAGGAAAGGTAACCTGCTAGCACGGGACAAGTTTGGGTAGCTGTGTCTTGTGTGCGAGTGTCCATCGATCTGGACGGTGTAGCTGTGTGCGCGAGTCTTGTTGTGTCGATCTGGACGGTGGCTGGAGGGCAGAGAGTCCTCTCCGTTGGCCGGAGGTGTTCCATTGGGCGTCCGTCCCGTCCCGTCGCGTTGCCCGGCGGCCGGTTCTTTGTTCCAGGTTTCTCCGGCCCATGCGGCTTGATCCAGCACAACGGAACTCCTTGCGCGACAAAGAAAAGATTGAGGTTTACGCGCGGGTCCTATCGCGGTTTGGGCAACAGATCCATTCCGTCACTGATGGTGCAATCTGGTACTCGTAGCAGCAGAATCGGGTGGAATATCCTGGGAGGTTAATGGAACAGTCATCATTTGCCTGGAGAATGTACGTAGGATGTTCTACTAGTACTAATGGTCGCAGAGACATAGATGTTCAGGGCGACGGGACGTGGACGGATACGCGAGGGAGAACAACTGTGACATAACAACACAGGTGTAGCTAGCTACCTAGTGCGGTTAAAATAAGCCTCCACCGATTTGTCACCCTTCTCTCTTCTGTATGTAAAAATATAGTAACGGGTGCCATTATCTCCAAAACTGCAGTGTCAACTGCTCGTAGATACCAAGAACCGGTCATTGGTTCGACGTTTTGTTGCCCACGAAGCCATTTTCTAGCTCCAGTGCACCAAAAAACACGGGTTTGCTAGCCTACAGAAACAAAAGTCTCACCACTGAGAGGGTGTCCAAATAGGCCGTTTCAGCTGGAGTGTCAAGCTCTGCGTGTGCGTAGACGAGAAATCGTGGCGCCGAGCTCGCGAGAGAAGGTAGGAGCTCGCGCACGTCTGCAATAATACGACAATAGAAATTCCGTCACTTCCCACCAATTCGCGGTGCTTATTTATCCACTTCGCCTCACTGCCAGGGCGACCATTTCCCCCTTTGTAGCTCTTCAAATCAGCTAGCTTCTTCACAAGTCAAATCTAACCCTATCTCTTCAAGCTTAGACCTGTGAGCATGTGTTCGATCTGAAGGTTATATGGTAGGTATAGCATATGTTGCTTCATGATGTAGTATGAGGACAAGGTAAATTCAGATGTGTTGTGTTCGTAGTTAGATAGGTGTTGCATTCGTAGTAAGCATCTATTGATTCATGATTACTATGACGTAGTGGGTTGAGTTTAGTGATCCTTGTTGCTATGCATTCCATGTATAAGTGTGATGGTGGTTACGAGGATTTGTTCTACATGATTAGTACTTCTCCTTGTACCTTCTTTCCATTTAGACATGACATCCTCTACCGAAGAGAATTCAAGCTATATCCCAGCCCTTTGGTCTTGTTCACATTTGTACTCCTGCATTGTTCTTGTTTCCACTGTTCACTTTCTATAACACGCAAAATTTTGTTTCCACTTTTCCACGATAAAGTTTCTATATTTCATCCCTAATGAATTTTGTTTGCACAAGAAAATGTTTAAGAAAAACTCCTCCCGAGGCGCTCTCTGCCCGAGCTACTTTGGAGGATCACCATCTCAATCCCGACGGCTCTCGGCTCTCCTCCCTCCGTGCTCTGCTCTTGGCGAGCACCACCGGCGATGCAGGCAATAGTGGCGGCGCCCTTATCCTCAAAAGATGGAGGAGAGGCATGTGTATTACAGCGATACCCCACAGGTAGTGGTGGGCCAGTGGAGGCGGTGCAAGGCAACGCGGTCATGGGTCTAGGGCCTAAAGCTAGATTGTCGGGGTGGTAGCAAGTGGTGTAGGTGGTGGGTCGGATTTGGTCCTTAGGGGACGATCTAGTCGGAACGGACCTGCTATGGGAAGAGTGTTGTAGGCGTGTGGAGGCGTTGCAGCCGTTTTCTCCTATGCTACTCCGACCAATGGTGTGGGTGATGGCTCAGATCACTATAGAGCTTCGTTGGGCGACCCAAAGAGGAAGGTATGATGAGCACAGCAGTAAGTTTTCTCTCAGTTATGAAACCAAGGTTATCGAACCAGTAGGAGTAAGGAAACAACTTCAAGGTGTTGCTAACAACTTAGAATCTTGAACAACACAAACTCAAGACTTTTCCCCAACTTACAGTGAGGTTGTCAATCTCATTGGTTTGCTGAAAACAAAGGATTAAACTGCGGTAACCCAGCATACCACTTCATGTGTAGTACACTATAGTCGTTGACATGACATCCACAGGACACTGTTCTATAAATATCACATCCCTTAGAGTGGTACAACAGAAACATTGCGGGTCCATATTACAAACATTCACACATTATTATTATTACAATACCAGAAGTCCAAGACTTCAAAAGGATTCAACTTACAAACCAAAATATAAAGTGTTTTCTGCGGAATTTTAAAGTAGCAACTCCCACTAGGAGTTAAGCTCATCATCTTATTCTATAGAGTTCATGCTGCTCGGCTCCATCAGTTACTACTAACTAGGATACTTAGTTGGACTCGTTGTCATCGAAACCATAGCGGATTTCATAATCCACTCCTTCAACACCTCTCGACAGTCGTGCTCCTCAGAGAACACATCTTCTTGACATTCGGCTGCATACATTGGCACGTCTTCGGGATCCTTAGAGTCTAAGCAAGGGATCAAAGGAAAGGATGAGTAACAGCGTTACCCAACAAGCTCATTATATGCATGGTGGGAAGTTTCATGCTCTAACTACCACCTCAGATTATAAATCCTTGGCACTATGCAATTTTTGTAAATCTTTCTTCAAAGATTGATGTTATTATAAAAATCTATGACCATCAGCCTTCACAGGTTGACCAGAACTTTTATGTAGTTCCTTTCCTGCCGCGTTCGCAGCTCCTTCCCGGAACAGGGAGTAACAAGTTACAATTCTTACACTCTGCGGAGGTGCGTTACTTTACCCATGAGAGATCAACTCCTTGTTGCACAACCGGGCATACTTTCTCGTCCACAATTCCATGATGTGGGCCTAGTAGTTGGTCCAAGACAATCACTGCCCCCTTCGCGACCTCGCATGCCTCCTTGGTATACACCATGCCCACATATTGAATTACGGCAATGGTTTGTACAAACCGTTAGATGCCAGAACAATCGTGGGACGATGAGGGTTTCCACCCATATGCTGCATATCCTCTACGAATTACCAATTAATATGCACGCTACGAGGATAACATCAAATGACCTGCACATCCGGCTACATGCGAGAGGAAGAAGATACAGCTGACTTCTCTGTCCCATTCCAAATCTCATGGCTAACGCTAATATACGGCGCTAGAATCACTGATGTCAGGGGTTATTAAGTCCCTAATTGATCATCATTGTTGCAAATAGAACCCTAAGTTCTATTGCTCCATTATATCATCACTTAGGATGATATCTATGATTTCTTTATTTGTGAAAATAATATTTTCTTTCTTTGGAGTATATATGATAACACATAATTTGCAAATATTTTGATAAAGACTCTTCAAAGGATATGAGCAAGTGATGAACTTGCCTTGTGATTGCAAGGTAGTGAAGTCTGATGCTTGCAGTGTACCTTGAGCTTCTATGTCTATAAAAACATCATTATTGCCCGGTAAGGACAATATTTAAAGAAGCGAAATGATTATGCAAAGTAATGTAATGCATTATTTAATTTTATGTGTATTCTTCCCCATTAATTAAATTATAAGAATTCTTTTTAATAATAAACAATTTATAAATATTAATTTCTAATATTTATTCAATATTATATTTTTTATTTAATTTCCTTTTATTTGAATTTTATTAAATTAATAATTCCTTTAAGAATTATCATTTAAACACCAAAAATTGTTAGTAAATATTTGTTTAGTATTTTTCTAAAATACTACAATATTAATCTATAATGAAAGTGATTTTTATTTATTTTTATCAATTTTCAATAATTTTGTAAAATTCAGTAAGGAATAGTTATATTACAAAAACTTAATAAAATTTATATGTCTAAAATTTTATTTCTTAATTTATTTGGATAGTTTGGATTATTGTGAATCTAGAAATATTTTATTTTTAATTTTTGGATTTTTATTTTATTTTCTGGAATTTATTTAGGTTCAGGGGCATTTTGGTCTTTTCCTATTTATTAAAAATAGCCTTTAGGCAAATGGGCTGCCTGTTTGGTTTATTGGGACCTTGTGGCCCAATAGGACAGAACCAAAACCACACCCCGAAGTGGTTTTGGCCCAGTCCAGCCCACTCCCTCTGTCACTCGCTCGATCTCACCTCTATCCTCTCCTCCTCGACCCCATGGTCGACGGTGCCGCCGCCGTGCTTGGCTCGCCGCCGTGGTCCTTCCTGGCCGCTGCCGTGATGCAGGGCGAGGTTATCGACCACGCGCTACCCTCCTGTCCAATTCGATTTGGCTTAGGAGCTTTCCTATGGCCAGTCTAGCCTCATCCCGAACCCTAGGGTTTTGGGTGATGCGGGTACTGCCGCCGCCGTTGCTGCCGTGGGTTGTGGTGGTGATCCTCGCCTTCAGGCGAGACTGTGGTCACCGTCGTGGTGTTGATTGGTGTGATCTTGCTTGGCTTTGATTTGGTTTAGCTGAGCTGCTGTTCTTGGTGTGTATGAACAAGGAAATGGTGTGGGGATGCCTCCCATGGCTATGTTGATAGTTTTGTGTGTGTGGAGCTGTTGTTTTGGTGCTGACAGCACACACCATGCAGTTTGGTGTGTGTGCTGCCTGTGTGCCTGCTGCACACCTTGTGGATATGTTCTGATTATGAAGTTACTTTTTACTTGGCTGGTGAAACTTGCCCCTCCTTGCTGTTGATTTGGCTCATGGCTTGAAATTATGAAAGATATATGATTTCATATTGGTGAAACTTGCCCATTAAAAGTTTTACTCAATGATGAACCTTGAACAGTGCAACTCACTGTCAAGTCTGAGAGTAAAATAATTTTAATCTTTAACTTTCTTTCTTTTTAGTTTATGTTTATTTTGCAGGTACGTGACTTGAAGATCAAGACTTTAGTTTAGGTTTTCTTTTCTTTATAGAATAGTCACTTGTAAGATTTCTTTCATTATTTTGTAATTTTATTTTTATTCTTTTGTAATTTTATTTTTATTCTTTTGTAATAAAGATTGTACTATTGTTCAACAAATAAAGATTCTTCTTTTGTCTCATGTATTATTGTAAAGAATCCAATAAGTTACATTTTGTAACTCATTTATTGAGTAAGTTTATATTCATTTTATTGATTATTTTCTTTCATTTAAAGTTTGAGTTATTATTTGTTAACTCTTGATTAAATCAAATTACTCAAACTTAATTCTAAATCCTTCTATATTATAAATCCAACATTCAAATTCAAATTTCATTTCCCAAAACATACTAATCCACAAAGATCATATCAAAGTCTATCACAATCATTCTCCAAATCTTAAAGAGTGAAAGAAACTTTGATCACTTTAGGTTTTTTTATTTGGCGAAAAATTTACCCACATTTTTACAGATGAATGCATGCTATTTCACAGATTCTAAATCTACCCTTCGTTGGTTCCTAATGCTGGGATGTTACAGACTTCCCCCCTTCAATTAAACTTTGTCCCGAAGTTTGTTGAGATGTACCTGAATAGTTATGGATAAGCTTTTCTTAAATCCTCTTCTTTCTCCCAAGTGGCTTCCCATTGAGGGTGATGTTCCCACTGTACCTTGCAGTACTTGATTGCCCTATTTCTCAACCTTTTCCAGTTTTTTTCTAAAATTTTATAGGGTTTTTCAACATAGGTCAAGTCTGCTTGTAAATCTATCTCTTGATGTGTGATTGCATCATCTGGAACTTTCAAACATTTACGAAGTTGTGACACATGGAAAACATTATGCACTTGAGCCAATCTTGATGGTAACTCTAAAGCATAAGTTATAGTCCTGTTCTGACTCAGTATCTTGAATGGTCCGATATATCTTGGACTCAATTTTCCTTTAACTCCGAACCTTTTAACCCCTTTCATTGTACTTACTTTCAAATATACCATATCTCCCACTTCTGGATGCCATCTTCGACTTTGATCAGCATAACTTTTCTGCCTACTCTGAGCTATTTTCAGTCTATCCCTGATCTTATTAATGATATCTTGTTTTTCTTTGATATAGTCTGGCGCAAATTCCTTGCTGCTTCCAGGCTCATACCAACATATTTGTGATCTACATTTCCTTCCATACAGAACCTCATATGGGGCTGCCTTCAGACTACTCTAATAGCTATTATTGTAGGAAAATTCTGCCAATGGTAGATGATCTTCCCATGTACCGCCAAAATCTAATGCACAAGCTCTTAACATGTCTTCTAGTATCTGATTGTTCTCTCTGTTTGACCTCCTGTCTCTGGATGATAAGCTGTGCTGAAATCTAATTTGGAACCAAGTGCTTCATGTAACTACTTACAAAATGCTGAAGTAAATATTGATCACCTATCAGTTACGATATTTTTGGGCACTCCATGCTTACTTACTATATCTTTGATGTAAACTTCTACTAACTTCTCAGCATTATCTTTCTAATTTACCGAAATAAAATGTGCACTTTTAGTGAGTCTATCCACAATTACCAAGATCATGTCCTTCCTTTTAGGTGTCATGGGCAATCTTGTGATGAAGTCCATACCTATTTCCTCCCACTTCCATTCGGGAATTTCCAAAGGTTGTAATGGTCCTGCCGGACTTTGATGTTCATCCTTCACCCTTTGGCAAGTATGGCATTCAGATACATATTTATCAATGTCCCTTTTCATGTTATTCCACCAGAATATTTCTTTCAAGTCCATATACATCTTAGTACTGCCTGGATGTATAGAATATGGTGTTTCATGTGCTTCTCTGAGTATGACATCTCGAATCTCAGTCACATCTGGAACACAAAGACGATCTTGGAACCACAATGACTCATAATCTCCAAGGCGAAAAACGGATTTTTGCCCTTGAGAAATCCTCCGAATTTCCTCAGCAATGAAAGGATCTACTACTTGATGTCTAAAAATTTCATGCTTAAGATCACTATCCTGCTCTACAACTACCTGCATAGTAGCTAATCCTCCAAGAACCTCTGTTCTAATGAATTGAAGCCCTAATATTTCCAAGTCCATTTGTAACTCTTTTGGTAGCTCCCGATTGCTACGCTGAATATCTGCATTTTTGCGACTTAAAGCATCTGCTACAACATTTGATTTTCCTGGAGTATAGTTGATTGTTAAATCATAATCTTTGATTAGTTCCAACCAACGCTTCTGCCTCATATTTAACTCCTTTTGAGTGAAGAAATATTTAAGACTTTTATGGTTAGTGTATAACTCACATCTGGCTCCATAAAGAAAATGCCTCCATCCTTTTAGCGCAAAAACCACTGCTGCTAACTCTAAATCATGAGTTGGATAGTTGACTTCATGTGGTTTTAGTTGTCTTGAACCATAAGCAATTACTTTCCGATCTTTCATTAAGACACAACCCAAGCCTTCTTTAGATGCATCACAATATACTATAAAGTCTTTCCCTGTTTCTGGAACTTCTAAGATTGGAGCTGTGGTTAACCTGGTCTTCAACTCCTGAAAACTCGCTTCACATTTCTCATCCCAATTGAATGGCGTATTCTTTCTTAACAATTTGGTCATTGGTCTAGCTATTTTGGAGAAACCTTCAATGAATCTCTGATAATAACCAGCCATCCCCAAGAAACCTCGAATTTGTTTCACATTGGTTGGTGCAGTCCACTCTAGTACTGACTGAACTTTAGATGGATTTACAGCAATTCCATCTTTACTGATCACATGGCCGAGGAATTCTACCTCATCTAGCCAAAATTCACATTTAATGAACTTAGCATAAAGTTTATGTTCCCTTAAAGTCTGCAATGCTATTCTTAAATGATCAGCATGCTCTTCTTTATCCTTGGAATATATCAGAATATCATCAATGAAGACTATGACGAACTTATCCAAATATGGCATGAAGATTTTGTTCATCAGATTCATTAATATTGTTGGTGCATTGGTCAAACCAAATGGCACGACCAAATACTCATGGTGTCCATATCTTGAGACAAATGTTGTCTTGGGAACATCCTCAGGCTTGATTTTTATTTGATGGTATCCAAATCTTAGGTCGATCTTTGAAAATACTCCGGCTCCTTTCACTTGATCAAACAAATCTTGAATCCTTGGTAAAGGATACTTATTCTTTATAGTAACATTGTTCAGATTTCTATAGTATCCACACATCCTTCTTCCACCATCCCTTTTATCCACAAAGATTACTGGTGTTCCCCATGGGGATATACACTTTCCTGGATAAACCCTTTTCTGACTAACTCATCGATTTACTCTTTGAGTTCTTTTAATTCTTTGGGTCTCATCTTATATGGTGCTTGAGCTATTGGTGCTGTACCAGGAATTAGATTAATAGTGAACTCTATCTCCCGATCTGGTGGCATTCCAGGTAGCTCAGCTGGAAAATTATCTTGAAATTCATTTACTATAGGAATATCTTCCAATTTGACCTCTTTCATCGAGTTCAACTGCAAATCCACCATGATATGACCGTGCTTATCTGCTTGGTAAACTATCCTTGCTCCACTAGGAGTTTTAATTGAGACAGTTTTGTCCTCACAATTTATCTGAGCCCCATGCTCCATCATCCAGTCCATCCCCAACACTCCTGCAATTCCCTTCAAAGGAATCACATAAAGGTATGCAAAGTATGTACAACCACAGATCGAGATAACCTGATCTTGTTTAATGTGGCGTACAATCACATTTCCCCCTGCCGTAACTACGGTCATAGGGTTTTCTAATGTTGCCCTTCTAATCCCGAACTTATCACAGAATTCTTCAGAAATGAATGAAGTAGTTGCACCGGTATCAAATAGAACTTTGCCAGGATTGGTAAGGATATTGAGCGTACCTATCATTGCATGCTCCGAATTATCCACCTCCTCTAGGGTTGCGCAATTCAACTTCCTGGTAGGTCTGTTCCTCTTTTCATTGATGTTCTTGACATTATTTCCTCTTCGATTGGGCTGGCCATTTCCTCCACTGGCTTGTCCTCCTCCCTTAGTAGGCCAAACTCCTGGTGGTTTGCTCGGACAATCGGGCTTGATATGCCCCTTTTGACCACAACCGTAACAGATCACTATAGGCGTTTTGCATTCCCTCTGGAAATGCCCTGGAATTCCATAGTTGTTACAAATAACATTCCTTTTAGGATTGGATTGATTTCCACCACTGCCTTTATTATTGTTATTGTTATTGTTACCATAGGCCTTGTTCCGGGGTTTGAACTCCGGATTGGGTTTAGGTTTACTTGCCTGAATTCTCTTGGTTTCCGTCTTGGCTCTCTTGCTCCTATCCTATTGGACATTCTTGTAATCATCTTCAAAAGTAATAGCTGCATCTAGCAACTGCTGATAAGTTTGCTTATTAGCCAACCTTAACTGCATTCTCACAAATGGATTTAACCCACGCAGGAAACGCTTCTTCCGCTTCTCTTCTGTGTTATAATCCTCCTCAGCATAACGAGACAGTTGACTAAACTCCCGGATATACTTCATGACACTAGTATATCCCTGCTGAAGATCCTCAAATTCTCTCCGCTTCAACTCCATAACACTCTCCGGAACATGATATTCACGGAATCTCTGCTTGAATTCCTCTCGGGTGTACTCCCTTCCTGGTTGTTGCGTGGCCAACTGATTCTCCCACCATGATGCTGCAGGTCCAGTCAGAAGATGAGTTGCATACCTCAATTTATCCTCATCATTGCAACCTACAGTCTTCAGCTTTCTTTCTATATCTACTAGCCAATCTTCTGCATCTATTGGTTCAGGGGCTGATGCAAAAGGTAACGGCCTTGCATTCTGGAAGTCAGAAAGACTCATTCCTCCACCTTCAGGTGCCCTCTGATTTGCTCGTCCCGGTAGCTCCTCCATGAACTTGTTTTGGGTCTCTTGCATCATTTGCATACACTGCATAAAGTTCTGCTCCATTAACAGCCTCATTGGTGGTGGTGGTGGTAATGCTCCCTGATTTGCCGCATCTACATCATCCTTCTCTTTGGCCTCACGTTCCATCCGCTGCTGTTATGATTGGATTTCTACACCCGTATCCATGACCCTCTAGTCCTACAACATAAAGTGAATACTCATAATTACATCATGCACATGTGTTCTGAGCTCGACTTTACGCACAGAACTAGTCACACAATGAAGATCCAAATATGCATTTTACATATTATACATAATATTATAATAACACAAAGTCATTACAACATATACCAACTAGGTATATTACAACACTACCTTATTTATCTATCTATCATATATCTTAGATTACAACACACAGTACTTGATACCTCTAAATAGTTACCTACTTGTAGTAGTAACTACGCTCATCATACATGCCTGATGTCCAACCGTGATGACGTGAAGTTCGTCGCACAGTTTGTGGAACAAATGGCCTTCCAGAAGGAACATACTCAATATCTGAAGTGTCAAGACTTGAGTCATTACTCAACCTGAGCGCATTGACTCCCTCCAGCTCAGCTAAAAAGTCTTCATAAACATATTCAACATTATCTCCCACTTGCATAACCTGAGCTTCATTCCTTGAGTTGTCAACAGGATATGCAGATCCTGCTGATTCCCAGGTGCTCCTTTGGGCAAGATAGTTAAACACCGGATAATGTATATTCCCTGGGTTTGAAGAAAATGTTGATGATTCAAACACTCTCTCCTCAGGATCTTCTTATTCATCCTGACTATTTATGAACATGGCATTTCTACTACTGTTACTAGGGTTAATTCTGGCACCCATCCAGCTAGATTGTCCAACAATTCTGTCAGAACCATCTATGGACATCTGGTGTTCATGAGATCCTTCATATGATCCCATCCTCCAACCATCAAAATTTTCAATAGGTAATTCTGAATCAGAACCATCCTCTGAACACTGTGGTACGGCATACCTCATATCCACAATAGGATCGTATATAGGTTCAGGCCTTGGTGAATAAGGATATGGTATAAAATATTCAGGATCTATAGGTATATCCTTAAAGATAGGTTTTGCACTACTACTTGCCTCCTTCTCCAACTGGAATGCTAACTGCTTCCTCCTTTCCGGATCAGTTAGATCCTCTAACATGTCATTTTTATCTTCGACAATCACTTGATGTGTCTTATAAAAATACGCAATGAGTGTTCGGTATCTATTCATAAACTTGGAAGCTAACTTAGGATGCTTCTTAACTAAAGTAAGATGATTCGGTATAGGCTCCAAGTCTATAGAATCATGAGGTATCACAGAAAATGTGCTACCTTCTAACTCCTTGGCTTTATGCTCCCGGATATTAGCTATCGCCTCCACAATGGCAACATGATATGCTGCTAAGTGACTCCTACCTTCACCTATAGGTAAATCGTGATATAATCCAAGCTCCTTTGGAAGCTGGATACTCACACGATACTTGGATAACATCCGACCATCATAGTAGGTTATAGTGTTCACTGGAATTCTAGTTGAACAACTAAAAATTCTTAAAAGTTGACGAAGTTGGTCTGTGAATGATCCTTGATAATCATGAAGAGTCTCCTCTTTTCTTACCAAAGTCTGTTTTGGGAACTTTGGTGCCATAGCTCTGTATATCAGAAAAATATTTTTATTAGTAACCAATAATATATGGCATCATAACAAAGAATTATCGCACTAAAACATATAACGGAATATTCGCATTTGGATACCCATTATATTTCTTTTAAAGAATTCTTTATCGTTGCTACACTCTCCTATAGGTCATACCCTTACTAGGTTTCCAACCTAAGGTCAAAGCAATTTGCTCTGATACCAACTGCGGTGACCCAGCATACCACTGCATGTGTAGTACACTATAGTCGTTGACATGACATCCATAGGACACTGTTTTGTAAATATCACATCCCTCTGAGTGGTACAACAGAAACATTGCGGGTCCATATTACAAGCATTCACACATTATTATTATTACAATACCAGAAGTCTAAGACTTCAAAAGGATTCAACTTACAAATCAAAATATAAAGTGTTTTCAGCGGAATTTTAAAGTAGCAACTCCCACTAGGAGTTGAGCTTAGCATCTTATTCTATAGAGTTCATGCTGCTTGGCTCCGTCGGTTACTACAAACTAGGATACTTAGTTGGACTCGTTGTCATTGACACCATTGCGGATTTCGTAATCCACTCCTTCAACACCTCCTGACAGGTCAGGCTCCTCGTAGAACACATCTTCTTGACATTCGGCTGCATACATTGGCACGTCTTCGGGATCCTCTGAGTATAAGCAAGGGATAAAAGGAAAGGATGAGTAACAACGTTACCCAACAAGTTCATTATATGCAAGGTGGGAAGTTTGATGCTCTAACTACCACCTCGTATTATAAATCCTTGGCACTATGCAGTTTTTGTAAATCTTTCTTCAAAGATTGATGTTATTATAAAAATCTATGACCACCAGCCTTCACAGGTTGACCAGAACTTTCAGGGAGTTCCTTTCCTGCCACGTTCGCAGCTCCTTCCCGGAACAGGGAGTAACAAGTTACAATTCTTACACTCTACAGAGGTGCGTTACTTTACCCATGAGAGATCAACTCCTTGTTGCACAACCGGGCGTACTTTCCCGTCCACAATTCCATGATGTGGGGCCCAATAGTTGGTCCAAGCCAATCACTGCCCCCTTCATGACCTCGCATGCCTCCTTGGTGTACACCGTGCCCACATATTGAATTACGGCAATGGTTTGTACAAACCGTTAGATGCCAGAACAATCATGGGACGATGAGGGTTCCCACCCATATGCTATATATCCTCTATGAATTACCAATTAATATGCATGCTATGAGGATAACAGCCACGACCTGCACATCCGGCTACATGCGAGAAGAAGAAGATACAGCTGACTTCTCTGTCCCATTCCTAATCTCATGGCTAACGCGTAATATACGGCGCTAGAATCACTGATGTCAGGGGTTATTAAGTCCCTAATTGATCATCATTATTGCAAATAGAACCCTAAGTTCTATTGCTCCATTATACCATCACTTAGGATGATATCTATGATTTCTTTATTTGTGAAAATATTATTTTCTTTCTTTGGAGTATATATGATAACACACAATTTGCAAATACTTTGATAAAGACTCTTCAAAGGATATGAGCAAGTGATGAACTTCCCTTGTGATTGCAAGGTAGTGAAGTCTGATGATTGCACTGTACCTTGAGCTTCTATGTCTACAAAAACATCATTATTGCCCAATAAGGACAATATTTAAAGAAGCAAAATGATTATGCAAAGTAATGTAATGCATTATTTAATTTTATGTGTATTCTTCCCCATTATTTAAATTATAAGAATTCTTTTTAATAATAAAGAATTTATAAATATTAATTTTTAATATTTATTGAATATTATATTTTTTATTTAATTTCCTTTTATTTGAATTTTATTAAATTAATAATTCCTTTAAGAATTTTCATTTAAACACCAAAAATTGTTAGTAAATATTTGTTTAGTATTTTTCTAAAATACTACAATATTAATCTATAATGAAAGTGATTTTTATTTATTTTTATCAATTTTCAATAATTTTGTAAAATTCAGTAAGGAATAGTTATATTACAAAATTCTTAATAAAATTTATATGTCTAAAATTTTATTTCTTAATTTATTTGGATAGTTTGGATTATTTTGAATCCAGAAATATTTTATTTATAATTTTTGGATTTTTATTTTATTTTCTGGAATTTATTTAAGTTTAGGGGCATTTTGGTCTTTTCCTATTTATTAAAAATAGCCTTTAGGCAAATGGGTTGCCTGTTTGGTTTATTGGGCCCTTGTGGCCCAATAGGACAGAACCAAAACCACACCCCGAAGTGGTTTTGGCCCAGTCCAGCCCACTCCCTCTGTCACTCGCTCGATCTCACCTCTATCCTCTCCTCCTCGACCCCATGGTCGATGGTGCCGCCGCCGTGCTTGGCTTGCCGCCGTGGTCCTTCCTGGCCGCTGCCGTGATGCATGCAGGTTATCACCACGCGCCACCTCTCTGTCAATTCGATTTGGCTTAGGAGCTTTCCTATGGCCAGTCTAGCCTCATCCCGAACCCTAGGGTTTGGGGTGATGCGGGTACTGCCGCCGCCATTGCTGTCGTGGGCAATGGTGGTGCTCCTCGCCTTCAGGCGAGACTGTGGTCATTGCTGTGGCATTGTGTGGGTTGCAGCGCCCCCTTGGGGGTGCTCCCCATGCCGCCGTGTTCGTCGACAACCCTCTACTTCTTCTTCTAATCTACAGCGAGGACCACAGGTGAGTTGATCCTTGGGGTTTTCCCGTGCCTTTACCTCCTCTGAGTTCATATGTGAGTAACTAGTGGCCATTCCTCATTAGGGTTCATCTCTGTTCTAGGGTTCTTCCTTGGTTCTAGGATTCATCCCTGTTTGTGCTTGTAAGATGATTGTTTGATTTGGTGGTGATGACTAGTGAAGATTGTGCTTACTGCACTTTAGTACTTTCTGTCATGATTTGATTATCTGATGATATTCTTGATTTCTTGCTGGTGATTTAGTAGTTTTTCCTAGAACTGGTGACAAAGCTTGGTTAAGCTGATGATTTAACCGGGAACCCTTGTTAATTAAGTTGAGGCTTAGTGGGTTTCTCTACTGTTAGTACTCCAGTACAGATAGTAGCACTGCCAGTGGAGATGTGCAGATGGAAGTTACTTAGTTTCTTACAGTAACACTTTGCACACATGTAAACTTGATCATGATTCCTGATTATTCCTTCCAGGAAGATGATAGTGATTAATTTAGTGGTTTATTTATGAAAGTTCAATGATTGTTGGCTTGTTTTAGAATTGGTTCTTGTGACACCATCCTAGGATGGCACACAAGTAGTGATTCTATATCTCTTTTACTTAGCAGTGCTTAAGATTGGATGTCTGTTAAAATAAATTGTAAGCTTCCTTCTTTAAAAGATTATGCCTATGATGCTGGTCTGAGGCTTAGGAATTAAATTCCTATCCTACTGTCCCTTATAGATATGCTTAAATATCAAGGTTGTTCACTGAATCTTGAATCCTAGTGGGATAAAATGATTGGTTTGCTTGTAGCTTAATGTTGGTGCATATAGTTTATAAAATCTGAGGTGCTACTCCATCATGAGATGTGCCAAAATTTTATATGTTATTTGAGAACATTTTGGAATATATGAGTGGTTTATGATTACCAGGACCTATGATGCTGGTCTGAGGTCCTGGTGGATTTGGTAGGGCTTACCACTGGCCTTTATAATTTAAACTTCCTCTATGATAGGTTCACCCCACTTGGGTGATCACTGAGAGGTTTAACTTGTAAAACATCACATGCTTTTCTGTTGGACTAAGATGAACAAAATATATGGGTGTTTTATAATACTCACCACACTTGGGTGTTGTTGGGTTGCAAGTGGTGAATCTTGTGGCTAGATTGATCTGGTGCTCCTCCTGGTATTTCCAGTTCTTGGACTTGTCCTTGTTCAAGCTCTCCACCTCCTGGTCCTGGTGGCTTGATCTTGTCCTTGCTATCCACCTGATCTACCCCCTCCTTATGTCACCATTTTGGTGATGTGATCTAGGGTTTCGATTGGTGTGATCTTGCTTGGCTTTGATTTGGTTTAGCTGAGCTGCTGTTCTTGGTGTGTATGAACAAGGAAATGGTGTGGGGATGCCTCCCACGGCTGTGTTGATAGTTTTGTGTGTGTGGAGCTGTTGTTGTGGTGCTGACAGCACACACCATGCAGTTTGGTGTGTGTGCTGCCTGTGTGCCTGCTGCACACCTTGTGGATATGTTCTGATTATGATGTTACTTTTATCTAGTTACATTTTACTTGGATGGTGAAACTTGCCCCTCCTTGCTGTTGATTTGGCTCATGGCTTGAAATTATGAAAGATATATGATTTCATATTGGTGAAACTTGCCCATTAAAAGATTTACTCAATGATGAACCTTGAACAGTGCAACTCACTGTCAAGTCTGAGAGTAAAATAATTTTAATCTTTAACTTTCTTTATTTTTAGTTTATGTTTATTTTGCAGGTACGAGACTTGAAGATCAAGACTTTAGTTTAGGTTTTCTTTTCTTTATAGAATAGTCACTTGTAATATTTCTTTCATTCTTTTGTAATTTTATTTTTATTCTTTTGTAATAAAGATTGTACTATTATTCAATAAATAGAGATTCTTATTTTGTCTCATGTATTGTTGTAAAGAATCAATAAGTTACATTATGTAACTGATTTATTGAATAATTTAATATTCATTTTATTGATTATTTTCTTTCATTTAAAGTTTGAGTTATTATTTGTTAACTCTTGATTAAATCAAATTACTCAAACTTAATTCTAAACCCTTCTATATTATAAATCCAACATTCCAATTCAAATTCAAATTTCATTTCCCAAAACATACTAATCCACAAAGATCATATCAAAGTCTATCACAATCATTCTCCAAGACTATTCCTAATCTTAAAGAGTGAAAGAAACTTTGATCACTTTAGGTTTTTTTTATTTGGCGAAAAATTTACCCACATTTTTACAGATGAATGCATGCTATTTCACAAATTTCTAAATCTACCCCTTGTTGGTTTCTAAATGCTAGGATGTTACATAAACGTATAGTGTGGAAGATAGTAGTTGCTTGTAGAAAGTAAACGGTAACAGTAGATGATGTATCAATGATAAATATTGGACCAGGGTCCACAGTTCACTAGAGGTGTTCTCCTTAAGATAGGTAACATGCTGGGTGAATAAATTACAGCGGGGCAATTGACAGATTGAGGAAGCATAACAATGCATATACTAGTCATCATGACTGCTATGAGATTTGATTGGGCATTACAACAATATACATAGACAGTAATCCAACTGCATCTATGACTAATAATCCATCTTCAGGTTATCATCCAAATCCCCTCCAGTATTAAGTTGCAAGCAACGGATAATTGCATTAAGAAATGGTGTAAAGTAACAATACAATTGTTCCATGAACAAAAGATTGTTGTTTTCTCCCTAGTAGCAACATCACATCTACAATGTTAAAGATTCCTGTCACTTTCCCAGATTACTAGAGGCATGAACCCACTATCGATCATAAATACTCCCTCTTGGAGTCACAAGCATCTACTTGGCCAAGATAGCTACTTGCAACAGAGAGAATGCAAGATCACAAAATAACACAGACATGATAGAATCAATAATCAATCTGACACAGTATCTCAATATCCATCGGATCCCCGCAAACACAACATGTATGATTATAAATAGATGATCTTGATCATGAACGGAGCTCACAAGATCTAAACATGATACTCCCTCCAACCCATATTAGTTGACTTGGATTTGTCAAAATTTGGATGAACCTATATACTAAATAGTGTCTAGATTCATCCAAATCTAGACAAACTTGAGTCAACTAATATGGGTCGGAGGGAGTAGCACAAAGGAGGAGAAACAACCATCTACCTACTGTATGGACCCATAGTACAAGGGTGAACTACTCACGCATCATACCGAAGGCTAGCATGGTGATGAAGAAGGCCTCCGGGATGATATTTCCCCTGCGGCAGGGTGCCGGGAAGAGCTTCAGATCCCCCGATCTAGGAACAATGGTGGCGGCGACTATGAACTGTTTCATGGAGATTTGATCGGGTGCTTAGGGTTTCTGCATCGGGGTGACTTTATAGGCAAAGGGGTGAGGTTGGAGGCATGCCAGGGGGCCCATACCATAGGGCGGCGCGCCCTAGGGTGGACCCGCGTGGCCCTAGGGTGTGGCCACCCTATGTGTTGGAGATATGCCCAAGAGGCAATAATAAAGTAGGTTATTATCATATCTTCATACTTATGATAAATGTTTACATTCATGCTATAATAGTATTAACAAGGAAACCATTAATACTTGTGTGATTTGTAAACTTAATTTGAAGTCCCTAGTATAGCCTCTATACTTCACTAGCTTGTTGGTTGATTGATGATTGTGGTTTCCATATCATGAACATTGAGATGTTATCAACAACAAGATCATATCGTTAGGAGAATGATATGGTGGACATACTCCTATAGATAAGCGTAGCATAAAGATCAAGTCATATCAATAGTTCAATTGCTATATGCTTTCTGATACATAGTAACCTAATTCCTTCGACCATGAGATCATGCATATCACCTTTACTGGATGGATGCTTTGATGTCATCAAACACCACACCGTAAATGTGGTGGCTATAAAGGTGGCATTGAGTGTTCGGAAAGTATTGGTTGAAACACATGGATCAAGAGTGGATTTGTCCATCCACATGACGGATAGATATTCTCTGGCCCTCTCGTGAAATGTCATCCAATTAGCTTGCAAGCATGTGACTTGGTCACAAGGGATCACATATCACGAACGAGAAAGAGTACTTATCAAGAATAAGGATGAACTAGGTATGCGAGATACCGACGATCATAACCTCGGATAAGTAACATATCGTGAGACAAAGGGAAATTGGTATCGTATGTAAGTGGTTCATTCGATCGCAAAGTAATCGAGAAATATGTGGAGCCATATGAATTTCCAGATTCCTCTATTGGTTATTGTTCGGAGAAGTGTCTCGATCATGTCCGCATAATTCACGAACCGTAGGGAGACACACTTAAGGATTCGACGTTGTTTGAGTAGTTATGGTATTATGAGAAAGAGACCGAATGTTGTTCGAGTCTCGATGGGATCCGGATATCACGAGGTGATCCGGAATGGTCCGGAGAATAAGATTCATATAAGGAAAGTCCTGCTTTGAGTTGGGGAATGGTTCCTGTTTTCATCGGGAACATTCTAGAAGGTCCTGAATGTCCCAGACCGGAGGGGGAAGGGTACATGAATGTGTCATTACATATTGGAATGATTGCATCATGTACTAAGTGTTCTCGCTGTCCAAAATAAAGGGTTTATTTAAATCCTAAATTGAAAAGTCAAACGGCTAGTTTGAAAGTCAAACGGCAAGTTTTGGAAAGTGGAAAGAGGAGGAGAAGAGGGAAACCGAGTTGGAGAGGAGACCTCCTCCAACCGGCGCCAACTCCAATGCCGAGTTGGGGAGGGACTCCACTCTCCCCTGGCGCGCCAGCCCCCTCCCACCTATATAAGGAGGGGCAGGGCTCCCCTCCTTACACACACAAGATCCTATCCTCTAAACTAAACCCTAGATCTAAACCCCGGTTTAGAGCTATTTCGGTTTAGAACCTTCTAATTGGTTTAGAGCCTTCTAATTGGTGTGTCTAATTACTAGACCACTAATAGCCTCTCTCATAAGCTCCACCATACTCGCACCGGCTTAAGGAAGCCTGCATGATCTCCCCTACCTCCGTGACCACTGCCAGCAGTCCGGAATCGCGAGGAGAGTGCTACAACCTCCGCCTCATGGAACAAGGGAGAGGAAGGTCTTCGTCGAAAATTTAACGTGTGACCGATCATGGGAGCGCTGCGGGAACGCGGCGCCGGAAGGATCGACTACGCGATCTTGAGATCGGAAAGAGTACGACTACATCACCCACGAGAATCTGCTCTCGTTAAACGCTTTGGAATCTTCGAGGGTGAGTTCCACTATCGACTCGTTGCTACAATCTAGTAGATAGATCTTGGCTTGTTTATTTGTATGCGATAGAAAATTTTTGTTTTCCATGCTACGAACCCCTACAGTGGTATCAGATCCGTGTCTATATGTAGATCTGTTGCACGAGTAGAACACAATGGTCATTGTGGGCATTGATGCTTTTATTGTAGATTGCTTTTTGTGTACTTTGCATCTTGCGGTATGTTGGGATGAAGCGGCCCGGTCTAACCTTACATGACATCGTTCATGAGACTTGCTCCACGCTTGACATGCAACTTGTATTGCATAAGTGGCTTTGCGGGTGCCTGTTTCTCCTAGCATAGTAAAGATCCAATTTACAACGGGTAATCAACAATGCTAGTATCAATGTTGTGGTTCTTGTTCGTAAGTTAGAACGACACTTATGGAAAGCCCCAAACCACGTAAAATATGCAAATAAAGTAGAAGCGTCTAACTTTGTTTTGCAGGGGTGTGCAGTGATGTGATATGGCCATGATTGTGATTATATTTGATGTATGCAATGTTCCTTATTGTAAGTTGGCAACCGGCAGGAGCCATATGGTTGTCTTTAATTTCTGTTAAGACCTGCGTGTCTATTCAAAATAGTTGTAATAGTTGAAGCTGGTGGACGACAACCATGAGGAAGCGTCATTGACCTTGATGCTATGCCGGTGATGATGGAAATCATGTTCGTGCTTGAAGATGGAGATCGGAAGCACAAAGAAGAAAGGCCATATCATATCACATATTATGAATTGCATGTGATGTTAATCCTTTATGCATCTTGTATTGCTTAGTAGACGACGGTAGCATTATAAGATGATCCCTCATGCACATAAATTTCAAGTTCTAAAGTGTTCACCCTTAGTATGCACTGCTGCCAAAACTTGTCGCTCAAGCACCACGTGATGATCGGGTGTCTTTGATTCCGCGGGTGAATACAACGTAAGCAAGCCAGATTTGCTTATGCGGTAGCTAAGGTTTGATCTTGACGAGCCTAGCATGTACAGACATGGCCTCAGGAACACGGATTGCCGAAAGGTAGAGCATGAGTCATATAGCAGATATGATGAACATGTTGATTGTTCGCCATTAAAGCTATATCAACTCTCGTGATGATCGGTTTTGATGTGGTGGATTTGGTTCGTGTGATCACTAAAACAATGTGAGGGATATTGTTTTGAGTGGGAGTTCACTTAGATTAATTTAATTATTAATTAGAACTCAATTTATCATAAACTAAATCAAAGTGAATTTGCATAGTTGTTGTAGTCATTGGCATCCGCTACCACCTTGCGCTTAGTTATAATTGAGATGATAGAACTATAGAATTCTGGTTAGTTACTTTACGAACTGGTATCGTATTGTATTGAAGTGTTAATCTAAAGTTTAAAAGTCCTATTGCAAACTTTCAGTAAGTTCCGGTTACTCCATGAAGTTTAATAATTAGTATTAAATCAAGAGTAACAATTCCAAATGTTAGTATATAAGTATCATGTTTGTCTCCATGATTCTTGATATTCAAAGATTGTCTTAATATCAAGGTTATCTAGGATCTGAAAGAGTTGTTTCGAAACCATGATGTGGAAGATATTGTGATATCTGAAACAAAGTTTTGGTTACAACATGATAGAGTATAATATGGCAAAGTTCATGTTCTCATATTTTGATAAGAATTTGCAAAAGGTTGGAGACACTAGTTGTCCTAATCTTCCAAAAGGTTTTGGAGAGCAACATTATACTCACGATTCACCGTTATAAGCTAAAGTAGCTTGATCATGGATAAATCCATGATAAAGGTGAAAATTTGATGTAGGTAAAATGTTTACTACACCAAGAGATTACTAAAGAAAGGAATTTGAAAGAACACCAAACATTTGATGATGGTGATCTACTTCAAAGTGCAAGTCCAAAGACATTGGTATTTAACTATACACGCTTTGGACTATGTGTCATAAGTATGACTCCACTATTGATGTTGATAGATTCTTTCAAACAGAAAAGGAAATACTGAAAGAGAATCTCATAAGTATATGGCAGAAAAGAAAAGACTAGAATTGTTCAGTTTAAGTATATAGATGATATATGTGTTATGGCTATATTCTTTGCTTATTAAACAATGTGGTTCTTAAGTATTTGATACTGAATTTGTTGGTGTGAATCGTCATACGAAACAACACAATTCATGAACTACAATGGCCTAATTAACTAGCAAAGAATATGTGATGATGTTCATCGAAAACAAATAAAGGGTTATTGTGTTGCTCGTTAAACATCAAAGCTTGCCTTCAGATTTGTTTTATCAGTATTATGAGAACAAAAGGGTTGTTCAAATAATTGCAGAATCCATAAAAGATGGATGATTCACAAATCTCGTTGGATAAATCACATCCATAAAACTAGTGCTAAAATTGTCGAAAGACAAATTGATTGAAAGATCACTTAGGAAGTGACATCGCCGCTTAAATTATATTGAAAGAAAACATGAAGAAACTCCATGTGGATGGAATTTTGGAGTCTTTTGATTTTTGATCAAATGACGTTTGTGAAACTTTCCTAGAGATAATTAAAACTTCGTTCATAGGCCAAAAGGGAATGAATGACTAGCTTATTGGAACTTGTGCATATTGTTGTACGAACTCCATTATGTGTAGTCAAGAGCGATGGATTTCAACTTCATATGCTTTCTCCGAAAATTTGAGTGAATATGTGAATATTTACTTAATAAGGATGAAGTGTGAAATATTTGAAAAGTTCAAAGACTTTCAAGATGAAGTGCAAAATCATTGTAACAAGAATATGAATAGTTTATGATAAGATCATAAAGGAAGATATTTAAGTTACAAGTTTAGCATAATACCTAAGATTTATGGAATAGTTCCGTGGATTTGCATTTCCCGAAACACCATAAGAGTATGGAGCATTCGAGATATGTAATTAAACCTTGTTTGACATGGTAAGATCAAAGGTATAATTCATAAAACTGCCATTATATTTTAAAGATTAAAAGCTTTAGAGATTACCGTTTTTCCACTGAAAAGAGCTCCATCATAATCCGCTGAAATGACACCATTAAAAGTTATGGTTTGGGATAAAACCCAAGTAGTCCTTTCTTAAACATTGGTATGCTTTGCATAAGAAAGATGTTTGCAACCAAAGTCGGATAAACCTGTCTTTGTATTACTATTAAGTATTCCTCCATAAACACCGGAGACAAAAGTGTTTGTAGCTTAGAACGTCAAGTTTCTTTGAGAAGGAATTTTTCGTGAAAAGTTAAGTGGGAGGACAATAGAACTTTGATAAGGTTAAAAGAACCTTAGCTATATGTGCAAAGTTAAAAGACCGAAAAGTGTTCCGGAGGCAAGAATAATGCTCATGGCTCACGTGCCTCAAAGGTTGTGGTCACGGAGGTCTAAGTTTCTATTGAAACAAGTAGGTTTGATGAACAATCAAATACCAAGATTTGAGGGTTGAATCATTATTTGAGAATAATGAACCTACTACATGCAAAGAAGCGATGATGGGCCCCGACTCGCCAAATGGCTTGAAGCCATATAATCCGTGATAGTTCCATACACGAGAAATCAAGTTTTGAACTTGAAGGACCCTCGAAAAGGTGTAAGACCTTGCGTTGTGTTTGGATCTATAAAGAAGTAGACATGGATGTTTCACATCTATGAAATAGTCGACATGTTGGGAAAGAGTTCACAACAATGTTCAAAGGTTGTATATGACAAGATTTGATCTTTCATAGCGATTTTAGTCTAGACGGATTAATGTAGCAACCACTACATATAATTTGTTATGTGGTAGTAGAATAAACAAAACAAGTTCTTCTAATAGAATGGTTACCTAGGACGTGTGCATGACACGGTCCAAAGGGTTTTGTTAATTCAAAAGGATGCTAAAAGCATATGCAAACTTCAATGGTTGAAGTAAGCATAGCGGAGTTGGAATCTTCACTATGATGAAACTGTTAAAAGAGTTTAATTTCATCGGAGACAATGAAGATGCTTGCATTTGCAAGAAATTAAGTGGGAGCGCTAAGACATGTTTCTAATACATTATGTGGAAGACATATTGTTGATTGGAAATAATGTATCTTTTATTAACACATATTAAGAATTTCATCCCGATGAAAGACTTAGGCAAAACCCAAATATTTGGCATCAATAGACGCTAATATGGTTGTGCCAAAAGTACATAGACGAGATATTGAATGAATTCAATATAGAAACTACAAGAAAGGTTCTTGTTGCACAGAAAGGATTGAAAGAGTTCAATGTTGATGATATATTCAAGTGTATTGACATTTGGTAAGTGAAACAAAGATTCAAGTATAGATTGATACTTGATGTATGAAATCACAAAGAGTATTTATATCAATCATTCTGTGATATGTACAAATCCAGATATGTCCTATGCTCTAAATGTTGTGAGCATATACCAGAATGATTCGTAAGATGATCATTGGACAATAGTAAGGATATTCTTATGATCTTTTGGAAGAACTAAGAGTATATTATTTGTAGAAGTGACAAATAGATGGTTAGTTCATTGTAAAAGTACTACATTGATACTAGCTTTGTCACAAAGTACTAATTTAGTTTATCTCAATCTAAACTAAGGGTGGCACAATATAATGGAAAGTGAGTTCCATAATGGATTTGGATGAGTTCCAAAGTTAAGGCATTGTGACAGATACTACAAACAAAAGGCTAAGTATATGACTGCTATTATAGCAACAAAAGAGGGCATTTGTGTCAAGTAGTTTGTTATCAAACTAGGTGTAGTTCACAACGGGATAATACTATGAAGATATATTGTACGACAATATTGTCAACATATTTTAACCCCAAAGAACTAAAGGTCACACCGAAAGACCAAATTTATACAAAGCCATCTCATTAGAGAATGAGTGATGAGAGACGCAAAGACATGCAATTACACACGGACTGGAAGTGGAGATCCGAGTTGACCACTAGCAATCGTGTACATACAACACCGGAAAGCCATAGGTGTTGAATACACAAAAGTTTGAAACTAGATTATTGACTCTAGTGCAAGTGGGAGACTGTTGGAGATATGCCCAAGAGGCAATAATAAAGTAGGTTATTATCATATCTTCATACTTATGATAAATGTTTACATTCATGCTATAATAGTATTAACAAGGAAACCATTAATACTTGTGTGATTTGTAAACTTAATTTGAAGTCCCTAGTATAGCCTCTATACTTCACTAGCTTGTTGGTTGATTGATGATTGTGGTTTCCATATCATGAACATTGAGATGTTATCAACAACAAGATCATATCGTTAGGAGAATGATATGGTGGACATACTCCTATAGATAAGCGTAGCATAAAGATCAAGTCATATCAATAGTTCAATTGCTATATGCTTTCTGATACATAGTAACCTAATTCCTTCGACCATGAGATCATGCATATCACCTTTACTGGATGGATGCTTTGATGTCATCAAACACCACACCGTAACAGGGTGGCTATAAAGGTGGCATTGAGTGTTCGGAAAGTATTGGTTGAAACACATGGATCAAGAGTGGGATTTGTCCATCCACATGACGGATAGATATTCTCTGGGCCCTCTCGGTGAAATGTCATCCAATTAGCTTGCAAGCATGTGACTTGGTCACAAGGGATCACATATCACGTGAACGAGAAAAGAGTACTTATCAGTAACAAGGATGAACTAGATATGCAGAGATACCGACGATCATAACCTCGGATAAGTAACATATCGTGAGACAAAGGGAAATTGGTATCGTATGTAAGTGGTTCATTCGATCGCAAAGTAATCGTAGAAATATGTGGGAGCCATATGAATTTCCAGATTCCTCTATTGGTTATTGTTCGGAGAAGTGTCTCGATCATGTCCGCATAATTCACGAACCGTAGGGAGACACACTTAAGGATTCGACGTTGTTTGAGTAGTTATGGTATTATGAGAAAGAGACCGAATGTTGTTCGGAGTCTCGGATGGGATCCAGGATATCACGAGGTGATCCGGAATGGTCCGGAGAATAAGATTCATATAAGGAAAGTCCCGTTTCGGAGTTGGGGAATGGTTCCGGTGTTTTCATCGGGAACATTCTAGAAGGTCCTTAATGTCCCAAGACTCCGGAGGGGAAGGGTACATGAATGTGTCATTACATATTGTAATGATTGCATCATGTACTAAGTGTTCTCGCTGTCCAAAATAAAGGGTTTATTTAAATCCTAAATTGAAAAGTCAAACGGCTAGTTTGAAAGTCAAACGACAAGTTTTGGAAAGTGGAAAGAGGAGGAGAAGAGGAAACCGAGTTGGAGGAGACCTCCAACCGGCCAACTCCAATGCCGAGTTGGGGCGGGTCTCCACTCCCTCCCCTGGCCGCCAGCCCCTCCCACCTATATAAGGAGGGCAGGGCTCCCTCACACACACAAGATCCTATCCTCTAAACTAAACCCTAGATCTAAACCCGGTTTAGAGCTATTTCTTTAGAACCTTCTAATTGGTTTAGAGCCTTCTAATTGGTGTGTCTAATTACTAGACCACTAATAGCCTCTCATAAGCTCCACCATACCGCACCGGCTTAAGGCGCCTGCGGATCTCCCTCTACCTCCTGCATTACACGCCACAGTCCGGAATCGCGAGGAGAGTGCTACAACCTCCGCCGCTGGAACAAGGGAGAGGAAGGTCTTCGCCGAGCAATCAACGCAGTGACCGATCAAGGAGCGCTGAACGCGGCGCCGGAAGGATCGACTACGCGATCTTGAGATCGGAAAGAGTACGACTACATCACCCACGAGAATCTGCTCTCGTTAAACGCTTTGGAATCTTCGAGGGTGAGTTCCACTATCGACTCGTTGCTACAATCTAGTAGATAGATCTTGGCTTGTTTATTTGTATGCGATAGAAAAATTTTGTTTTCCATGCTACGAACCCCTACACTATGGCCCCCCTTCGGCTGCCCTTTGGACTTTGTCTTCTCTTTGGTAAAATATTGACTTTGGCTTTTGTCCCGTCCAATTTCGAGAATATTTCCTTACTAGCTTTTCTGAAACCAAAAAGGCAGAAAACAGGCAACTGCACTACGGCATCTTGTTAATAGGTTAGTCCTAGAAAATGTATAAAAATACCTCAAAGTGTAGACAAAACATAGCAAAG
Source organism: Avena insularis (assembly GCA_023614405.1). Lineage (NCBI taxonomy): Eukaryota > Viridiplantae > Streptophyta > Magnoliopsida > Poales > Poaceae > Avena > Avena insularis. Next base: position 382,088,630 of record CM042687.1, on the reverse strand, counting down.
TTGATACTAAACAAGCATGGAGCATAAAAAATTATAGATACGTTTACGACGTATCAGTGGGGGACTGCTTTTTTACTCGAATAAGGATTCAATCCTAGAGTTCTTCTCGCGCAAAGGCGGTGATCGGCTTGATGCTTGTCCTCCTTTATCTATCCATTAACGAATTCTGAAATACTCCGTGAGAGATCTCCATTTGTTGATTGATGCCTCTAGATTGCTAGATTGGATAGGATCTGGTCGTGTGTGTTATTATTTCATCTTGTGCGACTTTAGGTGGCCGTGGTACGAAGTCCCGTTGTCTATTGACATCATGAGACATGTCGGTATTTTGATTTCCATGATGTAGATAGTGGCAAAAAATGTCATGGCGGGTGAGGTTTAAGGACTAATAATAGCGGACTGTGTCTTCGAGGCAAATAAGACTTTGCTCGGTGATTACTGAATTTTATCATCGACATCGGCAACTGGGGTGTCAACACTGGAGGAATTCAGAGTCTTATCATTCAGAGTGATAACTCAAGGTCTTACCTTAGTTTATTGTACATGGCAATGGACTTGTTGAAGTAGCTGGTTTGAGAGCACTGACTTTCTCTAGCGTGAAAAACTAAGATCTTTAATCGGACGACGACGATACGTAATGCATTGTTTTCTTCTAAGAGGCATTGTTTTTTGGAGAATGCGGACTACTGGTGTTGTTTCTGGTGGCAGTTAGAGCATCTCGTTTCTGGTGGCAGTTAGAGCATCTCCTGTCGCGTCTCTAAAATGACGATCGCCAGGAGCATCAGATCGGTCATTTGGGGGACGTCATCACGTTATGCCGCGTTTGGAGCACGCCTGTTACCAGATGCGTCCCCCAAACAACGTCCCAAATTGAATTTTATTTAGTTTTTCACGTCTAGTATTTGCACACATAAAGCCTACATTTATTTTGCAACAATACAAATAAATTGTAGTTCAATTTGATCAAGCCTTGTGCACGGTTGAGTGTCCTATGATCCTCCACAGATGTTCTACAAGATCATTTTGTAGTTGCTGATGAGCATCGACTTTAAGAATTTCTCCATGTATGATGAGGAAATAAGCAAAATCTGCGGGCACCTCCTGATCAACGTGGACAAGAGGACCCTGGTACTCGTGGGGGCCGGCATCCATCACTGGAGTCTTACGCTCATTCTTGTTGATCATGTTGTGCATGATCACATAAGCATTCATCACCTACCACATGATGCTGAGACCTGGTAAGAGCAAGGTACTGCAAATAGAAAATCAAGATTGGAGCACACCAAATGCCCTCTACATCCTTCCTACAATCCTCTTGGCGCGAAGCAAAGTGAGACTTCGCCAAAACTAGAGGAGTGGGGATTGTCTTGAAAAATGTCACCCATACTGGACAAGTGCTCCTGAACGTCGGCGGCTGCATCATCCTCCGCCATCAACTGATGGATCATCATCTCGTCCTTGTTGTCCATGTATACGGGTCAACATAGAAATTTGTCAATCAACCGAGCGACGGTGGCAGTGAGATAGCAAGAACTACGAAAATATGGCCTACCGTAGCAAATGGCCGAACACCTTGCGTTCAAGGTCGGCGCATAGAGTTCTATGTTGTGGTTTGCATCAGCCGATGGCGAGATGGCCTGGAGGAGGTGAGGGGAAATTCTGCGGTTCGAGGCACAGGCGAACTACCGACACTGAAAGGGGTGGAGGAAACGATGATTTGGCGATGGTGGAAGGAAAGGCACGTCGGGAAAGAGGCATGGATGGGCAACGATAGGGCTGAGATGCTGGCAAGTGATACCCTACTGGCTTTTTCCTACGTGTCAAGGTTCGTGGCGTGCGTCTGCCATGCCCGCAACGTCCCCTGCGGATCAAGGATGGCCTTGGCGTGCCGGATATGATATTTGGCCATGCCGGACCGAAAAGGGCTATACGGCATGCCGCTTAGCGATGTTTTCTGCCTGACGTGCTTAGTAGGCCTCTGGGTGTCATTTTGGGGACACGACAGGAGATTCTCTTAGCGCTGCAGCTGCAATAAATTGATCATTGCGATGGAACCTTTCTTTTTTCTTATTCTTGTTTTTTTGTATTTTGAATGTGTACATCTGTAATGTATTTTGTATATTTGGTTGGTGCAGAGGCCGGGTACAATTGTATCTCTACGATATTAATATATTTTTTTGTAAAAAATATTTTCATCCCTAGTTATTAAATCCCAGGTTTTCATGTTTTTTTTAACGTGGGAGACAACGATTCACATCGGTGGTAGGAGTCTGTATGTGGTCATTTCATACTCCAGTGTTCGGTAGACAATTTGTCATCGCACATGAGGGGAATATATCACATGAAAGCAACGGTTTGTATTCTTAACCCATGACTTAATAGGTTCAAACCCTGGTGCTCACATTTTCAAACACGGGGCGTGGTCCGTTAGAAATTTAGTCACACGATTTTGTTTTTTTCTGCGTTGTCCGTTAATCTTAGCGTGTGATCATGAGAAGCTCTTTCCTGGATGTCCACATGTAACGTGCAAGTGTGAGTCGTCTTTGCATTCGCAAAAAAACATAAACATCTTGTTTCGTTACCCTGCAAGATGCGTGAAGTTTCTTTACTCAAGCACCACCGCCGTCTGTTCTGTAGGCCTCTCGACGACAATGCACTTTGTCCAGCACAGTTCGGCACTCCAGCTGGAGAACATAGATGACAACGAGGAAGAATCCAGCAGAAGCACACGGTTTGGGAATCTGGACTCTAGGTTTTATACATGTAGATCTGTGGGTTAACGACATGGACATAAGAGGAGAAGTGCCTTGCGCGTGTGCCGTCGCTCACGTTCATTCCCCAAAGAAGTTATAATAGTATCTCGCAAAACAAAAATACACCCAAGTTATTGTCGGATTTGTCTCCTCCACTGGGCATTGAAAATGCGCCGTGTCCGCTATCAAAGCTAGCCCGAAGCTCGGACTGATCGTGACTGCGCAGATAACAAAATGTTTCCATGGCGGAGAGAATCCACGGCTTAGATTAATAGCTACAGAGGAAACTTGCAAAATGGCGCTTATTATAGTGATGGAAGATGGAAGAAACGAGGATGCTCCCTTCGTCTCGGAGTTGGCCGTCCGGCGGTAGCGTCCAAATCGCCGAACGCATCTTCCCAAGTTTGGAAGCCCTGGGATGCCCGTGCCCGTGTCCGGACCTGGAGGTGCTCGCTCCATGGCATCTCTTTGTGTCCACGCCCTTTAATTGGCTGTAATGTCCACGGCCGGTTTTGATATGTTCAGAGCTGTTCTTGGTACGACTGAGTTCATTGCATTAACCCATTGACCAAAGGCCCTGGAGATTAGTCTATTGCACCGGAACAGTCGTTTGTTCATGCTCTGATAGGGACGGGAACGCTAACTGGTGACTAGGAAATTTATGGGAAGAAATTGACATTTGATCTCCTTAGATAGATGCTGATCAAGATTCGAGAATGTGGGTACTCAAAGAGCACTCACAAGTCACACTAAGCTAGTACAGCTTCTCATCCAGGTTCAGACAAATAAGAGTTATCAGGCTGCGGGGGCAATCGCACTATGGCTGGCTCCTGTTTTCTTACCTCTCGGATGGCGATAGACTGACATCATTTCGACATCCTGCATAGGGAACTGCTGCAGTTGTGGGATGTTAAGTTCAGAGAACAAGAGAAACTAGAGCAGGGTTCCAGGTGTTGCATCTCATACTGTAACAAGGGTATTCATGATGAGCCTGACCAAGAATCCACGGTCGCATCCAACAAACCAATTTGTTTCTACTGGATTTACAGG